>CM032132.1:15291800-16491800 GCA_018894105.1 Jacaranda mimosifolia | reverse complement strand
ATTTTATCTACTATATTCCAGTCACTCTCATTTGTGATCAAACTTCTAATTAAGAATTGATTAAAAAAACAGCTTCCATCAACCCCTAAACAATAAACAATAGTTTTTCATGAATAAAATAATTAAAACTCATGCTAGTTGCATCCTTGTTTTTGTCAATAACCTGAGATGTGCAGTAACACCTCCACAAAATAAAGGGGGTTTTCAGCCCGTTAGACTTTTTACAAGGGGGGAAAATGCATTCAAAATAGGTCAAATGGATGACATTTTATTTTATTGTAATAGGAGGGCAAATATATCATTTTATGGCATCAAATAGCTTCAAAAGGCAGAAAAAATCACACTTTCCACGCATGAATCACCAACATGAGACGCAGACCCTTTTTTGCAACTTTTTCAAAAGTACAAGGGGTTATATGCCAATTAGAAAAATATAAGGGGTTTTCAACCTAGCTTTTTACAAGGGATTAAAATGCATTTTGCCCGCCATGCCAGCTATAACATCACCCATCCCCACCCCCCAACCAAAACAATCAAAAAAGGATAAAACAGAAGGGTCAGAGTGAGAGAGAGAGAATATGAAGAGATACATAAATGTGTATACAGCATTTTCAAAAATTCAACATGTCAATTCTTTTTAAAAAAGAGATGCAAAATCGTGGTAGCCAAAAACATCTTTTCAAAAAAAAAAAAAAAATAATAGAACAAAAAAGGATCAATAGAGTAATCTTAACAAAAGAAAAGCCACTTAAGCCATTGCCTGCAAAAACAAAAGCACGTTTCCAAAATTGGGCTAATTGCAATTTAACCCCCCCCCCCCCCCCCCCGTGATATGTGAAATGGGCATAATACCCCCCTATCAAAAGAAAATATACAAAAAAGCTCCTTATGCTTTTGAAAATCATGCTCACCGCCCCCTCTCTTCTTATTTGATGCCCATTTGAGTATTAAAAAGATAGAATTGCCCTTAAGTAAAATTAAAATTTACATCACTTTTATTTTTATTTTACTTATTATTTTTAACAAATTTTAATTATTTTTTATCCATTCCAAATTAAATAATATTTAATATTTATGAAAAGATTATAAAATATTTTTATAACATAATACATATAACTTATTTTTAACATATATATTTTATAACATATTTTTAACATATATTTAATATTTATAAAAAGAATATATAATATATTTTTTATTTATAAATCCAGGTATAAATATATACATATATATTTTTATTTATACATATAATAAATGTATACATATATATAAATTTATGTAAATATTTTTTATTTGATCCAAATTGAATAATATTCAATATTTATAAGGATATATAATATATTTTTTATTTATAAATTCATGTATAAATATATACATATATATTTTTATTTATACCTATAATATATGTATACATATATATATATATAATTTCTTTAGTTCATTACAAATTAAATAATATTCAATATTTATAAAAATATACAACAAAATTTTTATTTATAGTTATGTATAAAATATATACACATATATAAATTTATCTATAAATATATACATATATATTTTTTATTTTATACTTATACATATAATATACATATATATAAATTATATATAACATATATCTATACTATATACCCCTCCCAAGGCCCCCCACCCCCTTCCCCAAACCTTAACAGGCTGCCATGGCAGCGGTGCATACTGGTCGGATCTAGCCAGATCCGACCACTTGCCGCCATGGCAGCTTCGCAGCCTGGCAGCCGTTTTGGCAGCCATGCCTTTTTTTTTTTTTTTCCTGCTTCTGGCTGCAGCCGTTTGACAGCTGGGGGCTGGCTGCCATGGCAGCTTCGCGGTCTGCATTTTTTTTTTTGTTTCCGCCGGCAGCCAAACGGCTGCTGGGGGCCGGCTGCGATGGCAGCAAAACAGCTGCGCAGCCGGTGGGAGGGGGGGCAATATATATTATATATATAATAATATTTTTTTAAAAAAATATAATGAAATTTAATTTAGACAGCTGATTCTTAATAATGAAATCCAACGGTTTATAAGTGAGGGTATAATCATCTTTTTACATACAAAAACCCACACCCATTCGCACACTAACACTTTCAGGGTGTTTGTTGCATGATATTAAAAAATACGAAAAAATTATTTGTATATATTTTTTTTTTCACAGGAATTTTGTGCCAATTTCGAGGATCATATGATGTCTGCAGCAATTTACCCTTTAAAAATCATACAGGAACTATTCACTGAATGGCAAAATTGAGAGAGAGAGAGAGAGAGAGAACGAAAGAAGAGGCAATCTAACAAAATCATTTGCAGGAATTAAGGGTGAATAAAAAGCAAATAAAATCGAAAAACTAAAAAAGGTAGAGCAAATACCAGTATCATAGCCGAAGAGCAGACCACCAATACCAGCAATTACTGTCAATCCCAGCACATAAGAATTGCCGAAATACGTAATCTTCCTTGTACTCCCTCCCAAATAACCTGAACTCTCCGCAAACGACTCGATCGTCATCTCCGGCTACACAAATTAACCAATCAATATTTTGCTGAATTGCAGAGGAAAGGTTACACAAAAAAATCAACCAGAAATATATATTTGGTGGAGGAATGAAATTGAAAAATATTGCAGTGAGGGATGGAGGGAGAGAAGGAGAAATGAAAAGAATTATTTTGTTATTGTGGGATGTTATCCACTGATGTTATACTATATAAATATTCATAGATTAATTGGACTTGTACTGAATACTGATGTAGTCCTGATTTTTTTTTTTCTTTTTTCTTTTTACTCATTTGCCAAATTTTAAAATATTAAAACCCTATTGGTGTCGAACAATTCTGTCGTTGTATGTGAAAACTCGACAAGGAGGCTCAAATGATAAAAGAGATAATAAGCTATCAAGTCATTCATATGTGGATGTTATTTTAAAAACAGTTCAAATGATAAGCGAAGGCCGCATGATTTCAAGCTTTATACTATTTTGGATTCCCTGTTACATTTTGTATTTTATCTTATATTTTAATTTGACAAATTTATATCCAGTATATCTAATTGTAGTTAATTTGTTTTATAAGGAAATATTTATTTATTTTACATATATTCATGAAATGAAATTGTGGATAAAATAAAAAATAAAATAGAGGATTCATATGGTCTTATCTATATGCTATTAATAAAGCTAGAGGGCTTTAGTGGCATGTTTTCAAGTGTTGAGATTAAAATACTTTTAATTTATCTTTTAACTCCTTATAAATACACCAATAACAATTAATTCCACTACCATCCAACTACTGTTCACAGACTACCACTACAATCCCCCAAACCTCTACTCCATTATTATCATTTAACCATAATTTTTTATTTATTTATGTAAAAAATTAAATAAATATATTTAAATTATTAAAATAATAATTTTATATAAAAACTAAATAAATATTTGTATTATTTAAAAAACTTAGCACACGCGTTAGAGTGTGCAGAGACGCTAGTATATATTAAAAGTCTTCTCCATATTAAAAGAATTGAAAGATTTTGCGATAATTTATAAATTGTTCGAAATCACTTATTTTTGGAAACATGTTTTAATATAATTTATTGCTAACGTACATTGGCGAAATAATATTTTATTATGATTGAATTTTCATGTGTAATACTATATCTAGTCATCATTAATATGTTTACCATGAGAATTGATGGTTATAAGTTATGATAAATAATAATTTTATCATATAACTACAAATTGAAGGGCATAAGTCTTACATATAGCCTTATTTCTCTCCCTCACATTTTTAGACATTTTAATGCGATGTACTCATACGAATGCTTATCAACAGCATCTCTATGTGATTGGACTTTTATATTTTACAATAAATTTATGTAGTTTATAAATTAATTTCAAATTTTTGATTACTTTTGAATAAGATCACACGCCACCACTGTATAAATAAATTAATAATAATGTAATCATAACTCTAATCAAAATCCTTAATTATAAAACTTTAGACTTGCCATTTTAGCAAGATTTCGTTTGAAAAGGGACAACCGGACAAGTGCAGTTGTGGCCTCACAATTAAGTTTTGTCTGAAAAAGGGCGAACTTGAATGGGGCAAAGCTTGGCATCTTTTTGCAACAAGTCTTTCCACGTGAAGTAAATGACATTAGTTTCTAAAAATGAATAAATTATTGGTAGGGGTGGTTGTAGTCAAAATGATTCTCATAAATTATGTAGAAATTATATAAAAACTACCATTTTAAACATGGAAATAATACAGTTTTTATTGGAACTTACAGAACAAAGGCTTTATTTAGACGTGAATTGGGGCATCCTTTGAAAAATTGTTGGGAGAATGGATTTTGAGAAGTGGGGTTGAGGAATGTGATGGTTGTTTGATTGTATTTTGGGTGGTAGGTAGAGAATAAATTGGAAAAGAATAATTTGTTTGTTTGTGTTTTTGAATGGAAGTTACAATATCAAATTCTTAATATACTAAATCAATTATTTTACTTATCCTATGCATTAAATAAAATATGTGCAACCAAATAACCACAATGTAAAATTTTTTTCTTCTTATTTATGCATACACGCACATCAAGAATTTGTTAAGATTAAGATCCTAAACCTTACACTTATATGTGTGAATGAGATGCTACTTGGCCAACTAGTCACTTAGCAAAATAACTATAATGTATCCAAAAGCTTCTCTTATCACAAGGTATCATTTAATATTTTGATGAGTTCTAAAAATTTTCCCTTTAATTAATAATGAACTATGCATTATGTGACTGCTATTTTCATAATTATGTAAATATAGATATATATTTTAGATGCATGTTAATTTTAAATTTGATAAATTTAAAAATATGCACAACTAATATATATTACTGAAAATATTTTATGTTATGAGAATTACATGCAAATTCTGCTAGTTGTCTAATTTTAAGATGCTCCATGCCTCCATCCATTATAGCAAAATATATATAATAAATTTAGAACATATAAAATATATAAATAAATAGATAAAGTTGTAGCAATGGATGTGGATGAAGTATGCGAGTTCTCGGTGGATTTGGACTCTTTATGGGTCCTACTCCTGTCCTGTGGAAGCAAAAGATGTGGATACGAATTCTATTAGAAAAGAAAAGTAATAAGAAAAAAAAAGGTGGTGGGTAAGGCCAAAGAAGAGAGAAAAGGACAAGGACCGTATGATTATGACACTGTCACATTAGAAATGTGTTACTCTGTAGTAATCCATAAGATTGCGACATATGTCTGCCAAAACCGACCGACCAGGAAAGCCGGGGGGGGGGGGGGGGGGGGGGGGGGGCGGGGGGGAGTATCTCACGAAGACGTATCAAAGTAGTAGTTTAATTAATTTGACGAGTTTAAATTTATTTGTGATAGTCAAATGTAATTAGCAAAGAAACTTAGGTTTGAATGATATTTTGATAAACTTTGATGCTTACTTTTTCGAAATTTTAATTATTATTAAATGTGAATATCTTACATTTTCTGGTCTAAGAAGATATGTACAAGAATTTTTTATTTTGAAAAAAATGAAAAGCTTGTTTGAAAATTTTGTGGAAGTGGATCAGAGTGAATAAAAGTAGAGAGTATTTGAAAGTAGTAGTAGAAATAAGAAAAGAAGAAAAAAAAAGATGAAAGCTGAAGTATTTGAAGAGAAAAAGTAATTTAGTCATTCACAATTTAATAAAATAATTAATATACTCATTAAGTGCAAAATATAAAAGAAACACTATTTTAAAAAAAACGTTGCAAATTTTAGTTGGAGCATGAGAATGTTTTGGGCTTTTTTATAAAAAACATAGTAAAAAAAAAATTACAAAAATACAGTACTATTTACAAGTTTTACAATTTTATAGTAAGTTGCAGTCACAGACTGCAACTTTCAACAGTAATAAATAGTTACTGATTTTTTTTTTTACAAAATTAGTAAAATAAATAAATAAATAAAATAATTGTTAGGGTTATTGTTTTAGGTTTGAAGGGTGTATACTTGTGTATTATTTTGCTTGATTGAGGTAAGTTTTTTAATTATGCTAAAATTTAATTATGTTTTAGTTATGTTCATTATATTTTGGTTAATTATCTCCATTAATTAAAGTTTGATTTATGTTTTAGTTATATGAAATATGTATTATATAATTTGTCTCAATTAGTTAAAATTTATTTATTAGTTAAAATTTGATTTATGTTTTAGTTTTATGAATTATATTTTATATAATTTGTCTCAATTAGTTAAAACTTAATCATGTTTTAGTTGAAATTTGATTTACGTGTTGGTTAAACTCAAATAATAATTTATTATTTTTGGTATAATAATTTGATTTAACAGAAATAATGATTTATGCATTAGTTGAAATTTGGATTACATTTTATGTTAGTTTTATATGTTGTTATATTTGTTAGAGTTATGTTTTTATTTGAATTACAAATTTTGTTAGAATTATTATTGAGTTAAATTTTGTGGTACTACATATTGAATTGTATTAAAATTTAAATTTTCATTCAGTTTGTGAAATTATGATTTATTAATAAATATGTGTCCATCCTAGTAACATGTGCCTAATGATGCAGGCTATCTTGACTTGGTGGAAATCTTTTGTCAGTGTTAATTTTAATGGAGCATTAATATACCAATAAATATCTTAACTTGGTGGAAAAAATTAGTTTTAGTTAATGATTTCAATCCTCAATTTGTTTGTCATTCACATTAATATACCAATAAATATTTTGGATGTACCTAATCATATTTTTTTATTTATTTTTTCAGCAAATATTTTAGGATGGATATAAGAGACATATATGGTCCACATGATCCCAGTGTCTTATACATGCAAGATGGCCATCGATCAAAGAGTGTATTAGCTGGAGATATAGATGATACTTTACTTGTTAGACGAGAAGATAGAAGATTTTGGAGAATTATAGGACACCAAGCTCTACACCCTCGGGTATTATCTTTATTAAATGAGATGGGATTCTATGGTGTCTACAGTTGTAGAAATATTGAGACTGATGTTCATGTGATTACGGCTTTGGTCGAGAGGTGGCGCTTAGAGACTCACACATTTCAGTTACGTGTGGGAGAGGCTACAGTTACGTTGCAAGACATAGCAAAATGCACAAAAAGGCCCTGGAAGACTCAATCCCTAGCTTTTTTGTAGTTAGTAAGTTGTAAGCAAAATATATGAACCAATTTTTGTATGCTCATTCTTTTAGGTCAGGTGGTGTTAGTGATGTGGGAGGTCCTGTTAATAGGCTGCATAACTTGTTTGCTGACGGCTACAAATGTCAACCACCAGGAGATGCGGAATTAACACCTATACCACCATATATGTCAGCAAGCAGACAGTCAGTATCCGAACTAGTAGCTACTGATCTTGGTTTAGGATGGGGATCAACGGAGTATGATTATTCATCACCAGCACACCACTTATTTCATATCTCACCATTACCTTTTCTAGATAATACGGATCATCGTGATCACCATGAGGCTGGTCCAAGCCATCATCAGTCACATAATGCTACACATGATGAAAGGCCATGACGACCACGAAGGCATCGGCAACACCGAGCTCATATATTTGGTTCATATATTTTGCTTACAACTTACTAACTACAAAAAAGCTAGGGATTGAGTCTTCCAGGGCCTTTTTGTGCATTTTGCTATGTCTTGCAACGTAACTGTAGCCTCTCCCACACGTAAATGAAATGTGTGAGTCTCTGAGCGCCACCTCTCGACCAAAGCCGTAATCACATGAACATCAGTCTCAATATTTCTACAACTGTAGACACCATAGAATCTCATCTCATTTAATAAAGATAATATACGAGGGTGTAGAGCTTGGTGTCCTATAATTCTCCAAAATCTTCTATCTCTTCGTCTAACAAGTAAAGTATCATCTATATCTCCAGCTAATACACTCTTTGATCGATGACCGTCTTGCATGTATAAGACACTGGGATCACGTGGACCATATATATATATCTCTTATATCCATCCTAAAATATTTGCTGAAAAAATAAATAAAAAAATATGATTAGGTACATCCAAAATATTTATTGGTATATTAATGTGAATGACAAACAAATTGAGGATTGAAATCATTAACTAAAACTAATTTTTTCCACCAAGTTAAGATATTTATTGGTATATTAATGCTCCATTAAAATTAACACTGACAAAAGATTTCCACAAGTCAAGATAGCCTGCATCATTAGGCACATGTTACTAGGATGGACACATATTTATTAATAAATCACAATTTCACAAACTGAATAAAAATTTAATTTTAATACAATTCAATATGTAGTACCACAAAATTTAACTCAATAATAATTCTAACAAAATTTGTAATTCAAATAAAAACATAACTCTAACAAATATAACAACATATAAAACTAACATAAAATGTAATCCAAATTTCAACTAATACATAAATCATTATTTCTGTTAAATCAAATTATTATATCAAAAATAATAAATTATTATTTGAGTTTAACCAACACGTAAATCAAATTTTAACTAAAACATGATTAAGTTTTAACTAATTGAGACAAATTATATAAAATATAATTCATAAAACTAAAACATAAATCAAATTTTAACTAAAAAATAAATAAATTTTAACTAATTGAGACAAATTATATAATACATATTTCATATAACTAAAACATAAATCAAACTTTAATTAATGGAGATAATTAACCAAAACATAATGAACATAACTAAAACATAATTAAATTTTAGCATAATTAAAAAATTTACCTCAATCAAGCGATATAATACACAAGTATACACCCTTCAAACTTAAAACAATAACCCAAACAATTATTTTATTTATTTATTTATTTTACTAATTTTATAAATAAATAAAAAAATCAGTAACTATTCATTACTGTTGAAAGTTGCAGTCTGTGACTGCAACTTACTATAAAATTGTGAAACTTGTGAATAGTGCTGTATTTTTGTAATTTTTTTTTCCTATTTTTTTATAAAAAAGCCAATATTTTGGGTTACATAATTTTTTTTTTTTTGGAGAATAAAAATATCCGAAACAACTTTTTAAGTAACATACGAGAGATTTGCAAAAGTTATCTCAGATTACTTTTAATTTTTAATTTTTTCTTTTTTTCCTTTATTTAAATTCAAAGAATTAAAAGTAGAAATAACTCTTCCTATGTGTTAAAACAACTTAATTTCAGCTAAAACTTGAAAAGCACCTTCTTGATTTTTTGAAACACTTCCTAAATTAAAAATTCATGACTCTAATGGTTAATTGCTCACATTTTATCAGAAGATGAGAGGGAAAAAAACTGCAAAAATTATTTTTGACATTATTTTTTTAAAAAATAAGATCAATTAAATCAATAGATAAAATAATATATCAATAGCATAAATAAATAAAATTATTAAAAGGAAAAATGGCTAAAATGTCACCATAAATTGATTCAACCTAATAATCATAGCACGTCACATTGCATGTGACTATCTTCGACCATGATTTATGATTTATGATTTACGAGAGAAGGGCAATCTCCACTTGACCACCTGTATATGGAGTTTACCCCTTCATTCATTTTTCTGCCCAACAGCCAAATTTATTACGTAACTTTGATTTGACTAATACATCTCCCTTTAGCCGCACGTTTATCTCAACGTTTTCAATTTTTCTCAAACTCTCAAAACATGGCCGTGTTAAAATTAATGTTGCTAATATAAATTTTGTGTTATGTAAAATATATTAGTTAGTTAAATTAAATAAAAATATAGTTATTTTATTTCTTTATAAATATAATGTTATTACTTTTTTTTGCTCAATCAAGAAAATATAATCATTTTTCACTATAAGAAAAAGATAAATTAGTGATAAAATAGTAAGTGGCAATATAAAAGTTGTTACTAATTATGTATATTAGGCGATAAAAAATTTAATTTTGTCACTTTAATGATTTTTACAAATTAAATAGTGGCAATAATAGTATAGTGACAATTAGTGACATATTTATGGCGACAATGAAAATCTTGTTACATATTGTAGTGACAATTTTTATTGTCACTAAGTTGTCGCAATAGAGGTGTAACTAATTGTTAATTGTGACAACTTAAAATATTAATTTTTGTCACGATTGAGTTATTTTATGATAAAATAAAAGTTGTTGTCACTTAAAAATTATCATTAATGCTAAGATAAAAACTATTGCCACTCAATGTATGTTATTAATGACAAATTTTACTTTATCATTTATTATTTTGTCATTAATATTATATTTTTTTATAGTGTTCTTAAAGTATATTTTTTAATACTTTTTAAGATATAATTATAATAATATCAAATAATATCTATCAGAACTACAAAAATACAGTCTCCTTAATTCAATTTAATTTTTGTCGACGCTCAAAACATGGGCATGCTAAATGTTGCCAATATAAATTTTGTGTTATATAAAATATATTATTTAGTTAAATTAAATAAAATTATAGTTATTTTATTATTTTAAAAATAAAAATATTATAACTTTTTTGTACTCAATCAAAAGAATATAATTATTTTCCAAAAAATATAATTTTTAATACTTTTTTAAGAATATAATTATAATAATGTCAAATAATATCTACCAGAACTACAAAGATGCAGTCTCCTCAATTCAATTTAATACATTCAAATGAATGTCAGAATAGTGGTGCTCTCTTTTATTATCAATTTCAAGGTACTCCGATCATTTAATAAATTTTTATTAATCCTCAAAATAGTCATCTATTAAAATTTGCTACCACAAATTCCATGATATGTTGAAATATATTATTTAATTAAATAAATGTAAAATACTTTATAAGTATACACTTAATATATATTATATGTTTTTGCAAATGAAATATTATAATTTTTCTATATTCAATATTCAATGAAATACAATTATTTTCTTAAAATGTATAATTTTAAATATTTTTATAAAAAAACATTATTTCAAATAAATAAGCTAAATGTCAAATAGAATTTGTTAGAACAACTAAAGGTGTTGTCACCTCAATTCAATTTATATATTTAAATCAACATGAGGTTAACTGCACTTTTCTTATCAATTTCAAGTTATATTGCTGATGGAAATAAGCTTTAACATTTCTTCAATTTATTTTATTTCTAACAAATCATTTTATTATGTGTCTTAATATGATAACTAATGTGCCTATTTATTTTATTCATTTTATATTTATGGCCTCAATATTATTTTATTTAATATATTTGACCATTTTATTCTATATTATTGGGCCTAATTATAATTGGATTTATGGAAGTTTTATGATGTTTTTAGTGGCCCATTAATCCTTTCTAACGGTCAATTTCTACTCTTACATAAGGAGGTCATAATCCTTTCTTTGACACATAGAGTTGGTGAGTTTTAGACAATTTTATTTCATACACCCCCACAAGACTTTTATGTTTTTGGCAACGTGACTATGGATTGGTTCTTAGTCACCTCTTGATCGTGTACATGGGATGAGACACCACTGCGAGCATTGGATTTTATCTTGAATTCATGATCAACCATTAGTACCTGCGCGAAGGAAGACAATCATAGTTTTAGGACAGCAATACATGTCGTGACTTTCCATTGATCCGGCTCATTTTCTTCATTCTTTTATGCTGTTTGATTTATCACTTTTCTAATTATTATTTTATAAAATTATGATTATGTGAATTATTTTTACTTTATTTTATTATTTGAACACAAATCACACAATTATCCACAACAATCTAAAGTCATGATTGGTGATTTGTGTTTAAACAGTAATAGTCTTGAAATTGATGATTAAGTCTAACTGATGATTTTTCTTGCTTTCTTGTCAAACGTGTGAGTTTTGCAAGAGTTGGACAAACTCAAAATGATTCTGATTGCTTATTGAGAAGATGAGCTAACTTTGGTCTTAAGCATTGAAGAAAATTGGTATGAACTATTCTACTGATTCTTTAATCATGTATAAGATCATGAGAAATGGAAGTTATTTACTTTACGGGTGAGTGTTTCTTTAATTCTTACTCTTCTTTGAAATATATATATATATATATATACACACACACACATTAATGAGCTTTTATTCGTTCCATTATATTTCATAAATAAATAATAAATTATTGATTAGTTTGTGAAACGTGATTAGATGGTGAATTTGGAATATCCAATTTGCCCAGTAACATGATGTCATTTTTGAAATATTTTTGTCATTTCATAGACCAAGTGCTTGGTAAGTAAATGTGTATCTATATATATCATATATATATTTAATTTCTAATTATAGTATGACGGTTACATTGCATGCACATTTTCAATAGCTAGTATGTTTGTGTTTAATTCTCCAACGGCTAGTTGGAAAATTTGATGAGAGAATAACTAAATAATTAGTGCACTTACATGTATGGTGTGAGCCATTTCTTTGCTAAGTGATTAGTTATAGTGGGTACATACAAAATAAAGAAACCATATGCGCTAGTAAATTCAATTTTTTTATTAGTACTCTCATAGTTTGATTTCAAATATTATTAGAGCATAATTAATTATTTGTATATGAAAAAAAAGAAGGAAAAGAGTGTTTGCTTGGGTGAATATATAAGGTGGGTTAATATTTTATTTTCTTTATATTTGAATTTAGATGTTGTGTATATTGAGTGATTATTTGGGTAATTAAATAGCATCGTATTCATGCTTGTATATATAAGTTTCATGATTAGAATCATAATGAATTTTAGTGCGTACATATATGTAAATGTAAAAGAATAAAATAAAATAAATTAAAACAAATAAATAAATTTAAGTGTTGGTTATAGTGAGATAAAATAGGTCATTTGCGAGCAAACAGCTAGTAACAATCATGCATGCGTTAACGAAAACTTCAATGCATGTGCTTATGAGCAATTATTTGGTGATTGGTCACAATTCATTAGGTAATCCATTCTTTATTTTATAAAGGTGTGCGTGTGTGTGTATGTATAGCACCTGTGATATTAAATGAGACTATTAGATGTGAGCATGGAATTTAAAATTATTCGTTGGTTTTGGAAATGTCTAGAGTCTACCTGATTTTTTGAATTTAATTAAATTTTATTGTGCATTACTAAATGTCATTAGACCATTAGAACTTGAAGTAGAAAATATTTGACTTTTCATTTAACCTTCTTGTGCTTGTATTTTCCAATTTACTCACAAGTTACTATATAATACATCATGAGTTAATATAAAATATGGACATAAGAAAGTGCTCCTGGTCTTACTTTTTATCTGAGGTGTAAGAAGTTAAATATTTGGGATTTAAGGTAATTTTTAATTACAATGATATGTTGGAAAATTGAAGTACTATATATTAGAAGGTAATTTCAACAATAAAATTTGTTGACTTACAATAATATTAGTGTTTTATATTGCTCCGCCAAATTGTTTGAATTAACTTAATTGCCTGATTGTTACAGCATCTATGTCAATTATACTTGATATTTTTTATATCCAGAATTATGTTGAGCACTAATAGTAATATATTTCTTTCAGTTTATTATAACTTATTAAATTTATATTAACCCATGTATGCATGAGCCAGTATATAGCTGTTGCAATTTCTAATTAATATGGGTGTGGGAAATAGAGAATGTGAGGGTGGAAAATGTTGATTTAGTTTGCAAATAAAATTTGAAATTTATCTAGCTTCTTTATGAACCCCATGAGTTATATTTAATATTTTTTAATTGTGAAAGTTTGAAAATATGAGAATAAGATATTACTTCTTTTCGTCTCTACTTTTCCAATTACAAGGGAAATGTGGGGGTTTAAGTGGATTTAAAAGTTATCCAAAAATATATTATTTTCTTGAGTTTTTAAATGTGCAGGAAATGCATTGCAAATAGTTGGGAGATGGCCAAAACAATGTAATCCTACAAGAAAATTTGAACTTAAGAAAATCTAAAGAATTTGCAGTCATACTTTGATTTATGTTTCGATTTAATTATATATTATCTGTGAAGAATTGTCTTGTAAAGAATGTGCACATGCATGAGGAGTGACAAGAAAAAAAATAAAAATAAAATAAAATAAAAAAAATAAAAATAAAATAATAATAATAATAATAATAATAATAATAATAATAATAATAATAATAATAATAATAATAAAAGAGGCATGTTGTATTATATTCCATGAGATGCGAAAATTGCCTCGGGAGACTAGCGCAGAGGCTAGATCCTTAATCATCGAGGGGATGGGCTAAGCCCATAAGAGAGTCACCTCCGGGAGTAGCCCAACTTTTGTGATTGGAGACCCCATGGAGAAGGTTCAATGGGTAGGAACAACTTGTACTGTGTGACTCGTATATAACACTAATTTTAAGGAGAGTATACATGAGATACCTCATTCCCATTCCTAAAGTGAAGTGCTATGAAAATGTGATGTTAGGCTAGGCTTTGACTTTTAATGAGACCAAAGCGGAATTTCCATGAGGTATAAGCCACACATACCTTTGGAGGGCTCACCTAAGTGAGAATTGCCATGGGACGTAGCCATGGGTTTAGGCTAACCCTAGAAACCTCATGAGAATCAAGATTGAGCACAAGACCATTAACGCGCTCACCAATTATAACCATGCCCTAAGTCAATATCGCGTGTGTGGTAATTGAAGTTTGGTTCAAGGGACCTAATTCAATGCTCAGTCCATTATGGCTCCCTCAAATGGATATTACCAACACTAAGTGTATGTTCAAACCCAGAAGGCACATGCACCGATTGCACGGTATAAGTTGCCATCATATTTCTTTTTATATTGAATTTTAGAAATTTTAAATCTTGTGGGGGATTGTTGGAAATTAGCTTTAAAATTTCTTCAATTTATTTTATTTCCGACAAATCATTTTATCATGTGTCTTAATATGACAACTAATGTGCATATTTAATTTATTCATTTCATATTTGTGGCCTCAATATCGTTTTATTTAATATATTTGACCATTTTATTCTGTCATTATTAGGCCTAATTGTAATTGGATTTATGGAGGTTTTATGATGCTTTTAGTGCCCATTAATTCTTTCTAACGGTCAAATTGTACTCTTATATAAGGAGGCCATAATCCTTTCTTTAGAGTTGGTGAATTTTAGACAATTTTATTTCATACACTCCTACAAGACTTTTATGTTTTTGGCAACATGACTATGGATTGGTTCCTGTCTCCTTGTGGTCGTGCACATTGGATGAGATACCGCTGTGAGCATTGGGTTTTATCCTGGAGTCATGATCAGCCACTAATACCCGCACGAAGGAAGGCAATAATCGCTTTAGGACAGCAATACGTTTCGTGACTCTCCATTCATCCAGCTCATTTTCTTCATTATTGTATGCGGTTTGATTGATCACTTTTTTAATTATTATTTTATAAAATTATGATTACGTGAATTATTTTTACTTTATTTTATTGTTTGAACACAAATCACACAATTATTCACAACAATTCCAATATATTACTAAAATTTTCTCCAACATTTTTATTTTTTTCTTAATTGTCAAAATAGACATCTATTAAAATGTACTGATGTAAATTCTTTGCTATCTAAATATGTTATTCAATTAAATCAATTGTAAACAGATTTGTAAATGTATAAGTAATTTGTTGTATTTTTATAAATAAAATCTCTATCAATTTCTTGTAACATCTATTAAAACTGACGTAAATTCTTCGCTATGTAAAATATGTTATTCAATTAAATCAATTATAAATATATTTGTAATTGTATGATTGATCTATTATATTTTTTAAAATAAAATTTCCATAAATTTCTTGTATTCAATGAATGAAACACATTCACTTTTAAGAAAGATATATTTTGAAATATTTTCATGCCAAAGCTACTAACAGGTAAGTTTAATCAGATTTCTAGATTGAGGGATGATTATGGTAATTGGTGTACTACTACACATCAACTGGAACCGATTGTGCTTAATTAGAGATGGCAATGCGGCGGGTTTGACAGAACCCGAAAACCGCCCTGCCTATTTCTATTTGGACCCGAGACTCGCCCCGCCCCGCCCTCTCTTTTAAACCCGCCCCGCCCCGCCCCGCTTTAGACTCCTAACTCGACGGGTCTAACCCGTTTCTCTTTTCTTTTCTTTTTTTATTTTTTTTATTAAAATATATAATTTTACAACTCATATGTTTTCAAAATTGATTAAGATAAACATATACAAAGAATATATAAATATATATGTATAGAAAATTAGAATCTAATATATAATAAGTTTCTAACACTATTTTTCAAATTTTAAAATAAAATATCCATTTTAATTAATTTTAGTATATTTTTCATTATTTTTATGATAATTGAATGAGTGCAAAATTATTATTTATTTGATGAAATATATTTATGCTATTATAATCCTAATTTTTTATATTTTATGTACATATACTATATATAATATATTTATAATATATTATATATTAATTATCCGGGGCGGGTTTACTCAAACTCGTAACCCGCCCCAGATCCGACCGGGTCCATAAAATTAGGACCCGTAACTCGCCCTACAACCCGTTTATTTGGGGCGGGTCCAGAGTGGGGACCCGGTCTACCCGAACCCATTGCCATGCCTATGTTTAATTACTTCCATACATTGTTCCAATCCTATCGGTCATCTTCTAATGCTTGTGCGACTGTGTTGAGTTCTATTGAACAATGAGTAAACCATAATATGAACGAGGAGTTACTTAAACAATTCATTGTTGAAGAGGTTGTCCAAGCATTGTCTCAAATGTCTTCTCTCAAGTCTCCAGGTCCTTGTGGTATGCCTGTTCTTTTCTTTCAAAAATTTTGGCATATTGTTGGCCGTGATGTCATTATGTTCTAAATTTTTGAATCATGGGATTGATTACCCTAAATTCAATTACACACATTGTTTTAATCCCAAAATGCTCTAATCCTGAATCTATAAGTCAATTTCAGCTTATTAGTCTCTATAATGTGGTTTACAAGACTGTGTCTAAGACAATTGTGAATCGCCTTCGACCCTTTCTTGATTACATTATTTCTAGTACACAATGTGTTTTTGTCCCATCTAGACTTATTACAGACCATGAGTTAGTTGCTTATGAGATACACCATTTTCTTAAAAATAAATCTAAGGGATCACAAGGATACATGTCAATGAAGCTAGATATGGGCAAAACCTATGATAAGATTGGGTAGTCTTTCCTAGACAGAGTGTTACATAAACTTGGTTTTGATGGCCGTTTTATTCATCTTATTATGAGATGTATAACCACTATCTCTTATTATGTCATTCTTAATGGGGAACAATATGACCTTTTCTATCCACAACGGGGCATTCGTCAAGGGGATCCGTTATCACCGTATTTATTCCTTTTTTGTGCATAAGCTTTAGGTTCTTTCATTAGTCGCGGGGAGCAAGATGAACTCTTACATGGCGTGAGGATATGCCGAGGTGCACCTAGCATTACTCATTTATTTTTTGCAGATGACACTCTTATTTTTTCTGAGGCTATTGAGGAGGCTGCTTATGTCATTAAAGATGTCCTTGATACTTACGCATTGGCTTCTGGTCAACACATTAACTTGCAAAAATCTACTATTATCTTCAGCACCAACACATATGCAGCCGATAGGAATTTGATTCAGAGTATTCTTGCCATGCGAGTTGAAGAAAAACATGATAAATATCTGGGGCTTTCGACAGTGATTGGCAAATCAAAAAGGGGGATTTTTGCTCATATTCGTGAGTGGATTTGGCATAAAATGCAAGGCTAGAGTGAGAAGTTATTATCTAGAGCAGGTAAGGAGATTTTGTTAAAATCTATTGTGCAGGCCATTTCGACATATGCTATGAGTTGTTTCAAATTTTCGATTACCTTAATCCACGAGATTGAGTCCATGGTGGCTGATTTCTGGTGGAGTGATAAAGGTAGTCACAATATACATTGGCTTAAATGGGATGTTTTGGGAAGGAGTAAAAAGGATGGTAGTCTTGGTTTTCGAGATCTTCGGTCTTTCAATACAACAATGCTGGCTAAACAAGCTTGAAGATTGATTCACCATCCTCATTTACTCTTAATTAGACTTTTTCAAGCATTGTGCTATCCTCATTCTTGTTTTTTTGATGCTATTAGAGGATCAAATTCTTCATTCACATGGAAAAGCATATGGGATTCTAAACTTATTTTATGTGCAGGTTTGAGGTATAAGACTGGTGATGGTCTTTCTGCTCATATATTTCATGATCCTTGGATCCCTATATCTTCCTCTTTTCGCGTATTTTTAGTTACATCCACTTTACCAAGAGATTCTAGGGTTAGTATTTTAATAAACACTATAATTGGGAGTTGGGATGCTAATTTGATCTAATTAAATTTTACTGATGATGATGACAACGCTATTATTGCCATTCACTTGAGTGCTTTGCATAGTCCTGGTACATTGATTTGACATTTTGGTAAAAGGGGTATCTTTAAAGTGAGAAGTGCTTAGTTCCTGGCGCGATCTGTCTTCAAACAACAATTGTTGGATTCTAGGGGTTCTTCTAGTCATGCGCAGAATCATAATTATCTCTTCCTTTGGTCTTGAAAATTACCACATAAGGTGAAGATTTTTGCTTGGAGGATGTGTCTAAATGCCCTTCCTACTTGTGATAATTTAGCTAGGAGAGGCCTTCGAATTGATCGACTTTGCTTCCTTTGTGGTGAAGAGATGGAAACCTTGCTTCACATTTTCCAAAGCTGTCATTTTTCTAGACAAGTATGGGCACTTTCTAACATACCACACTCAACTCTTGGTGTTTTGGAAGAGGATATTGAAAGTTGGATTCGTTCGGTGTTTCATAAGCTCGACTCATCCCTCTTTGATCTTTTCTTGATTTGTTGTTGGTCTATATGGTATCAACGCAACCAAGCTTTGTTCGGAAAATCAACAAAATCCACTTTTGATACTATTCAATTTGCATCTAGATATTTGGCTGAGTTTTTGAATGCCCTCTCTTCTACATTATTTGTATTGTTGGGTTTATGCTTATTGCAATTTAGGCTGTATGGACAATGTACCTTTGACATTTGATTATTATCAATACATTCGTAAAACTAATAATAATAATTTTTTGAAAATATAGTTTTAAACAATTAAAGAATATCCGTTAATTCAAATAAAGTTATCGTCACATTAATCCAATTTGATACATTCAAATCAATAGGAGCGTAATAAGTGTCTCTTATTATCAACTAGAAGGTATTTTTAATATCTCAATAGAATTTTTCAAACATCTTTGTTGTTTTGTAAGGCTCAAAACAAACATAACTTAAAATGTATTAGCTCAAATTTCATGCATGTTCTGCAAAATATATTATTTAAGTAAATTAAATATAAAAGATTATAAATGTACATTTAATTTATTATGTTTTTACAAATAAAATACCATAAATTTATGTATTCAAATAGTGAAAGACAATTATTTTTAAAAAAAAAAAATATTTTATCAATGGATAATTTCAAATAGTTAAGTATCTACTAGAACAAATAAAATTGCAGTAGTTTCAATTCTGATAAGGGGAGAATTTCTAAAAGACTTAAATACCTCTACATCCCTCTAATATGGGTCAACCTGACCACCCGACATGTACCCGAGAATTAAGGGAATCCTAACCCTTTGCTCCTGCAATGTGTAAACTTGCGATTCTCGCCACTCCAGCCTAATAGTACCTAACCAATTCAACTGTCAACTATAAATACTCCATCATTTAATGCTCTTGAGACAATCTTAATAGATCTGATTCTTACCTTCTTCTCTCATATTTCTACCTATCGGCTCCCATCAGGCCATCACTGGTCGATCTCTTGACCAATAATAAATATACTGATGTCATTTCTTGCTACATCAGTAGGCGCCGTTTGTCGGAAACCTGTTTGAGTGTTTGGAACTTTGGATTAGGCTGAGCTCATGGTGGCAATACCAAGCAAGAATGTGGAGATGCCAGAAATTCAGACTAGTTCACCCTTGTTGTAACAAACTCCCCATGTACCCCAAATTGAACTTGTGGTAGGAATCACTCGGTTGAAGTCACAGACTTTAATAGAGGTGATAACAAATAAAGTCATTGATGGTAGACTAGTGAGTGCAACATTGGTACTGCAGCCCCCCAAGACAATTATTTCGAGAGGAGCCTTCGGAGAGGGTAAGGGGGATGGATATAGTCAGAAGCGAAGAGGATTCGGCAGAGGAGGAAAGGTATCAAAGGTGAGGAGAAGATGAGGCAACAAGCATGTAGAGGAACAAAGGAGTGAGGTCATTCGAGCGACACTCCAAAGGGTAAGCGCATACAGAAGTGCAAGAAATTAGCGACCAACTAGAGCAATTGAATAGAAAACTAGAAGAAATTAAGAAAAGATAACAGTAGGGATCCACTTTGCAAAAGAAAGGCTCTTCCTTTATTGCCGAGATCTTAATGGAGACAGTGCAGTGCCTATAGGATTTAAGATACCCGACCATTCAAGGTACGAGGGAAATTCTGATCCTCAGGAGCACCTGGCGGCATTTGAGCATGTGATGCAGTTGTATGGATTGTCCGATGCCATTACTGTAGAGTATTCATCATGACCTTATATGGCCGAGCACAATAATAGTTTACGTCCCCACCAGTAAGGATAATAGTAACATACGATCAATTGTGCCAGAAGTTTTTGTACTATTTTACCAGCAAAAAGAAGTCTAAGAGACCAGCTATGTATCTGTTCACCATAAAGCAGAAAGAGGATAAGACCATTCAAGGCTTCATGAATTATTTTAATAATGAAGTATTGGAGGTACTAGACCTTAGCGTAGAGCTGATGGTTAGCATATTAATTCATGGTCTTAAAAAATGCCTACTGGCATCAGCATTATCAAGAGAACCGTCTCCTGATGTGGAGTCCCTTATAGAGATGGCGAAAAAATATGTCCACGAAGAAGAGATGAATGGGATGAAGGATGAGCAATGGTTAAAGAATGTAATGGGAGCATGGTCCTAGAGGAAGGAGGAGATGGGCGAACCTCGGTTTGAAAAAGACTACTGGAGGTCCCCGCCTTGACCAAAGTTCGACCATTACATGCCCCTGCGACCTACTAGGGTGGAAGCTGTGTTTGCCATTGCCTCATTGAATGTGTTAAGATAGCTAGCAAAATAGCACGATATCCCTAACAAGAGGAATTCAAAACAATATCATGCGTTTCATCAAGCTAAATGACATAACATGGAAGACTGTCATCATTTGAGGGATGAGATGGAAAGGTTGATTAGACAGGGATATTTAAAAGAATTTATGTCGCATCCCCATAGAAACATGCAAGAAAAGTCGAAGGCTAGAGGGCATCGCAGGGGTTGTTTAAGGAGTAGATCTCGAAGTCTTCACAGAAGATATCACAAATATGGGAAACATCAAGACATAGAGAAAAATCATGATCGCGGCGATGACGACAATTTCCCCAAGAAGGGTGTCATAAATATGATAGCTGGAGGACCCACTTGTAGAGATTCTTGAAACACTTGGAAGAAGTATGCTCGAGTGGATCGAAGGTACTAACAATAGACATAGCAAATTTCTCTGTGCAAAAAGTGTTGGTGGATATAGCAGTTCGGTGGACATAATATTCCGCAGCACGTTGAAGAAGATGGACTTAGATATCACAACCATAAGACTAATTAGCATGCCTTTGGTAGGCTTTGGGGGGGTCAAAAGTCGTGCCACTGGGGACAGTCGACCTTCCTACCTCCTTAGGGACAGAGCCGAAGATGAGGACAATCATGCTGAAGTATTTAGTCGTTGATTGCCCGTTTGCCTACAATGGATTACTGGGTAGACCAAGCTTTAATCAATTCCAGGATGTCGTATCAACTTACCACCTGAAGATGAAATTTCCAACCAAGTTAGAAATGAAGGGGAAAATGGGACGGATCGGGGGAGTCAATTTATAAATATTACATCCTCGAAAGTTGTGACAAGATCCAACCGACCCAAGGAAGAGACTGTTGGGGATCAACAACATTGGTCAACTTCCTCATTTATGAGTAATTCTCTCATAACTAATTAAGTTGGGGGGATTAATGATAAGGAAATTTTTTTAAAAGACTTAAATACCCCTGCACTTAATTGTTCTTCCAAAACACCCAAGGATCCACGTCCCTCTGTGATAGGTCGACCTGACCACCCAACCCGTACCCAAGAACTAAGGTAATCATAAAGCTTCATTCCTGCCATACACAAGCCCAATAGGGCCTAGTCAATTCAACAGTCAACTATATATACCCCCCCATTTGATGCTTTCAGGACAATCCTAAGAGATCTGATCCTTATCTTCTTCTCTCATATTTCTACCTATCGACCTCAAGAACTCAATACCTTCTCTCTATCGGCTACCCAATAAACACTCACCTAAGCTCCCATCATTGTTTGACATCTTGATCAGCGATAAATATACTAACGTCATTTCTTGCAACATCAAATTCAATTTGATAAGTTCAAATCAAAGTGAGAGTAATAGCATTTTTTATCGATTTCAAGGTACTCTCATTATCATAATAGGACTTTCTCAAATATTTTCATTTTTCTTAACCCTAAAAAAAGGCATCTATTAGAATATACCAGGGTAAATTTTATGTTTTACAAAATATATTATTTAATTAAATTAAAGACAAAAAAATTACAAAGGTTAGTTTATTGTGCTTTTAGAAATCAATTATGATAATTTTTTTTGTATTCAGTCAATTAAATATGATTGTTTTTTGAGAAAAATACAAATTTAAATTTGTTATTTTGTACAAAATATATTAGCTAATTAAATTAAAGACAAAAAAATTACAAAGGTTAGTTTATTGTGCTTTTAGAAATCAAGTATGATAAATTTTTTGTATTCAGTCAATCAAACATGATTTTTTTTTGAGAAAAATACAAATTTAAATAATTTTTGAAAGGCCGATAGCAATTTTCTTTACAATTAAGAATTTAATTGTGATAGAAATATTTAATTTTATTTGATAACATGAAGGTTTGAAATCTCCATACATTGATTGTGCTAATTTTAATTAATTATTGCATTTTTTAGAAAATTTTAATGAGTTAATTAGACAATCAATAGAAATTAATAAGTCAATTAACATTTTTTCAGAAATTATAAATGATAACTTCTAAAAGTCAACAACAATTTGAATTGAGGGAAAAAAGAATGTCTTTATTTATTGTAAACATGAATTTATTTGATTTGATTTATAAATGGAAAGCATAAATTGCATAGTATGTATAGATTTACTTTCAATAATTTTAAGTGTAGTAATTCAATTTACTTGATTTAAGAATATGATAATATTGAAAAAATAAAAATTCGTTATTTGTAATGTTTTTAAAAAAAATAAAATTAAGTGTAACTGATCATAAAAAGGAAATATATATATATATATATATATAATTTCTTAATTTAGAAAATTCGCTTATTGATTCTTTTTTTTTTTTTTTTTTTACAGAATTATGTGTAGCTTTTATAAATTGCATTATAACCTTAAAAAACAATCAAAATTTCTTTAGAAATTAAAACTGAAATTTAAGAACTAAGTTAAAAGTACATATTTGTAGTCAAAGAATCTTTAAATTATTACATCATAAGATTGATTTATATGTACCAAAGAATGAACAAACTCATAAAAAGAAAATAAAATGAAGGATCATTTTTCCAAAAAAAAAAAAAATTAACTCTATCAGAGCCAACAAATAAAAACTAAAACAAAATGAGTGTAACTAATTACAACATAAAACACAAAGTAAATCATAACTTAAAAACAAAATAACTGTAATTATTAAAACATATAAATATTAAAGTAATTCCAATACTCAAAAGAAAACGATAAAGAATAATCACGCACTTCCTAACTAAAATTAAACGACCATTTTATAACTCTCAAATTTCATAAATTTATTCTATAAATTCACAATGTCTTGAACTATTTTTTCCCCCTCAACATCATACTGCCATTAAAAACAATATTGTTATAACGTTATATCTCTGTTAGAGGCAGTGGCGGAATATTTTGACATTATTGAAAAAAATTTAAAAATGAGTATATTGATAATTGGACAGAGTTTATTAAAATATAAGAAAAATTAAATTAATTTTGCAAGGAAAATCTATAAGCTTGGTAGAGAACATGTATAATTTTGTTATGCTTTAAGTCTTATAATCTGCTAGCTAGAAAAAAGTTGTATAATTTTATCATGCCATATAGATGCAACTTCAACTTTTTAATATCAGAAAAATATACATAGAACTAAATTATTTGTCAAATCAATTATATAGATTGAAAAATATATGTATATACATATAGTAATTCAGTCGTTAACATTCTCTGAGATCTCTGAGACCTCATAATTTTCGAATAATAAACTTTTGCTAGTATAAATTATGCCATAAAACTCAAAACACCTACCTTGAAATCATTTCTTTGAGATCACACATCAAAGAGAATTTTAACATTAAAATACCGGAGATAATAAAAAAATGTTTTAAGAACAATAAATATTGAAACAAAGATAATATTAAAAAGAAAAAGGGAATTAAAAGAAAAATGGATAGTAGGTAGGAAATTGAGAAATCTCAAATCTTTATCATGTTGGCTAATTAATGAAACAATAAGAAAATGAATATTAGCAGCGTAAAGAAAAATAAAGAATAAGTCAAAAATTGTCAAAGTGAGATGATTTAAAAAAAAAAAAACAAAATACATCTTATAGAAAATTCGAAAAGCAGGAGATGACAAAGGCTTGAGATCAGAAAAATTAAAATTACATACCTATGGAACAACGAAGATGAAAAAGAAAATATATGTTGGCAAATAGAACGTAATAGATGTTTCTGAAGTCGAAATAAAAGAATTTTGATAGGAAGATTCTGAAGAGGAAGAAAGGACCATGGAAAGATAAATAAACCTTTTATAGTATAGAGAAAAAAATGGAATGGTTTATTTCAACCAAAGAAATCTGGTTTCAAAAATTTAAATAAAAAAAATAAAGTCCAACTGATATGAAAATTTAATAATCAACCATCAATGAAATTTTTTAATTTAATTCAATAAGTCAAAATTTGATAAGTTAAAGATTGAGTCAAAATTAAGAAAAATTTAATTTAAAATTTCTTTCCTATAAATAATAACAAATATTTCTATGCCCTATATGCTCAATTTTCACCACAAGAGTTGAAATTTATTTTTCAAAATGGATTATATTTTAGTTAAAAATTTATCCTTCAATACTGTTGTTTGGAAATGGAGCTAAGGTGTTTTTTAGGACTCAACAACCTTTAGATTTATTTATTTTTTCTTCTTCTCTCTAGAACACAGTACAGAGAATTCTCAATTCTCAATTTTCGCAAATAATTTTTTATGCCTCATTTATCTTTAGAGCTTAATATTTTCATTATTATTCTAATGTCTCTCTTAGTGGCCTTAGTGAAATGCTCTTTGGCATTTTTATTGTTCATTTTTTTAATCAATTGGGCATTTTTAGTCTATTTTTACTTTTTTATCCTTGTGGGCTTAATTTGTCATATCATTAGGTCCTTTTATTTTCAATTTGAAAAATCATTTTCGTGTTGAAAATAAAATAATATAAAATTAAATTTTAATTTTTATATTACCTTAGTTTGTTAAAATAAAATTATTAATTAATTAATTTTCATTAACTATGATAAGTACGGAAATTTACTTTTACTCAACTTTTGTTTAAGTTGAAGTTCAGTATGCTTGGAATGGCTGGGAACCGTGCAAAGGTTAGCGGCTGGAGGTACTTATTTGTATTCATCTTGTCCATCCCATGTCGATAAGGAAGGCAAAGGACTTTTCGTTATGGCTTATACCATAATTGCGATATTGACTCACACAAGGATGTGGATAAGACTGCCTTTAGCATTGTCAACTTGCGAGGACGATTGAGTGAGTTTGATCCAAAAAATTAGAGTTATACTATTGGAAATAGTGCCCGACAAGCCAATTAGATTGACCTTATAAAAGCTATTTCCTTATAAAACAATTTTGATTGAATGATATTATTTATATGGCCACTTCATCTTATGCTTTATATTACTTCACTTACATTTGGATGAAGCCTCTAGATCACTTATGACTATGGGACTTGGTTTGGTGGTCATGGATAGGTCTCACATGGTCGTGATCTTAAATCTTCTAAGTCATAGGATCTTAAGAGACGGGTCATCTAAGATCCGGATAGACTTACACTAATGATGCATAAATCCAAGAGTTGGATATCGCTCTATTCCATGAGCAATTGTATGAGATATGGGTGCTTGTTAGAGAACAAAGCACTGAAGACCCTCCGAAGAATCCACTGGATAACCGTAGTGGCAAGTCGGTAGTGGTTAATTCTCTCGCTTACGCTAGTCCATATTATTAGTCCTATGACCTGAGAATCCATGGTAACCTTATGTCCGGTCCTCATGCTTTGACTCTTCCTTGACCACTTAGTAGGTCTTTTGGGTTGAGGTTGGGTATGAGCTACTTGGCATGGAGGTTTGTGAGATCTAAGATGGAATTCGACTCCTTTCTTTTGTTAAGGGCGAGTGCATCTCCTATGTATTCTATAATGATCGGTTTCAAGAAATCCTTGCACAAGGTGATGTGACAATTTGGAAAAAGGAGTTTTCCAAAGGTGAGGTCACACAAGGGAATCGAACATTGAGAATAGAAATATAGTATTGAGGCTATTAGGGAGCCAACAAATATCTTGCCCTAGGCCTTTTTTGGGAGATACGAGACATAATGACCATATTTTGCATGGTACCGTAGAGTTGTGATGGTTCTCCAAAATATTCATTTCAGCCAATTATTGGGCTCTATGGGTTTGAGGTGGGACATCGACCATAGAGATTGTGTACTCTTCAATTAATGAAATTAATTGAGTTGAGTCTATTAGTTTAAAAGGAGTTTTAAACTAAAATGAATATGAGATATTCAAAAGTCACAAAGAGTTGTGAGCCCATGTCCAATGAATAGTAGAACCTATTAGGTCACACACAAAAGCCAAATAGCTTCAAAATTGGTAGAGCAATTTTCTAAGTGTTAGAAAAATCACCCTTTGGTGATTGATTTTCAAGGTTCCAATCAAACGGTCAATTTTGGTTTGATTAATTAACTAATTTAAGAGTTAAATTAGACCAATAATTAAGGAGTTAATTATTTGGTACCATATTGACCATTAATTGGACAAGTTGACTTAAAGAGTTAAGTTGACTAATTTAAGCTTGTTTGATTTAAGAGTTAAATCAAAAGCTAATTAATTAAATTAAAGAGTTTAATTTAATTAATGTAAAGAATACTTTTTGGAGGGAAAATTTAAATGAAGTGTTCATTTAAATAAGCATCTTAATTAATTTGGAATTAGATTCCAAATGAATTGAAATGCACTTGAAATTCAAGTAAGACTTGAATTTGAATTTTGCCAACTTGGCACACCACTTGGGCTGTCACCTTGAGGAAGGTGTGATGCCAACTAGCACCACACCTTCCACCCTCTATATATAGATATAGAGTGCATGCAAAATTCAAAATTCACATTGCTGAAAGTGTGAGAATTAGATTATTGCATTCCCTCCACAATTCTCTCTCTCAATGCATTACATCATGTGTTGAAACTTTACGTTTCTTTTTCTTCCCAACCTGAAAATCAGCCTCCTCTACCTCATTTTCTCCTCTATAACTCCAGCTTCTAGTGAGGGAAAATTGGAAGATTGTTTGGGGTGTGGATCATATCAATAGACGCAAGGCACTTGACTTGCTTGGTTTTGGAGATCCACTTGCAGCAGCTTCTGGTTGGCGAATTTTTCTGGAGTGATCCAGAAGGATTTTTGGCTCCAATTTTTCAGTAGCTTCCCTTGTGTGTGGAGGTGTTCTAGATTTAATTTTTTGATTTTTGAAGCATTATAGCAAGGGCAAACGTTGTCGTCTTTCCGCTGTGCCAGTTCCAGATAGTTTCTGGATTCGTGAGAGATAGTTGATCTTCTCCTTGTTTTTGAGCTACAAGAGGTAATTCTTCATCCTAATCTAGATCTAAAGCATAACTAGATCCTTGGTAGCTCAAGTAGCTTAGTTATTTTCAAGCTTATGAAGTTTTGATTTATGGATTCTAATGCTACTCTTGCTTTCATATACTCTTCTTCCTAGTTGACTGAGCTTGTCACAGGGGACTTCGTTGAATAAATGACTATTTCAATCTTAGTTTATTCCACACGTGTGTTCTTTTCATAGTCATGTATAGCTCTTTGTTCATCATGCCTTATCCTTTTTGGATGCACGCTTGGAACTTGATCCTATAGATATCTCACTAGTGGAGGGCTGGTAGCGATGATTTCATGATTCAAAGAGGAGGCTTCTAGATTCGCTCAGAACTATTCGCATAAGAAAGAAGAGTTGGAAAAGCTACTGAAGGAGCATGATAAGATGAAGGCGTGTTACATTAAAGAATATAAAGACTAGAAGAAAGTTTCTATTGTCTTCTATTGGGAAGGCGTTCATCAGCACTGCTCGCGAGGATGTAGTCAAAGAAATCAAGGGTTCAGATAAACTCTTTGAGGCAGTTAAGACAGAGGCAACTGTGATTTATGAATAGACAATTTAGGGCTCTCGCCACATACTGAGTGAGACTAGATGATATCCAAGTGATGGTTTGTGATGCTTAATCCTAGGGCTGTCAATAGGTAGGATTTGGGTCGGATCATGCTGGATCCAAGTTCGAATTTGAAAGTAATATGTTAGATCTAAATTCGATCCAAGATCCATTGGATCTGTAGTTGGTATAACCATATCCGGATCCAAATAAAAGTCAAATATTTATCGGATATCCAAAAAAAAATCCAAATTTGAATATTTCAAAAACCATCATATATCTATTATTTTTTCTAAAAATTTGGTAGAATCCAAATTCAAAACAATCATCCTTAAAAAAATACAAAACAAATTAATAAATAAAATTTCAAGTCTATTGATAACTTAAAAGCAACAATATAATTTAACTTAATCACATTCATTTACCAAATCATTACATTTTAGGTTCCATTGCTAATAATATACTTATTTGGCATCATAAATACATAGTTATACTTGATTATTCAATCAACTAACTATAGACTCAAAGTTTTATAAAAAAAAAACTCATTTTGATCAAATAGAGATTTGCATTGCATTCTTGCCATGTTATTGCATTCGGCTCCTACTCATTATTTTCCCCTCATCATTTTTTGTTATAAAAAATAGAGAAACAAGTGATGTAATTATAATGTAAATAAGCTCAAAATCTAACAATTTATATGAAAATCACCTGATTTGATATATTGCATAGGAGTTCATTACTTCCTTCATCAAAATATCCATATTGACATTATTATAGGACTCTGTGTATACATATGTATAATACTATATATGCATAATATTAAATATATTCGAATTTGGATTATTAATGGATCAGATCGAGCCATATCCATATTCACTCAATTTATTTTGAATTATAAACTTTTTTAATCGGATCATATCTGTCGAATCTTTTATCAGTCAAAGATCCTAAATAATCGGATCGAATTCGAATCGAATTTGAATTAAAATTCGCTCCATTGACAGTCCTACTTAATCCCAATAGCCCAGTTAACCATTGTACTAGAGAGTTTAGTTGGGTTCCAAAGACTGGTGTGGATGCCATGGTAGAGAATCCTATTGACGCAAATCCACATGAGTAGATAGTTCTTTTTTAGATTAGGAGTTTTGTTTAGCATATGCTTTTTCATTCATTGAGGACTATTTAGTAATTTTCTTCTGCATTATTAGTTGTTTGGCTCATATTATTAGTTTTACTTTTCATTCATGAGGCTAAGTGTTGCTTGGACGCTTTTCTGCGCTCTTCATGATGTTATGAATGTTTATTCTTTTTTTTTTTTTGGTTCTTAAGGAAGTTTTTCTCTTATTCATTCTTCTCCATACACTTAGTCAAACAGATAAGTTTAAAGTGTTTATACATTCTTGATGTTTGAAATCAATTAAATAATAATTTATTTTTCTATCTTTCCAAAATAATAGGACTTACATTAAACTTAATAATAACTTCTCATTCAAATATAACCTAAAATATAATTTTATTTCTCAATCCGACATCATTTAATTGATAATACATAAAGAAGATATTGGAAACCATAATAAATTAAATAATATTATTATATTAAATTATTTAATACTATTACATGAAAATATTATTTTCAATTCACCTTTTATCAAAAATTTTGTACTACTAATCTAATTATATTTTCATTTCACACAAAAATCAATACTCAAAATGAAAATGAATTGAAAATACTGAAAACAAAATATGGCCAATCAAGACCTAGGAAATTCCTAATGTATGCACGTGTATAAATTAATAAAAAGAAAAAAAAAATGAACTGTGGCTTTCATCTATAACTCAAGTAGTGTTGGGCCAAAACATGGCACGAATTAGCATAGACGGCCCATAACAATGTGGCCTGACCATTAAATTAAATAGATTGGGTATTTCTTGAAATACCCACATCAGTTATAGTCTAGTCACTTTATTCCCGTACTAGTTTAAGTGGACAAACTCGTCCAAAACTAAAAGGACCCCATTCAGCTAATGTAGCAAATGCTTTCGGTATGAATTTTCACTTTTGATTTTATATTTTATTCTCTAGTTTATTTTTTATTCTAAATTGATGTGTGCATGTTAAGTGTATTTAATTTTTAATTAATTATTTTTATAAAAAATATTTAATATACGTGTCATATATCCATGAAATATAATAAAAAATAGAATAGATTATCTAAAATAATGAATTTTGTAAACATAAAGATTTTTGTGGTCCACTAAAATTGTACTTTTATTTATCAATTCAACTTAAAATTATAGTATTTTAAATTCTAATCTCAAACACCAATGTTTTACAAAAATAAATAAAAAAATAAAAAAATAAAAATTGACAACATTGTAGACTTAGGGTTGTATTGAAATCAATTTTATTATAAAATCTATACCTTCAAAATGTGTTTTATAAACATTGTGCCAAACCTTACTTCTAAGTTAGTTCTACAGAAAATGATGCCAAACCCACCAATGTTTACTCTCTCTCTCTCTCTCTCACACACACACGGGCGTACGATATATTGCTTACAAAAAATTTTAGATTTTAATAATTAACTTAATATATTTATTAATGAATTAATAAAATTAATTCGATTTCTATTTTAATTAAATCATGATGGAATAATTATTTTCTCTCTTCTTCTCTCTCTCTCTCTCTCCTTTTTCTTTTCCATGGTTTTATTTTAAATTTTCAAATAAATACACTAAAATTATTAAAATAATGTACATTATACAAAATAAATAAATATTTTGATTTATTAAACATTATGATTAAGCGTAGGTGTCGGTGGAGCGGAGCATAAGCTGGTGGGACAGCCCCGCCAGCCTTTCAATTCCAAAAGCCAGCCTGTTCCCTCTTAAACTTCGAACATCTTTCCACACATCAAAGCTTCATACTCCTACCGTCAATTATTTGTTGGCTACATCTCATGAAATCATAATAGTTTGCCATCCTTTTTATTTAACTTATTATATATCTGCATTGTCAATTTTACCCTTCAAAGATGATCACCCAAATTTGGATTTTTTGAATTCAATTGAATTCTTAATAATATTATAATTAAATTTAACCCAACTTGGAGTTCAAAATTTCAAAATAGATTTTGATTTGAATCTAAAAGGACCACATTTAAATTATTTTTAAGTATAATTTTAACCTAAGTAATTACCTAAAAGAATTGGATAAAATGAGATTAGACATTAACACATGTAGCTTTTAAAATATCCTTAAAAACTTGTAACCATTACCTAAAACTTAAAGAATTACCATCACTTTTAACTAGCTCGTCCTAATTCAATCCGACTCAATTTATTAATTAGATTGTTAAAGTTAGGTGAAGCCTATACTCAAATGATTCTAAATAGACTACTTAATCATGAACTGTATGACAATTGACGCTTATTTATAATTACTTTAGATAAGAGGGTGTTTACAAGTACACAATCACATTTGTCGGATTTAAATTTCTCAAAATATTTTTACTCTCTAATTAACAAACATTGACTTGTTGATTTGAGCATCGAAAAAACTTCATCGTATAGATTTTAATGATCTTACATTTTTTTTGTACTAGCAAGACTGTCGTGTTTATTTAACTTACATTGATCCAATTTTTAATTGAACATCATAAAATGAAATATAATGAAATCATAGTCCAACCAAAATTAGAACCATGAAATGGTGCTTAGGTATTGATTATAAGGTCAAGGTTATATTCGTCATTATAATCTCAACAGAAAAAGAAAAAGGAAAAATAAAGAAAAACACAAAAAGAAAGGAAAAGAAGAGGTGTGACAGCACAATAATAATAACAATAATATGAAAGAGAGAGCCGATCTAACCAAATAAATAAATTTTTCCGACGAGAAAAATAACAGAAATCCTTGATTCTTTTATTTATATTCATTTTCCAAGAGGAAAATAAAAGAGAGAAAAAGATCTCAAAATAGCCTCTCTCTACTGGTAGTGGTAGTAAATAGTTCCACTTTCACTTTCTTTGCTTTTTCTTTCTCAAATTTACTCAGTATATGCGTATTAAACACATTATTCATTCATCCACCACAGCCCATCTATCTCCCTTCTTGGGCAAAAATCATTAATTTTTTTGTTCTTTTCTTTTGTGTTTTCAGAAGAATGGAGATGAGTAACAGAGGATTTGTGAAGATGGGTTTTGCAATTTCAATGATCATAATGGCGATTTGTAGTGTTTGGTTAGTGGGTGCGGATCCATCTAAAGTAACAGTTGTGAAGAAGGTGAAGGGACAGAAGATGTGCGACCAAGGATGGGAATGTAAAGGGCTGTCCAAGTACTGCTGCAATCTCACTATCTCCGATTGCTTCCAGAGCTACCAGTTTGAGAATCTATTCTCGAAGAGAAATTCTCCGGTGGCCAACGCCGTCGACTTCTGGGACTACAAGTCTTTCATTATCGCCTCCTCAATTTATCAGCCGGTTGGATTTGGGACAACTGGTGGGAAGCTCATGCAGATGAAGGAAATCGCCGCCTTCCTTGGCCATGTCGGCTGCAAAACTTCGTGTGAGTTTATTATTTTCTCTGCCCTTTTCAGTTTTCATCTTTTCTTTTCTTATTTCTTATGTGTTGGATCAGCTCATACTTGGAGATATCTCACTATTGTTGGTGTAATATTGAACTTGTAACAGATTAGTTTTATATGGTGTCTATTTTTGTGAATTTAGTTCGTTATGTGTGGTGACTGCGACCTTATTTTCTTGTTTCTTTTCAAGTTCATAACTGTCAGAATATGAGGGGAAAATAGTTTTTTTATTTATCCCTATTGAGGTTGACTGGGTAAGTGTCCTGTAAATTGTAATTTGGTTGTTCTTGCTTGCTCATGCATATGTATTTGTTCATATTTACTTATCATGGGCATTAGTTGTCCTTTTCTATTTTTTTGATTAATAATCAATCGTCAAAGTGGGTGTTTGGGAGTTTTAATTATCTCATAGGTTTTGGGGTTGAGATCTTATGTCCTTAGTTCCCAGATTGGGGTTCGTTTTTATAAGCTATGAAAGTTAAGATGAGGCTAAGAAAGTTTGTTTCCTAAAGTTTTATATTCTATTCGGTAAGCTGTCAAGTTGGTTTGGTTATTTTAAAGATTTGAATGGATTGATGTGGTTGAATTTCGAATTAGGCTGTGGGAAATTGCTGGCGGTGATATGGGGAGTCAAGAAGAAATTTGGTGGCTTATGGAATGGGATAAGTTTTGGGAGCGGGTTAATTATCGTTGAAACCCATTTGTCATTTTAGCTGGTTGTTAATTCACTTAACCATTAATGCTTCCAAGTCTTAACCTAAGCCTATTTGCATGTCCTAAAATGATGATATCTAGATTGAAGCTTATGGGCTTGTGATTCAGATGCATAAGGTGTACAAATTGTGTTTTAAGGTAGATTCAGGATATACTTAAGGTAGATCAGTTGTCAGGTAGGTCTTATGATTTTCATGTTTTAACAATTTCATGTATTTATATCCTTATTGCTTGTAATGTCGGTCTTGTTCAGCATCTCTGCATCTTAAAGTATTCCCTATGATCCTATATGTTATTCTACTTCATTGAGACAAGTTGAATTTCTAGGCAAGATTTTCAACTTTGGAACACAAATGTGGGTATGAGTATTGGATGAAATTAGATGTGAGTATGGTGGTGCATCACATCTAGAAATTTGAAAATACAAATGTTGAGGATACTTGAATAAAATTAAAAGAGGAACTAATAGTTCATTAAATGCATAATTTATGTGTTCCTATAGAGTATTCTAAAGAACTTTGGTGGACCAACGTTCTATTTAACAGTGATGTAAAGTGTAGCATTAATCTTCTTATCATTTAATGAATAATTTGTTGGGGATAATACTACTTTTTTAGTCTGTAATGGTTATTCTTTATTGTTCATGTTAATAATTTATATGAATTTGGTTGTTTTAGCATCTAATTACTTCCATAAGAAGTTAAGAACTGCTTGATTTGCAGTGGCTACTTTCACATACATGCTGATATATCAATACCATATATTTTGGGTAAAGTATGTAGTTCGTGCGGAGTTTCTCATTGGATACTTGAAAGATACAGCTAGGAAATGTCAATGAATCATTGGTGCTTCCTACTTCCTAACCGTTCACTGGAAGGAATCCTGACATGAAATTGCCGCAACGTTATTTTGAACAAAATTTGAGATGCACCTTTGCCTTGAATTGTTATTATGACACTTAAAAGAATTATATAGTTTTGGATAAAACTTGAGATATGAGCTTTGAGTTAGGTTTATAAAATAAAAGTGGAATTTGGGTTGAGCTGGCAGTCTAGTTACTAAATTGGTTTTTTGCTGAACCTATATGTCATACTTCTCTTTCTTACATAGCATCTGTTTGTTGAATTGTCTAGCATTCCATCTTGCTTGGTCTCGTAAGGTAATTGGTGTGCAAATTATGCAGGTGGTTATGGGGTCGCCACTGGTGGACCACTGGCATGGGGTCTGTGTTTCAAAAAGGAAATGAGCCCCAGCCAAAGTTATTGTGATGAGTACTACAAATATCAGTATCCATGTGCTCCTGGAGCAGAATACTATGGTCGTGGTGCTATACCAATCTACTGGTACTCGCTTTTTTTTTTTCCTTCTTAATTTCTTTCCCTTTTCTCCTTGATGCAAGTCCTTACTTGTTTTTGGGCAATGTTTTGCTTACCCTTGCTGTTGTACTTCAGATACTTCTAAGTAACTAGATGTGATGTGGTAATTATGGGAAATAACTAATGCTAGTCTGTGTAAGTTAAAATGTTTATTTTCTGACTGCACACGTACTGATCCCTTATTTGGAGAGTAGAAGGAAGGACATTTATTTGATATCTGCCATTGCAGCTGGAAATCTTTGGGTAGCTCTAGTTAGATTTATGAAGCTTGCCCTCTAGTTAGAGTTATGTTTGTAAGGAACATTTTGGAATCAGAACTGCATTCTTTGTCATCATATATATATATATATTGGGTAGCGAACTTTTTATTTCTATTACTTTTTCTCCGAAATTCTAAACTATCTTATCTCCTAACCAATTGAAGGCATGGGGATTTTTTTGTTAATTTCAATCGTTAAGTTAATAATAAGATACTCGAATAACAAAGCTATATGAAGCATGTACATGTTATTTTGTTTTAATCATGAAATCGACTCAATCATTATATTATAAGTTTATAACCCTAGCCCTTTCCTATTTTGGTTGGAATAGATATACTAATTCTTTGAATCTGGTTAATAAGAGGCATTTCGAACTAAGATGTAGACCTTAGAAGCTGAAAAAAGGTATCCTGATCAAATGGAATAATCAGGTTCATTGATATTCTCGGTATAGCAAATGCAATTACACATACTAGATTCGAAATAGGTAACAACCTTGAGAATCTTGAACTCTTGCATATGTTTTATGCTTTAATAAACAAACCATATTCAGTGTCTTTGTTCGCAAGAAAATCTCAATAAAGATGATATGTCTAATCTTATTTGGATTGCCTTTATGTTTCTACTGTATTTGGCATCTTACAGCAAGCGTAAGACGTCCTGTTTCCTGGTAAAATTGTTCCAGGAACTATAATTATGGAGCAGTGGGTGAAGGCATTAAGCAAGATTTGTTGAACCATCCTGAATACATTGAACAAAATGCCACTATGGCCTTCCAGGCTGCAATATGGAGGTGGATGACGCCTGTGAAAAAGGGACAACCTTCAGCTCATGACGCCTTTGTTGGGAACTGGAAACCCACCAAAAACGACACGTTGGCCAAACGAGTTCCTGGATTTGGAACCACAATGAATATTCTGTATGGGGATCTCGTTTGTGGTCAGGGTGAGATCGATCCCATGAACAACCTCATATCTCATTACCTGTATTACCTGGACTTGTTGGGTGTTGGCCGAGAGGAGGCGGGACCCAACAAAGTACTCAGCTGTGCCGAACAGGTTGCTTTCAATCCATCCTCTACATCATCGTCTTGATAAACCATTGCAGCCTTCTTGAAGAACCATGTAATAAGAGGAGTACTGTTTCTCTTGTTCTGTTGCCCCCGTTATTATGTGATATAATCAGTTGGACTCGTAATATGTGAATTTGTTTTTGAGAACCAAATCTGTTGTGTAGTCAAGTGTATTATCGAGTTGAGATTCATACTTGTATTTACTGTGTAAGTTTACACACTACATTTGACTATTTTGGTTGCTGGTATTTGTATTATTGTTTGTTTTGAGTAGTATTTAAGATCCTGTTCCCTTTTATATCTGTTTTTCCTAGTTTCAACTTTCCAAAATTAATTAAAAAAAGGGAAATTTTATTTTAGTGGTGAGATAAGTGCAATCACGTTGATTTATACTATGAAACGTGGTTAGTGTTGTGTGGTGCTCGGAAAGTCTTTCACATGTTCGAAATACCCCAACTTCTATTTAGGTATGTTATTTGGTAAAATTGAACTAAAATTTTGGCAAATTAAAGTTTAATAAGTAGAAATGTATATTGAATTGAATTAAATGAATAAAACTTATTGCTATCATTGATATTTTTCTGGCACTTTAGTTTGGTGTTTTGGTGGATTGATTGACATATTGAATTGGATTTTTTTATTTAAAAGAACATAAAATATAGTAAATATTCAAAAATAAAATTATAATTCTGTTTCTTTAAATTTTTTTGGTAAGTAAAGAAGCAAGAACTAATAAAATTTAATAATAATAGGATTTAAACAAAGCATTGAATTTAAGTTTTTTTAATTTAATTTTTGTGTTTTCGGTCTCGATTCAATTTAAATACATCTATTTTTCGTTTTCCAACATGAAATTGACATCCCAAAACCCTTCTCTGAAAAGATTATTTTCAATGCCTTCTGATTTAGCTCCACATGAATTTTAAGTGTTCTATACACTTTCGTTTGGTTAAATTAAATGAAGTACATATTTGTTATGACTATTATTATACTTATTTGCCTTTCACACATATGTTACATCATTTAAAAATTGTATTTGAATTTCATGAAAAATATCGAAACTATGAATTTTAAATGCCTCTAATATGCAAATTTGAAATCCATCATGATAATTTGGTAAAAAAAAAAAAAGACTTAATAGGACTGAAAGGTTCTCTCATATCTACAACAGTTGAAAATTGTCCAAACAAGCATAAAGACTTAGTTAATTCTTAGCTCCAAATTCTATACACTTTCGTTTGGTTCAATTAAATGAAGTACATATTTGTTATGACTATTATTATATTTATTTGCCTTTAGCACATATGTAGCATCATTTAAAAATTGTATTTGAATTTCATGAAAAATATCGAAACTATGAATTTTAAATGCCTCTAATATGAAGCAAATTTGAAATCCATCATGATAATTTGGGGGAAAAAAAACACTTAAAAGGACTGAAAGGTTGTCATATCTACAACAGTTGAAAATTGTCCAAACAAGCATAAAGACTTTTACGGCCCGTTTGGTTTTATTTCCAAAGGCCATTTCCATTTCCAGTCATTTCTAAAAGTTGGAAAGTTAGTTATGTGATGTGATGTGGAAATGAAAATGTATTTGGATGAAATGTTGGAAAGTAATTATTATAATAGTTTGTAGGATTGAAAAGTAGGTTAATTTATATTTTTTATATTTAAAAAGATTTATTTTTTAAAATATATGTATATTTTATTAATTTAAAAATGATAGTTGGTAACTTTATGTCAAATCAAATTTGAATTTGATTAATGTGTAATAAGATAATATGGTAGGTTTAGAAATGAATTTTGGGAAGAAAATATGTACTTTTTCTTTTGTAAATTGTGAGAGTATTTGTTTTCTATTTCCATTCCCACAAGAAAATGAAAAGGGGGCTTGGAAATGAAACCAAACACCCTGTTAGTTAATTCTTAGCTCCAAATTCTTTAACCAAAAGCAAAGCAAAGTGAAAGAATTGTCCTTACAATTTTCATTGTGAAACATATAATGATGAAAAGCTCCTCATCAAGCAAACAAATCTCCAATGGCCTTCAAAGTCTCGCCACCCCCCCACCCCACTCCTTTTCTTATTCTTTCTTTTAAATAGATGTTTTTATTCTGATTAGAAACTTAAAATGTATGTATTTACAAATACTTGTGCATGTATTGACCAATCCACATAAAAATCATTGACATGTTAATCCTATCTATATAGATAAATGGTCATAATGTCTCAAAATCGACCAATCCAAGGACATCGTTAAGGAAGACTATGGATACACTCATTGATAAGACTAATAAAAGTAAAAAGAAATACAAATGCCACCAAGCAAACCTCATAGTATAAGATTTTAGCATAGAACTTGAAAAAACAGAAAAAGCATAATTTAAATAAAGGGAGAAAAGGAGGAAAAATGAGTCATATAAGAAATGCATGATCTACTACATATTTCTTGTTCCAGTCACATTTCATATATTGTGGTAACTGGAAAAGAAAATATAAGATGATAAACAGAAAAACTCAAAATATTAATCCAAATTAGAAGCCATAAGGCGACAACAATGTACTCGTTACTTCTCTAGCTGTCCAAAGTATCTTCCTGATATCATCACAAGAATATTCAGAACAACAACTTCGCCGTCCACTTCTGTTTTTGCAGCTCGCAAGCTTGCACACTTTCGGAGCAAAGACCGAAGGGCTGCACTTGTGTCTGCATTAAGAGGACAATCTACTGCTGCACAAAGAGCAAATAACCACAAACTATCGTTGTGTGTTAATCTGCTCATATTTTCTATGGAGCTTATACGTCTTTTCAGCATTGAAGTCCGAGTAGCTGAGTCCATTTTCAGAATTGTAGAGAGGGTAGGAGGGTCAATGATGGAACCGGAATTTTCAGGAGAATTTGGATTCGGTTTAGCATCAGAGGGGCAGGAGTCGTCTGTAGATGTTGAGCTGACAAAATTTTCAAAGGTTTTGTTTTCAAGCATCTGACTCAAAATGTCTTCTTCGTCGACAGGCTGCAATTTGATTGAACTTTCTGCGCTGGAACCCTGAAGATCATCAAGCCTCGTAAAAGCCTGAAAGAAAATAGATGGGTTTTATGTCTGCAGCACTGTTAAGTTACAATAGCAAACCTTTAACTGCAACAGAAGTGCAGATATATGGTGATAAAATTGATGTTCAAAAAATACTTTCTTCCCATATACCAACTTTTAGTCTTAAAATGTGACTCAAAACAGAAACAAGATGGGTTTGTCTGCATTTTTTGAAACTATTCCTCAAACAAGACAGCCGATAAGTTCTCTAAGTACAGATCTTAACAAATTACTTTATCTATTAAGAGCATAACAGCTAAGTACTTTTCTTTCAGAATTATTATGAGATTATGGAAAACTAACTTGACTAATATGCCAATTAAGTGTTGTTGCATTTCAAGCAACAAAGACTTTTGACCTATGCAGAAACATGAACAAGTTATGCTTACAATATGAGAAAATTGTCACTTTTGGCCATTTTGACACAAGTATCTATATTCTCAATAGCGCTACAAATGGTGGCTCTTGTCTGCAATTTGCGGGTGCAAACGAATTGAGCTAGCCATGAACCTTTTGAGTTACCAAATATTATTTGAACTTGAATTTGAATTAATCAAAATTAAATTGAGATTGTGCTGGCCTTGAATATTCATTTCGAATTGATTCTAAATACTTCGAATTGAACTTGAGCTCATTTCTTTTGCTTGGTCACTAGCAACCTTTTAATTAATTCTAAATATTTTTTTATTTGTATATACAACTAACTAGTAAACATGTTACACATATTAAATGCTCAATTCAAAGCACCAAGTAAGATTTCATCTTTCACATGTGTCCTATACAAATTTATCAACTATTATATTAATTATGTAATCCATAAACACTATTAGTAAAAACTCACATTATACTTACATAGCACAGATAGATTCAGTTAGTTAGGAATCATCAAATCATCTAACACACATTATACCTGAAATGCTATACCCCATTTTTATAATAACATTTTTTTTTTAAATTACTTAATTTGAATCCTAAAATAAATTAAAATGATAATTTAAGTATTAATTGAATGTTATACCATTTAAAAATATAAATTGTAATAATTTAAATACTAATAATTATTAAATAGTTACTTATACATTGTTTCGAATAACATAAATTAAATCATATAGTGACTCATACAGAATAATTTCTGCATAATTTTAAAATTAGGACAACATTACACATAGAAAAATATGTGGAGATAAGCCGATGTACAATTCATTTACATTTGTATCTCACTCACGTGTTATGAATTCACAATTCATTCATTTTTGTATTTTTGGTTCGATATATTAGATGTAAATTTTAAATATATATATATATATTATATACTCCAAAAGGCAGAATTAATGAATGAAATATCAATTCGTTTTTTGTAGCTTACCTTTTTTCAAGATATCTAATGCTATGTGCAGTTATTAATAAAGAATTTATTGATATTTATTCATATTAAATTTATAATAGTAATTTACAATTTAAAGAATAAAAAGAAATTGAAGAAATATTAATACACTTTAGTTCATGACTTCATTCCATTGCTAGCATTTTATCAGTTAAATATAAAAGAAAGGTGAGTTCAGTAAATAAATTTTGAGTAAGCCAGAAGAGATAGTAATTGAAATTGAAAATGCCAAAAATTCTGCAAAACCAAATAAAAAGAAAACATGTTGAACTGTCAATATCAAACAAAGAGGAACTAATGCAACCAAAAATTTAAATAGTGCTAGTTTAGGGAGTAACAATTTACATAGTTAAATTGTTATTTAGGTGTATGAGTATCAAATAATTTTTTTTTCTTTTTCCAAGTGTCTCTTCAATCATTTGTATTATCAGTTTTTTTCTCCTCATGTTGCCTTCAAATGTTTTAAGTATTTACTCAATTAAACTTATATATCATGCAATAGTTTTAGTGAGGTCCTATATTTTACTACCCATACTTTTGCAAATAAATCTGTAATGGTAAACAGACATTGGATTTGAAATATAACTACATCATTGTTTAAGAAAAAAGAATTAAAAACTAAAAATGCATTGGTTATGAAAATCAAGTTAGAAAGTAAAACAAAATATTTTGTTATCTTATAACATTAAAACTTTTCTACTACACTCAGTCTTTTTCGTAGAATGCTAGTAGCTTTTACTAGTATCCAATAAATGTTTCTTCTATATAATATGTAATAAACATTATCTTCTCCAGTATAAGTTGAGTAGCCATGTGCGACGAGACTCAAGCGCAAGCAATAAAATATATGGTTAGGATAACAAAGACATGCACGTAGTCTCTTCTTTTTTGTGCAAATGGATATTTTGATAAACAGATAAGCCATGCCAAAAAAGGAAGAAAAAGAAAAAAAGAAGAGGGCAAGATCAACAAAACTTACCAGCCTCAGCTCTGAAAAATCAGCAAGAAAGCTGTCCTCCCACTGTCTGAGTGGCAATAAGTTCTCAGGGCACTTCATAATATCAGGAATTTGAGGCATATACTGACTCTGCTCTATGATTTTATTAACCTTGGCAACTTTTACCTTGGGAATTCTGGCGGCCTCCCACCTACAAAACAAGGCACTTTGCGAATTAGATCCCAAGACAGTTGGTTTTCAAAGTGAAAACTGGAAAATAGGTATGCATATTTATCACAAGGGGATGTTCTTTGAAAAAAGCTACAGGCTAGGAAGTCTCTATCACAGATTTCCTTGACCAGTATGCATGAGCCTACAGTAATTTATTACCAATCAACTGATCTAATAATATCTCAAATTTAATATAGCATAGAAAGGTAACGAGGCAGATGGCCCAACTAAGGGTGTCAATGTTTCGCTTGCAAACAAACAAAACAAACTCTAGAAATAAATACATGTAGAAACCTCAATTTCCAACCTGACATACTAGATGATGCAGAAAACTTAGTACTTTGATTTTAGTGGCTAGTTTGATGCCTTGCAAACCTATTGATCTTCTTCTGTTAGTTTATAAAGCTTGTACTAGTATTGATCTGCTGCTTTCACAAACATATCTGTGAGATATATGATGAAGTACATTACAAGATTTCCACTAACAACAAAATATATAAAGTTCATGCAGATGTGAAGTCGATTTTTTTGCAGGATTTAATGAAGGAGATATGATGATGGTTAGTGTAAATCATAAAATATTATATAAGTAAACAAGATATTATCTTAATTATCTTTCTGTGAAATATTACCTCAAAGCAATAGCACACATACTCATAAAAATCTAATCGAAGACACTTGGTGGCCATCAGATCTTGCCATGTGGCAACTGTGGATCAAGATCTCAAGAATTGCATCAAATGTAATTTTCCAAACAGAAAGTTTTTTGCATAAATTCCTAATCTAGTAATGACGAGGAACTCATCAACTGGTGTGAAAGAAAACTTCAAGAATTAGTAGCTGGTGTGCTGAACTGACGAGGAACAGCGGCAAATCTTAGAGCAGCAGAGCATAAAAGATTTAGTGCAATTGAAGAGTGGTGGTTCAACGAATTAAATAGGGCATATTAAATTGAGGTTTTGGAGTACAAGGAACATGCGATCATATGTGTATTCTTGGAACATAGAAGAATGTATGTATGCTGTGAACTGTAAAGAACGAAATTTAAAAATTGAAAAGAATCACAGCAAAAACTAAGTACTGTTTGGACAACGCTTTTCCCTGTACTCGAGTTATGACCATAGAAAGTAACATAATGTACACCACCAACGCATTCTAAAAGCTTCCAAAGGTTTAGTAGAGAATCTTCAGCTAGGTATGCCCAAGCAAAACAGAGAAACAAGATTTCCCACTAATCCATGCATCATAGAATACCTAAGCATCTATTTTGAAGATGGTAAATATACTAGGTAATGGCCCATATATCATTAAACTTATGATTAGGAAAGCATTAAGTAATTGATAGTCTCATCTCCAATTCTAGAAGGAAACCACAGATGAGCCCAGCCATATGTTCTAAAAGGAAAGGCACCAGTGCATTCTTAATCTATTCCACAATCAAACAGTAAAATCATAGAATATTTACACAAGGTAGCACACAGATTAGTAAGAGGCTCAAGGAAAAGTTGAAATCAAAACTTCATCAAGGGAATCCAGTACATGTACTTATTATGGCAAGGACACACCACCTCCAAACGAATGGAAATCCAGTTTACTCAATATAATTTCTTACATCCTCCACGGTTACATTCTCCGCCCTCTGAAATCTCATCATGTTGAGATCTTCTCTAGATCACCAAAGAGACAGGATATTCCCTCTAAGCCACTGCAAACTCTAGATCGCAAGTATAAATAATACCTGTCAGTGTTGTCCAACTTAAAAATCTGATTAACACCATCCTCCCCTATAGGACCTCTGACTTACTCAAAACCCCCATTAAATGCAAATACCTAAACCCTAACTCATGAGGTCTCCAACCACTTCTGAGGTCCTAATAGGAAGACTATGTTTCTGATTTCCCTACCGACTTATTCCCTAAACTAAAGGCACCAATTATCTTCTAGAGCTACACATTAAGTTCTGTCTTAGACCGATGTTCCCACCAAAATGCCATGTCTTCAGCCCAATTTAAGTCCTGAATAAGCAGACCAGGAATGAAAAGAGATGTCACTGAAGGCACCATGGTTGCAGGCAATCTCTCTCCCATTCCTCATAAAGAGATCCACTCATCTCAAATTTACTAAGATTGAGATGGTTGTGACTGATTTCTGGTTCTAATCATTGAACAACTGGAAAACAACAATCGACAAGCTAAATTCAGAACAAAAAGAAATGAAACATAACTATCCAAAAGTATAGGTGCAAAAAGTTAACAAGTCATCCAAACACTGTCCCATAATCATAACATATAAACACAACAAGTATAAGGTTGGTTTCCAGACAACAAAGTGCCGATAAGCTTTTTTCTTGGAAAAATCGCTGAATGGATTTTAAAACATCATTTTAGTCCCAAAACACTAAGCAGACAAGGGCTCATTCCTATTGTTATCACAAACTTGATGGTAAGGTAGCATTCTTTCCCCATTCTAAACAATAATGATAAGAAGAAAAACTAAGATCAATATTATGGAAAGTTAGTAATGCAACTAAAATGGAAGAAAAATTATTATACTTGAGATGGTACAACATATGCATAGCACAACCAGAAATTTGATTATTTAAAGAGATTCAGCCCCATATTTGTTTAGCCGATTATTATAGCCTAGCTATCTATTCTATGGAGTCAAATGAAAATTTTGCAAATGCTTAAATATTCCAGTGGCTGAAAATTACAAAACCAAAAGGTGTTTCATTCTTTCCTATTGTAACAAAAACAACATAAATAAGCAAAAGCAATCATCCAGCATGGGTTATGCAGTTTATGAATGACACAATCAATATAACCGCAAGAAAAAACATTCACATTAATTTCTCCCCATCACAACCTTGGGAACAGAAAATGTTACCTTACACGCCTAAGATATTCAAGTCCATCTTGTGGAGGGCCCGAATCAAAATCAGGTTCTCCCTTAACCAAAAAGGCAGGCTTCTGAATACTATTGTAATCTTCATCACTATCATCATCCTGGCTGCACTCTTCTTCCACTACAGAGCATCCAATTTCATCACTAACAGGAAGAAAGGAGGCAGGATCTGAGGTATTCAAATTTTCTAAGTGATTTTCGGCAAATTGCAGGCAGTCTTCACCTGAAATGTATGCAAAGTTATGTGCAATGCTGTCAAATAACTAAGATAATGAAACAGAAACACAGTTTTTTATCTGATATCCAAAAACCAGAGTTCTATCATTCAAGCAACAACTATTCAGTATTGCAAATCAACTAACGGGGTGTTTGGTTTTATTTCCAAGACCCATTTCCATTTCCAGCCATTTCTAAAAATTGGAAAGGTAGTTATATAATTTTGAAATGGAAATAAAAATGTGTTTGGATGAATTGTTGGAAAATAATGATTAAAGTAGGTATATGGTTGAAAAGATAGTTGATTTATATTTTTTTATGTTTAAGAAGATTGAATTTTTGAAAATATATGTATATTTTATCAATTTTAAAATGATAGTGGATACTTTATATCAAATCAAATTTGAATTTGATTGATGTGATAATAGGATGATGGGGTAGGTTTAGAAAGATTTTGAAAATGAAAATAGGAATAGTTTAAGTGAAAATAAGGAGAAAGTGATAGTTTTTAATTTTTATTTTTGGATGAAAATGAAAAGGGGTGATGGAAATAAAACCAAACACCCCGTTAAATCTGCTAACATTTCTGTTCAATTTACAAGTCAAGGGATCTAAAAACCACCCTCACATTTACAAATACAATCTGCCTGGTCTATTCTCAATTCAAAACCAGTGTACAGATATTCAATGATCACAATCCAAGATTCTAATTCCTAAACTGAAGAAGCTATACTAGTCAAAAACAATTATATGTGCTTTTGGCGGCGGGGCAAAAACATACTAATGATTCTATCTATAATAACAAAAACTCAGAGATATATTCATGGTATTTCACAGCAAGGTCTCACAATCCCTACAGGCCATTCTTCAGTGCACAAAACAAAAAAAAAAAAAAAAAAAAAAAAGGGGGGGAAAAAAAGAAAAATGAAAAAGAAATATATAGAAAGGAAAGAGGCATGCAAATTCTTTGAGAGAATGGAGAAGTGAAAGATTAACAAGCCAATCTTTTTGGAACAAGTAGGGCCCATACCAATTAATCAAGTGCAGATGTCACATAAAACCAAAACATGAAGATACGCATAAAACAAAGACAGGTCCAGAGAAGCAGAGACACATGAACTTTAGTAAAGACCATTTTTCCTTTTTTTGTTTTATCAACCAAGATTTCAGTCTTAGGAATGACATACAGGTTATCGTCATAATTTCAAAGTCTAAACTAAACAGATATAAGTAGGAAAAGAAAAAAGAAGGAAAGAGCAGAAATAGAAAAGAAAAGATGATACAAGAGGTCGGAAAAGGTATGACACACATATAGTTCCAGCTAATATTTAACAACTATGCATAGGAAACCATGAGTCTCTTCACATCTACAAAGGATAGAACTTCAACAAGCACTCTGAAGATAGCAAAACAGTTTGCACAGCTAATTAATCTAGAAAAAGAAGAACCATATGAGAGAGAGAGAGAGAGAGAGAGAGAGAGAGAGAGAGAGAGAGGAAACCAAGTTTCGATATAGTAATTATTTGTGTTCATTCTCAGTTCTGATATAGAAAAGAAACTACTTGCAAAGAAGAAAAGAATACAACTAATTTGTATAGCAGGCAACATGTAAATGTGAGAAAGACCCAACAGAGGGTAAATAAATAGTCTCTGTGCTGATGAATGATGAATCTTTTTAATATGAACGAGCTGTTCTTCCATTCCCATTGTTAGCCAGGAAGCTTGCATTCTATCAGTTAAACTTAGAGCCTAAAGGAGTTCAATTCAACCTGAAGAATAAGTTGACAACTTAACAATAATTGCTTTTCACATTCCAGATCAATTCAGTCACTGAACCAAAAACAGAAATACATATGAAAGAGCATGCATGATCCTCATTCTCCCTGATTTGGACAGCAATCAGATAACTTTAAAGTGAACCTCTCTACATTCTGTCTTTGCCCCATTCTCCTGTCCCTTAGATTTCAACTTCCATCACACACTCCCAATTCAGTATGCTAAACATCAGCATCACAATATCAAATATATTTTCCACAACACTCGGACCACAAAAACAAACATTGATGGTGAAAAAGAAAAGGCACTTATTTCCGGAAGTCAATAAATATGCAAGACATGAAACATTGATAACACAAAATAATGCTCAAAAAGATAATCCACCAAAGAAATTACACATTTTCCATATACTTTATAGAATGTAGATCAAGAAGATAAATACAAAACATTTGTAATAACAACTAACAAGAATGTGCTCAAAAGATAGCAAGTGAAGAATCTCATTTGAAGACAGCAAATATCAAACAAAATAACAAAATGTAAAATATTAAAAGTAGAAAAGCATACCAAAGTCAGCAGATTTCAGAAACTGGGGGCGAGGATCAAAGTCAAAGCTCGGGACACTATGCTTCTGATGAATTTTATGCACTTCTACCAGTTCATCGTACTCCTGCGCCACCATCGGACCAAGCCCACAATACACCTCGACCCACTTCTTCTTTTGTTCTTCCAATTCCTCAAACCTCAGAGCCTCCATCTCCCTTCTCGAATACTGCAATCCTTTCTTCTCTTTCTTCTCACTGAAGTAACAGTTCAAAACGTCCTTGTTTCTACTACCCTTTCCTCCCCTTCGTTTATGCTTCTTTTCCTTTTTCTCCCCGATTTCTGGCCGCTTCCCGTTTCTCTTAGCACCATTTTTTTCCTCATTATTAAATTTCCCATTTCCGACAAGGGAAGGGTGCATAATTGCAGCATCGTCTATCACTTCAATCTCAAGCGCGCATTTCTTCGAACACTGAACATGCTGTTCTTGTTTCTTCGCAGTAGCTTGCTCTTCAACTACTGCGGCACCCATCTTCGGTATGTCGGCCAAGACAGGGTCGTGTGCACCAGTCTCTTCAACGACGCCTTGCTTGCTGTTGTTTCCGGTATTATCAAAAGCATCTACTGTGTCTCCTGGATCGAAGCTACCTGAGCCTTTGGAAGATTGTAGTTTCCCGTTAGAGGGCGCTACACACGTAGTGTCAACAACGCTCCGGTGAATTTCGGCGGCGCCACCTTCATTAGAATCTAATGAGTTTGCCATGAGACGAGAGACCGTACTGACACAGAAAAGCAATTGAGAGGGGTTAAATTTATTTCTCACGCCTTTTGGAATTATCTCATGATAATTTATTCCATAATAATATGTGTAATTTTTTATCATTATAATTTAATTTAGTTTGCACGATTATTTGTGATATATTATTTTGAGTGTGCTGACTCTCTACCAAGGAGATTATCTGTAGGGAGACGTGGGATGGAATCTGCAGCCAAAGAACAAACGTCAACTTAGCCGAGATGTCCTCAGCTAGGATCCTCCGTTACTTAAGTCATTTTTTTTTTTTTCAATGGCCGCTAGAAGCAGGGGGTTGAGCTAATGACCCCAACCTATATATTAAGAAAAGTAAAGGATTGCACAAGAGAGATTACAATTAAGACAATCCTTTACAATGACAAAAATCAAAACAATTTTGTTCACAACAAAAAAAGATCAAACAAAGAAAAAATCACCAATCATTTAAATTAGAAGCTCAGCAACTGTAGCTCATCCATCCCAATTAAAGCTTGTATCTTTTTCGGGAGCTGGTTGTAAGTCAGTACTTCCATGTGCTCAAGAGTGGTGGAGTTCTTAGCCTGTCGATTAGTCACGTCGTTACCTTCACGGAAAATGTGAGTGAAGGTTGCATTTTGCTGCTGGGATAACTCAAGAATGCCTCCTAGAATGTGACCTAAGCTCTAATGAAGTCCATCTTCCTTACGAATCAATGCAAGAGTAGCCTTGTTGTCCATTTCAACAATGATGTTGTGTATTCCTTGTTGCGCACAAATCTGCAATCCTTTGAAGATGGCGAATAACTTGGCATAGGTATTGGATTTGAAACCAAGCGGGATCTGGAATGCAAAGATAGTCTCGGCATTGTGGTTTTGAAGTATTCTCGCAGCATAAGAAGGTCCTGGGTTGCCCAAAGAGGAGCCATCCGTATCGAGTTTGAATTACCCTGCTAAGGGGGGTGCCCACTTAACTACCTTAGGGATTATGGAAAAGGGGGGTGCACGGGGATTCTAAAGGCAACAATAGCCTCAATGTAACCTATCCAATGGCCCGTTACTAAGAGTTTAGCATTAGCCGCAGTGATTATAAAATTTTTAGCTCTCTAAATTGTCCTTTGGACTGACGCAAGCTATTTGTGTTTAATATCATTCCTATTGCACCATATAAACCAACAAATGATCATTGGAATGAGGGTTGTGATGTGTAATTTACTCCTTGATGCTAAGTCTGTTAATCGACCTGAAGTTGGTTGGAGTAATGGATTAATGAGTGTATGTGAGCTTACCATTATATCATGATGATTGGGTATTTATATGTCTGCCTATAAATAAGTGAAAAGATGAATTTTGCCTTGATGCGCTTCTCACATAGTTCCCATAGATAAGGATAGTTTAGGTCATTTCGACCTAAGCCCATGCCTTGCAACTATTTACTTGCTCAGCACTATTTGGGCTGTTCCGTAGAATGGAGGGGAAACCATGTCGCCATTAATGCGGAGGCAACAACATTAATGGCAGAGGTGTCATGCCTTCACACCAATAAATGCGGACGGCGGCCATTAATGCGGAGGCAACAACATTAATGGCAGAGGTGTCATGCCTTCACACCAATAAATGCGGACGGCGGCATGGTTTCCCCTCCATTCTACGGAACAGCCCAAATAGTGCTGAGCAAGTAAATAGTTGCAAGGCATGTGCTTAGGTCGAAATGACCTAAACTATCCTTATCTATGGGAACTATGTGAGAAGCGCATCAAGGCGACTTTGACTCTTGAATTTGGCATTTGGGAAGGCGTGTGCAGAGATAGATTGGAAAGTGAGACCAACTTGTCGGTGACCTTGTGTATGTATTTGCGTTGAGCTAGTTTCAAGTTGTGCAACTTGCTTCCTAGACAAGGTTTGTTCTGTAGCACGCTTTGGGCGAACCTAGGATTTCCAAAGAAAGAGAGTATGCTCCAATTTCTTTTCTTTGTGATCTCCTCTTCTTTAATTAAGTAATTTCTTGTTTTTCAAAGCATGAGGCGAAAGAAAAAGAAAGAGTAAAAAGAAAAAAGGGAGGTGACAACGCTGAAATAGTCAATCTCGAATACAAGCTGAGAGGGAGAAGGCTTCCTGCGTAGAGCTGGGAAGGTACCAATGGTTTTTTAAAGACTGCTTCAGAAAAGAAGGGACCTAACGACAACCAACCACGGACGAATCCGAGGGCCTTTTCATTCCGTTCGGGCAGGGATGGCAGCCAGCAACCACCGATAGCAGGGCACAAGTCCAGCTCCTTTCTTCCGGATGAAGGAATCAGACTGAAGAGGCCCTTTTCCAGTTTCACTTATTGAACAGCCTATTTATTTACCATGGAATCCCCTGAGTCATTGGGACGCATTTAACACGGTGTAATGGGTGGTAGGGACTGCCATTATTAGTTATTGACGCTTCTACTTAAGACGATCTTTAGGTCAACTAGACTGACCTCAGGGGTCAGGGAAGGTTTTGGTCTTCCACCTCTATGATCGAGCGAAGTCTTGGGCTTGATTGAGCAGTCAGGGCCTAATGGGCTGATCTCATATCATGAGTCCCCCCCACCCACTCCAAAGTTCGACCGTAAAGAGGTCGAGGTTTGGAGTAATTTCCAGGAATGGCGGGAAAAATTATTTCGAACCTCGACCTGAGAGGCACTGGCGGGAACCGTTATAGGCTGTTATACGAATATTTAAGTGTAGGCAATCGACGGTTACATAATTATTAATCGATTGCTGATCAGTTTCGTCGGTTGACATTCCTGGGTGCCTATAAATAGTAGTTTTCACTTTTACTTCAACGTCTTGAGGTCAAGCTCTGAAGATTCGTGATCGATTTTTTCAGGAAACTAGATTCCTTATTCTTAAGAAAACACTCTTCATAAGTTTTTGCTTTTTGCGCTTTATATTTTGTTAGCGTTATTCTTTGTTAAAATATGTAAAGTTCGGATTTTGATTCTGAGGCCATGCGTTCACAAGATGCCTCGACTAGCGGGGTAAGCGAGGGGTTAGGTTTCCCCGAGCAGTTTGGAGTGAATGAGGATGAAATAATAGTGGAAATAGGTGAGGAGGTGGCCCTTCTAACCCAAATGTAAGTGAAGCGAGGCCTTTGGAGCCTGTCGACGAGGAAGTGGGGTTAGAAGTAGCCGACGAGGCTCCTAGGTCGAGGGTAGGCTATTTACAACAACCTATTATAGCGATATAGTGTCAACAATATCGTTAGACGATCTTAGGTTGATTAGAGGGAAATATCACGTTCCCAAGGGGTTCGAATTGCTTAAAAATCTAGGGCTGTAGATAGAATGCATACTCCACCCGAGGGGTACATAACTATGTTTGAGGATTCAATAAAATGTGGCCTTAGGTTCCCTTTAGGTGACCCCATAGTCGACCTACTGAGAGGTCTATAGGTCAATATAACTCAATTACTTCCCAATTCCTTTGCACTTATGTATAGTTTTGTTGTTCTGATGTGTATTCTTGAGGAAGCTCCTTCATGGGCTAATTTTAGCCATTTGTTTCACTTACCCATGTCCTGAGAATCGGGGTTAGTTGGGGAACTAGGTTTTTACTATTTAACACGAGGCCCCCTTAGAAAAATCTTTAAGACTTTGTCCTCATTACATGGCCAAAAATGAAAAGAAAGATATTTCTATATCCGACCTCTTGTTGGGATCGAATTTAATATCCCAAGAGGGTGGATGAGGGGTAGGGTTGAGCTGGACATCATTGAAAATCCATTATGGAGTAATATTTTTGTTCGAGATTTGCTTGAATTCGGTGAAATGGATGCTTTGGTGTTCATAAAGGAGAGAAACTTGGTTCTGGCAGGACTTTTGACCGATGCGTTGAGGTTGCATGAAAATGCACAATTAGGTCAAAATTAACCTTTGTAAATGATGCTAGATATTATCTTTGATTGCTATTTGCTTGATCAAGAATTCTCTTTGATTTAGGTCGATGAATAATCAATTGTGCTAGACAGATCACTATGCACAAACAGCAAGAGGTACAACAGTTCAAGAAAGCTGCCGCTGCTCGAACGTTGCTCGACGAGCAGCACAGAGTGTTGCGCAAAGTGCTGGGGTCATCCTAGCAAGCCAACAGGTGCAAACAGTCACTGCCCTTAGCGTAAGGGCCGCCAGTAGTTCCCCTCAACTGAAGAGAAATACGGTTGAGGCCGTTGTCTAAAGCACCACAAAGAAGATCGCGGTCGAGAAGGGCAAGAACAAGGCGAGCGAGTTGCTCAAGGAAACATGTGCGCCCTTTTCTGCTAGATCGATTGTGCAATCTGCTAACATTCTCGGAGCCCAGATTTGGGGAAAAGGTGGGTGTATCGAACACAACGACGATAATGGGCACTGCAGTAATGTTGATGACCCCCTTGGCAATTCTAACAGCTGGCCTTTTCGAGAAAGACTAGGTCAAGATGCACAACCATGACCAGCTGGCTGCGTTGAAGGCTTTAGCTTGTCACACCAATATGGTAAGAGTTACGTTGAATTGAGTTTTTGTTCAAATAAAACTTGAATTAGTTCAATGATGGGTTGTTCTGTTCTTTCAGGTCGAGTAGTGGGGGTATAATCTTCATCGGAGGTTTGAGCTGTGTGAGACCAACTGGTTAGGGTTGGTGGACAGATGCGAGTAGTCGGAGAAAGAAAAAAATGACTTGGTAAAGACCAAGGCCCAATCACTGGAGTCGAGGTTAGCTGAGTTGACCTAACAACTTGAAGAGAAGGATGTTGAGCTGCTATCTGCTATTGAGGGGAGAAGCCGAACTGAGGAACAACTGCAGAAAACAATCAACTCTATTTAGGAGGCCTTCGAGTCAGGTCGAGCGTATGGCTATGAAAGCACTATGAAGTACACTCGTTCAGAGTTTTTCAAAGTATTGCCTGGGATCTGTAAGGAGGTGGTCTAACAATTCATGCTCACGTTGGCTTTCACCGAGGCGAGCATAACATTTAGCATAGATGATGCGTAAGAGGCATTCAACTGGGCTATGAAACACTTGGAGTTCTTCGGTTATGAGTTCCAGGTCGAGGACAAGGCCAAGCTAAATATGAACAAGAATGAGCGCCTCGAAGACTTTGATGAAAATGCCCTCACTGAAGGGGGCGAGGGAGTCGTTGTGGAGCCTCTTCCTCAAGTTACTGCTGTTGCGGAGAAGTTTGGGTTTGCTGGGGAATTTGCACTGGAGATCAAGAACAACGAGGTGAATGTGGCGAATTTCTTCCCGTGGAGATTGGGTGTTTTTAAATGAGAAGGTGGGACCTTTTCAGCCTACGGCAGGCTGCGCAAGAGGTCGAAGGCCCGTCATTGAACATGGACCTTGACTTGATCGAGGAGCTATTCAAAGCGGTCGATGAAGTGGCTAACGAGGCCATCGCACGACATGGGGAGGATGTAGGTTCAAGTTAACTAGATTTTCTTTTTTTTTTGGGAAAACATATGGCCCTAAGGGGCTCGTGGACGACTTTTTTATCTAATGAAGTAACTGGTTGATTTGTATGTTTTTACTTTATTTTAACTTGTCCTAAAAAATGAGATTGTAACTTTAATAGAGCTCGATGTTTGATAATCGCCCCTTATAACTTTAATTATGAAATCATAAGGTCAATCTGATAATTATTTGATAAGTGAGTTAAGCAACTAGAATCATGCGACTGTGGGGTTGACTTGATTGTTGTTTCACAATTGAGCTAAGCAACCAGAATCATGCGACTGTGGGGTCGACTTGACTGATGCTTAAGAATTGCATTAGGCAATTAGAATCATGTGACTGCGGGGTCGCGCAATAGCATTTATTAAGATAATTTGCTTTCTATACAACGCAAATTAAACAAATTTTTTTAAGGCTGACTGTATTCCATGGTCATGATAGTTTGTTTCCAGATGGGTTGGCCAATTGATATGAATTGTACTTCGCCTCCTTAACCATAGAGTATGGGCCTTCCCATTTTGGATTGAGTTTGCTAACATTCTTAGGGACTTTGACCTTTTTGAGGCGAGGTCCCCAACTTTGAAGGATCTAGGTCTAAATACATTATCATAATGCTTTGCCATGGCTAATCTGTACCCTCTGTATTTTCATAATGGCCTGTTGTTGAAGCTCGTCAATTACTTTCAAATCGAACTCTTTTTCTGCTTTGTTTCTAGTCGGACTATAGTGTATGACTCGAGCTATGTGTTGGATCAACTCTGTAGGGACAACTACCTCTAAACCATACACTAAATTGTAAGGGCTCTGTCCCGTGGTTATTCTTGAAGTAGTGCAATAAGCCTAGAGAACTCCTGGTAGGTCGTTCGCCCAACTGACATTAGAGCCCTCCAACCTAGTTTTGATGTGATCGAGTATAGTTCTATTGGTGACTTCTGTCTGACCATTGGACTTGTGGATTTCCTACTGAAGTGAAATGTTGTTTAATCCCAAGGTTCTTGCACCTTTCTCTGGTCTGCTTGTTCTTAAATTGGGTGCCATTGTCAGATATGAGGACCCTAGGTAAGCTAAAACAGCTAACGATATTCTTCCATAAGAAACTCCTTATTGTAGCATCTGTGATCTTGGGCACGACTTCTGCCTCAACCACTTGGTGAAGTATTCAACTGCTACGATTAGATATTTCCTCTGTCCAATAGCCTTCGGGAAAGACCCTACTATATCGACTCCCCATTAGTTAAAAGGCCATGTGATCTACACTGGAACAAAGGTGGCAGTCGGCTGATGAGGAATATCAGTGTGGACCTGACAAGATCAACACTTTCGGGTTAACTCGATGGCATCCTTATTTAAAGTTGGCCAAAAATATCCGCTCCTGATGATTTTGTGAGCTAATTACCAATCTCTAGCATGATTTCCACAAATACCCATGTGGACCTCTTGCAGAATTTCTTGTGCTTGGTTGGGCCTAAGATACTTTAGCGGGGCCCCCACAACAAACCTCTTGTATAGCTGGTCAAATTCATCCAAAGCGAAGTTGGATGCACGAGCTCTTAGCCTTTGGGCTTCCATGCTTTCTGATGGTATTATACCTTCATTAACGTAGGCTTTAATTTTATTGATCGAGGTCTTATTTGTTGCATCCAATGCAAAGACCTCATTCTGTTGGTGGTTATCAATGACGGGCTTGCTTGAGACTAGAAAGGTGATAGACCTATCCCTGGTGCCTTTAGTTAAGTTTGCAAACTTCAAAAGTGCATCTGCCCTTTCATTTTCCGACCTGGGTATCTGACTGAGTGTAAATTTTTCAAATTGTTGTGTCAATTGTTTGGCCTCATTTAGATAAGCGTTCATGGTGACATCCCTCGCCTTAAAGTTGCCCTCAAACTACTTGGCGACAAGCTGAGTATCAGTAACAACTGCTAAGCATTTGACAAGATAGTTTAGCGCTATTCTCATCCCGGCAATAAAAGCTTCGTATTCTGCCTCATTATTGGTAACAAGATAGTTTAGTTTGATGGCAAAATCATATTCCTCCTCTTGAGGAGAGCATAATGATATACCTACTCCACCTCCCAAACTTGTGGCCGAACCATCCACATGCAGAGGCCAAACCTGTAGCTTCTGCTCCTGAAATGTCAGCAGGTCAACTTGTTCAACCATAAAATCAGCTAGCACTTGAGCTTTAATAGCGACACGAGGTTGGAACTTGAGGTCGAATTCTCCCAACTCAATGGCCCGCTTGGTTAGTCTCCTCGATGTGTCTGGCTTAGAGAGCACTTGCTTTAAGGGTTGATTTATAGTGTGGGACATGAAGTAGGGCCTTAACTTTCTTGCCGCCGGCTGGGCGCTAGCGTGAACTTTTCGATCTCTAAATAATTATGTTCAAGACCTTGAAAGATTTTACTGCTATAATACACTAGCTTGCATAAACTTTGTCGAGTTAACACAAAGACTAAGCTAACTGCGAGCGCCGACACGGCTAAATATAAATATAACTTTTCTCTTACCATTAGTTTACCTAGCAATGGAGGTTTGGTCCAGTACTACTTGAGCTCGACTAGAGCTTGGCCATATTTTTCTGTGCACTAAAACTTCTTAGCACTTCTCAAGACCTGAAGAAAAGGAAAACTCTTGTCCGCTAAATGTGCAATAAACTGACTAAGAGTGATAATTCGCCCGACTAACTTCTACACATCCTTAACCATCCTTGGTGGCAGGATATCTTGTATAGCTTGGATTTTCTAGGGATTAGGTTCAATACCCCATTGACTGACCATATATCCCAGAAACTTTCCACCCTTCACTTTGAAAGTACAATTGCCCGAGTTGAGTTTAATGCCAAAAGCTCTACTGATGGAGAACGTAGGGGCTAGGTCAATCAAGTGGTCCACCTCCTTCTCTGTCTTAACAATCATGTCATCCACATATACTTTCATGGTCCGATCTATTTCATTTTTGAACATAAAATTGACCAACCTTTGGTAGGTCGTGCCAACATTTTTTAATCTAAAGGGCATGATAAAAAAACAATACACGCCATTTGGGACTACAATTTTTTTTTATCTCTATCCTTAGGGGCTATAAAAATTTGGTATTATCCTTAGAAGGCCTCCATGATGCTTAAAAGATCACATCCTGCAATTGAATCGACTAACAAATCTATGCGAGACAGATGATATGGGTCTTTAGGGTATGTTTTATTAAGATCAATGAAATCATTACACATTCTCCATTTACCCTTATTTTTGGGAACCAAAACTGCATTACATGACCAGCTAGGGTATTGGATTTCAACTATATAGCCTGTTTCTAAGAGCTCGTTGACCTCTTACTTTATAATCTGGGTCCTTTCAGCATTAAAAGTTCTTATCTTCTGTTGGACCGGCTTAAATGCCAGGTCAACGTTGAGGCAGTGGACAATGATTTTGGGGTCGATGCCCTACAAGTAGGCTGCTTTCCAAGCAAAAACATCAATATTTCTTCTGAGGAAATTAATGAGCATGCATTCCATATTGCTCCCCAAACTCGACCCTATTCTAGATATCTTGTTAGGGTTACCCAGTTTCAGCTAAACAGATTTGAACTTTTTGGCAGGTTCGACCCGAGTGTCTCCCATTTTCCTCTTTTTGTTAACTTGTCCTTCCTCAGGCTTTATTACAAGGATGTCCCATGAGGATTTAAGTTGGGGCCTAGTTTTTTGGGAGTTGGCTTCGACTGAGATGGTATAACATCGCAATGCTTCTTTTTCGTTGCACAATATCTCACTAGTCCCAGCTGTTGTTGGAAATTTAACCTTCATGTGATAAGTGGACACTTGAAAATCATTCAATGCTGGCCTCCCGATGATAACGTTATAGGCAAAGGGTGCATCCACAACTAGAAAGTAGATCATCTAGGTGTGCTTTTTGGGAGCTTCTTCGAATGAGGTAGTTAAAGTGATAGATCCCACTGGGACAATCTTTAATCCCCTAAATCCAACCAGGGGAGTTCTAATAAGGTCAAATTTTAACTTTCCCAGTTGTATCCTGTCAAATGTGGACAAAAAGATGATATTTCAAAACTTCTATTGTCAACCAATAGTTTTCGAACCTCGAAGTTGGCAATTTCCACTGAGGCAGTCTAAGCTGCCTACCGCATCCTGACCTCCTAGGTGAGCCATGTCAGAATTCGAGAAAGAAATAGGTTCGGCGCTTGTAGAAAGCTAATAGACTAGCTTGGTTTGTGCCAATCTGTTGGATTCAAGACGTCTCCGCACTTGCTTTTTTTTTTTGACCTCGAGTCCCCTCTATTGGTCCTCCGGCTATTATGTCAATTAAACCCCTCAAGGGGGGGCGGTTCTTTTCTAACTTCTGCTTACCCTTGTCATCACGCCCTGTGCTTGGTGACCGTTCTCTACGTGGATTTTGGTCAGACTGAGCCATGGCCTGCAAAGCTTTGTGGTTAACATATTTGTTGAGGTGATCTTTCCTGATAAGGCGTTCAATTTCATCTTGGAGGTTGAAGCAATCCTCTATGTCATGGCTTTTTTGCCAATGGAAATGATAGTATTTCTTAGATTTTTTCAAGCCTCCATCTTGGTGAGTTTCCTCAGTCTCTTTAAAAGATTGTCATGATGTATCATGAACAAGACCTCTTTCTGGGGAGTATTTATTGGGGCATAATTATGAAAATGCTTTATCGGAGATCGGTGACCTTCTTTCTGATCTCTGTCATATTTCTCCTTACCATTTTTCTTGTTAGACTCTCGTCCACCAAATTTCATCTTGTTCATTTTCTCTTAGGTCATATACCTTCCGCCAGGTCAAGGAGTTCCTCCATTATACATAGCTGCTCTCTAACCAGGGCATTAGCACATTCCTTATGTCTCAAACCCCAAAACAAGACATCAATCAAGAACTCTATGCGAAGGTTATCAATTTTCAAAACTTCAGTATTGAATCTGGAGAAGAAGTCTCTCAAAGATTCACCTTCATTCTGCTTTACCGTATGAAGATGAGTGTGGGGCAATTTTGCTTTCCTCCTGCTAGCAAATTGATGTAAGAATTTATCACAAAGCTAATTGTAAGAGAATATGGACACCGGCTCGAGCTTGACAAACCATTCCAAAGCTATTCCCTGGAAGGTGGTAACCAACATCATTGCATGTATGTGATCACTATAACCGTGCAGCTGCATCATATGTTCAAATTGCAAAAGGTGCTCATTCGGGTCCATTGATCCATCATATCAAGGTAACCCCAGAGAGACTTTTTGCATCAAGAGCAATACGCTCGTTAATAATTTCCTGAATGAAAGGAGATTATCTCATTCTTTCCCGTCAGAACTTGGAATACTATTAAATTGGGTTCAGTCCAGATTTCTTCTTGAAATTTCTTCTAATCTCCTGTTAAGTTGCTGAACCTGGTGTGACACTTCTTCCCACTTTTTTCTATCAGCTTTGGACATATCTCGACTGGGATGAGGTTTGAGGTATTTGACCCACTTGCACTGTTGAGCTCTATTAGGTCGAATGCATTGGTCTGCTAAGTCCGTGACTTTTTCGCGAGGGTAATGGTGGGGCTCATCATGGGATAAATGCCCTGGACTTAACTTTTGTCTACTTAGGTTTAGATGCATTTCATTCCTGGTTATGTCTTTCCTTGGGAGTCGCTCCTCATGGCACGAGGGATGAGGTGTAGCCCTCACCGCAACAGCCGGCTGGTTGTTATGCCTCTGTAAAATAGCAGATAGCAGAGTGGAAAGTTGGGCAGAGGTCTGGTCACTAATCATCTGCATAAGTTATGGGATGGTGAAGGTAACCACGTGCTCTGGTTGAGAATTAGGACTGCCCGTCTGCTGATTGGGTTGTTCCTGCAGTGGTAATGGGGGTGACGGGGGTGAACACCGATCACTCTACCTCTCGACAGTGGTTCACCTGGTGTTGATCATTTTTGGCTGTAAATTCCTCTTCCTACAGACGGTGCTAAAATGATAAGATTATTTTGAGTATGTCGAGTCTCTACCAAGGAGATTGTTTGTGGGGAGGCGTGGGATGAAACCTGCAGCCAAGGAACAAACGTCAGGCTCGTCGAGGTGGTCCTTGACTAGGATCCTCCGATGCTTAAGTCAGTTAATCAACTTGAAGTTGGTTGGACAGAGTAATAGCTTAATGGGTGTATGTGAGCTTACCATTGTATTAGGATGATTGAGTATTTATAATGTCTGCTTGTAAGTGAAGAGATGAATTTTGCCCTGATGCGCTTCTCACATAGTTCTTGTGGATAGGGATAGTTTATGTCATTTCGACCTAAGCCCAAGCCTTGCAACTGTTTATTTGCTCAGCATTATTCGAGCTATTTCGCTGAATAGAGGAAAAACCATGCCGCAATTAATGCAGAGGCGACAACATTAATGGCGGAGGTGACGCACCGTTACACCAATAAATGCGGATAGACGGGTGGTTGGGACGCATTTAACGCGGAGTAATGGGTGGCAGGGACTACCATTATTAGTCACTGACGTTTCTGCTTAAGATGATCTCTGGGTCAACTAGACCGACCGTGGGGGTTAGGGAAGGTTCTAGGCTTCGGCCTCTATGGTCAAGTGAAGTCTTGGGCTTGGTTGGGCCTGACGATCTCAGTGGGCCTCTTCGGCCTCTATGGTCGAGCGAAGCCTTGGGCTTGATTGGGCCTAATTGTCTCAGTGGGTCTAATGGGATGATCCCATATCAATTTGTATATAAATTCATATGATTGTTGTTTGTTGTGTTTAGCTCACCATCCTTGCTCTTGATTAAATTTAGATAATGACCTTTTTGTCCTCATTAAAAAAAAATTCTTCTTTTCTCCTCTATATGCATACAATACATTATAAATAGCTCCTACTGTCCTCATTTGCATGCTGTCATGTCATTCCCATTTGGAGATGTATATTTCGCTGGCAACTTCCTTGATTATATTATCCTGTAAATGAAATTAAATTAACTCTTCCTTGTATTTAGTATTTAAATTTCAAACAAATACTGAATGCTTAAAAAGAAATAAAAACTCATACACATTCAAACTATAGCGACAAAACAAAAAAGAGCTTTACCTTAAAAACTTGTTCAATATTATTTTTTTAAAAATTCAAATTCCTCATATTTGGACTTGCATCGTTTGGACACATGCACATCATGCTATTTTCAGATTAGAAATGAGGATAGGTTTTTCCACCTGTTCCTAGTAATGAATTTATTATGAAAAGTAGATGGTTATGATAATCCTATCTCTCTAATTTTATTTTGGAATTTTATTTTTTTGGGCTATTATTATTTATTCAACTAATTTAAAGTAAGGATAGAGTTCATGGCCTTTTTATTTATCTTTTTAAGATATACACTCCTAAAATGATTCTCTTATTTAATAACCTCCGACAATTAAGTTTCTTTACATAGAAAAAACCTTCATTAATTAAGTTTATTTATATTTCTATTAGCACATGTTAATTTATATTTTTTTATAAATTAATTTTCAATTATTCCTCATTTTGTTCTGAAATTTCTAGTTCAAAACACATACTTGGATACGTAAATTAATAACATAATTTGGTTAATTAAAATCAACTTACATGACTAAACTTCTTGTGCTAATTTATTAGAGGCAAAAAAGTAAAATGGATACAAAGACACAAGTGTGGGATAAATAATACCAGATTGAGTGGCTAGATTAATTATCATGCACTTTGCATATATGGATGCAGACTGATGGTTATAAGACGAGACTATTAGATTGTTATCACTCAATCTAAACAAATGATAAGACAGGATTTAATAACTCTATCTTGCCTTATCAAGCCAACCGAACATGCCCTGTAGTCTTCTAGTAATTTTGAAATTTATCTTTTCAAATCGCAAAATTAATATAATAACTTCTGAACTTTAACAATTTTAAAATAAATAGGTCCCAAAAATCATCCAACAACAACTTGAGCATACGTGGTGTGTGATTTGGCATCGTGTGGCACCCTGTCAATTAGAACATCTGTTTTTCTCCTGCATATAACATGGCAACTCTTCTTACCACATGTCAAAGGTCGCTCCCTCCATAGGGCCTCGCGGTCGAGAAGGGCATTCGGGCCGCCCTTCAATAGCCTGCATCAACGGACTTGCACTCCAAGGAGTATCTACCATGTCCTAGGTGTAGGCCTTTTCTTTTGTTTTCACTATTGTACATATGTAGGCAGGATGCTGCTGTTTTTGTTGTAATTTTCAGCTTTTCAATATCTAGTGTTGTAACAATGTTTTTCTTTTTTAAGCCTATTATAGGGGGGAATGAGTATTCAAAGCTGAGTTGTACTGTGCATTGTTAGAGTCCCCCCAATGTCTAGCATTGCTCTAACGATTGTCGATATTGTACTGTTGCTGTTATCGGTAAAATGGAGTTTTCTTTCCAAATGTTTCGGGGTGTGAGTGAGTACCATTGGGGATTGTATCTCTAAAGTGCTCTAGTGTGGGTGGGATTGCGACACACAGTCACCCAATATCTATCAAGCTTTGACGGTTGTATTTCGATGAACGTAGTTGGCGTGTGGCAAGCTACTAGCTACACAGTGCGCAGTTTCCTCGTTACTTGAGAAGTGCCCTGTGACAGGTGGTATCAGAGCCTCAACTCTTGATCCACTAGTTGAGGCAAATGGCGCTAGAACCTGCAGCTTCCGCAAATATGGCAGGGCAAGAGAATGAAGCCCAAAGACGGGTTGGTACTACAAAACAGCGATTGGACGCACTGGAGGATGAGGACTCCAGGTTGCGGTTTGTGGTTGAGACCTTAGAGGAGAAGATCGAAGGATTGGAAGTGGAGATCACGGATCTCCATGCTCAACTGAGTGAGAGGAGAGATGCCAGTCAGGCCTTGACGGAGGCCTTGAGGGCAAATAATACAGCTGATTTGCGATGGGAAATGGAAGCAATGTCGATTCAGATCGGCTTGCTCCAGAGAGCAGTGATTAATGGATCTGCCATTGCTCCAGACCCGATAGCTAGGCTGCGGATACCAGATCCCAGAGCTTACAGGGGTGCAAGAGATGCAAAGGAGGTTGAGAACTTCCTGTTTGACATGGAACAGTACTTCCTTGCCGCTAATATTGAGGATGAGGCAAGGAAAGTGGCGACCGCTACCATGTATTTGATGGGAGATGCAAAACTATGGTGGTGGACCAAATATGCAGATATCCAGGCATGTCGGGTGCGTATGGATACATGGGATCAACTCCAGGAAACAATCAGGCAACAGTTCTTCCCGAAGAATGTCAAATATAATGCCAGGCGGGCCTTACGAGATCTGAAACATACAACCTCCATCAGGGAATATGTGATAGCTTTCTCCACCCACATGCTAGACATAAGGGATATGTCCGAGAAGGATAAGCTTTTCACATTTTTGGAAGGATTGAAACCGCGGGCACGTGCCGAGCTCTAGCGCCAGAGTGGCCGATTTGAATACTGCTATGGGAGCAGCAGAGCGGCTAATGGATTACAGCTTAGAGCCCCGAAAGGAGAAACATATAGCCTCAAACACTAATTAGTCAAAAGGGGGTGGGACAAAAATCATTCAGGCCGAATCCGAGCAAAGGTGGGAGGAGAGAGGCAATCCCATACCCAAGGGAGCTCATAGGTGAGTTCCAATAAGGCGAAACCAAAAAATGGGTATGGAGTATCGCAGAAGAACCGTGGATGTTTACTTTGTGGTGGTCCACATCGGATGAAAGATTGTTCGAAATATCATTTATTGAATGCCTCGGCGAGCCTTGCGGAAGTGGAGAGGGTGCCTAAGCAAGCCGAGACTTAGGCCCCTGCTGCTGAAGAGCAGGAGTCGAATGAGGGCGAGGACAACCTTAGGGCCATCTCACAGTGGTGCAATACAATTTCACAGGTGACAGCTAAAAGAACAGTACCACCAAAGGTGAGCAAGGTTGCACCGTCCCAAACTGAGAACTAGCCAGAGGAGGAATCATAGCCCCGAAACTATAGAAAGAAAGGGCTGATGTTCGTGGATGTGAAGATCAATAGCAAGCCTATTCGTGCCATGGTCGACACTGGGGCCACCCACAACTACCTAGCAAGTGCCGAAGTGGAGAGACTTGGGCTTGTACTGGAGAAAGGAGATGGTCGGGTGAAAGCTATTAATTCAGTTGCTTAGCCAGTTGCAGGAGTGGCCAAATCTGTGCTCATCAAGATGGGACCATTCGAGGGGAGGACAAACCTTTCAGTGGTCGTGATGGATGATTTCAAGCTTATCCTTGAGCTTGAATTTTTGAGGGACACAAGGACGATGGTGATGCCAACGTGGATTCATTGATGATGATGGGAACCAAGCCGTGTGTCATACCTATATTGACCGAAAAGTTGGGGGACAAAAATCTCTCAGCCATTCATTTTGAGAAGGGTTGCAAACGAAACGAGCTGTCATTTTTGTGCACCCTTCACTTTGAAGAGATGGAAGAGGCATCGGGGCCAATCCCTGGTGTGGTTAAGGAGCTCTTGTGGGAATTTGAAGATGTGATGCCAGATGAACTGCCTCGGAAGCTACCGCCGAAGAGAGCAGTGGATCATGAGATTGAGTTAGTGCCGGGTACCAAACCTCCTGCCCGAGCGCCATATCAGATGTTGCAACCTGAGCTTGAAGAGCTTAGGAAGTAGTTGAAGGAGATGCTGGAGTGCGGGATCACCAAGCCTGCCAAGTCACCGTATGGAGCCCCTGTATTGTTCCAGAAGAAGACTGATGGGTCCTTATGGATGTGTTGTGACTACCGGGCATTGAACAAAATTACTGTGTAGAACAAGTATCCTATATCACTTGTGGCTGATTGCTTTGACCGACTTAGCCGGGCAAAATACTTTACAAAGATTGATTTGAGGTCAGGTTACTAGCAAGTTCGGATCAAGGAGGGAGATGAGGCAAAAACTACAGTGGTCACAAGGTATGGGGCCTTTGAGTTCCTGGTCATGCCTTTCGGTCTGACAAACGCCCCAGCAACCTTCAACACGTTGATGAACCACGTACTCCATGGTTTTCTAGATGAGTTTGTGGTGGTGTACCTGGATGATATTGTGGTGTATAGTGGGACCTTAGCCGAACATCTGGAGCATCTGCGAAAGGTTCTCATTCGGCTCAGTGAGCATGGACTATATGCCAAGCTGTCGAAGTGTTCATTTGCTCAGGAGAAAATTCATTTCTTGGGTCACATCGTGGAGCGAGGGAGAATTTGTATGGACCCAAAGAAAGTGCAGGCTATTTAGGAGTGGCAGCTTCCCGGGAATGTTCATGAAGGGCGGTCATTTCTTGGGTTGGAAAACTATTGTCGAAGATTTGTGAAGGGCTACTCTAAAATAGCACGATCCCTTACCGACCTCACGAAGAAGATAGAGTCTTGGAATTAGACACCCCAATGCCAAGTAGCGATCGAGGGACTGAAGAGAGCTATGGTGTCAGATCCTGTGTTGGCCCTTCCGGACTTGACAAGGATGTTCGAAGTGGAGACTGATGCTTCGGACTTTGCTCTTGGAGGAGTTCTGATTCAGGACGAGCATCTTGTTGCTTTTGAGAGCCGCAAGTTGAAAGAAGTAGAGAGGCGGTACTCAGCGCATGAGAAGGAATTGCTAGCCGTAGTTCACTGCCTCAGACTATGGCGGCAATACTTGTTAGGCTCTCCTTTTGTGGTTAGGACGGACAATACTACAGTCAGCCATTTAATGAGCCAGTCTAAACTGATCAGTAAGTAGGTACGGTGGCAAGAGTTGTTGGCAGAGTTTAACTTTTCCTTGGAGTACCGTGTCGGGGCGAGCAATCATATGGCAGACGCCCTAAGCCGGAGAGCGAATCACATGAAGATAGTGGCCGCTTTGTCCTCGAGTGTAGCTACTACTTCTGTGAAGGACCGAATATAGGAGCTCTTACCAAAAGATCCTGCAGGGTAGTATTTGGTTGATCTTGCCAAGAAGGGCAAAACTTGGCAGTTTTGGATGGATGGAAGACTCTTGATGTCCAAAGGAAACCGCATGTATATCCCTAAAGGCGGGGACCTGAGGAAATCATTAATTTCGGAATGCCACGACACTCTTTGGACGGGATACCCAGGAGCAGAGCACACCTATGCTTTGGTACACAGATCATATTATTGGCCGCAAATGCGAGATGATATTGAGACGTATGTCCACACTTGTCTGGTGTGCCAGCAGGACAAGTCGGACCATCAGAAGAAACCAGGCTTGTTGGAGCCACTTCCAATTCCCCAACGACCTTGGGAGAGCATATCTATGGATTACATCATTGGGTTGCCTATGGTGGGAGATTTGGGGACTATTATTGTTGTGGTAGACCGGTTTTCAAAGTATGCTACTTTTATTGCAGCCCCTAAACATATTACAGCAAAAGGGACAGCTCATCTCTTCTTCAAGCATATTGTTAAGTATTGGGGGCTGCCGAAGGATATTTTCAGTGATCGGGACTCTCGGTTTACTGGCAACTTTTGGACCGAGCTCTTCAAACTCCTCGGATCCAAACTGAATATGAGCTCGAGCTATCATCCACAGTCTGACAGCCAGACCGAGCACTTCAATTCCATGTTGGAGGAATATCTTTGACACTTTGTGAGCGGCTCTCAGAAGGATTGGGTGAAGCTCTTGGATGTTGCTCAGTTGTGCTTCAACGCCCAAAAGTGCTCTACCACCAATAAGAGTGCTTTCGAGATTGTGACTGGGCAGCAACCACTACTCCCACACACTCTGGACTCCCCACAAGGTACGTGGTCTCCTCTTGCACGGAGTTTCTCGTAGGAACGGAAACAGAATGTTGATTTAGCTCGAAGCTACCTCGAGAAAGCTCAGAAGCGGATGAAAAAGCATGCAGATCAGAATCACCGCATTAGTGAGTTTCAAGTGGGAGATTTGGTATTGGTGAAGGTCCTTGATCTGAGACAGTCAAAAGCAGCAAGGGGGAGAGACCCTCGCTTGATGTAGAAGTACATTGGACCGTTGCCTATCATTAAACGCATTAGGAAGGTAGCCTACAAGATAGCATTGCCTGACTGGTGGAAAATTCATAATGTCCTCCATGTGAGCCAGCTTAAGCCCTATCAGGCAGATCAAGAGGACACATCCCGTAATAGACCCAGCCATCCACAGCTGACGTTCATGAAGAAAGAGAAGAGGGTGGCATAAGCAATTCTAAATCATCGAGTAACCGGCACAGGAAGCGCAACTTAGATAGAGTACTTGGTGAAATGGAAGGGATGTAGCAGTGATGAGAACTCTTGGGAGCGGGTGATGAACCTTAAGGCATTCCAACCTCTGTTAGAGGCATATAAGGCCTCAGTGTCGCCGAGGAAGTCGCCATCTCAAGTGGGGGAGAATGTCAAGGGTCGCTCCCGCTATAGGTCCCCTTGACCGTCTATAGGGCATCTGGGCCGCCCCAGCCGCCCCTCAACAGCCTGCATCAATGGACTTGCACTCCAAGGAGTATCTACCGTGTCCTAGGTGTAGGCCTTTTCTTTTGTTTTCACTATTGTACATATGTAGGTAGGATGCTGCTGTTTTTGTTGCAATTTTCAGTTTTTCAATATCTAGTGCTGTAACAACGTTTTTCTTTTTTAAACCTATTATAGGGGGAATGAGTATTCAAAGCTGAGTTGTATTGTGCATTGTTAGAGTCTCCCCAACGTCTAGCGTTGCTCTAACGATTGTCGATATTGTACTATTGCTGTTATCAATGAAATGAAGTTTTCTTTCCAAAACGTTCCGGTGTGTGAGTGAGTACTGTTTGGGATTGTGCCTCTAAAGCACCCTAGTGTGGGTGGGATTGCGATGCACAGTCACCCAACGGCTATCAAGCTTTGACTGTTGCTAAGCTCTTAACAATTACCGAGATGGTTGACGGTTGTATTTCGGCAGACGTAGTTGGCGTGTGGCAAGCTATTAGCCGCACAGTGCGCAGTTTTCTCGTTACTTGAGAAGCGCCCTGTGACACCACGTTAGCACAATTACCATACCTCCGCTTTAGAAAAAATGAATATGAACATAAAAAAAATTAAAAAATAAATTTATATATAAAAACGCAAAAAACAAATTCATAAAAATTTAGAAAAAAGCAAAATTTAAATATAAAAAATAGATAAATCTTGAAAAATATTTATCTACTTATACACATACACATATATACATACACGTATAAATCTATTATTTATTAATTAATTAAAAATAAAATTAATTAATTAATTTAGTTGAATTTATTTATTAATTAAAACTAATAAAAATTTAAGAACCTATGTTCCTAACTAAATAATTTAAATTACTTAATAATACTAAAATTATAATATAAATTTAAATAAATTTATTTATTAATTTAATATTGTTTAAAAAAAATACATAAACATTTAATAGCCCCACCCCCCATAAACTACCCAACCCTAACTCCTCTCCCCTCTAAAAAAGGAAAAATTATAAAAGTTTAATAATATAATTTACCACTTTAAATTTATAACAATTTATTTGATACAAATTTATTACCTTAAATATTTTTAAAAATTTAATTTACCACTTTAAACTATATAATTTTAATAATTTTGGATTACATATTTAACTATATACGAAGTCTAACAATATATGTAGACATCACTCTATGTTTAGCTTATATTTAGCGATATAAAGAAAAATAGGGGGGCTTGCCAAAACCATAATTATTGTGAGACCCCTCAAAGAGACTCGCTAAAAGATGATCCAAATAATGGGATCATTACCATGCATAAAAAATTTTTTGGAGCATGAAGTAACATTTTCACAGTAAGACCTCCAAAGGTTGCACAAACCTATGTCATACACATCCCAAAGGGATTCTAAAGAAACATCCTTCAAGGATCTCCAAGGGCCACTAGGTTCACTAAAATAGCTTATAAGTTATTTTTTGGAGTATGAATCTCCATCCAAAACCACTGTGTGGTTTGTGATAATAGACACCTGTCTTGCGGATGCCCAAAGCAAAAAGTAACAAATTATCTTAAAGACATCCTAACTATGAAGCTAGCCCCATATGTTTTAGGAAATGCCTAAGTACTTTAGAAAGCACAAAACTCTGCAAGTGATCTTGACGGATCTTTGAGATGAAAAACTCCACAAAAAAGACTAATACTATACAAGATGCAAAGCAGGACATGCTTTGACCTTATTGAGGCATGTAAGTCCCCGTACTTACACTCAACCTACACTTGGTTGTTGCATGATCTTAACTTCACTTTTTACATGAAGCAATTAAGCACAACTCTAAGTCCTTTAAGAAAAATCTACTCCTAGTGAACATCGAGAAACACTTTGTAAAATCCAAGACTCAACAGAGCCCATCCAAATGATTGTCGAACAAAGCATTTCCTAACAAGAGTGAGAATAAAAAATAAGACCATGGTCCTCATTTGTAAAATCCAAGACTCAACAAAGCCCATCTGTAACACCCTGAATTTTGAGATACTAGAATGAAATAAAATATGAAATTGATAAGTTTGGCTAGATTAATTTTGGATTAGATTTAACTAAAATCTAGAATTAAATATTGACAATCGAGGGATTACATTGTAAATGAGAGAATGACTTGATTGTCTAGAATTATAAAGTTTAGAGGTCGATGTGGGAAAGTTGAAAAGTTTAGGGACTTCAGAATAATTAAATTTGGATCCAATTGCCCAAAAATAGAAATGTTATGGGTTAATGTGTAAGAAATAAAAGTTGAAGGACTCAATTGAAACCTAGGGACCAAATTGAAGTCAATTAAAAACTAGGAGGACCTAGTCAAAAATGGTGGAAAAGTTTTTTTTGTGGGGTGGGGGGGGGAGAGGGAGATGAATATCCGAAAACTAGGTTTATATAAATAGAGTGAGAGATTTAATCAAATTTCAAAAAGTACCCAAGCTTTACCTTGACGGTGAATTGCTGAAAAATGACTGGAAAACCCAAAAATAACACCGTCGAAATCTTCCTCTAGCTGAAAGGAGCTGAACCATACCAAAAAACATAAAAAACCGTCAAGTTTATGGTCGAAAAAGCTTGTGCGACGGTCAATGACGGTAGATGTGACAGCTACACCGCTTCCGGTGGCAGAACGAAGTCGAGCTTGGAGCAGTTCTACTCGAAATTTAATAGGTAGTACGGTGGTGGTTTCAATTTGGGGTTTTCACGTATGACGGTGGAGGAATTTGAAGTGGTGGCTGACGGTGGCACTAGGGTTGCTGCAGCTTTAGGTGGCCAATTGACCGACGTAGGAGCATCAGAATAGAAAATTGATTTGGGGTTCTCACGGGCTCGACGAGGCGGATCTGTTGGTCGGGTTAGTTCACACTCAAGCGACAGTGGCGCTTTTGGCAATTGATGAATAGTAGATAGGAAATCACAATCCGAACTTATCTGGGCTATTCCCGGCTTGAGATTGGATCTCAATTTGATCTAATTTAGGTAAATTTCAATAATCAAATTTTAATTAGATTAAATTGCTGGATGTAATTGAATTTTTGGATCAAGCCTAATTATGACATGAACTAAGATTATTAAACTATAGTTTGGTCCAAGTTATGGATTAATCTCATAATTACTATAGTGTTGAACTCAATCGACATGAAGGGATTATCAGATTATCGTTAGGACCTTAAATAAGATTTTAACAACTTGTTTATCAACTTTTCGAGTTAAGGACAATGATATGTGATTATCTTAAACATTTGAGTTTAACATGGAACTTGAGAATTATGACTTAACAAATAAAGTAACTGAGGAACTTAATAAGGATGTTTAAGTATGTTCAACATTATAATTCAGAAATTAACGCAATGTTGGTTTAGGTTATCTTATTCCGAACTTTGAATTGATTAGGAAACAAGGATATTGACTCTCCAAACAACCAAAAATCACCATATTTAATCATCTTCAGACATAAGGTAAAGAAGATGGTAGAAGTACTATGTGTGATTTATGATATTTTGATTCATAGTTGAACCTCTATTAGATGTCGTTTATAGAAATTATATACTTTGAATTTTGAGAAATGTATTTTTCTATTATTCAAAAAACTTATGGTATAGAATGGGTGGCACCTCGGACGGGAGCAGACACCTCGCATTCGGGGTGTTACACCATCCAAATGTTTGTTGAACAAAGCACTCTCTAAAGAGAGCGAGAATAACCAATAAGATCATGGTCCTCATTGATGACCTCAAAGGATCTCCTCACAGATAACTTGATTAATGAAAAATTAATTAACAACCCCATTTTAACGAATTAAGGTAAGATAAAAATTAAAATTAAACTTTATGATATTTTCAATGTGAAAAATTAATTTTTCAAATTGAAAATAGAGGAGTTTGACGATATGACCTATTAAGGCCATAAGGGTAAAAGAGCAAAAAGACTACAAAAGACCCAATGGATTAAAGAGAATAATTAAATAAAAAGACCAGAGAGCCTGAATTGATTTTGCCCATGAAGAAGGGAAAAAAAACCCTAGTAAGCTTGAGCCCCTTACGAAATACGTTATAAACACTAAGCCTCAAAGAGAAATTGGGTACAAGAAAACATTTGCAAGAATTCTTGAACTTTCGAGATAAGAGTTGAGAACTCTTTGCACCATGTTGTATATAAAAGAACCTCAAACATTGCTGACTACTAGAAAAGACCCCGACTCCATTTCCGTGTAGCATAAGCTTGTAACTAAATTAATAAATATGTTTTCTATTTGACATTATTCAAATTTAAATTATCTTATCTAAGATAATGTATTTTTATTCTTTTAATATTTTACTTATTTTATTTCTTAATTAATAAGTAAATTCAACTTAATCTAATTGAATTATATTTAATTCAAATTGAATTCAAAGATTATTGAATATTTATGAAATTTTATTAATAATGAAATATATTTAAATTTATTATGAGTAATTTAAACAATGTTAAGGTCACATCCCCATGGCATGAAAAATATTACTAATAGGTCCAAAGGCATTTTTATCTCAAAAATGACCAAAATAGGAATTGGAGGATATTTTTGATTTTTCATATAAATTTTAGAGTGACATTACCAAATTTTTATTGAAAATTAATAGACCTTAAAAAATGTTAGATGGAGTAAAATATTAGAGAGGTTGTTTATAATTCTTGATTGTTGTGGATATTTTTTTAAATGAGTCAAACCTCATGGGGTTCGAGTAATTAACCCTAAAATAAAAGAAAGACTTACTTGTCTCTTAATCTTGGAACGAATTAAATTTGAATTTACTTGATGAGTTATAAAAGTCAACTCTAGGAATTTCGGATAAATAACAAATGATGTCTACTTAAAATATATAACTTGGTTACATTAGGATAAGATTAAAAAAATAAATTAATAACTAGTTAAAATTTTGATCATTTATTAAAATTTCAAAATTCTAAGAATTGAGAATTAACTCCAATACTGCTAAAAATTGATCATAAGGATAATTTGGTAAATTGACTAAAAATGACATTAAACTTAAAATTAATTAACTAGGTAAAAAGGCCAGAGAGCCTAAAAAGCAAGCCAAACTCATAAAGAGGAGTTGAAAATTTAATAGGTTTAAATCCATCAATATTAAAAACTATAAATATCAAATCACACAAAGAATTTGGGTATGAGAAATCATTCACGAAAAACCTTAGAATCAGAGAACTTTCAAGAAGAAAACATCTCTCTGCACATGTTTTAGAGAAAATGAACTGATACACTATTGTTTCATGGAAAAGACCTTGCTCTATATCTAAGTAGCACAATTTTGGTGTTGTCTGTGGGAAATCGAAGGAAGAGAAAGAAACATTGAGGATGAAAAGAGATCCATGATGAGAGGCACCAGTACTCGTACAACCCTCTCAACATGGGAAAAATAGTGATAGTCTTCAAGACCCTGCACCTATTGCTGACTAGAAAGGAGGAAGCCAACATTGATCACCTTGTATCCATTGAGCCTCAAAGTAGGAAAAGGAAAGCCAAGCAATTAAAGTGTGAAGCATAAGAGGAACTCATGAGTATAGGGATTTACGCTGGAGATCCTTTAAGGACTACTAAGATTGGAGCCCTTCTAGACCTTGGCTTCGAAGAGAAGCTGGTGCTTTTCTTGAGAAATAGCTACAACATATTCGCTTAGAGTGTGATGGCTTTCCAAGGATTATCCCCAGACATAATTATGCACCACTTCAGAGTAGACTCGAGTGTATGGCTAGTGCGGCAGAAGAGAAGGAACTTCGGAATGAAACACAATCAAATAATCAAGGAGGAGGTAGATAAGTTGCTACAAGTAAAATACTAGTCCAATATCTATAGTGTCTACTAATGTGGTGTTGGTACCTAAGTCTAGTGGAAAGTGGAGTGCATCGATTTTACCGACCTTAACAAAGCTTGCCTAATATACTTATTCCCACTCATGCGTATTGATGTGCTAGGTGGATTCCACTGTAGAGTGCAAAATGCTAAGTTTCCTGAATCCTTACCAAGGATGCAACTAAATCTGCTTAGCCTTGGAAGATCAACAAAAGATGTGTTTCATAATCGCTCATGGAATATATTGCTATAATGTACTGCTATTCAAGCTTAAAAATATAGGTCCTACTCAGCAAAGTTTGGTCAACGACATGTTTGAAGGAATGACTAGAAGAAACATGGAAATCTATATTGATGACATGCTCGTTAAAAGTCGTAAAAGCAAAATAACCACCTTCGCGACTTGAGAGAATGCTTCGACATCCTGAAAAGATTTACCTGAAGGTATGTGTGGCACTAGGATCTAAATATTTTCAAGAAAAACTAAATAAAACTAGCCTACACACATCCATAAGGATCTAGACATGTATAGGATTCAGATTTAGAGAGGAAATACATTGATGAAATCGAAAATCAAGGAATGAGAGAAAACACTCTTCAACTCTTGAAGTTGTCTTCTCACTGACGCAGTAGAAACACCAACCAATTTCCCTAAGTTAAACTCCTTTTGAGCTGAAATTTTACTGAATATCCTCAACACTTTGAAGATCCTACAGATAAAAATTTAGCTCAATCAAAATAAAATAAGTCCTCCCAAAACTCATTGCAAACAGCTACCAAAAACTGCTTCTTCAAGAGCAATAACAACCCAAACGTTTTGCCTCTAACAAGATAGTTCACACACCAAATGAACTGATCCTTTTGATACAAAAATGGCTGGAGATATTTGCAAAGAAATGAAGGAAAGAAGGCCAAGTATGCATGGGGAGGATTAAGGAGGTTGGAGAGGTTTGTAGAGAATCTAACAATTAGATGCCCATTAACAAAGTTTGTTGTTAGGAGAATAATTCACACCTTGCATGTGGCATGTCTAGTGGCTGCCCCTCTCCTATATATAGATATAGGAGGAGTATGGTGTGTGATCACACACCATCTTCAAGGAGGGGACGCCACTTGTCCATGCCAAGGTGGCCACTAATAATTAGTGGTGTGTGAATTTGAATATCATTCGGAATTTATATTTTATCTCATGAAATGTTTTCCTAATGAATTCTAATTCCATATTAAATGAACCCTTCATTTAATAATACACTTCAAAATTAACTCTCTAATTTAATTAAATTAAACACCTTAATTTAATTAATAATGCTTTGACTTCACTTTTAAGTCAAAGTGCTAACTCCTTAAGCTAGTCAAAATTAATTTAACTCTTAAATTAATTTGGCCAATTGATAGTCATGTGTCATCAATTAATTAACTCTTAATTAATTGATCTTAATTTAACTCTTAAATTAAATTGACCAATTTAACTCTTAAATTGATCAAGCCAAAAATGACTCCAATTATCGTTTCCTTCAAATTCGGTCAAATGTGAATTTTCTAACACTTAGAAAATTCTCCTTCCTTCAATAGGTCATCCAATTAGCTTTTTTGTGTCACCCATTATGTTCTACCATTCATTGGATATGGGCTCACAACTTCTTGTGACTTGTGGAATATCAAATATTCATATTAGTTTAAACTCCTTTAAACAAGCGACTCAGTTCAATTAATCTCATTAATTGAAGAGTACCCAATCTCCATGGTCGATGTCCAACCTCAAGCCCATGGAGCCCAATTAATTGGCCGAAATGAATGCTCTTGAAGAACTATGGAGCCTAACTAATTGGTCCATCCGTCTCCTATCTCCATAAAAAAGGCTTACGGCAAGATATTGGTTGGCTCCATAATAGCCTCGATGCTGTGCTTCTATTCTCAATGTTCAATTCCCTTAGTGACTTCATCTTTGGAAACTATTTTCCAAGTTATCACATCACCTTGCGCAAGGTTTTCTTGGAATCGATCATTATAGAACACATAGGAAATGCATTCACCCTTCAAAAAAATGAGGAGTCAAATTCCATCTTGGATATCACAAACCTCCATGTCTAGTAACTCATGCCCAATCTTAACCTGAGTGGCCCGCTAAGTGACTAAGGAAGGGTCAAATCATAAGGACCAAACACAAGGTTACAATGGATCCTCAAGTTTTTTTTTTTTTGATAAAATAAATGGATCCTCAAGTTAAAGGACTAATAATATGCACTAGCATAAGCTGGAGGACTTGCCACTTTGACTATTTAGTGGATTCTCCAAGTGGGTCTTCAGTGCCTTGTTCTCTAACAAGCACCTAGTCACATGCATCCATATCTCATTTGGGATTTCTATGGAATGGAGTAACATCCAGCTTTTGGATATATGCATCGTTAGTGCAAGTCCATCTGGATCTTAGATGCCCTGTCGCATAAGATCCTATGACTTGGAAGATTTAAGAGCACAACTGTGTAAGACTTATTTCATGATCACCATCTAATGCGCGATCAAGTTTCGTAGTCTCACATGATCTAAGGGCTTCATCCAAATGCCAGTGAAACAAATAATGAACATAAGATGAAGATAGGCATATAATAAATGTCATTCAATCAAGATTATCTTACAAGGAAATAGTTTACAAGGCCAATCTAATTGGCTGCGGGGCACTATTCCAACATTAACTTGTGACTTAACCCAACAAAATGTGCCTTCGAGGTACATGGAGGTAAATTCCTATGATACATGGTGTATAGACATGGGATTAAAGTTGATCCAGATAAGTTCAAAATAATATTAAAGATTCTACCCCATGCAATATCAAGGAAGTGCAGATACTAGCAGGGCATTCAGTCACACTGAATTGTTTCATCTCTCAATCTATGGAGAAAAGGCAATATTTCTTCAAGATCCAACAAGAAGTCAAAGCCTTCAAGTGGCTTAATAAATGTGAGAGAGCCTTCTTGCAGTTAAAAGAATACCTAACATCACTACCATTACGAAGGAAGCCCAGGACGGACAAAACCTTATACTTATATCTAGCTGCAATTGATGTCCTAGCTAGCGCTGCCTGGTGCATGAGCAAGAAAAAGAACACTAGTTGGTGTATTACATTAATCATCTTCTATAAAGTCCTAAAATATGGTATGGCCCTATTGAGAAATTAGCCTTGGTAGTGGAAATGGCTGCCCCAAAGTTGTGTCTATACTTTCAGGCGCACTCGATTGGGGTGCTGACCAATTACTTTCTGAAAAAAAATACTGAGTAGCTCAGAGGCTTTGAGGAGATTCATTAAGTAGCAATCGAGCTGAGCCAATATAGAATTGAGTACCATACTCGGCTGCTACCACAAGTCTTAGTAGATTCCCTAGTAGAAGGAACTGAAGAAGACATAGAAAGCACCCTCTTTACTTGGATCCTTTATATGGATGAATTGGCCAAGGGAGTTGGCAGTGGAGCTGAAGTATCTTAAAAAGTCCCCATCATATAAACATGGAGTATGTAGTAAGATTTATCTTCTTTACCTCAAACAACAAAGCTAATTATGGAGTAGTAATCATAGGAATAAAGCTAGCTTATATGGTCAGAGCATGACATTTAGCCGCTTATAGTGACTTCAAATTGGTGGTGAACCAAGTTACCGGGAGTTATGAAACTAAAGAGGGAAGTATGTCTGTATATCTCGGCTGAGTACGGATAATGTAGTAGATGTTTGAATTCATCCTCCCGCAGATTCCACATAAAGAAAATGAAAATAGTGATTAGCCAAAATTGCTAGTTTGATAATTGCAATGAAAAGCTTAGCCGATCACGTTTTTTTATTTTAGATATTATGGACCAACAACTTCTTAGAGAAAGAATTGAACCTACATCTGAAATAATGGATATAGACACCGACATACTGGCTTCTATCATGAAGTATTTGCGACATGGCCTTCTACTTAATAACCTAAAAGAAGCACGTCAAGTGAAGGTGCGAGTAGCCTGATTTGTCTTGGTAGATGGAGACTTGTACAATAAAGGCCTCTCGTAGTCCTGCTTGAAATGCCTACCACCCAGAAGGGTAGAATATGTGCTCAAAAAGGCCCATGAAAGCTTGTGTTCCAACCACTATAGATCTAGTTTGTTGGCTTCCATGACCCTCTAACCAGGATACTTTTGGTTAACCATACTAAAGGCACTTAAGCTTTGGTAAGGAGCTACAAACGTTGTCGAGATCATGCTATCCTGAGTCACCAAACTAGCACGCTCCTACAACCTATCAGGAGCCCTTGTCCTTTTGCTCAATAGGGAATGGACATCTTATGGCCTTTCCCTCAATTCCCGAGCCAAACAAGTTCCTCATCTTGGTGGTTGACTATTTCGTAAAGTGGATGGAAATGGAACTTTTAGCATGAATATCCAAGAAAGAAGTAATACAATTTCTTTGGAGGAACATTTTTTGCAGATTCAAAATACTCTAAGCTTTAGTCTCTGACAATATGACCTAATTCACTGAAAAAACTTAAGGAGTGGTGCCAAGAGTTCTCAATCAAGTAATTCTTTATGTCAGTAGCCAATCCTTAGGCTAATGGATAGCCAGACTAGTAAGACCAACTTGCAACATCTTAAGACGTGGCTTGGAGATACAAAAGGAGCATGGATGGATAAACTTCCCTCAATACTGTGGGCATACAAGACTATTCACAAACATCCTTCAGTGAGCCCCTATTTAACCTTATCTATGGAATAGAGGTGGTCACTCCAACAGAAGTAGAAGAAGTTAGTTGGTGAGTTAAGAATTATGATGTCACCTCGAATTCTAGGGAGTTAAGGACTAACCTCAACCTATTACCCGAAAAGAGAGAGGTGTGCTGCACATCCAAGTTTGCAAGTCATAAAGCAAATATGGCTAGGGCTTACAATGCTCGAGTACGCCTTATAAATTTCCAAGTTGGTGATTGGTAATGAGAAGACATAAGCATTAAGACCTATCGGCAAACTAGACGTTAAATGGGAATGCCCTTATAAGATAACTAAGATTATCAACCCATAAGCATGTAAATTGTAGATGATGGAGGGCAGAGAAGCACCTTGAACTTGAAATTTCTCCAACTTAAGAAGTTTTTATACTTGATTAGTGGCAACCACCTCCAACGTCGCCCAAACTTGCCACCTACAACATTGCTCGAGTATTATTTACTTCCTTACGATTTAAGTTTTGAATTTTCTTACTTACCTTGAAACTTATTTGTTAATGCATCTCTCTTTGCTATAATTGTTCAATCAAATAAATGCATAACTCTTTATATTCTTCGCATTACGTTCTTCTTTCCATAATCTTGAATCTTGCAACTCCTGTAAGGCACTATGGCATAATCCCACTCTAAGGCTTCTTGAAAAGTGCAAGGAGTACATGGCAGCTATTGGGTGTAATCCCATTACACAAGCCCCTTAGGGTACGTGGTTATAGACGTAATCCTAATATTGGCCCCCAAGAAAGTACATGGTATTCACTATAAAAAACCCACTATCAGCTCCCCTCGGGAGTACATGGCAACCTCTCTACAAAGCTTACTATTGGCTCCCCTTGGGAGTACGTGAAAACCTCTCTACAAAAGCCCAATATCAACTCCCGTTAGGAGTACGTGGAAACCTCTATACAAAACCTCACTAAAGACTCTTTCAGGAAAATGTGAAAACTTCTTGGAGGAACTTATTAGAAGCACTTTGGAAGACACCTATGAAGCTAAGTAAAAGAAACCAACTTGAGTCTTCATAAAGAGGAGTGTGGCAATATCTTAACACTTAGAAAAGCAAAGAAAATTCCATATGTTCAGCTACTCATCAAGTCATTACACACTTATTATGAAGTCTCCCAGTATATCTATAAATACACTCTCCCTTACCGTGATATTTGAACTCTATATTAATTGTTGTCCAGCTCGAGCACAGAATCAAAATTTCTCCCTCAGAGGACTTCGCCTCGCAAGAGATGAACTAATGCTGAAAAAAGAGAGGCCTCCGCACCTTATAGGATAATTCCACTACATATTACACTCACAACTGCAATATTCACTTAAAACTGATAAAACTTGCTAAAATGATCACATGACTTCACTAAATAAGTTTTTTAAGTCCCAAAAGAATCACCAAAGGCACCATGCGATCAAACAAGCATGGTAAGGGCTTATGTAGAAAAAAAAATTACAACATGGGATAGGCACACTACATAAAATACCAAACATTCCAACGAAAAGTCAACTAGTATTATTACATATTGCTCCAAATAGACTACATCTAACATGTCCTTCAAAAAGCAAAAATTAGCAGCTGTCATTAGTCTCTAAGCACTGTGCAATCCTTCTTACATTGATTGTATCCCCTTGATACACCTTTTTCCTTCGGATTAATAATAAATAAAAAAAATGATATTAGTTACACAGTAAAGACAAAAAGGTATATCAAGCATACATATGCAATATAATGGTAAGCAAATACATTAGCAAAGTCAAGCTAGAGGTCAAGTTAATCTAGCCAGTCATAGCTTCTTTGAATGTACGAAGGTTATGCCTACTTCTACCACACCGCCGACACGTAACTGGTCGAACATCAATTTGAGATGGAAATCTCTGTGTCCTCCTACAACTCGGTTGAGGTTTCACATCAGGTTGCATAAATAGTTAGTTTTTCTTCTGCTTCGAATGTATTCAGGTCAAAAGTAGGTATAGGTTTAAGTACAAGTTTGTATGTTTGTTGATATATCTCAGCTCGATAGTATTGATCAGTAAAGTCATACATTGAGAGTGACTTAGACTCAATACATGCATAAGCATGCTTGCAAGGTATTCTATTAACTTGCCATGCCCAACATGGACAACTTTAGCTCTACAAATCTACAACATAGGATTTGTCATGATAACTGACCTCAAAGTTCCAACCACTATATTTCTCAACTTTTAATATACGAGAGGCCATATAATTTACTGCTACTTTCTTTTCCTGCTACAGACATAATACTCAAATAAGTTTATTACCTTCTTCTTGTCGATCATGCATCATAACTATGATTTGTTTGCATATATGATCCACCATAGTTGCAATAGGTATAACTCGTGCCGGTTTAACCCAATTATTCCAACATTCTGCGTGATTGTTGTTTATTACTCCCCATCTATCACTAGCAAATAAAGAATTTTCCCAACATTGGGGCTCTGCCTGTATGATGAAGTCTCTAGCAAGAGGCATGGACTCCACTATACTGTTTATATGCCGAGTATATTCTTACCTTTTAGGAGCATATACAGCTTTCATGAAAATAGATGCCTAATGTTTCTTGTTGTGGAGGGGGTACTTTCTCATTACCTGAAATTAAAATTATATGATCATTAGATTTATTGAACTATTACTTGGACATTAATTAGACCTATTTCAATAAAATACAATAAAATCTTACTTGCTTTTTGAAGTTGTCCACCAAGTGTCTCAAACAATATGCATGGTGGCTACCAGGAAATACCATAGCCCAATATGTTAGTCAGAGAAAAAAGTGAACCTCCTGAACCATGTGCTATGGTGAGAATATAAAATTCTCATCAACTTCAAGCAAAACCACTCCCAATTAGTATCATTTTCGGCATCAACAACTGCATATGTTAATGTGAATAGATCATCATTGGGATCCTTGGTGATAGCACTAAGTAAGCATCCTTTATACTTATTCTTAATGTGAGTGTCATCCAAGAAAATCAACAGTCTACATCCAAAAAGAAAGCTGACCAAACAAGCCATGAGATAGATAAATAATTGCTGAAATTTTATGCTCATCGGGTCAATCTCGTAATCTGCAACATTTCCAGGATTTGTTTCCTTCACAACCCTACAATACTATCTCAACTTATCAAAGGATCCCTTGTATGCGCCATGAATATCATGCATAGCTATTTCCTTACCCAACCATGCTCTATGGTATGGAATTTCTATGCCAAATTCTCTATGAATATCTTTCATTACAGTGATAGGTCGGTAACAGGGCTCTCTTCTCAATTTTCCTTTCACTACATTAGCAAACCAAGAAGAATCAGCTCTAGGATATCCCCTTGTCTGAAGATTACCCTCATTACATGTATGTTCCATGTTGCATTTTCGAATACCAAAGAGTTTGTCAGCTTCATGCCTTGAGGCATATATTCTCCATTGGCAATTATCACTGCTGCAAATTGCTATAATCGTTTTTGAATCATTTTTCTTATATATAAAGGACCTTCTAGTAGCAACAACATAGTTTTTAAGTTTAACTCTAAACTCATTAGCATCCTGGAACATTTTGGCCCTCTTCACGAATGCAATGACTCCAAGCATCAATTGAATTCCTTTGTAATGCTAAATCATATTGTAACTCATTTGTGGAGGGAATGCCCTCCTCTATTTCATTTCTAAATGGGTGTTCATTGCAAAGAAATAAAATAGTCAAATATATAATAATTGTCAATAAAGTGCCGCAAGATCAGTACATAAGTATTCAACAATTTCAATATTCAACAACAAGATAACTAGGTACTTAAGTAAACAATATCAGTATTTCACATAGAAGAAGTAAGTACTAAAATAAACAAATTTAAGTGCTTAAATGGAGGAGATAAGTATTGAAATAATTGAATCTAGTATTTAACGCAGAAGACCTCAGTATTGAAATGAACAGATTTAGTATTTAATATAGAAGGCCTAAGTACTAAAACACAACTATTCAGTATTCAATGTAGAAGAGCACAAATACTGAAATGAATAAATAACATAACAACAAGTATTCTGTAAGACAACAACATATAACTAATAATGCAGACAGGTACAAATTGGGACAATGCAAGTATGCTAAATAATAAAGGCAATATGAAATTAAAGATATGAAGTATTTACATGCTTGTATAGCTACTTTGCCTTCCCCATCCACTAGGTTCACTTTTTCGGACAACCATCATGTCAACTAAGATCATCTTTAAACACAAATGAAGGCGAATCATATTGGACACATCCCCATCAGCATTCAAAGTCATGTACATTTTTTTATGGGAAGCAAGATATTGCACTGTGTGGAATTGAGGGGAAATTTCACGCTATTTTTTCTCCAGTTGGAAATACAGTCCCATTAAAGTCATGCTCTGAAAAATTGACATGATATCGAGTTCTTCATTATATATACAACTCCCTAACAGTTGAATTTCATGTTCTTCCCCACTATCCGACATTTTCAGGTTAAAAAAAATTAAAATAACTGTTGCTTGCCAAAGATTATAATGATGCTTTATCGTGCAACAATGGCGACGAAGTAGGCTTTCTTCTTGCTGTAGATGATTGCAGAAAATGAAAAAAAAAAAGGGCAGATAAGCATTGTGTTTCAACGCAGGAGGAAAATAGAAAACAGAAGAAAATGAGTGAGAGAAATGAGCTAGGACATCATGGTTCAGGAAGGAATAAAGGGGAAAAGGCAAAAAAAAAAAAAAACATTAAAGAAGGCCGTTTCCATCATTTTAAGTGCCTGGGGAGTGCAGACTAAAATCAAACTTCATGTGGGAAGTTGGAAATAAGAATTACTTGGGTGCGGACTGAACACCACATGAAAAGTAGGTTTAGGTATTTTTAAGTAAGCAATTTTCCTCCAATGACTGGCCTTTGCCAGCTATTTCTAAAGGTTGGTCATGGCCAGCAGTCTTCTCAAAGAAAAGAAATGGCTAGCCATGGCAGCAAAGAGGCCATTTGCTTCTCTTTGTTGCTATGGCAGCCACCAATCATTGGGCTAGGTGGTGGGTTAGGGTATAAAAATATGTATATATATATATATAAATAAATGTACATATAATATATATATGTAATATATATGTGATGATATATGTATCTATCAAATACATATACACCACCACTAGTTGGGGATGTTTAGGGATATGGAAAGAGGGCGGATGTGGTGGTAGGTGGGCTTGGGCTATATACATTTATATATTTTTTAAATAATATATATTTTTATATGTTTTTGTATGTAAGGTTTAATCTGAACCCTTGATTTTCTTAGGAGAATACAACAATTGATATTAAGGGTAAAATAGTAATTTTGTAAGCAAAAAACCTTCAAACCTGCGTGTGAGTGTCACTAGAACACGTAGTAAGGTTTGTTGCATGGTTTTAGAAATAATGAGGGGTTTTTTAACGTTTGTTATTCCATAAGGATTTCTGCCTATTTCAAATTTTACAAGGACGGTAAAAATTTTTTACCTTGAATATATATATATATATATATTGAGGTTAACTAACATGTTTTATTTAGTTCATGCAAACCAAAAAAAAATGTTGTGATTAGCATTATAAAATTGTGTGGTATTCAACTCACAAATAAAAATAAAATACAAAATCATCATTGTATAAATCATCTTGAAAAAATCCAAAAAAAGTTTCTAGCTAGTAAAGGATTTCAATTCATTAATTTCTAGATATAAGAAGCCCAATGGACAATGGTAATTTAAGTCAATAATCACAAAATCTTGACATTGTTAATTTAAAGATAATAATCGAAATCTTTCAGGTGAAAAGTTAATGGCCTCGGGTTTTTGAATTAAGATTATTTTAATAAGCTTCTCATATATAATTACTTTTTAGGAAATGTACGACGACCCCGAAAGTAAACACGTTGTTTAGCGCGGTTGACGAAGACCAGACCAGATCTTCTCATATTTACTCAGAAACTCCATCTTCAGTAAATGTCCTGATCAATTACTAAAAAGTTTCTAGCTAGCAACATTTTCTGCAAAGGAGATGAAGAATTCTCGATAATCTTGGTTGAATTAATTAGGATTTAATCAGATGTCTAAGAATTATGACAACTGGGAGAGGCTGGTGGCAACCGTTGTGCGGCGAGAGCGGGACAGACAAATGGCGTTGAGTCATTCCAGGGAACCCAGCAGCATCATTGGCTCCTCCTCCTCCTCCTCGAGTGCTAGTTCTCGATTTGATTACGATCAACGTCAAAGGAGCCAAATATTACCTATGGATTATTCTGATCTAACACTTGATCACACCCAGTGGAAGGCCATGCAGCCACATGATGAGAACCAAGTAGTCTGGATATCAGCTTCCCTGGTAAACCCCCGCTTGGATATGTTCTCATTTTCATTTTATGTTTTCAATATTTTCAAAAGTCATAATTTTGAAAACGAAAGCCAAATTGTATTTGGTTGTTTGTCTAAACATAATGATATATTATGCTAAGTATAGATATACATAGAAATTATTGATTTTAAAGTAATAATATGTACTTTACATCATATAGAATTTGAATTTGATTAATGTAATATAGAATTTGAATTTAATGTAATATAGAATGATCGAGTAGATTTAGAAGAAATCAAAAATAAAAATAAAGAATAGTTTCAGTTAAAATATATGTAGATTGGTAGTTTTCAATTTTCAAATATTGACAAAATTAGAGAAGAGGGTTTGAAAATAAAAACAAACAGCATTTATTTTTATTTATATTTCTTTTTCCATTCCACCTTCCAACATTTCTACAAAATGAAAAAGTAGTTTTATGTCTATATTTAAAAATTAAAATGCATCCTGATGTTTTAAATGGAAATGTAAGTGATGAAAATTTAGATAGTTTATATATATATATATATATATAAGTATATATTTATATATTTCTTAAAAAAAATGAGTTTTTTCGAACTTTCTAGATTGTTTTTAAGAAATAGCGAGAAGTTTACATCAAATGAAATTGAAATTTGAATTTGATTGATATGATAAATTAATAGATAATACTATATATTTAGAAAAAAAATTAAAATAAAAAAAAAAGATACTTCCATTAAAAATACAAAAAGAAAAAAAATAATTTTCAATCTTTAAATAGCGTTGAAAATGAAAATGACCTCAGAAAAAATAAATCACAGGAGGTTTAATAACACGTTCAAGTTTGAAACACAGAGCTTTTTCGTTGACCAAGGAAAGAACTGTTTCTTGCAAGGAGCCACAAAACTTGAACTGTCACTGGGAAAAGACTCTTCGGACGTGTGGGAGTGGGGAGAAGACTCTTTTGGCATGTGGGAAAGGAAATCCCACCCGAAATCCAGGTTCTCCCTCTTATACAAACTGCATAATTAGCTCAACCCCCTGCTTGAAGTACTTTTCAATTCTCAGGATTAAATTTTTTATATTTGTTTTCAGATTTTCGGAGGTGGCTGAGCTTATAGAATCATGGTTTTTCAATATTCGAGCCAGGATCGATGCAAAAATGCTGTCCCCAGGAACATTTTATGCTGCATATCTTGTGTTTGAATTCACTGGCGAGTATGAAGAGCTGTGTACAGTGAATTCGATCATCAGAGTTTTTCATGATGAATCAGATTATGATTCCAAGAAGCAAGATCGCGCGGTGAACATTCTACCAACAAGCTATCGTAGAGCAGATGGGTGGATGGAAATAGAAATGGGAGATTTCTATGTTCATGATCAGGACAACACTACTAATGGAACGGTAGAAGCAGAGATGGATGGATACATGAAGAGCGGCCTCATTGTTGAAGGCATTGAGTTTCGACCTCTCAAGGGTAAGAAAAACACAATGGCCAAAGGATTTTTTTCAAAGTTGATGTCATCTTCAAGATAAAACATAATACGGTACGTTTTTTGGTTAATTTCATGAAGAAAATATTATGGAAAAATATCTATTTGGTTTTATAATTAACCACATCTTCGTGTCTGTTTGGTGTTTTTGTCGTCCATAATATGTAACATCTTTGTTTATTTAGTATAATTCTTGGATGGATCAGGTAAAATATATCTATTTCAGTCCATTCAAAATCATTGGATTCAAAGGGGTGGTGGAGTCGCCCTTTGAGATGACTATGTGCAAATATATCATTTTATATCTTTTTATGTGTTGTGCACTTGCTAATATATTTTGGCACTCCAGCAAACGAAGCTACTTCAAATCTTCTATTTAATTTTTTATTTTAGTTTTTATTTTAATTTAATGAATATATGTCAGGTGTATTTTTATCTCCAATCAATTATTTTTATAAAAAAATATTTAATAAAAAGATTTCAAAAGTAGATGGGGGCACCAACGACTCACCAAGAAAATCTTCCCTTCCTTTGCCACCATGAATGAGGAGAATGCTTGTTCTGCATTTCAAGGAGCAAAATATTGGGGGATAATTGCATTTTAACTCTATTGTGATCAAAATAAGCCAATTGAAATAAGCTAAAAAGTCCTTTTCAAAAAAGAGGGTAAAAAACCACCACCCCTTATTTTTTAAAATCACATATACTTACACCTCCCACTTCTTATTTGTTGCCCGTTCAATCCTAAATTTTAACATGTAAAAATAAAATATCCTTGATTATTTTATATATTTTCTATTTAATTTAAATAATTTTTTTATCACATTTTATTTTTGTTTTATTACTTCTTTTTTCTCTTCCTCAATCTTTTTATTTCCGTGGCAGCCTTGAGCAGTTTGGAGGTGGGGTAGGGGGTAAGTTGGGTATATATATACACACATATAATATATATATATGTTTATATGTAAATAAATATATGTTTATTTATTTATACATTTTTTAATATATAAAGATTTACTTAATCCAGCAATTCATTTGTTAAAAAAATCAAAATGTTGATGTACATAAGGTTATATTAATCCTTTTATGTATAAAAAACTTTTAAACACTAAATAAAAAAGTATGTGTTTCACTTCATGTCCTAAAAATATTTTTGAAACTATTTATTTTATCGAAGGGAATATATTTCTCATTTTTCATATCATTTTTCGTCATAAAATAAGGAAAGCGCCAAAATACCATTATGGACATAAAATAGAATAGAATCCTAACCTCATTAAGATCTTTGGAAAGGCAAATAAAAAATTAAACTTTGCTCGCCCTAATGACGACAATAAGGAGATCAAATGCTTGAATGATTTTCTCCATTAATTAAAACACCAAAAAAAAAAAGAAAAAAGAGTGAAGGACAAATATGTCATCAAAGCATTTGAGACAGTTGTTCTGCATTGTCAGTTGGTCACTTGGCCTACCTCTACTCATTCCGTGCCACTTACTCGCTACCATCCAAATAAAATTGTGATTGATTGAACTATACTTAATTAATAATTTGACATTTTTTATCTCTAAAGTTTCTATAACATAAAATAAATAAAAATATTTATTTACTTTTCTATATAATATTAAAAAAATATTGATTTAAATTTCTAGATTAAATAAAATGAAAATTTTCATAACAAAGTGAAATGATTGAAAAAAATAAGGGAAAACTAGAGCAGGCAAATGCCACATAAAGGAAAAAAAATGGAAAAAGAGAAATAAAACCATCTTATTATCATCTTCTAAAATGAAATTAATTTTGTTAACTCACTAAAAACATTCTTAGTTAATAAAATCTTGGCACTTTATAAGTGCTAAGTTTAGCACACTCGATTCATGTATTAAATTCCTTATAAAATAAAATAAATAAAATACTTATTTACCTTTTATTATAATTTTCATATGTTTAATGTATTTATTTAAATTTTTAGAATAAGTTAAAAAAATTAAAATGAAATAAAATAATTTCAAAAAAGTACCACCTTATTATTATTATTATTATTATTATTATTATTATTATTATTATTATTATTATTATTATTATTCATAATAAAGTTAATTTTATCAATCTATATATAAAACAAACAAATAATTTTACACATAGCATAAACTATAGATGACCCTGTCAATTTATTTTGTAATACCTTTATATACACATTCAACAATTTTTCCAATGTATTGTTTTTGGGTATAATAGAATTCGTAAGTATAGAAAGAAACCCCCACAAACAGAGATTTTTTTCTTTCAATCATATTTCGATTGTTAAAACGATATCTAAAGACTACTAAATTGAGTGATAGACCAAATTGGGCATTTTCCAAATGAATGGATGAAATATTCCAAAATGACGTGTAGGTTTTCTAAACTGATTATCCTTGATTAAGAATACATACTACAAGAGCTTGTTTGCTTTAATTAATTATACTTGATAAATACATAATCACTCATAATTTATTACTTGATAGATTCATAATCACTCATATTTGTTTGGCTCTATATTAAGTTTGAATATGAATCAAGAGTTGAGAGACTTGATACATTTTTCTTGAATTTGATAAGACTCCAAAAGACCAAATTACCCTTAATTAATATATAAAAAGATATATTAAAATAAATAATAAAAAGTTATAATTATAAAATCATATATTTTATTTTAATTTACTTCTCAATTAATCTTACCAACCGAATGTGAAATTATATTACTTTATCTTTACAAACTTAAAATACATCCATTTATTTGTATATCATCCATAATCACATCACTCCAAGCAAACTAAATCCAAGAATACAACTAAATATTTAAAATATTATAAGAATCTCGGAGAAGATGAATTTTTCCAAATACAGCAAAGTTATTTCTTGATTGCAGTTGGAAACACTAGTACATAGTTTTATTCAATAGTTGCAGCAATAACACTTTGAGAGTTGAGACAAAATATAATACGCCATTGGTCGCCCTGAAGTCTCAGAATCAACTCCTCCTACAGACAACTTCTCACTTGTGTATGCTATAAAGCAAATTTGATTTTATAGTAATAACAGTGCACCCAACTGGCCAAATATAATCACATTGATTCAAATTCTGTTCTATAGGTTGGTCTTTGATTTACCAGCGGAGACTCGCCTAGTCACCGACCTCATTGTCACAAATTCCTCGGCGGAAGAAGGATGGATCCCAACCTGACCAATATCAAGTAAATGTTAAAAAGTGTCAGCAGCATTAGTAAGATGGTCTAAATTTTCGCCCACAGTTGATGAAACATACCGTACTGTCAAATTGCTCTTTGGTAGCTCCACATTTGAGTGCAATAGCAATGCCCTATGGACATCCAAAATAGATCAATATAATTCACTCCCAAGTAAAAATAACACTTGCTAAACCCGAATAATCTACTATTCTACTTCTGATGCATATACAAATATACCCTTCATGGGACGATGCTGCGCCCCACTAACTTCAATACTAGTCTATTCTAATTTTATATTTAACATCTTCATGCACGTTCAAGCGAAGCATTAAAACACACAGAGCATAAAGTGAACCCAGCTTTCAGCACAATATGACAATTAAGAGTGTTTTAATTATAGGTCTTATGAGCTCTCCCACATAAGTTTGAAGTTTACTAGATGTTGGATCTTATTTTTAAAACAATACTTTGGAGCTTATAAAATGTTAATAATGACTTTTCTGTAATTAGTACAGTTAAAAAATTAATGGAGTTTACTAAAATTTTAGTAATAACTTAGGAACTCCTTACTCTTTTTAAAAGAGGTTATAAGATCCTAACTTTTTAGTTTGCAAGTTTAAAGGCTCCTTTTCTTAAAAAAATAAAAAAAATTCCTCACACTTTACGAGTTAAGACATTTATAAACTGTCAAATATCATATAACATGTTTTTAAGGAGCTTATATTATAAGCTCACCCAAATACCCTCTAAAACATTGAGCAAGGACCGTTGCTGCTTACATGTTACTGTACGTCATACTAAATATAAGCACATGATAACTTGCTTGCCAAATCAATAATCAAGAGAACAGTGCAAGTCTAGTTCTATAAGCTATTAATTACAGCTTTCAGTTTCCAGGTGCATATTCATATTGAGAAATAGAGATGAATAACAAGTATCAGAAGTTCCAATCTAAGACACAACTATGGTTAGCGTAGAAAAGAAATTGTTTTTTCATGAGATCAAATCTAGTTGTCTCCTGTTATTTTACAAGAGAAGATGTCTGAAGCACTAGATGTCATAAAGAAAATGAAAAAGAGGAAGAATCTAATTAATACCTGCATAATCTCAGGCGCATCTGGCCCACACATAGATGCTCCAAGAACTTTATCAGTCTCAGCATCAACAACAAGCTTCATGACTATTTTCTCTTGTCGTCTATACCAAAACATCAGATGTCATCATGTTACTGACAAAGAAAATTAATTGATACATATAAAAATATAAAGCTAAACCAAATTCAAGAAATTAAACCATTAGCAATTCTATACAGTATGTTTCCAAACAGATGCAGCTATAGTATCATGAATTCATGATGTGTGTAAACAGGAAAGCAAGCTAGAGATAGTGATTAGCAAACAAATAAAGATGCATGGTTAAAGGTTGAATCTGCAGAATATTCAAGTTGCAAGGACATTTCACTCCAAATTTTTAGATAGGGATAATTACAATGCCCTGACCTGTAACTATATGTAAATACTCAAACCTCTCATCTTGATTTCAAAATTACACATACTTCCCTTATAACTTATCTTTATGTTATAGTCAACCTGCTAGAGTTTGATGTTGTCATAACTAGAATTTTAATTCTTTCCAAATTACTCTCGCATATATTTATGAGAGAAATGGTTCAGAGAGAATTAATGAGAGAAATGGTTTGAGAGAGAACAGTCAAGAAAGAGTATGGTAGAAAATGGCCTGAGAGAGAGCTTTCACATCGTGAGAGCTGTGAGAGAGTTCCGTGAGAGGAGATAAACACAGCGAAGGTGAAGGTTTGGGCAGGAAATTGCATAGTATGGGTAGAAGGCAATACCTTTTAAAAATATATCTTTGAAATGATTTTATCTTTTCTGTAAGATTTTATCAACGGGTAAATTTGTCATTTGCCAAATTCCAACAATCAAAAGAAGGTCGTAATATCAAGAAGCGAGATTAGCGTCATTACCACAATAATAGGGGAGCACATTCTATTTATCCTTCTTAGATTTTCACTCACACAAGTCAACAAATTACATTTTAAGCATACAAAATAAACTTCCAAAAAGCATACCCAGAAATTGTGTTCTTCATCGGATTAAATGTTGATGTGAAAACTAAAACATCACCATTTGCTTTCTCTATAGCCTGTTCCTCGCTGAGTCCAATTACAGAGAGTGGTGGTATGCTGTCAAGTAACATAGTGTACAAGGTTCAGAACAGAGGCTAACAAAAATTAAAAAAATAAATTAACAACGCATAGCAAATGCTAATACAAGTCTTCACTAAAGATATCAAGCAAGTATTAGCAACATAATAGAGGGAACTATGAAGGTTACAACTGCGGTTATCAAGATTATATCTTCAAAGCTGGAAAGCAAAGAGAGAGCAAATGGGGAAGTGATAGAACAATATCTAATCTATTTTGCTCCAACATATCACAACCTATACTCCTACAATCCCAAGATACAAGCTCCCATTTGACCCGGATCAGAACTTTATAGGTGGTAGTTGAAAAAGTGAAAGTTTATGTATCTTTAGATTACTATCATGGAAAGTAGTGATCCACATTGATGTAATATACAACTTCCGTTTTAGGAAATGTTGCCTTATTCTGGAACATCCTGGAAAAAACTAGGGGTCACAATTTTGGGACAGAGGGAGTAAACTAAGATCTATTAACTATTTATAAGGCAGTTCTTGGACTAAAATAACCAACATGCTTATCAGTAAGGTTTTCAAGATGTGAGTACTTTTCCAAAAGTATATCTTTTCCAAAAAAAGGGGGAAAAAAAAAGAGGAGGGATTTCTAGATTATCACCATTATCATCATTTCTTGGCCCTGTATTACTGCTATAAGGGAGCTCATTTATTCAAGTACTTGTACTAATGTAGGAAAGCTGTCAAATATTGATCTTGAATTAATATATGTAATTTTGTCACCTAGGTTTTAGCTAGCCAAATGTTTACTCAAAATAATACAGGGCCAAGAAATGATGATAATGGTGACAAACTAGAAATCCCTCCTGTTTTTTAATCCGAGAAAGACCCCCTAAAACTATTTTTGTTTCTTCTCTTCCCGTTATGCATTAAGTGTCTATAAATTTACCAGAATTTCATCACCTTCAAAAATTTTGCAGACAGAATGAAATTCACAAGATTTTGGCGATAAAAAGATGGTAATACCAGAACACAGCACAAGGGATATGGTTGTAATCAGGTTCCGTTGGCTGTCCACCAAAAACAGTTTTCTGCAAACAACATTAAATATAGAACAAGTATATAACATTAAATGGAGAGGAAAAAATTAATCCATGTACCATGATACATCCAAGGAAGTTATAGTGAGAGTTTAACAGAAAAGAGCATACTGCAAAGCAGGTTCCTTCCATTAAGGCAACAGGAGTCAGATTCATCCGGTTTGTAACATCACCTATGGCCCATATACTAGGTATGTTGGTCCGAGAATATCCATCAACCTGACATTGCAAATGTAAGAAAATTGAACAATACGAAATATTGCAACCTAATAATATAACTGCTAATATTTAACACCGCCCCCCCCCCCCCCAACAAAACAAAAAAAAAGCCAAAAAAAAACAACAACAACAACAACAATGTAACTGCTAAGCGCAAGAACCAGAATGACTTGTCAACAAGGTGAAAAAATAAAGCAAAACAGCAAAACATGAGAAATGTTAAAACCAGGAGACCCAACATATCAAATGTTTTATAACTACATCAAACAGTTTCATCATTTCTCCAGCCCCTCATCCTCCCCCCCCCCCCACCCTCCCGGCCCAACCGAAGAAAAAAAAAAAGAAAAGAAAAGAAACAATAGATAACAAGTCACCTTGACAGCTCCAGTCCTATTATCAAGCTCAACACCTACAGCTTCCAGGTTTAATCTTTTCGTGTTAGGAGCCCTACCTGCAACAAATGAGAAGACAATCATCATTAGCCTCTTAAAAGGGTAGCCAAAAAAATTAGAAAGATTTTTGTTTGTCGTGTCCTTAAAAAATTATAATTTGCAGTACAAAGTATCACAAATGCAGTAATATGAAAATGCTGACTGTTGTGCATTACTAATAAACAAAAATGATTTATAAAAGAGGGTTTAAGAATTCCACTCAATGAACTACAGTGCTAAGTATCACATGCATGGTAGTACTACGAACAAGAATATGCTTTCTACCTTATGTGCAACACTCATATGCAAGGTATATTGTTTTCTTAGTCACCAATAAAGAAATAAACTGATTAAAAGTAATATATCTGTTACCTTTATTCATCATTAATAAGCAAAGATTAGGGATTTATAAAATGACTGCATAGAAAATCCTTTAATTGGCATTTTAGGTCTGCCCACAGGACACTTTCATCTTGCTTTAGAGGCCTGAATGCAACTAACCAAACTCTTCGCGAAATGGATTTTGAGATAGTGCCAAGGATTTGAAATTGGATGTAAATTAAGCTCAACCTAATGCATAAGCATGGGGAAAGTTGAGAACTCACAAATATATGATTAAATATGGCCTAATCTAAGCAAAATTAACAATAAAAACATCTTGGGCCTCTAGATGTGGACCTTTACTCAAGTTACTAATTTCAATTCAAATAAAGGAGAAAATACTAATTGTTAAAGTTTGTATGGCAGAAGAATTTGATCAGTTTATGTTGACATCATTCCACCTAAAGCAAGTTTCGGCATCAGAAATAGTTTGAAAACTTACAATCTTCACAACTATATCATGCTGGCAATGCAAACAATAAATTGGCCAAACTAGAGCATACTAATGGACAATTGCTTAAAATTACCAGTGGCAAAGAGTACAACATCAGCCATAATTTCCTCGCCATGGTCAGTACGAACTTTTATGCCATCTTCTGTTTTAACCAGCTGCATCACAAAGTTATTTCCTCAAATATTGAAATAAGTGGCTACACCACTATCATAAAAAAGAATGCGTGTTTACGGCTTTATTGTCTGTGTGAAATGTGAGGGGAGGTCATGCAATAAGTATAGGCAAAAAAGGGGGAGCACCTCAGTTAAGTTTGTCCTAGGATGCAGATTAATACCCCTGCCTTCCATATTTCTTGCAACCACTGCTCGCATTTCGTCATCAAAACCTCTGTGATAAGATTTTATGTAAAAATAGCATGAGATCCACTGTAACATCTAGGTGTTATCAAGGAATCATTTCCTTTCATAAGTTTCATATTCTGTCTTTGGACTGTTTGACTAGCTGTGTCTATTAATTTATTGCTTTTTTGGCAAGATGTCTTTAGGGATTACATATTGAGGTCAAATTATAATCAGAATGGCTTACTTGGTATTTCTCAATATTCTTTTAGGAATATCATCATCTATGTTTCTGAAATGAGTTCAAAACAATTTCTCACTTTCCTATAAGTTGAACAAGGATCCGTTCAAGCCACAATAGAAACTTGATTTGGATCTCTAGCTCTAATTTATGTGTCAAGATCTTTTTGATTCACTTCCCTAGATGAACCCCTCATAGCTTCTGAAGACACAAACTGAATTAGTCAACCTTCAAGATCACAAATGAATTGTAAACTACTATAGTCCAAAATCCGCGAAAAAAATCATAACATAGCTGAACCTGTCGTAGAAAGGTAGATGGAGCATGCCACAAGAAATATCAAATTTCTACATATTTGTTTGTTCTTAAATCATTGTCAATACGCAAGGACCAGGAAACATTACAAGTTAACACAAACATAATGGCAGGCAATGCAAAATCAAATTCAAACCAGAACTTAGTTCTACTTTTCAAGTTCTCAACAAACAATTTGGGCCCATAGATATAGTAGTTTATAGAAGAAAAAATCTAACGAGCTATCAAAATAAAACTTCAAATGTTAAATAAAATCGGCAATAAAACTAAATAAACCAGATATTTAGACCCACAAGAAAATTCCATCAAATGACCGTAGTCATGTCAAGATTCAAATTGAAGTCCCACTTTCTTTTTCAATATTCTATGAAATTGCATTTCTTGGGGATTTACTGATTGGGTCACGCATCTATTTTGCAGAAAGTTCAAACATTAATGAAGATAAATATAGAGGGCAATAAATATATGACAAAACCTGAGGCTCATTCCAACTACCCACTTGGATACTAACAAAGTGGGGTTAGAGGCTATTAGACCATATAAATGATGTCATCAATTCACTATATGACATCACCATGTGCGCATCCGACAGCTCCTAGACCCATTTGGGTACTACCCAAATTGCGGCATAAAAAATCCCATCCGATGGTAAATGTAAACTCCCAAAATCGAGAGCACAATATCAGAGAACTTAATTTGTGAAACAAATTGTACATGGATCAATACATGTGTGTGTGCCTATGACCCATAAGCTTCATTCCAAGAGCAAGGAGCAAGTAAACCAAGGTGAAGGAATGAAAGTCACAGGAGTTTTATGACCTTAAAGGAAGTTCTTTTCTGAAACACAAATTCACTGTTGCACCCATCCCTCGCCATATTGAAGCAAACTCAACAGCAATATACCTGCATTAAAAGAAAGGACAGTCGATTCCTGAGCATCCAAATTGGAAGGAAAAAAAAAAAAAAGAAAAAAGTGTGAAGAGGTATCATACCCTCCGCCAAGTATGACAACTCGCTTAGGTAGCTCTTCTAAGCTCAATGCTTCATCTGATGTGATGGCCAATTCCTAAATAAGAACCACAAAATACAGGTAAACTTCATTATAGATAAGAAATAGATGAAGTTAACAGTCCAGCTAATAGTTTGAATAAAAACAACAGGAAATGCTGAAAATCTCTAGCATCATATATTATTACCACAAATATTAGTCTATATATAGGACCCAAATTCAAGTTGGACAGGAATAAATAAATTACAGCTTCTGTACATATTCAAAATCAAAATTCCAAGAACGCATTAAGATCAACGCAATGCACATAAATCAAAGTCAATAGATTAGTAGACAGTAAATCATATTGAATAAAAATCACATACCTGCCCTGGAATAGCTGGACGCTGAGCTCTGCTTCCAGTGGCAATCAGAATGTGTTTTGCTGAATAGCTGATTTTGGTTCCATCCAATTGAATCACTTCAACTTCATTAGGACCAACAACTCTCCCCTCCCCTTCGAATAGCTTAACTCCTGCATTTGCAAGTAACCGCTTGTAGATTCCATTTAATCTGACTATTTCTTCAGTCTGCAAGTGGGAACCAGAAAAGTTGCATATAACTTAAGATCTAAAAGATGATAAGGCAGTTTTGATCAATCAATAAAATCTGCAAAGTGCCACTTATTCGGAAATCAACAAACACAATTACAAGTTATAAGAATAACCGACTAACATACATTCACACAAGAACTGTTTTTGATATCGCAAGCCTTGATCTTCCATATGAGAGACTTTCTATGTAGCTATAGAAAGAAGCTTTCCTTTCACCACTTCATTTATATTGTAAATTTACATTTAAAAGAGAGTGAAAATAAATAAGCAGGTCTTGCACAGTCTTCTATGTAAAAGTTCAAATATCAACAGAAAGTCTAACCACTCCTCAATATAATCCAGATTCTTCACCCTTTACTAATAACATCAGATGTTCAAGAAAGAAGTGTCCATAAGTCGTAAAGGTGCCCAAAATGGAAGATGGTAAGCTTGTGCTTGTGACTAACATACAGCCTAACAGGCATCAAAGAACTCTTCCAATATATTTAACTGACCTTCTTGTGCAAAAGTTTCTTCCAATTGAAATCAATTCTCTCATTTAGTTCCCATCCATAATTCCTTGCGTCCTGCAAGCCAAAAAGTACTTCACACATTGTTTGAATGGAAATGTAAATTTTCACATACCACTGACAAGTAACTGATATAGAAAAGAGAAGGAACAAACAAAGCACTCAGAAATGAAGCAAGTACAGAACTAAGTACTCCAAATATACTTAATTCTAAATAAAAACTGGATAATCTATTAGATCCTAAAACAATCTAGTAACAAAAGTTTTTCCAGCATCCCACACTTCTCAATCAGCATGAATCAGCACAACTAAAAGAATGGTTTCCAAGCATAACCTTAAACTTCCATATTTTAATAGAGAAAATAGGTTTGCAAGACTAAAAGAAAGAACTGCATATAACTACTTCTCTTCTAAAGGCATATTCAAGTCCAAGTAATATTATCAAAGAAGAAAAAATTAGATGATAAATCAGCACAAAGAACATAAGAAATGGTTGAACATAAATTTTCTAAAGAACAACGCTGCCTTATCATCTCTTCATGATTAAGTCAGAATCTCACCTCCAGTTCAGGCCCAAATGAAGCACCATAGACCAAAATCTTTTTGGGAACACAACCACGAATGACACACCTGAAATATGTAAATACATTAGCTCTTTAGCTTCACTTTCAATCCCATTGCTTCAAACCTGTTAAGCAGTGTGAAGAATAATAAATGAATAAAGTTCAATAACTAATCATATACATCACTGCTACTTCAGAACAGTCCACTCATCCACAAAGGAAAAATATAAGCTATTACATGTTTGACCAGTGACACTAGCGATTATGGACCAACCTAAGATGAAGGCATGAAAAAATATTGTATGTGGATATCTTTTGCACAAATCCTCTTAGCATGATGAAAATCATTACAATAATACTGGTCAAGTCCATAAATTTATCTATTGATAGTCAAAAGGTTCAATTAAATACTCTAAATTAGTCATTTGGCAAAGTGGCACCGCCTTTACACTTATATGAGTAAGGTCTAGGATATAAACTCGGCCCTGTGTTTGTCTGGGGAAAGAAAAACTAACAGTAGAATGTTAAATGCCAATGCTCATGATTTCATGTGGAAGAAGATGCACCATGATCAAGAAAAGACCTATAGCAACCAGCAAATGTAGAAACAAGATAAGTTGGAAACTGTTTTGATCTCAAATTCTTCTGGACTACAAAAAAATTAGATAGTGACCTTGAAAGTGTTAAAAGTAACAAACATCTTACTCCACCCCAAGTCCGAAAGAAACACAACTCAAATGTATACCTTGATAGTATAGGAGAAATCAATTGTATCTACATATTGGCCAAACAGTCCTAATTGATACTAACTCCAGAATGATGTGCAATTCCCATATGAAATAATATCAGCATTAAGAGAAAAAAAATGGTAAATCCAACCTTCATTCAGTAGATACAAAACAGATTGCGGAATAGGGGTCGTCCATAAAATAGAATAGTCAAAAGCTATTTCATTAATGATGGAAAATTCAGTAATAAAGAACTTATTCACCGAAGAGACTAGTTGACTTTTTGTTTGAACAAGAACAGAAAAAGGTTCATGAACTATAGTCAGTGCAATAAAATTCCAGCCAATCACAGATTTCCATTTTCAGAGGCTGGCTAAGATATGAATCTGTTAATGTAAACAGAACAAATTTATGCTGGAAGATGGAGCAGAAACTAATACAAAAACCCATCAACTGCAATAAAGGTCCTAGAACAATGCATAATGTGAAAGAGAGATGCATCACTTATAAAACTAATCTGGTTAAAATTTTAGACTTACGTTCCGCCAACTCCTCCAATCACTTCAGAGCTGATAGGATGAAATGGAAGCTCACATATAGCTACCTGGTAACACAATTAAATCTTTTTGGTCAAAAATTAATTACAAGAACATGGCAATATCTGAGGAATATAACTCTAGAAGAAAAAAGAAAGAAATATTAAGTAAACAAAAACTAGGTGAATTCTAACATACAGCCAAGATAATGTAGAGCCGGAAAAATAATAAGGAACAATTATATGATAAAACACTCTTTGGAAGATGTATATCCTGTATCTTGGTCCCATCTAGATCCATTTCCATTATTCAACAATCTAACTATATAAAATTGGGACTCCAAATGAACCAGCTATTGTTGTCTAGTAAAACCAAAATAAAGGAAAAATCAGAGTTAAATGCCAAATTCAATAATCATGTATACATAAAGTGGATTTAAATATATGTTCAAAGAATAAAACCAAATTAATTACTTGTAAAATCAAATAAATTAATCATTTCGAGTTTCTACTCCCAGAAAAATAGAAATGAATTAGAAATAAAGCTATTTAAACGTATACAAATGTACGATTGTGCAAACTTAGAAGAGAAATTTCTGGCAGTTGTACCTTAGCTCCATTCTGAGCGGAAAATCTTGAGGCACGAACTCCACCACTTCCTGCCCCAATCACGAACAAATCAAAGTCATATTGAACCTCCGCCTCATTGGTTTTGTCTAGCTCCCCATCAAAAAGCATCTTCCGCGCCATTATGAAAATACTGTATACCAAAAAGCCCACAAACAAGAAACGTCATAAAAATCAAGAATTTACTAAGATATAAGCATATGAAAACAATTTTTTCATAGCCTAGAAAATGGAGAGCAACAAACACGAAACCTAGATCACAACCAAAGTTGATTACGTAGCCTAATTTCTTTTTGCCTTTTTTTTTTTTTTTATCACATTGAGAGAAAGCCCATTTTTCCGAAAATCAGCAAAGTTGACAAAGATCAGAACTTTATGCTAAAACCAACAAGAAACAAGCTAAAAGTAGATGACCAGAGTTGTTTCTTCTTTTTCTATTTTCTGGAGCAAATTGCGAAAGAAATAAAGAAAAGGATCGGATTTACTTGTTCAAACGGAGTTTCCTGTATAAGAAGAATCTTTATGAAGAACTCAATTTGGAATCGATGGCTTTGCTCCTTATTAGAACTGTTTCGGTATAAGGGTTTTGATGTGAACGTCGAGGGTCGGTGAGAGCCGACAAAATTAGCCCACGATTTGGTGTCTGTGTGTATGTGTGAGAGAGAATCTTGAATGTAAATCGGACTATTTGACTGATTGGAGGAGCGTCCAAGCTGCTCTTTTATTCGTCTGTTTAAGAGTCGATGTTACGGCTCGTTTGGTTTCATTTTCAAAGTCCCATTTTCATATTTTTTTTATTATTCTAAAAATAAAAGACATAATTTTTTTACATATTTTCATCTAATATTATTTTTATTTTTATTTTCAAAACGTATTTTTCAATAACATATATATTTTCTCAATAACGCATATATGTTCTCTCTTTATTTCATTATTTTTATTTCCTCCAACTACAACTTACTAAAATTAATATAATCATTACTTTTTCAATAATTTATCTAAAAATAAACTCATTTTTAATTCATTTTCATTAACTACTTTTCAAAATTTTAAAAATAATGAAAATAAAAATAAAACCAAACGTGCCTGAGATTAACACTCTAATCATGTTTTGAAATTAATTGACTTGTATTAATATTCAAATTACAGTAAATCTAGTTAGAAATTCATTCTGTAGTAAAACTTTAACGACCGCCTTTTATTTTTAAGTCTAACATAACTTTCTATTAAATAACTAAATTCAACTAATAACGAAATATTTATTACTAATTATTGTGCATAACAATTTATATTGTCATTGTTTTATTACTAATACCTTGGATAATAAAATACTTAACTTTTATCAATATATAATATTAAATAGAATTCGTGTTTGGTTTTTTTCAGATTGTAGTAAAGAAATAAAGAAAGTAGGGAGGGGGAGATGTGGGGAGAAGTAATTATTCAACAGTTACTCATTTAAGACATAAATTTTTTTTTCTATGGATTAAAATACTAAAGGGTATGAATGGTATATAGAAAAATGGGGTTAGCAATTTGAAAACTGTATGTTTGTGAGTATATATGGGCTTTCTTTCTTTTATAGTACTAGTGGCTTAGGTACATTTGATGCGTGTGCAATTATTAATAAATAAAAATTAAAAAATTGGAAAGAAAAAAATTATAGAGAAATAAAAAAATATATAATATTCATGAATTATTGTGGAACTAAGTGGTAGTAGCAATGGACTAAGAATAGAGAGGTAGTTATTATGTAGTTATGGGGGTAAAAAATAAAAATGAAAGCATTTTAGGAAATGACTTGAAAACACACCAATAAGGGGGTAAATACTTTATTAATAGTATAGATATGCTAAAATTTCCCATGTTTAATAAGATATTATTTAGAAATACGGTGAATTGGAGATAAGTAGGAATACCAACTTTCACTTTTATGTTCACTTCCCATTTGAATTAATTTGGTTTGCACTCCCCAAGGGAAAATGAAACTTTGTATTTACTCCCCAATTCAGATAAAAATATAAAAACACCCCTAAATTTTAAACCACAAGAAACCCTCTACTAAACTTCTCTCAAACATGTTTTCTCTTCATTTCACTCCTCATGTTTTTTTTCTCCTTCATGTCTCTCCAATTTCGAAACTTGCCATCAAGCACCATTTGTGTTATTCTAGTTTCTCTCTTCTCAAAGACTGATCCAGAAATAAGAGTGGAGGGAGGGCAAAAACTATAAAACATAAAAGTTCAAATACAAATTTTATAATTTAGGAAATCAATATATATATATATATCAAAGTTGAACACGATGCTCTTTTATATTATAAAATTCATCAATAATCGAATCAATATAAAAACTTTTGGTAACATCTTTCTCAATAAGAATAACTAAACAATTGGCTAAAAGTCATCTTCCATCTTATTTTTTAGCCTGATTTTGATAATATTTATTAGGAAAAAAGTTCTCTCACTTGTAACTGTTGAAAGACAAAGAAAAATTCAAAAAACTTATTGTAAAATATTCGATTACTTTTATCTCTTTATCTCAATCTCATCTAAGTGAAAGAAGAAATATTTTGGTTATTTTGCAAGCCGGTATGTACACACACACACACACATATATATATATATATTGGTTAAATCCCTACAAATATTTTTCAAACAAACATAATGGAAGTGCCACAATGGATCTAACCTAATTGTCTTAACATAATTATTCGATTGTGGATATGGACGTAAAATTTTTATATGAGTTTTACAAAATCAAAATGGGTAGAGATTAATTAATTAATTTTAATATTTATATTTAATTAAACATAAATTAAACATAATCCAATAAATTTAGATAATTAACTTTTGATTTAAGGCTCAATAAGAAAAGTTAATTTTTAAAGAAATTAACGAGTGACAATTAAAAATTCTAATCAATATTATCTATTCTTTTAAAATATAAATTATTCGTGTATGTCTTTTCCAAGCCTATGCATTTTGTTCTCTTTCCCAATATGTTGCATGTTGTATTGTTCTTCCAATCCATCATCTACTATTGTTGTGTTACCCAAGCAAGAAGGATTTCATTTTCTTCCCCATTTTCAAAGACTACATGTTTTTCTTCTTTCAAATTTACAAGTATGAATTTATAAAATTCTAAAACTCAATACCATTTCAGATTTTTTTTGCTAGTCTACTTCTTATACTTATAGGTTGGACTGATTTTGATCTTGCATAAAGTTAGGGATCATGTTAATCAAAACATGCAGTGTCAATCTAAGCAATTGCGTATGAACTATGAAGTAATGCTATAGTTGACAACTTGTTGCCACAGTTCTTCCAAATGATCAATTAAGAAAATGTTTCTATTGACGAAGGTTCCCTTTTCCTTTTTCTTTCATTTGTTTGTCTTTTCATTTTCAATTTTTTTCCTTAAATTACACATCTTGTTTTCTGTCTCTTGAAATGTTGAAAGATTTTTTCTTAATATTTTTGGTTTACTCTTGTTTTGCTTTTTTTATATAGACTTAATCTTATTTACTTTTTTAACTTGATTTGTTTATCCTCTATTCGCCCACATTCAGTTCTTTTAAAGAACCCTAATGTAAGTATTTTTGTAATTGAACAATGATAATTTATCACTCATTTGTTGTTTTAATTGTATGTTTCAATTATCAAATGTCTTACTTTAGTAATTATATAATTCATTTAAGTATAATCTATATTAATTGTTTGTTAAGCCACTTTTAGGCATACTATTGAAATTATGGTGTGTATAAAGAGAATAAATCACTTAAATATTTTTTTGTTGTTTATTCAAACAAAATCAGCAATAACTATGATCAGTATTATTTGCAAATAAGGTATCAAAATTCAAACTTTCATAATTTTAAATTGTAGTGTGTACAAGTGTTATGGTACCAAAAGTCAAATATTAAGTATTTTTTATTATATTTGCAGTATCAAAACCTTAGTTTAGTACTATAAGCAATTGTATTTTAGTATTTGTTGTTAGTTTAATATGTACTTGATTTTAGTTATTGTGTAATAATTTTAAGTACGATGGACAACAGAGTTATTTGTGAAAAGATTTTAATCTTATGTCAATTAAAAAAATATTTGAATCTTGTAGTTCATGTTTTGTCCGCTTTATGTTGATTCATTATTGAATATATCTATATCTAGTATTGCATGTACATAAGTTTGGTATTAAATAGTTATATTTAGTAATTTTATACCAATGTGCAGTTCAAAATCTTGAGTTTATATGGTTATATATAGCTCTTGTCTATAGAAGAGCGAAGATGACTGCTTTTGAAGCTCGTGGCAACAAGAGGAAGATATGCGTATACAATTTGTCTATATTGTATATAATGAGTTATACACTTGATGTATGGGAGACAAATATTGAATCTATTGGAAAATATCTTACGTAGTTGTACCTAAATACTCGATCTATATACTGCATCATTGATTACAAATATTGGTTATTGTAGCATTCATATTACATCTTTGAGCTTAAACTGGAAAATAGTTCATAGAATACTGCATAAATATTTTGTGTTGGACTTGATTGTCTTTTACTTGTATATTTATTTTAATTACGCACTTGTTATATCATGGCGGTATATTCTATATGTTGTAAGAGAATGAGGAAAAAAATATTGACCCAAAAAATACTACATAATTATAGTCGCAACAAGAAGGGGACCAACTCTTAGAGTTTATATATATATATATATATATATCTTTCGATAGAGTCTTTTTGCAAGAAAACACTAGATTCCTTCAATTATGCAGAAAACTATTATATGAATGCACATTGAGCGCAAATTGCTACAACTATTCCAATTGATAAGCGTTGTTTACTCTATTTCAATGTTGAATGATAATGTCTGAATGGTTAATATTTTGATTATTTTTAGTATCTGTATATAGAAATTGAGTAAGATGTTTTAGTGCCTGAGTATTATTTGAAAATGATTTAGTGCTTGAGTATTTGGATGATGAGATTGGATGATGTTTATAATTTATAAAGTAATTTGGAAACTGGTTTATGTAGAAATCGATTATTGATGTACATGTTACCGTGTGTAATACATGCATTACTTTTTAAGGTATAAATGGGTATCCATATTTACATACCTAGTGCTAATAATGCAAAATGCAATATTAAAAACTACTTACATACAAAAAGCATCAGGAGATACCATTTTACCATGTCAATATATAAGCAATCATAAAGTTAATAAATTCATGTTATAATAGATGACTGAGGAATAAAAGGAGTCAAATTAAATATATTTTCAAAAATAAATATGTCAGATATGAATCGTTAATATGTTCCCTTGAGGATATGAATTTCAAGTATAAAGTCATTCTAATGCGGTATTAAATGCCAAAATAAAGTATTGAGTTTTAGAAATCAAGTATTTATCTGCAAAAGAAGGTATTATATTTCTGAAATATGCTACTATTCTTAATATATTTCATATTGTGTTAAATTTAACTATTTTAGTTCTTCCTTGACTATCGTAGCATGATTCGTTAGTCCTAGGACGGATATAATTATAAAACCTTATTTGTGCTACAATTTTAATGTCAAAATAATACACTTACCACCTATATTGATGCTTTGCGCTAATTTGAAGAATAACATAAGTGGTTGGATGTGAATTGTTGCCTTCCCAATCATTTTAACATATGTGCACTCCAACCATTACTAAAAGAGAATATGATTTAATTGTTTTGAATTGTTGTCTATGCTGTTTTCCTAATAGTAAGGTAAAATAGGTCATACAATAAATGAGTATAAAAACACTCTAAATCAGTACTAATATCTTAAGACAAAGTACTAATTCTCTAAATTCAAGTACTAGCTTGTGAAAATAAGGAGCTATAGTTTTGAAATGTGATATTATTCTTAACACATTTTAGAGTATGTTAAATTTAACTAATCTAGTCCTTGTTTGGCCATCTATGATTATTTCATAGTCCTACAATATAGCTAATTAGTCTTGAAACTTTGTTTGTGCTACAATATTGAAGTCAAAATGATACACTTACCACTTATGGTAATGCCTTACACAGTCTAAAGAAGAACATAAGTGGTTGGATATAGGTAGTTGTCTTTACAATTATTTTGATGTGATTAAAAATGAACCTAAGGATATTTTGGTAATTTAACTAAATATGAACAAGTAATCCTAAAATTAGTTAATTGAGTAAATAGGTCATAGACCCAAAAGACAAGCCAAACCCTCCAAGAGGGCAAAAAAACCTTACTGGGCCTAAGTTCATCAAGAATAAAATCTATAAATACTAAATCTCGGAGAGAAATGGGACACAAAAAATCATTCGCCAAATTTCTTAGAGTGAAAGAACTCTTGAGAAGAACAGATCTCTCTGCATGTATTCTTGAGAAGAGGAACCAACATTCTATTGTCTTTTGAAAAGAACCTCGCTCTATTTTCGAGCAGCATTATTTTGGCATTGTTTGTGTGAATCTCAAAAGAAGAAGAAGGGATGTTGAGGATGTAGATGAGGTAGAAAGCTCATGAACTTAGCAAACTAGTGACCCCATCATCAAAAAATGTGGAGAGTCACTAGTGAGAAGCACGACCTAGTCCGATATCAGATCTTACTTTTAATGCACATTCAATACCCCAAGAGGCCCCTGCACAACAGACTCCTCTTCCTGAAGAACTAATTTTGCCTGTCATATTAGAAGTATGGAAAATCTTGCTGGAGAATGTTTGCTCAAGCAGCAGCAAAGGTAGTTGCCTAATATGCTGAGGAACGTCACCCTCGAGAGCCATAACAATCCTCCCATAGGAGTAAAGGGGCTTCATCCTCCCCTGAAAAGATATGAGCAAAGAGCTAACTTAAGGAGTGACATTGCTCCCCTTTCTCTATCTTATCAAGGAGACACTCAAACTTCATTTCAGGCAAGCCCCATGCAATATGTGCCAGAGCATACTGGAGTTCAGACGCATTCCTTGGTGCTGCAATCATCTAGAGAGATAGAAAGTCAGTACCACCCATTAGCTGTCGCACTGCCAAGATATATTCTTTTCACTCCAACGATCCTAGCAGAAGCAGTTTCCTACTGGGTGAAGATAACCGAGTTGCCGGAGTTTCATAGTACTTTAGACCCTCAAGAACACCTAGATAACTTCTTAGCAAGAATTGAGTTGTGTGACCTGAATAATGTTGCATAGTGGAAGCTCTTTCGTATCACCCTCACGAAGCGAACCTTGACATTGTTCAATAAGATGCCATCAAGCTCCAACACTGGATGGGAAGTGCTACCGTAACTTTTACTTCAAAACTTCTCCATCAACCGCAAGTACCCTATGCCAACAGTTTATCTATTCACTATCAAGCAACAAGATGTTCTAACTTTTTTTATTCCATTTCTCCATAATTTTTCCATGGTTTTGATATTCAGATATCACAATATCAAATATTGTTAGAGTTCTGATTTTAGAAAGTACTTATATATTTAAATAGCATGTAATTCATAATATCATTCGGATTTGATTCATATTTTAAATCAAGAGTCTAGTATATATAAAGTTTAATTGGAAAGATTCTAATAATTAACTCAAGTTATTTATTTTAATCAGTTACTTCAATTAATTTTAATTTAGTTCAACACATTCATAAATTGGGTTCAATCATTTTGAATTACAAGTGCAATCTTAATGATATAAGATCTTGATTTAAGGCTATAGAAAAAATTTGATCTTCAAGTTCCCAAACCCAATTTACGAATTACAATTTGTAAATCTAATTTTATAAATAATTTGTCACTCTTATTGCAAATCCTATGTTTACTCAGTTGCTTAATTTAATTCAAGAAATTAATAGTTATAGGTTTAATTATTACGTCCAATTCAAGTATATTGAATGCTATTATGAGATTGTGATTAGTTGGATGCTAGTCCAATTATGCTTAATGTTACTAGATCAATTCTGAAAACAATTTTAAGTCTTTTATTTGAAAATACTGGGTCAAATTAATTTCTACTATGAGACCCAATTTATATCAAATCATGCTAACACATTTAATCCAAATAAAATAATCCAAGATCAAAGTTTGGCCTACGGATTTACCCAAATTGAATCAGATTTGGACCGAATTCTGAAGCCCAAACCACAACCTGAGGGCCCGCTTGATTTTATTTTTGTTTTTGTTTTTCATTTCTATTATTTTTAGTAGTTAGTGAAATTGAGTTGAAAATATGTTTGTATTTTGATGGATTTTTGAAACAATATTGATTATGTTGTGTTTAGTAAGTTGTAGGTGGAGATAGATAGTAACAATGACAATAATACAGGACAATAGACCCATTAACCGTGACTATGGGTAATGGATAATTCACAGGTACATGTATTGATTTTTTATTTTTTATTTTTTTATATTTGAAAGTAAATTGATATGTAATTTTCAATTTACATAATATTATTCAAATGTTAACTGATAAAAGTATAAAATTCATAAAAAAGGCTACAAATTTCAAATATTATATTGAAGAATTACTTAAAGCATGTTAAGTGTTTTAGTTTGAAATTGCAACTTAAATGTTTAAATATCTATTGAATTTAAATTACATTACATTTTGAAGTTCAAATTTAAATCCCATTATAGGTCAAAAGTTTTTGAACTAAAAGTTTAAACACCACTTGGACATTGTTGTTGTCATAGAAAAAGGTGTTATACCTTCCAATGTATTTGTTAAAATTAGAGAAAAATTTAAAATAAAAAATGTACATGATTATTAATAGGTTACTCGGGAGTACCCAAGAGTTGGGTAAAAAAGTGGCGATCAATTAGACAGTAGATAAAATTACTCGTATTTTATTGGGTGAAGAAAGTGAGGCCTATTTTCCATATTTTTTTGAATTCTCGTGGGTACATGCAGATATGAGTAACCTTTTTTCAGGTGTAAAGCTTAGTTGGTAATGGGGTCAATCTTTTTCCAAGAAGAATCCTAATCCTCAGTGGATAATCCCATAAGATTCATTCAGTATCTTGTGTCTCTAAATCTAACCGGACAAATTTTGTATACTCCTTCAATTATTATATTCACACCTTGGGGAATTTCTATTTTAGGACTAGTAGGGCATATGTTAAAAATCTTAGCTTACCCTCAAGACTAATGAGTTGATACAAGAGAATGAGTAATATTGGGCATGGGGTTTCGCTAGTAGTGCCATAGTATATAAGTCATATCTTTAGCCGCATTAATTGGGTCTGGTACACTTCTAACTTAGCAGAAAGTTGATGCTGGGGTGGCATCCCAGCATCAAATAAATGCTAACTTAGATCTAGGTGTGTGTATAAAATTGACCGAATTTAATCGAAATTTTGAATTTTTCAAAAATTATTAATCGAAAATCGAAATTGAATCGGTGACAATCGCTTTGGTTCGGTTTCGATTTTAACTGAAATCGAACTGATTTTTTCGATTAAAGGTTCGTCAAAAAAGTTTTTCGGCTAATCGAAACCAAAACTGAACCGGTTCAAGGTTATTCAAAGAAAAAAATAAAAAAATAAAAAAAATTTGTACCAAAAAAATGTGATAAAGTTTATTTGATAAAAATAAGTTTGTTTAATAAAAAATTTGAATTGAGTTACTCATTCCTTTAGTACCAAAAAAATTATTTGATAAAAAATATTTATTTTTAGGTGAAAATATTGAATTAGATTACTGTTTTTTGTGCATTGAAAATATTTGTTTTGATAAAATTATAATTTATCTATTCTAAACATATACATTTAAAATATTATAAATTTAAGAAGATAAATAAATATTTTAATTATTTTATGCTATAAAAATTTTAGAACAAACATTGAGTGTGCTAAAATTGGTAGCTTATAACCGCCAAGATAGATGTACGGCATTTTTTACATATTCAAACCTTAACTGCCAAGGTCGAATAGCGAATTAAATCTTAAACTCAATCTACTAAAGTTAAATAGCTAATTAATCCAATGACATCATAATATAGATTGTGGATTTGTAAATTTTTTGAAAAATACAATTATAACTTTATCAAATCATCATTTCTAAAAGATAATTTTGGAATATTGGTAAAATTTGCATCCAAACTATCTTTTTTATGTTGAATTCTCCAATTTATCCTTCAAATTATATTGTCAATTTTTGTTGTTGGAATAATTAAAAGGATAAATTATGTAAATGAACAAAAATAACTCCTATTTTTAGACACAAAATGGTCTTTGTTTTTATAATTATATAGGTAAAATCTTTATTGGTTAGCAGATGTAATATACTACTAGTACTACCATAGGAATAGCCAAATAAGATTAAATCCTTTATTCCTTAATTTGCAATTTAAATTAAAATTTCAATTTTACTCATCAACATACCCTATAATATATATAAATTTAATTAGTTAATTAAAAGAAAATTTTTAATTTTCTTTTTATATAACATATTTTGCTCTTTAAATCATAATCATCTATTTTTTATATGTAAAATGTATTAGTTCGTATAATAAAAAAATTATGCAATTTTACCGTTTGAATTTAGAAAAAAAATATAATTTTCTTTCTCTTTGTATCATAACTATTCATGTTTTTATATGTCATATATTAATATCTATACTATTTATAAAATGTAGGATTATTTATGACTATTCTGATATATTTAGCAATAAGATGATAAAATCAATTATATTTTATAAAATAAAGACAATATAGTTTTATTTTCTCTTTTCTAATTTTATTTCTTTTTTTTCCCCTTAATTATTCACCTTATAAAAAATTTCCTTCTATTTATCCAAAAAACTTAAAAATATATTAACATTTACATTTTTTGAAACAATGTATCTTAGACTTAAAAAATTTAATAAAAAATGTGAAATAAAACTAAAACTAGTAGCACTTGAATAATAAAATTTTATATATATAAAAATGAAAAAAATCGACTTCGGTTCGTTAAACAGAACCGAACCGATCCTTTTTTTCCTTTGATTTTTGGTTCGGTTTCAATTAATCGAGTAAAAAAACCAAACTGAACTGAAAATCGAATTTTTTTGAAATACAAAACCAAAAACCAAACCAAACATAATTCGATTTGATTCAATTTTTTTGATTTTTGGTCTGTTCAATTAGTTTTGTTTTTTTTAAACTCCCCTACAGTTAGACAAATTGCCTTTAGTTCAATTTCACTAGGATGAGATACAATAGTATAGTCATATTCACCAACAGATCTTCATCTACCGTCATAGCTTCCCACTAAGAGGGTGTTTGGGTGAGCTTATAAGTTTTTCAAAACATCTTATAAGATATTTGGGAGCTTATAAGATGTTAAAGAGTGTTTGGTAATTTTTTTTTTTTCAAAAAAGAGCTTGTAAACTCCTAAAATAAGATGTCAAGAGCTTATAAGCTCTTTTTAAAAAAGAAATGAGTACCTAACTTATTTTAAGATCTTAACAAGTTAGCTTAGTTTTAATCATATTAATTACAAAATATCATTACTAACATCTTATAAGCTCAAAGATATTATTTTATCCAAACACTTTAAGAACTTATTTTTTAAAAAAAGATCTAGCATCTTATAAGTTCCAAAAACATCTTATAAGATGTAGGAACTTATAAGACCTTTTAAATAAGTTTAGCCAAACACCCTCTAACTCCTTTATGTAAATAAATGCTTTAACTCTTATAATTTACATATTCCTCAAAAAGAGTTCCACAAAAACAGTACCCCCATTTTGTTTTGCCAAACACTTTAGCAATAAGTTCTAGATTATTAGTCTGGTAGTTTGTTCTTGGAGTTTAGATTTTCTCGAGGCTTAGGGAATCACCCATCCACTTCTCATTAATATGTATCCAACCTTTGTGATAGACCTTTTAAATCCCTCAAGAAGGCTTAGAATTAGTGCAAGAGCTAATCTCTTCTTTTGATCTTCAAAGCTCTTTGTACAATCTTATTATTTTGGGTTAGTTTGGTCAATAGCCTACAATTTCGGAGAAGTCCTAAAAATCCTCATGTAATAGTTGGTGGGACCTAGAAAACTCCATACCACTAATATATTATTCGATCGTCTCCAATTGACTATGATTCTGATGTTATAGAACCAATTTTCGTCATTCCCAAGAAATTGATTATATGCTCTAAGCAGCTCAAAACTTACATCTTGGGCATATGACTTATTTCATGGAGGGTTCTTATTTAACTGCAATCATACCCGATTAGTTCATAAATATCCTCAAGTTGGTAGTCCTACCTGACAAACATACTCTATAGTGTAAAGTACCGAGCTGTATGAATTTCTTTTTTGATTATATTTATGATTGTTCATTCAATTCCTTTAGCTTCATATATGCCCTGTTATAAGACTTCTTTTTATGGCAGTCATTATTGTAAGGCGGGTGCTCCTTGCCCAGGAACATTTTGTACATTAGCCCATCTATTGGGTGGCCTTCTTCATCGTGTTGCTCAAACCTGAGCGGGTATATAAGAACCCTCCTGTGATGCCATTATTTTCCATAAGTCGGTTTAGGTCTAGGATACTCCTTAACCTGCAAATTATCAAGTTTGTTCAACAATATCTAAGGTTATCATCAATTCTTTCAAATCCCTTAAACTTGCATATAAAGTGTTTAACAAGTCTAAGTAAAATTCATTATAACAGAAGTCTATTCATTCAAAGATCAACATATGAACTTTCATTATCATTTTGAGTTATCATTAGTGATTGTTTACAACGATATATACAAAGTCAAAATCTCAAAATTTAGCTAAGCTAACTATTTGCTGAGTCGTGGACAAAATGGCAAGGCCTCAGTTAAGGTATTACCCTATTAGTCTGGCTAACCTTAGCTTATTACATTCTAATTTAACGGCTAAAAGTTAATACTAAAACATACATACATATTTACAAACATATTTACACGTTCAGGAGTCTCTAACCTTCTACATCAGTAATGTCAGACTCTTTATTTTTATCATCATCCTCATACTCCTCCCCATTCAACCTTACATCCATATCATCATCATCTGCTTCAAATTCCTGAAACTCATTATTTTCCATATTAATCTCCTGCGATACCTTAATCGGGGGCTCCTGTGTGGGGTCTTCTTCAGGGTCCTCCTTAGGATCCTCCTCTGATGGTTCCTCTAGGTTCTTTTCAGGTACCTCCTCAACATAGATACCTTGTCTCTGTCTCGGCTCTGAGAAAGGACGAACTCCAAAGGGTCTAGCCTTATATGCTATCCCAACTCCAATGATTTGATCTATGGCACTTCCATAGTATGCCAACATCATTCTAACTTCATGCATAATCATTTGGTCGTAGTGACAATCCTACGGTGATTTACCTCTAAAATCCTAAAAGTCTCATCCATTTGCGCTCGTACCATACGAAGTCTCTCAATCTGTCCTTCAGCTATCCTTACCTTTTCACTTTCCAGCTCTATTTCATCCATAAGCATCTCTACAATGTTGCTTCTAACCTGAACCATCATTTTTAAACAATATGTTCCCGCTCTTCTTTCCCTCAATACCTCATGCATGTCATAGAGTCGATCCTCATGGCATTGGCATTACTCCAATAATCTTGCTCTTTCATATTCTAAAGCTCTAATTCTTTCTTCTAAAGATTCCTTGCCTTCATCTTTCATAGGTTCTTTTCCTTCCCTATGTTCTCCCGTAATCCTACAATATATAAATTTATTTCATTAAAGCATATAAAAGTTTTTCAATTACACACAAGATACCCAAGGATCAATTCTCAATCTAAAGTCCAATGCTCGATTTTTGGATCTCCTACCTCCTAGTATCGAACACTATACCCAAGGATTCATACCTTAACTAACATCCTATCCTGTAGGCTAGACATAAATTCCAATGATACTCATTTACCGAGGTTATCGTCAAACCTAGGCTCTGATACCATCTCTGTAGCACCCTAGCCAGGGGTGATTCCTAGGCTAAGGTGCCACCAATTCAAACTTAAAATATAATTCAAAAGACAACTACAAAAGCCAAAATCCACCAAAAACCTCAAAGGATGGCATCTCGATAATAAACCTAAAAGATCAATCCATAGTATTCAAATATATGCATATCAAAGTTCTTAAATCAAACTTAGCCATATGCATAACATCAATAAGTCTATGAGTCACGATTAGGTGTAATTTATATATACAACCATAGCACCTAATTTATTACAAAATACGTCTTTCTTTGGGTAAAACTCGAGCCCTCGACCTTCAACTAGTCCTATATGGGAAGAGAATAAAAGAATACAGAAAGGGGGAGGGGGTAAGTCCTACGAACTTAGCGAGGGGTGTATAAGATAATAATCAAGGAAAAACTGTTGAAAACAGAACAATCAAGAAACAAAGATTCAGTATTGAACAAGTCATTTACAATATGAAGCAATGATATAAGAACTCATATGATACTGCATTTAATAGACTATTGGCAACTCTATCCTTATTGCTCCCAAAACAATACAAAAGCAGTAACTTAGAGTATAATATAATATAATAGATTTCCCTTATTACTCCATTACCTAATCACTCGATTCAGCAGACATATGGCATGGCCACCACTCGCAGACAGCTAACCTTCAACTATCTATAAGTTAGGATCTTAAGTGAGTACTAGCCGCGAAACCTGCCACCATCGGCCCATACTGCTCAGTTATCTTTTTGGCCCTAGTCCAGGGCCCAACCTAACCCGTGGCATCCCATTGGGCAGTAACCCCCTAAGAGCATCCTCAAAGTGACTTAACATAATGCCAACAGATAATGCGTATTCAAAGTAACTGATCAAAAACATATATGTGAACAAGTCAAAACTGTACAATACATAAAACATTGGCCGGCAAGGCCTTATAAACAGTATACATAAAAATTTAACCAAGAGAACAAAACGAAAGTGGTCAGCAAGACCAAAATATCAATATGAATAGGGGAAAGCTGGCAAAGCTTTAGAGTATATGAGACAAATAACAAACAATACACTAGGAGTTTTGGGCATCAGAATGAGTACAATCAAATTTAACAAGTAAAACAGAGGATTCAAACATCGAAGGTCATTCTCTTCCCAAAAGAAAGATAAGCTTTATCCTCACCTTGATTCCCACAGAAAATGCTATCTTCATTTTACTGCTAGGCAAATCCCTGCTCGTTCTTGTTACCTATTTCAAAAGAACGTACTTAATGTCAAGATGCTGGTATCAATCTTTAAATAATAATTAAACCATTTATATCTTAATATCAGTTGTTTTCTAATTAATATAATATTTTAGGGGCTTGATTTCGAAAATACCATAAGGTAACATTTTAATTATGCTATTAATGCTATAATATCTACGAGGGTCATATTTGCTACAGTCGATAGTCATTTCTTATATTAATATTTCCTAAATTAACAATTTAAGTCCTATATCAACAGTTTATTCAAAAACATGATAATTAATTCAAATCCCTATTAATATTTGGTCCTTGCATCATTACACAAAAGTCAAATACAATTACAATTATTAGATATAATTAATGATAACCCAATCTTTAACAACTCGGCTTTATATATCATACTACATAAGATTAAGGTTCTAATTACCTTATTTAATTTAATTAATCAAGGGTTATATATATTTTACAAATCTGGGTCCACTTAATATTATATATATATACATGCATCCCATGGTCTCGATTCCAAACATGTTCTTTCAATGTCATTTTAAAATACAAGAATTGGTAAGGTAACAAGAACAATACAAGTCAATTGGTAACAACCCCAATTTCAAACAATTTTTACCAAAGATCTTATTTTCGGAGCTCAATCACCACAAAACAACACCACACATGCGATCATTGCGACGAGATGAAAATTTTATCTATGGACCCTACTTTGACCCAGTTGGCCAAAAATGATTATAAATTGACCCCTAAAACTTTCAAATGTCTTACAATTAAATCCTTTTCTATTTACATTTTGATCCCCAGATTTTTTTTAATCAAATTAAAATAATGATTTTTTAAAATTTTTACCAATTAATTTTTTTTAGGGGTGTTACACAACCAATGAATTTTTTTAATTTAATTAAAAACTCAAAATTGTAAGAATTGAGAATTTGACTAAAATTGTACAATTTCGCTCCCACAACGTTGTGCTATATATAATTGTATAGATATTGGTGTATTGGATAAATGTTTTATTGTATGGATGGTTAGTTTTGGTGTATACATATTTCCATTTTTAGTAGTTTTGAAATAGAAATATTGTTGACAGCCAAATGCAAAAATGGAGTCTTCACGCTTGAAAACAATGACAAGCATCCCCTTCAGGGAAGAAAGTGCATGCCCATACATAGCAGCGATTCTCATCATTACACTAATGAATTGATATATATGTTCATATTCGTACATAAATGAACTATAGTTATTGTGTTTGGTTAAATTAATGATGGCTTCAAAAACGGATAGGCACCATAAAAAATATAATAATATGATAATGTTCTTTTTTTTGTAAGTTGAACTTCATTTATTATTATTAATATACAAAAATTATTGTACGCTAAACTATCAAGATTAATTTTGCATCCACGAGCCTAGCTTAAGTTTACGACCACAATATAAATGGGATAATATATCCAATCAATTTAACCTAAATTTTATCTTAGCAAATACATGTATACTTCCAACGTCTCACAAATTACCAAGGGGGGACCCTGCACTTATGTAGAGTCTATGAAATCTACAAAAGTTGTATATATATTACTGTAAATCTGTAATGTTAATATGTGATAATATGGTATTCATTTTGTAAATCAAATATACATGGTTAGTTAATTATTATAATCTATATTATGGATTTTGTTTATTACTATAGAATTTGTGACTCAAATTCTTATAATCTTGAAAATGGCCAAATTGGTAAGCAATATCATACACCAACATCAAATATTTAATTTGTTCTCATCTCTTTTTTTCTTTTTTTTTTAATTGAGGATATTTTTTGTTACTTGCCATTTTCTCCGTTGCCTCCCCATTTTATATATGGAGGCTGACTTTTGCATCCACCCACAGACCCACACACACACACTCCATAGAGAACTTAGCATACATAGAAAAGGAAAATGGCGTACAACTTCAATGGTGTAAACATGGTAGACATCCAGTTTAAGTGACTCTATAGACGTATTTTATTTTTTTTTTTTTTTGGTTTCTTTTTGTGTCATCTCTTACGATCCCTAATTTTTTCCTTGTAGAGGAAACCTGCAGTGGTGGAAATGGACCATGATTACGGATGCCTACGAATCAATGGTATTCTCACTCCGGAGCCTCTTAATTCTCTCCCTTTGATACCACCTCCATCTCCACCACCAAAACACGTACAACAGGCATGGCTGATTTCTCTGTCCTTTTCTTTTTATCCTAGGTTTATATATATATATATATGACTCCTTTCTCTTTTGTTTAGTACCTTTACCGCAAGAATTTGTTTATGAACAACAAAGGCTGAACAACTGTTTTATCCTAGAGAAGAGTACAAAATTTTATTTTATTTTTATTTATTTATTTTACATATTCCATATAATCTTTATCAAATATTCCTTGTTCACCAAACTTTGATCCTTATCATGTGATGCCTCCTTATGATATACCTTTTATGTAATCATGAAATAATTATTATTACCTAATGATTTAATAAGATTCATTGTTTGTAGGAGCAAACACAATCAAGCACTGAAAGACCACATAGAAAAAAAGGGGATTTGATTGAATCTAGGGCCATGGAAAGGATTACTGTCTCACTTGCGATTTTAAGATGTGAGGAAAAATAGGAGACCATCTTGGAGATGAATGAGGTTACATATTCTTTATGAGGCCACACTTTTCTTAGGTGCTATGGAGCAATAATAAAAGGAGCTTATATTCATATTGCATGTTAAACTAGAACCTAAGAATGCATAACATTTTATGTTGTGATATTTTGTAATGTAAAAAATTAACTGAGCAAGGCAAAAATTAATTGTATGTTGGATTGATATCTCTGGCTTGTTTCCTTGCATTATAGGTTGCAACAGGAATGAAAACATATTATGTCTTATCACCATATTATAAATCTCTGGAAGAGCAAAAATAGGAGCCAAAGAAATTACTCTTGGGCAGAGGATCGTAGTCCCCATGACTGAAGAAGTTGGGACTAACAGCAAGTTATCAATGAAGGAACGGGTAGAAGGGAGATGGAACATTGAGGTCAGAGAACGCAAGGGTACTGGAAAAAACTGAAAAGGTGTGCTAGTTAATAGTTAATTAAGCATGATGATATAAACCGCTGACTTAGAATGCAATATAGCTTACTATAAAATAGACCATTGACATTGTTTTGTCATTTGATTGTGTAGATTCTATTTATATGTATATTTATTCTATACAAATCTATATGTTACTAATTACCCATAGTTATAATTATTTATGATATGAATAAATTGAACTTGACAAGCATTAATTTTCGAATGAATTTTTATTTTTTCAGTTTTACTCCCATGAGAGGGTCAACAAGACGATGCGCTCATTGAGCGAGGTCGCAACATTTGTAATTTGGGGTGTGATTTACTAAATTTCCGTAAGTTACTCTTATGTATTTTTAGATTGTTCTATTTTTTTATGTATAAGTTATAACAATTTTAGAGTTTACTTGCAGGTCTCAGAAGATGAATGTCCCATCTACATCTTCTTTGAAAGAAGAATATTCCAAGCTAGACATATAGTCTTGGGATGTAATTCAAGGTTTAAATTTTTGTTGTATTATTATTTAAACTTTCCTGTAAATTTAAGCTTGTTATTATCTTTTAGTGTAAGGCATATGGAAAGTGACTATTTCAATTTAGAGAGATCTTTTTACATCAAAAATTTCCGATGGAGTTTTCTGACAATTTCTGTTGGAAATCTACTAGAAATATAAATTTGAGATGAATTTTCGATGGAATTCTATCTGTCTGAAAAATACAAATCGCAAAAATTCTCCAATGAAAATTTTCGTTGAATTTTTTTTTCAATGGATTTTCTATTAGAAAATTATGTCGAAACTCTTTCAATGAAAATCTCTTAGGAAATTCTGTTGGAAACATTAATTTTTTTATTTAAAAAATTCAAATAGATTGTGCTTGTGCCTGTGAAATGCATCAATCTTTCAATAGTTTCCAGCTTTTGCCTTTTCTACTACTGTATTTTTATAGTATTTGTCCACTTGTCAAATTCAGTTTGGAAAGATATATGCTTCCCACGATTATATTGGTTAGTATAAGTGTCTTCAATTCCAAACTAATTAAACAACATATGAAGTGGTCGCGTAAATTGCAATGAATATTAAATATACATAGTAAATTATTGTAATGATCTATATATTAATAAGAGGATTTCTTCAATAAATCTTGTCAAATTTTGTCGATTCAATTTAAATTGTTATAATTCTGGAAATGGTCAAAAAACAATCTTGTGTCTCATAAATACACCTTATTCCATATGTGATTTGTATTAATTTATATCTCTTTTCACATTGAATATGCCTTTTGTTTATTTTCTTTGAAGTCTTTCTCAATCTTGATTTTTTATTTGCCATTTTTCTCCCTTGCCTAATATGGCAATCTATATATATATGCAGACAGAATCAGACATAGAACTACAATTTCCACGCCTTTCTCAACTCTTTATCTCCACACACATAAGAGTCAAAGCTCTCAATTAATTTTTGTTAATTATTTTTTGTTTCCCATTTAACTTTAAGAGTTGTTATTTATAGTGTTTAATACTTAATTTAATCCTTTGGAAGTCATCGGCCATTTAGATGCCCATCTTGGTAGATTTGATTAATTGGCCTCTCTAACCTTTTAATTTACTTATTATTTATTTAATTAGTCCATTTTAGTCAACTTTTACTTTTTTTATCCTTGGAGACATAATTTGTCATATCATCAAGGTTCCGCTACTGTTAATTTGAGAATTTATTTTTTATTTGAGAGTATAATATAAGTTCCATTTTTAATTTTTATCTTTCTTATTTAATTAATTTAATTAGATTTTAATAATGTATATAATTTTATCTTTAGGTGTGAAAATTCGAAACAACTTAACTTTTGGCTAAGTCTAGGTTCCTCATGCCTCCTTGTTCGGCGAGGCATCGTGCAAGGTGCATTGCATTCAGCCAAAAACCTAGATAAATTTTTGCAAGTTTGCGATTGTAGGGAATGGGGTTTGCCAGTGTTCCTAACATGACTTCCAAAAGTAACTTGCTCTCTTTCTTTCTTTTATTTTTTCATGTCATTTTCCTTTACTTCGCTCTATTCTTTGCAAGTTTTTATCTAACTCTACAGAGTCAATAAAAAATTATTAGAGTACGTAAAATTGAAAAGGAGTCGTGTCTTTTCTTGAGAGTGGAATGTCATACTGAGTAGGTCTAATGTGGAGACAACGCCTGCTTGGTCGAGCACCCATTGATGCAGTGGGGTGCTTGGCGAGGCAGTCAGGCACTTGATGATGTGATCAGGCTCCCAACGAGGTAGTCATGCACCTGACTATGTTTTTGGGTGCTCGGTTCCATTAATAATATAGAATTATTTTGTTGAGGTTACTTGTTTTTATAATTACTTAGGATCCTCAATAGGACTTTCGGCCTGTGAACAACTTAGAAAATTTCATGGAACGTGGCGCTTTGGATATCCCTTAGAATTTTTGATAAAGATTTGTGCTTCACAAACGACTTAGAATTTTTCCATAGAGCATCACATTTTGGAGATCACTTATGAACATTGGTTAAAATTTTCTTTCCAATATCACTTAGAATATCTTATAGAATTTTATGCTTCAAGGACCACTTAAGGTGTGTAGATGTGTTCGATGTTCTGTGAATATCTTAGAACTTTTTTTTTCTTTTTTATATAAGGGGACAGATGTTGCTCATTTTGAAGAGACGTGTGCCTTATTGAGAAGCTACCCATGTGGAATGTAGCACCCCACCCAGGAGGTTCCTGCCTCGGGTCGAGGTACTACTTCAGTCTTATTCACAATAATCCAAACAAAATACACACCTTCAAAATAGTCAGTTCAGATAGCTGCATAATAGCCTAAAACCATTCGTTGCAACTTACTATTACATTCTACTAAACCCATGGCATGCGGACACATACCCATAAGAAGATAATGTCAAGCTTACTTAACTAAAAGCATAATTCTTAAGTTAACTAAAAGATGCCAAAATCCACAACCTTAAAAGATAATGGTGAAAGTAAACCCATAGGACTGGCCGAAGATGTGCAAGTATATATATATATATATATATATCAAAAGGTAAAGTTGAACCCAACTATTTACAAAGCAACCAAAATCTAAGCATCCCAATTAGGTATAACCTTAGTCAAGTCTGTAAATATATATACACACACACATACACATATATAGCACCTAATCTATTACAAAATTTTATACGTCAGCCATTTAGGTAAGCCTCGAGCCCTCAAACAACAGAAGGGCGTATGACCAAAGGACTTAGTGAAGGAGTGTGCAACAAAAAGTCATGGAAAACTATTGGAAGTAAAACTAGCGATAAGCAAAGTACTGATAAGTAGGGATTCAAATAATAGGACATGCTATGATTTACAACACAAAGTAATGATATAACAAAACACATGTTATACAAAATTCAACAAACTATTGGCTACTCCGACTGTAATGCCCCTGCCGGGAGGCGCCTGCTCCCTTTCGAGGTGCTACCCACTTAATATCACGGGTCTTCTTAATAACAAAGAATACATTTATCAAAATCTAAGGTATTTAATTTCTACCAGCAACATACACCAGAGGTACAACTGTGAACCAAAATATTATGAATCGTACTTAGCACTTCTATCACTCTTACTACCTCAGGTGTTGCTTGCGCTAGTGTATCTCCATCACTCATCCTTATATGGGGTAAAGAATGAAAAATAATAATAAAATAATGTAAGTCCAAATGACTTAGTGGGATAGTTTAGCACTGATAATAGAGTAAAAGTTTCTCAAATATTATAGAAGCAACAAGTAGACGCATCAAACTTTCCAGGAGTCATTAGAGAAGAATTTAGTCAAAATTTAGAGTAATCAATCTCACCATCGTCCCATACTAGTGATGAGACTTCATAAATTCACTGTCTCTCACAGATGTTTCAATCACAATTACGACCATAAGGGGTAGATATATCACTTGAACAACCACTGGGTTTGTGTCAAATACTCGAGTTTCAAAGTATAAAACTAAAATTAATAATCATTTTCACAGTTTTGCTGTTGGTGATTCTATTACCTTATCACTCAACTTTTGAAAATACGAAAATTCTTATTCCTCCCAAGTACCGAGTGATCGGCTCGAACACTTAACCACTTACTAGGCATGGCTAGTCGTATGCCTAATCCCGCTCATAGATGGCTACCTCCAGTTTACTATGAGTATGGATTATATGTACACTTTATATCGGTATCAGCGAAAAGATCAGTCACAGTTGGTCCGTTCCACCAGGTCGTCTTTCGAAACTAATCCCAAGGCCTACCCCTAAGGGTATTAAACACTTTCACTATTATCACTTAACACATCCAACATCATTTCACTAAATACGTCAAGTTGCCATGTTAACACGAAATCACTAATTCAGCACCAGGCTAGTTTCAAGATAGACATGGCGATAAAAAACATATATTTCAAAATCACTTTTCAGCTTCCTTAACATAATCATCAAATTTCTGGTAAAGCGATATCAATCAATATCAATAGAAGCATTCAGTATAAAAGGGTGATGCGGAGTACTAATTTCAACACATTGATTGAAAGGAGTCAAGTGACCAGGATATAGTAGCAAGTATATATGTTCTTTCCCTAGCAAGGAGATCTCTTACTATTGAGTATAAACTCACTTGGAAAATGCAGAGAAATTCCTAGTTGTAAGGTTGCTCAGGTCCTGCTTCTTAGTCAGACGACTGAGAACTGTCATAAGATAACTTGGGTTAAGATAAGTTGGGTTATCATTTTATCAATTCTCTGAATCTTAATTACAAATATAGTTAATGTCTTTATCAATTCAGGGTTATTCCGATACAAATTTGGTGATTAGATTTCATATCTAGATACTTAAGACATTTGAATATGATAATCCTTAGTTGTTTGGAGAGTCCATGTCCTTGGTTCCTAATAAATTCAAGGTTCAAAATAAATAACCTAAATCAACATTGTGTTGATTTCTGAATCATAATTCTCAATGTACTTAAATGTCCTTATCTAGTTCCTCAGTTAATTCATTTATTCAGTCATAATTTCCTCAAGTTTCCTGGTATGTTGATATGTTTAACATAGTCATACATCGTTGTTCTTAGTTTAATGAGTTAGTAATCAGTTGCTAAGATCTTACTTAAGGTCCTAACAGTATCTGATAATCCCTTTGAGTCAATTGAATTCAATGACGTAATAATTTGATGACCTAGATCAATATGCGAATTATTTTTGTAACTGGAATTAATAGATTTACAAGAAATTAGACTTGAATTAAGAGTCATATAGGATGTAAACACTTGGGTTAAGGAAAACCTGAGCTATACTAGGATATGATTCTCGGAGTGTGGAATTCTCAGATCGTAGGGAATAAGCTTGATTTTGGAAATGCTTTACATGTGTGTACTTGTGTTAAAGAATGCCTAAGCTATTTCAGGATATGATTCATGGAATGTGAAAATTTTGGGTAGGTAAAAATGAGGTTGACTGTGGAATTGAATGTGGAAATGAGTAGAATATGAATTATTGGGATAAGGCTTGACATTAAGGAAGTGAAAGGTTATGACTGGGGCAGCCTACTAGTGTATAACCTCTCACTTCTGGTACGTCAAGCATCTGAATGTATGGTCATTAGTAAGGATGATGTTGTTTAGAACTATGGCATTATGTGAACAATATCTGTCAAGGTTGAATCTGATGAGTTATTTGGGAAAAAAATGTATTCAATATATGGAGAGTTACTTTGGAAATCCACATTGTGCAAGTAATATTTGTGGAAGTTATATATGACGAGTAGGGATCGTTATGGGAAGATATGAAGTGGTTAGAAGGTGATTACCTTGGGGGCGAATACAAATTCCTGCCATGTGCTTACGGATGAGAATTAGATTGTACAAATACATAGGAAAAGGATTATTATGAGAATGAGTGTATTTGGGAAATGAATGAATGATTATTAGGGATGAGTAATTTTCGACCTATGTGTATAATTGAAATCTAAATAGTATGTTTATATTGACAAGGGATATGATGATAAGAATTTGAGACCATGGGCTATTGAAATTAGGAAAATAATCAATGACGAAAAGATATATTTCCAGGATGACTAGTGTATGATCCAGTAATCTTAGGATGTCAAGCACAAGACTCTTTGAAATTTGGAGAAATATTTCACATTTATACGTGTTTTGTGAGATTTTAAGTTCATAAGTTGAGAATTCTCTTGAATAGAGCTGCATTGGATGATTTAAAAGGTCATATGGATAGGTTAATATTTGATGAATTCATATGGTGTGACTTTCGCGATATAGTGGTCTAGGGAATGGTCGTTGGCAACAATGGATTTATGAGGAATCATATTAAAAATTTGAGGATATAGAAGATGCAAATGGGAATGGGACTAATACTTGAAATGGGAATGCGTGCCTAGCATTAACGAGGGAAACTAAAGAATCATGAGGTGTGCTAATTAGAGAAATGGTCGAGCGCGCATATATGCATACGAGTAACTAGTTTAGCTAAGCAAGTGGAATATAATGAACGCTTGGTTATAACAATGCTATACCAGGTTTAGTGAGTTTTACCCATCGTGAATCAAATGTTAGCTAGATCGATTGACAATTTAAATATTCTCTAGAACTACTAAGCACTAATTTATATATATGATGGTAATATCGTGTTTGAGTTGTATATATAAATAAAATTGTATCTTGTATACCATATATGCTGATTTGAGTTCTAAGAGATCTGGTCTAAATTGAACTTGAGCTCATCTAATAAGGCCATGAATCACGATATGGCGTGGTACTATACCACCAGAGCATTCTAAAATCTTAAGGTGCTCGTATATCGACTAAATCATGGCGGATGGTCAGCAATCAACGAAACTAATATGCTCAAAAATTGCTATGAGGACGTTTTGACTAGAAATATCTTGTGAGAAAAACTGAAGATGATGTTAGAGTTATTTCCCCCTGCTAGTAGATTTGAAAATAGGAAGTTTTGTGGCATAAAATTTATTGCAGTGGGAGGACGAACCTTATAAACCTATTGATGCGCAAATGAGGATTAGTAATCTTAGGAGTACAATAGAAACCATATGAAGGATAGCCTTGAGGAATTTTAACTCTCGGTTACTAAAAGGATCAGATAAGTAAAACATAATAGTAAGAATAAAGGAATGATGAGAAAATTGAAGTATCGAGAAAACTTAATAAACAAAGGAATTGAGTATCTGCTTACTTTTATGAGGGATCTTGTATTACTGATAAGAATTGGTAGAATAATAGCAAGAGCTCGACAAAACCATCAAGTTTGAGAAATTAGGATGTCTTTTCCTGATAAGCTATTTAATTTAATACATGTGTATGGGGTTTGTCTAAAATCAAAGATAAGGAAATAATACTATGGAATGGGAAACTTGAGGAGAAGGTGGGCCAAGAACTACCTTTTAATTTTAATACAAACATTATGAATTAAGATAATGTGGTTGGGGTTGGTTTATAAGGATATTGTGGAAAACTTTAAATTATTTGGAATTGAGGAATGAACCATTCTACATCTGTGTTTGGTATCACAAACATTAGGAATTAATTCTATCAGAATTGAGGTTATTGTCAATCGAACATGTCCAGAAAATGTATTAAAGGCACAAATGTTTCTTGGGTTCGTTTAATTGATGCTAAAGGTGTATCTAGGGCCTATCCTAAAGTAATAAGGTTCCCTAGGGAAGTCAGCTAAGAAAAATCATTGATTTGAACAAAAGAAGGAGTTTCGGGATTTAGGGGGATAACCAATCAGAGTGCCATTCTTACCTTTCTTTGAGAAACCTAAGGAAATGCTAGATATGACTATATCTTGAGAAGAACAATTGTTCATGAGAGAGATGGTTACTTTAATGAAATAAGATGCCACCTAAGGATGGAGGAAGAGAAATTTTCAAGGAATATAGATGTACCAATAGGTATGATTTAGGTAAAAATTGGATTGACAAACACTTTAAGTCCCAAGGATAGGTTACCACATTTAAAGATGGGCGAAACAAATGAAGGATAGATATAAGTATGACAAGGATGAGAAATTTTGATCTCAGATGTAGAACTGGTGATTGACCTCGAAAATAAGTTGAAATGAGAAGTGCACAAGCAAGAGTAAGTAAGTTGAAGAACTTAAGCTAATGAGCTCCAAAGAATAAAGGAAAATCGGTAGTTGAAGGTATTATCTAAATTTTTGAACATCAGAAGAGAGTCTGGTCCCACATATTCCTGGCTTTATATATCAAATGGAATTTAAGGAGCAACAGATAGATTTTTCATGACTGTATCTAGTATGTATAGTTTGTGAGCTTATAGTTAACTGCATGGAATTGTATGACTTGTCATAAAAAAAAATCGAGCATGTTAAGTTTGAACTTAGCTACTCCCTAATGTAGATATCATGTAAATATGAACTTGTGGTGTCAATAATTGTTTGTTGCCGTAGTGGTTTTGTGATCTCTTAGAGAACCTTTTAAGTATTGAAATGATATGTGATGATGTGCGTAAGGATTACCCAATAGAAAATAAGTACCAAGTGCTTCATGATTTTATGGAATCACCAAAAAGATTTAACACTCATTTTCGGGATAGGTTAACTTACTTCCTATAAGTTTGATCGTGGAAATAATTTTTTTTAAAAGTAATAACGGATAATAGAACCATGGAATATGGAATTACTAGAAAACCTTAGAAATATAGGGTGACACCACATGCCTTGATAAGAATGGATATATTAGAAAAACCTAGAAAGAGGAGATTCTTAAAAATCTTAGTGGAATAAACATCGCTAGGAATTTGAGGAAGTATATTGTGATAATGGGATAAAACAACATTTGCTTGCGACAACCTATGAATGAGACCAATATATGCACCAGTATTAACTGAAGTTCTTTCAGTTGAAGATGAGAATTTGCGAACCATATTCTTTTAAGAGGGAGAGATTGTAACACTTATAAAATTTAGCATTTTAGAAAATAAGATTTAAAAAATCAGAATATTAATTTGACAAAATTTTGCGGTTCAAAATATTAATAAGGAGGACTTAATTGTAAGAAACTTGAAAGTTTTGGGGGTCAATCTATAAATATTTTGGGTCAATTGGGTCAAAATAAGGCACTAACTTATCCCTAGGCTAAATTGGAAACTGAAATAGGGTCTTAGGGGCCAATCTGCGGCACTAAATAAGTTGAGGGACTAAACTGAAGGTTGGAAAGAAGTAATGAGGGTCAAATCAATACTTTGGAAAATTCCATCCCATAAATTGGCCCCTCTATACTTTGCCTAATTTTCAAAATGTAGCCCAACCTTACTTCCTGCACACCACCTCTCACTGGCAACCGAAAGATAGAGATTAAGCCAACCATTGTCTTTCTCACCTTATAACAAACTCAACAACACCAAAACTCCTTAAACCACCCGGTAGAACTCTGGAAAAATGAGCTCGACGCTGGCAAGCTTCAAAGGTGATGGGTTGCTAGTTTCTAGTGACGAAAACTTGTGAATAGGGGCTGGGTTTTGGTGGGCTCGATGAGAGGAGTTTAACGGTGGTTCTAGTTTTGTGATTCGATCACCAATAGATGAGGTAAATTGGTTGAGCAATCAGCGAAGGATTGGAAAATTGATTTGAGGGAATTGTTCACCTTATTACAGCGCATCGACTGGTGGTGGTCGAGCACAGTTTCGGCGGCAGCACATTGCGTTGGTCTGGCAACTTCCAGACAGAATCTTTGATTCGAAAATTTGAGCTCATGCGGGCTAGTCTCGGATTATGAATTGACCTTGAACTCAGTCAATTTGATAAAATCTTGATTAGTCGGTTAATTTTATTCCTGATTTAATCTAAGTAAATTGTTAGGCTAATTTTTTTTTATGTAAATTCAGGTTAATTGGATGAAAATTATGGTTATTGAGTGAAATGATTGAATAAGAATTTAGTTGCAAGTGATGTATGGACCCAGATTCGATAATAAAAGATTAATATTTATCAATTGAATTAATTAAAGCATTTGGAAAGTTGAAATTGTGGAACGTAAATGGGACTTGAATATACATGTTAAATTCATGGATGTGGGCTAAATTTAATTAGTTAAGGACTGAGAATATTAATCTAAGTTTTAATAATGAAAGTAAGTACTAGCTCAGAATTGTTAATATTAATTGATGAGATTTGATCGAACCGACATATGCTTAAGAAAAAAACTGATAAATTACGTTTGGGCTAAAATCCTTGATTGCTTAAATGAGTTAAATAGGTAGCAAATCTAGTAATATGGATTAGATGGTCGAGGGAAATAGACCATATAACTAAGTATTTTGATACGAAGACAATATAGAACGATAATCTAGAAAATAAATGGGCTAGAGTAATTGAAATGTGTAATTAGCTATAGTTTTTGTCAGTAAATGCTATATTATGGCATCAATATTTATATGACATTTTGAATGAAAATAGGTGACAAGGATTTGAGGGTTCTTGGCCAGTAGAGGACTTTTATTGTGGGCACTGAGTATTGAGGTGAGGGTTAGCCTAACTTTCTTCTGGGAAGTGAATGTTTCTTAATTTTTTGAATTCCTTGTGATTCTTAGTTAAAACTAAATTGTAATCATTCTGGTACCTAGAACTCTTATTATCCTATCTGTTATTTGTCTTGTATGCACTTTAGCCTTGCCGGTTTCCCTTTATTATGTTGATTTTAGGTATTGCCGACCAAATCGTATTTTGCATTCCTAATGGAATTGTTCTGCTTATTGTTTGTATGACCTTGTCGGTAATCATTTATTGATTGCATCGATATATAGGGATAATGGATCGGGCTAAGTGCCTTGGTACGGAGCAGAATGCTTGGGATAATAGATCGTACCAAGCGGAATGCTTGGGATAATGGATTGTATTGAGCTGATATGCTTGGGTTAATGGAAGAATAGGGTCTATTATGAATATTTTACTCTGGGTTACTATTTGATTCTGCTTGTACTCTATTTTGGGAGGAATAAGCACGTACATGTTTCCATTTGCTGAATTTGGTATCGTTTGTGTTCTGATATAATCTTGTTTCTAATTGTAAAGTCTTGCTTGTTGATAAATCTATTTTGAATTGCTGCTCCTACGACAATTTTTTCTTAACTGTTTGTCATATTTCCCCCTCGCTAAGTCTTTAGGACTTACGCCCTTTTGTTATATTTTGTTTTATTCCCAGACCAGGCTAAGTGCCTAGGTACCAAGTGGAATGCTTGGGATAATGGGGTTACTGATTGATTCTGTTTGTACTCTATTCCAAGAGCAATAAGGACAGAGATGTTTTCGTTTGCTGAATTTGGTATCGTTTGTGTTCTGATATAACCTTGTTTTAATTGTAAAGTCTTGCTTGTTGATAAATTTGTTTTGGATTGCTACTCCTACGATAGCTTTTCCTTGACTGTTTGTCATATTTCCCCCTCACTAAGTTTTTAGGACTTATCTCCTTTTGTTATCTTTTATTCTCTTCCCAGACAGGTTTGAATAAAGGTTGAGGGCTCCAGGCGTGCCCGAGAGAAATTATGTTTTGTAGATAAAGTGCTATGCTTGTATATATAGATTACACCTAATCTAGATGTCTGAACTTGAGAATGTATGTGAATGCTGAAGTTTGAGCTGATGGTACCTTAGATGATTATCTTTTGAATTGTATATTAAGTTTGAATTGGTGATTATGCGTATATGGCTTTGATACAGATGGCAATTATAGATTAGTGCTAGAAACTGTATGATGGTTTTGTATTTCCTTGCGGATGTTAGATAGTGCTTTGTAATAGTAGAGATAAATTATTTTTGGTTGCTGTGCAGCTATTTAATTTGAACTTTGGAGATTTGTATTTGCTTTAAATTATCATGAAAAAGATTGGAATAGCTCATCGGCCCGAAGCAGGTACCTCCCGGGTGGGGCGCTATACTTAATTTAACATAAATAATTTAAGTAATAAATAATAACATAATGACTAATCCTAACTAATTAATTGAACAAATTTATCTAATTGAACTAATAAGTAATAAGATCAATTTAAGACATAATTTACCTAATAACCAAAAACATATTAATTTATTCCTAACTAATAAAATAACAGCCAAATAACAATCAAATATATTATATTTTAAATCCTAATTACAAATAAATATATTCATGTTATAATAAGTAATTAAATTGAACAAACTGCACAAATTTGCTCTAAATTAAACCTTAACGAATGGATCAATTTGAACCCTAACAAATTGAATAAATTGAATTATAGAAAATTGAACAAATTATTTAATAGATAATATAATAAATATTTTAGAAATATATATCAAAAATTTAAATAATTACTCGATAGTGGGGCTAGTGCGACGGTGGTGGTGGTAGCGACAGTAGTGGAGGAGGCGACGGTGTAGGCGCGAAAAGGGTGTGGTCGTGCGAGGAGACTTGTGGCCGGAGGGATTTTGGACGACAGGGGCGGCTGGTGGCTGGAGGGTGGTGTGGCGAACAAATTAGTGCGGTGGTGCAGCACCAAAAAATGAGGAGAAAGGGAGGAAGAGACAAAAGACGGAAGAAAGAAATGAATAAAGAAGAAAGGCTCGTGTGGCATATTTTTATTTTACTTTTAGATGAATCTTTGATGAAAAATTCATCAAAAATTATATCCTATTTAAAAAATAGAAAAAAATATTTTAGTAATTTCAGATGGAATTTCTGTTTGAAATCCGTCTCATATTTTAAAAGAAAAAATTCTGCTGACAAATTTCACATGAAAACTTCATCTGAGAGTTTAAAAGGTAGCATGGTAAACTGAAGGTAGTTTTCATATAGAAATTCAATCTGAAATATCCGCCCATAATTTCAGACAGAAATTCCATCTGAAAACTGTCTTGAATTCTTTTTTTAGGATTTTCCATCTGAAGATGTCATCTGAAAGCTCTCAAAAGGAATTTTTCCATTTGAAAACTGCCTCAATTTTTTATTTTTTTTACAAAAATTAATAAGTTTTGAACAAATTTTTTGTTTGAAGATTCCATTTGAAAGCTCTCAAATGGAATTTTCAGATAGATTTTCCATCTGAAAATGTGCACTAAATTCCCACTAAACACGGCCAAGTTCTTAGAAGGATTTTTGGTACCTTCCAAACAAATTAGTAGACTGTCAGTTTTCCATCGGGAGTTCGTTAGAAAATTCGAAGGATTTTTTTTTTTTCTTCACAAAGTTCTGTTGGAAATAGCACGATTTTGGTAATATGCTCGTTGATGATTGAAAATTATGGGTCCTAGATGATTATTAATTGTTATTCTTTAGGGAATTGTGGATTTAAGTTGACGAGTTACTAGAGTATTTAAGCTGTTGACTTTGGATAGGGATATTTTCTTTAGTTATTATGAGTCTAATTTGGAAAGAGTTGTATAATTTGGTTTTAATCAGAGTAGCATCTTAGCCTGAAGCTGCCACCTCCCAAGCAGAGGGTTACGGTAAACAACTATCCGTTCATATAATGGTGATTGAGATCAAATTGTAGTTAAATTTATTAGATTCTATAGTAATTCTATTTATATAATAGTTGTAAAATTAGGCTAAGAGTATTCATGATACTAAAGTAATAGTCCAACTAACATTATTATTTGTATATCATTAATTAATAAATGATTTTCGACTTACAAAGAGAAAAGAAATCAAATAATTATATAATTTTTGATACCTATCCTCCTTTCACGCCATCATTATTTTATCTAAACATTGCAAATGTAGTTTAGTTATATACAAGTAGGACGACAAGTACAGTACTATAACCATACGAGTCATTGCCACTTCAATTAATGCAAGGTTGTCCATTTTAATTGCTTAAAGAAATTATTAGTATTTTCATTGTGGAAATTGTTCCATTCACATATACAAATGCATTGTAGCGCCTTCTCCAGGAGATGCCTTACTTGAGCTGAGGTACTAATCAAACTAAACTGAATAATTTAAAATAAAATATAAAAGATTAAAATCATCAACGTAAATTCCTTAACAACTCATTAACATTTAAAAGTTAGCACACATTTAGATCAAAACGCCTCACAATCTCCCGCTTAATACACATCAATTTCAAAATCATAATTTTCCATATACAATAAAAACCTGAACTTACAAAATTTGGTATAATTCATGTACAAAAGCGAAATTATATACACCTCGTGCCCTTGGCATGCAATTGAATCAATTATTGATATGCAAAAAGAATAGGAGTAACAAGATATATAGAGGTTGTAGTGATAGTGACTTAATGAAGTAAACATACAAATGCATAATAAAAACCAAGATTTTTCCGTGTGGATTTGTAGATAGAATTATTTCAAAATATAAAACTTCTAATAGTGCTTGGGCAATTAACCGGTCACAAAATCTTATGGTTCAAAATGATTTTCTTTTCGAGCTCATGAAGATAGATGTGAACTTTCGAAAAATTCACTAAGATATACTGAAGTATTGAAATCTTCTCAAGAACACTCAATAAAAATTTTCCATGTTTCTCCAATTTTTGTGTAGAATGCTACAAAATTTTCTATTGTATAACTACATTGACAACAACTATAAATTCTAGAATGGTAAGTGATTTTTTAATGCAAAGGAGGAAACAATGCTATATGGTAAGAGTTCGTTGGAATCATAATTATCTCACAGATTTCGAGCCTAACAAAACATGCAGCATAATTGATTTTCTTTCCCATTTATGAACATAGGAACACCAAGCTAGAATCTTTAGATGATCTTGTCAAATAAGGAAAGTATATACCAACGCATCATAACAGACTGTAGCAAAATTATAAAGCAAAGATAGTTCTAATTTTAATGCACGCTTTAACAAATAATTTTAATAAATCATCAAGGATTGGCAAGTAAGATTAGAGACTTAATAAATACTAACCCCTAAACAAATCTAGTATAAAAATTAACAAGATGTGTTATGGATTGATTGATCTTGATTTTTTAAACATTGAATCCAATATTTTGCAGATTTAATCCATTGGACTGATAAATTTATAATTAAGCCCGGTCAATGCCTAGTCAGCTTTAATTGGGTAGAGAATTTAGGGTTTTTTTCTCCATTTGTCACATGTCCAAATCACCCTCCATGTCTGCTACCACATCACCTAAAATATAGAACTAAAAAATAGTTGCTAGAACGAAAGGCAACATAGCGAAAGAAATAAAAAAATATCAACAGAATTAAAAATTGAAGAAACAATTGTTAAATGGAAAAAAAAATGCTAAAACACTAGCATTGATTTTTTTTAAAAAAATATAACTTTATCATATTAAATAACATACTTTTAATAACTTTTGAATTATATATATTAAGTAATGTGAATAATAAATATGTCTAAAATAACTTATTCAAAGTTAGTAAATATTTATTAATTAATAAATAAAAATAATAACTAATTAAATTCAATAAGAGTCTAAAGGCCTATTCTCTTGTGTTTTGGGTGAATTGTAGAAAATATTTGGGAAAATGGATTTTTGGGGGAAAATTTAGAAAATGTGCCACGTGTTTATTTTTATTTTGGGAAAACATGGAAAATGAGTTGCTTGTTTCTTTATATTTTGGGAAGAGATAAACTTTACTATTGATGTTAAATCGGTTGCTTTTTGTTGATTTTATAGGGTAAAAATGATTTATATATATTTGTCATGATTGAAATATGGTTGTAGGGTGTTTTGTAAATGAATTGTGAGGGTTTTTTTGGGTATTGAAATTTTGTTTTTTGGGAGAAGGATTGGAGAACGTTTACCCATTTTGTAATTGTTCTGGGAGAATAAATTTTTTTGGGAAAAGTCAAGAGAACAGAGCCTAAGATAATTTCACCTATTCAATAATATTAAATAATGAACATTTTTACAATAATATATTTAATAATATTACATATCTAAAATAATTTAATTAAATAATTAATATTTAATACTATTATGGGGATCTTATTTAGAAATATCCAAACCTACTTTCAATTCATGATTCAGTCCCTAGCCACTCACTTTATAGTTTTAATTCCCTACTTTAATTTTCAATTTAGAGTTTACTCCCTATTCACTTGATTTCACCAAAATTTCCCCATAAGTCTTATTTTCTCCTTTTTTTTGGGGGGGTGGGTGGGTGGGTTTATTTACATACAAACACTTTCTCTCTCTATTTACAAACCCAAATTTTCTCTCTAGCTCTCTCTCCCCGTGATGCCTCTCTCCTACAGAAACACCAAGGCAGTTTCTTTCTTCTAATTCTTCTTCCTTTTTTTTATTTTTTTTATTTTTTTGCCATTGACAACCTGCTTTTTGTTGCGCCTTGTGGTTGGCCTTTGCTATTTGTTGTGGTGGAAAAAGAGAATAGCCTATACAAGCAATAAAAAAAATTGAGGATTCCTCTTTTCTCTTTTGTTGGAAAAGTTCCAATTCTTTTAGTAGCGCCAACAACTATCAAGATCTCACCTACTTAGTGAGAAACTAACAACCAATACACAAATAGGATTTGGAGATGGGCAAAGATTTGGGGTTGAAGGGATATATTGAAGCGGGGGTGGAAATAGAACTAATGAGAGTTGCTCAACCTTCATGGGCCTCCAAGATTTCTTTTTACAATTAAAGAGAAAAGCAAATAAGATTTGAAGTCTGGAGGAAAGAAATGAAGAAGCAATAGAAAAGTATCAAGAATAACCATTTCATTACATATGTATAGTTGTATACAATATATGGATATATTGTACTATTTTTTTACTATATAAAATAGTCATGAATTACTGTTACTTTTCAGCCATAGGGTAGATTTATATTTGGAGTCATTTTGCACTATACTGCAAATAAAAAAAGTAATACTTTATTCCAAAAAATAATGCCTCGTTTCAAATGACCAATACTTCATTTATGCAGATACATACTTGTAACAAGAACAAAGTGCTTCATTTTAAGAAATTAATACTACAATAGAGTATTTTTATACTTACTTGTCTTATGGCCTAGTTTATTTCGAATTATTAGTGAAACAACATATAAGACTATCTAAAACAATGAAATCATATTTTCTTAAAGTAATGATATGGATACACATGAGTTCAAGCAGTTAGGAAGACAACTACTAGTGTAAAGCACTACTGTTTGTGATAATTGTTTTAGTTCGATATCTATATTGTAGGGAAAAACAATGGTTATTGGCTATAACACTATAACAAGAACTATAATAGTTAAACTGAGCGATATTTAAAATGAATAAAATTGATACTGCAAATCAGAAAAATAATATCTCATATTTAAAAATCAAATACTTCACTTGTGTAGATACATACTTGATAATAGGAATAAAATACTTCATCTTTAGAAACTAGTACTGTATTTGAGTGTTTTTATACTCACTTGTTGTATGGTTTAATTTACATCAATTTATTTGTGAAAACAACATATAAGACCATCTAAAACAATAAAATCATATTTTCTTTGAGTAATGCTGTGGATAAGCATACGTTAAAATGGTTGGGATACAACTACTAATGTAAAGCACTAGTGTATTTAGTAAAATAATTCATTTGAACATCAATGTTGTAGAAAAACTAAGGTTTCATGGTTGTACCAATATAAAAAAGTCTAGAATTATTAAGTTGAACGATATCTAAAATTTTCAAAAGTAATATAGCATAGTAGAAAGTTAATACCCTCATTTTAGTAAAATAATACTTCATTAAAGTAGATAAATACTCGACTACAGAAATGTAAAACCTCATCTTTACCATCTTGTACTGCATTATAGTAATTCTATACTAATTGTGTATGACCTAATTTAACTTAATTTGTTGATAAATCAATATATAAGACCATTTGGAAATAATAAAATTGTATTTTATTCAAGTAATGGTTAGGATACAAACGTATTCAAATGGTTAAGAATACAACTACTAGTGTAAAACACTATTGTATGTGGTGAAATAATTCATTTAGACTTCAACATTGCCCGGAATTACCTAATTTACCTAATTTTATGGATGAACAATATATTAGACCATACCAAACATTCAAAACATATTTTCTTCAAGCAAATAATGGAATACATGTGTTCAAACAGTAAATACTTAAGTTCTGTATGTGCGTATTTCAAAGCCAATCTCATAGTGCTTGCATATCTTAATAGCATGCTAAGAAACATGTTTGCAACACTGGCATTGCAGCTTTAGCACAATCTTATTAGCTGTTCTTGGTTTTGTGTTAACACCATATTCTAAGAAAATAATACCATTTTTTGTCAAATTCAGTAGTTAACTCTAGATATATTATATAGAACTTTTATAATCTAGCTAGTACGTGTGTGGAGTGTTTTCATATTTGATTTCTCTTTGGTCGAATTTACCTTAATTGATAGGTGAAACAAAACATAAGAACCTCTAATACAATAAAATCATGTTTGCTTCAAGTAATAGTTGTAATAGTACGTGTGCAAATAGTCGGGGACACAAATAATCCACATTCAACCAATTATGTTCTCGTTCAAACTAATGTAAATCATTGGTGTATGAAGTAAATGTATCCTTCCAGCACAACCATCGAATGCCAGTGAACATCTCATGACTATATTAGTTTCAAAACTAATAAATCATGGTTTGATAATCATGCAATCACTTATTTCATTAAATTTAACTTAATCTCTTGTGTAAAAAGAATGATACTACAAATTGACAAAAAAAGTGCCAAAATTTCAAATTTTTATACAAATCTTTGCACTTTAGTACTGAATTTGCCTTGTTCTGTAGTTATTTGATGTACTTTTGTACTTGTTTTTTCTTTGGTCGAATTTACTTCAATTCGATGCAGAAAACGACACATAAGACCCTCTGATAGAATAAAATCATATTTTCTTCAAGTAATAGTCGTGATAATATGTCTGCAAATAGTTGGGAACATAAACACCCACATCCAACCACTTATATTCTCATTCATATTAATATAAACCATTGGTGTATGAAGTAAATTTATCTTTCCAGCACCACCATCGAATGCCAATGAGCCTGTCGTGACAATATCAGTCCTAGGACTAATTAATCATGTTTTGATAATCATGCAATGACTTATCTAGTTAAATTCAGCTTAATCCCTTATGTCCTAAGAATGATACTGCAAATTGATTAAAAGACACCAATTTTTTGGATTTCTATACTTTACCTCTACAGTTTTGTACAAAATTCACCCTAGCTCTATACTTATTTTGCATTTTTTCTACTACCTTTTTCTTTGATCGAATTTAGCTTAGTTCAAAGCGTGAAAACACGTAAGACACTCCAATACAATAGTATCAACTACTCTTTATTAAATAGTAGTAATAACACGTGTGCAAATGGTTGGGATCACAACTACCCATATCTAATCACTTGTGTTCTCATTCATACTAGTGTAGACTACTGGTGTATGAGATAAATGTATGATTTGGACACCACCATCGAGCGCCAATAAACCTCTCATGACTAAATCAGTCATAGGACTGATAAATCATGGTTTGATAGTCATGTAATGGCTTAACTAATAATTAAATTCGACTTAATCTCTTATGTACTAAGAATGATACTAGAATTCAACAAGAAAATACCTATTTTGGGATTTTTGTACTTCAGTTCTGCATTTTTGTACTAAATTCACCCTAATTCTGTACTTATTTTGTGTTGTACTTATTTTTCCTTTAATCAAATTTAGCTTAATTCAAACTGCGAAGACATGTAAGGCACTCCAATACAATAATATAATGTTTTCTTCATGAAATAGTAGTTATAGCATGTGTGTAAATGGCACGTCCAACCACTTTTGTTCTTATTCATACTAGTGTAAACCATTGGTGTATGAGATATAAATGTATGATTTTGACGCCATCATCAAGCGCCAATGAACATATCATGACTAAATCAGTCCTAGGAATGATAAATCATGGTTTGATAAAATTATACTTTATCTCTTATGTGCTAAGAATGATACTGAAAATTAACAAAAAAAATACCTATGTTTGGGATTTTTATACTTCAACTCTATAGTTTTGTACTAAATTCACCATAGTTCTGCACTTATTTTGCTTGTTTTTGTACTTGCTTTTCCTTTGCTTGAGTTTAACATAATTAGAAGCGTGAAAATACATGTAAGACACTCAAATATAATAATATTATGTTTTCTTTGGGTAATAGTTGTGATAGTACATGCATAAATAGTTGGGAACATAAATACCCACAGTTAACCACTAGTGTTCTCATTCAACCACCTTCGAAGGCAATGAATCTCTTATAACTATATCAGTCTCAGAATCAATAACTCATGGCTCGATAATCATGTAATGGCTTATTTTATAAATTCAACTTAATCTCATGTGTACTAAAAATGATACTATAAATCGACAAAAAAATGCCAATTTTTGGGGTTGTTATACTGGATCCTATCATTTTTGTACTGAATTTGCCTTGTTTTGTACTTGTTTGGCATACTTATGTACTTAGTTTTTCTTTGATCAAATTTACCTCAATTCGATGCGTGAAACAACATGTAAGGCCCTTTAATACAACAAAATTATGCTTTCTTTAGGTAATAGTTGTGGTGGTATGTGCAGAAAGAGTTGGGAGCACAAATACCCATATTCAACCACTTATATTCTCAGTCATACTAGTGTAAACCATAAGTATGTGAAGTAAATATTTCCTTCCAGTACCACCATAGAAGGCCAAGGAACCTCTCATGACTATATCAGTCTCAAGACTAATAAATCATGGTTTGATAATCAATACAATGGCTTATTTGATTAAATCAAACTTAATCTCATGTATACTAAGAATGATGTTGCAAATCGAAAAAAAAAAATACTATTTTTGGGATTTTTATTCTGGATCTTTGCATTTTTGTACTAAATTTGCCTTGTCTTGTACTTTTTTGGCGTACTCTTGTACTTGTTTTTTCTTTGGTCAAATTACCTCAATTCGATGCATGAAACAACATATAGGACCCTCTAATACAACAAAATTATGTTTCCTTCAGGTAATAGTTGTGATAGTACGTGTGAAAAGAGTTGGAAACACAAATACCGACATTCAATCACTTGTGTTCTCATTCATACTAGTGTAAACCATTGTATATGAAGTAAATGTTTCCTTCCAACACCACCACAGAAGGCCAACGAACCTTTCACAAGATCAATAAATCATGGTTTGATTATCATGCAATGGCTTGTTTCATTAAATTCAACTTAATCTTTTGTGTACTAAGAATGACGCTGCAAATCGACAAAAAAAATTCTAAATTTGGGATTTTATGTTGGATCTTTGCATTTTTGTACTGAATTTGCCTTGTTTTGTACTTATTTGGCATACTTTTGTATTTGTTTTTTCTTTGGTCAAATTTACCTCGATCAAATTTACCTCAATTTGATGAATGAAGCAGCACATAAGATCCACTAAGACAATAAAATTATGTTTTCTTTAGGTAATAGTCATGATAGTACGTGTATAAAGAGTTGGGAACACAAATACCCACATTCAACCACTTGTGTTCTCATTCACATTAGTGTAAACCATTAGTGTTGTATCCTCATTCACATTAGTGTAAACCATTAATGTATGAAGTAAATGTATCCTTCCAACACCACCATCAAAGGCTAATGATCCTCTCATGACTATATTAGTGTCAATACTTATAAATCATGGTTTGATAATCATGCAATGGCTTATTTCATTAAATACAACTTAATCTCTTGTGTATTAAGAATAATGCTGTAAAAAGACAAAAAAAAAAAAAAAAAAACTATTTTTGGAATTTTTACTAGATCTTGGCATTTTGGTACTGAATTTACCATGAATTGTATTTATTTGGCGTACTTTTGTATTTATTTTTTTCATTAGTCAAATTTACCCCAATTCGATGCATGAAACAACACGTAAGACCTTCTAATACAACAAAATTATGTTTTCTTCAAGTAATAGTCGTGATAGTACATGTAGAAAGAGTTGGGAGCACAAATACCCACATTCAATCACTTGTGTTCTTATTCATATTAGTGTAATCCATCAATGTATGAAGTAAATGTCTCCTTCCAACATCATTATCGAAGACCAATGAACCTTTCATGACTATATTAGTCTCAAGACTAATAAATCGCGGTTTGAAAATCATGCAATAGCTTATTTCATTAAATTCAAATTAATCTCTTGTGTACTAAGAATCATGCAGTGAATCGAAAAACAAAATACTATTTTTGGAATTTTTATCTTGGATCTTTGCATTTTTTTTGTACTTAATTTGGCTTGTTCTATACTTATTTGGCATGTTCTTGTACTTGCTTTTTCTTGTTATTGAGTTTATCTCAGTTCGATGCATAAAACAACACATAAGACCATATAATAAAATTATGTTTTATTCAAGTAATACTCATGATATAACATGCGCAAATAGTTGGAAACACAATATCCACATCTAAACATTTTTGTTCTTATTCATAATAGTGTGAAGCTTGATATATGTGATAAATGTATCATTTTGATATCAACAGTGGACAACTAACATTATGCCATGACTATATTTGTTGTAGGAATAAAAAATCATTGTTTGATCATCAAAAAATAAGTTAAATAATTAAATCCAACTTCATTTCTAGAGTAATTAAGAATGATACCATATGCTGAGAAAATAATACCATTTGTTTAAATTTCTATACTTGATTTTAGATATATTATACATGATTTTTATAATCTAATATGTATTTAGAGTGTTTTATTAGTTACATTTTCTTATGACTGAATTTAGCTTGTTAGTGTTGCATTAGAAATGATTAGTATTGGTATACGTATTAGTACTATATATGCCTTGCAAAATACTTATGTGTCAATAATTTATAACACATACCTTAATAACAATATTCATATTCATATCAACTTTCATCTGAACTTATTTTTTTAATTAGTACATATGACAAGCATCCATATAGCTCAAATAACAAACATCCATATTATCCAACTTACTTTACAAATTAGAAACATCCCCTATTGTCATCCAATACTCAGTATAAATACTAAATTATCCTAGCAATAACCATCCAAACATTGTCATCTAGCATAGAATGGAGCAAGCTATGCCCATGAGTCAGAATTATTTCCCTCTACAAATTCTACCTCGATCGGGACAATAGTTTTCTCATTTTTATCTTAAGAAATATAGAATATACAATCAACAAGTGCATAATAAAAAATAAGTATAAATAAAAAGATGTGAACATTTCAACATATATAACTAAGGTTCAGGCACTACAAATACAATTAAAAAAGTACTGCAAGTTTGCATTTTAGTACAATAATTATTTACACATAATATTAAACTAAGGTTCTAGTACTGAACCATGATTTGAAATATTGAAAATTTGAATTTTCGTACCAGGATTACTTGCACAAAATACTGTAAATACCTAATGCTAAGTTTGTTTGATCAAAAATAAAAAATAATTAAAAATACTTTACTCCCTTTCGTAAAACATATAATTCAAATAGAATTCTAGAATTTAATTTACAAAATTCCTGATATTTGATCATATATAAGTCATATCTTGATATTTATAATGTTCGACCACACGACCCATTACTTATTGTATTGTTCCAACATTATAAAGGTGCTGCCCTCTATGGTCGAAGGGTATAATTATCTGTTGAAAAGTTAGACCGAGGTTTATAAACACATGGACCATAGAGTGAGAAGTGTTTGATGAATTCTCAAAATTTCTCTCCTAGGGGCACTTTTGTGCCTAGAACATTCAAGATGATTAATTTAAACCGTGATGACAATAACAAAATTACAACAACATATAATGCTTCAATCTTTTGATTTCTTTTACCAGAAACCATGATGAGGCCCTCATTAACAAATCTATGATTGAATTGTATCTACACTTTCTCGTGCCTCTTTAAAATATGTAAGGAACTAGTAATAAAAATAAATATCCCTTTGTAGATTGTATGAAATAAAATATATTGGGATTTTTTCTAAAAATAGTAAATGGGTGAAATTAAATAGATGATAATCAAATTAGAGTTCCTAAGAAACAAATCCAATATACATTAACTAAAATGACAGGCAAAACAAACAAATTTAAGAATTTTTTTTCATCATCGCAACCATGAAATCTTGGTGAAGATTAAATATCTTGTTGTTAAAGTGAAATACCTTATCTAATATCTGAAAAATTGGGCAAAATTGAAAGTGCTCTTTTTTGGGGCATTAACAACGGCGGGCAAGAAGCTAGAGAAATGTGAGAGAGCAGTACACAAAAGTATCGAGAACAACAGTGATGAGGATTTCAAAAATGGAGAAAAATAAGAAGAGAAAACGTGAAATGAAAAGGAAAAATGTGAAAGAGAGATAAAAAAAGTGGAAGAAGAAAAGAATGTTGGGCCTTTTGTGATTTCAAATTTAAGAAATGGGCATTTTAGTATTTTTCATACAAGTAGGGAATGAACTCAAAGTTTAACTTTCAAAATAGGCAGTGTAGACAAAAAGAAAAACATGTGGGGTCTGAACAGAAAAGTAAAGTTGGGTTTTGGGAGCTATGGCCAATTAATCATAATATTATATACTAAATATATTTATTAATTGAGCACATATTTAATAATTTTAAAATAATAAATATTTAAAATAATTTAATTACTTATTAATTAAAAATAAAATAAATAAACAATTTAAAAATATGAAAGTTAAAATGCATATTCAATAACATGAATCATAAACATTATTTAAACAATATATTTAATAATATTATATATAAATAATTTATTTAAACAATTAAATTTATAAGATCAATATATTTAATGATATTAAAACAATACACTAAAAATATTCTGTTTCCTTATCTTGCTTCATATCTTTCTCTTACCTACCTCACAACCCCAACCCCTACTACCAGACAAGCTCGCAACCATGGCCAGCCACCACGCAGCGGCTGCCCTTGGCCCCTTACCTTACCCCTTAGCCCTTTCCCCACCGCACATCCTCCTCTCCCATGGCTACTGCACCACTATTGGATTGTGAGCCGCCGTCGACCATCACCAGCAATGGAACTTCACCACTAAAACTATGCCTTTGATGAGGTGAATCAAACTCCCTAATTAATTTTGAAATTTATTGGCGTTAGCCTAGCCAATTTGTCCCTAAACCACTGTAGAACCCTATACACCATGGCCCACGCTACTACTGAAATTTCTCCGTCGACACTGATTGAAACCACAAATTAATGGTACTAAAAGCTTGCCCATATAATTTCGATCAAAACCTCTCAAGGCTCATGTTGTTTCCATCGTTCGAAATGGAGGAACCAACCCCCCGCTTGCTTGCTAAACGTCCTCAATTTTCAATGAAATTCACCTTGAGTTCAAGGGGTTCCTTATATGATAATGTTCCTCGGGCCAAGGAGAAGCCACAGACGGGTTCAATTCCATGTTTATGGCCATTTTTTGGTTGTTCAAGAATTTGGTTGAGGCTATATTTGCTGGTAGGAATTTTGTGCATGTATATATATGTATGTATTGTGATTATTTATAATTATATATGTTTAGCTTCATTTGGTTGCTATAATTGTGTTGGATATGATGTTTATCTAGTACAATTTTTTGTTTGGTTGAAAAATATTAGGTCCTTTATAATTTTGTAGCCCAATTTCTAATCCAACAAGGTAAGGGATTTTGGATCCCACCTAAAAGGTCGGATGTGGTGTCAAGGTCAACATTTCCAACTGCAAAAATATAAAAAAAAACATATTTATCTCTCAATTATAAATTTTATTAATTAATGTTGTCATTTAATTATTAATTTATATGGTTTTCATATAATTTTGTTCAATTATTTAAAAGATATAAAATTATCTAATAAATGTATGTCATCTATTTCATATATTGATATATTTTGAATTTTAAAACTTTTAGTTTAAAAAAGTGTTATTAATATGAACTTAGTATAGTAAAGTGGTTAAGTATGAGATGATGAAATATTTATACTACATATAAAGCACCTACCCCTCTTTTGGTATGTTTTTGAGTGGATTTCACAAATATCTCATTTTTTTTTAAACATCACAACTACCAAGTAGTTTTCTTCTCTTCTCTAATATTTTTCTCTTTAAACATTTACATTTTTCCTTTTTCCTTCTATTTGATTCTTTTTCTTTTACTCATCTAAAAATCTAAATGAATATATTGAAAATATTAAACATTATAGTGATATATAAAATTGAATTAATGTTTTATTTATTTTCTACTATAAAATTTTAGCACATATATTGAGCGTGCCAAAATTACTAGTATAAATAATCCCTTCAAATTTGATTGTGTTTTCGACCGCATGAAACACATCATTCATGAAAAAAATTTAAAATTAACTTGCCATTTCAATTCTACCTATCTAATCCAAACATAAATAGTAATTATTTAAAACCTATTTGAAGTTCTTCAAATGTGGGTTTGTTTGTTATGTTCTGGTGGAGAAAAGTTGTTGGTATTGTATGCAAAATGCATTTATATTATCCAAAGTTTTAGATGGGTATTATAGTCATCACAATAGAGCATAATGCTAGTTTAGTAAATTTGAGGATGTTATACATTATTAATACTTACCAACCAAATAATAAAAGTGTATTTTGTTTGGGAAATCCATACTCTCAAATCTAGCAACCAAACAAAATATTATATGGTATTCACATATTATATAACTTAAATATCCATCCCAATCTTATCACACCCAATCTAATTATTGCAAGTTGAGACTAAACACAACCGCATGATTTTACATATATGCGTGTATACATGTATGTGTTTATAATATTTTTTAATATTTTTTATTAATGAATTTAGGTACTTTATTAATGGGTTAAAGTGATGTGGCATCACATGTTGCAGGCGACAGTGATGTTGCATTACACATGGCGAATAACATGGTCTCCATGAAAAATGGCGAGAAATGCCCAAATATTGAGCTCAATTAGAGTTGACTGGGCAAATTGCTGGCTTACTTTTAAAATTTTCAGCCCGATAGACTAAATGTGTGAAAAATTGGATTCAATGTGTGAAAAATTAATGTAAAACGGATTCAATGTGCTAACCAATATCAAAATGGACTGGAATCAAAATGGGCAATAGTTGAGGGATTAAAATTACAATTTCACCTAAACCTAACACATGACCCAAAATATAATCCAACATATTATTCACAACATAATACTAAGAAAGATTGCCCTAATCTCAAAAATATGTAGAATTGCAATGCTTTCAAATATCTAAAACTGCAACAACAAAATAGGAATAGTATTTGCTAGAAGAAATGTATTGAAGAAGTTTGAAATATAATGTGCCTAATTGCGTGCAGAAAATCCCTACACTGTCCTAAATGTGATAATTGACCTCGCTATTTTTGCTTCAGGGACTATGTCAATTCACCCCTATGATTCAACTAAGGCACTCAAGGAATTGCAGTCAGCACTCTAAAATTCCTATTTAAGAATTTCTGTTGATGTTAAAAAATAACTGAGGGAGTATGAGAATATCTTTCACTGGAGAGTAATAATACTTTTTCTTTGGAAAATACATTCATAATTTGTGTGGATTAATTCCAGTTATATAATGTTACAACAACTATTCACAACAATTATGAGTGTTAGTTTAAACTATACACTAATTTTAATTGTCTTGTCTTTTTCCAAACAATCACATTATTTCTGATTAAAAACATAATTTAAACAATTAAATAAATTATGTATTTAATTAAAATTTGAATTAAAATACAATTTGAATTTAATCCACGCTGCGTCATGCACGTGCTAAGGGCTAAGTCTTGTTGTTGTTGTTATTATTATTCAAACAATATATATAAAATTCCCATGCACTTGGACACTCTCCAAAACTAAAATAATTTGAAAGCTAAACAAGAGATTCACCTAATAAATGGACTCTCCTTTTCGTATTTTTTCAACGTGGGATTGAGATCCCAAAAGAACTCTCATATCTTCTCCACTTAACATACTATTTGGAAGTCCTAATTAATTCCAACAATCCCCCACTTAGATAGTAATGTTAAGAATTTTTAGAATCATGCATAAGAAAGATGTCTCTCGACTTGAATCTTTCCTTAGTGTAAGTACTTTAAAGTTGTAATAGAATAGATGATGTCTTAAGCGATTGAACCATTATTCCTTGTACTAGAATCGGAAGTACCACACACAAGACTCTCCAACACCCTCAGAATTTCACCGAGATTCTTATAGCACGAATATGGCCATGTGCTACATTCTACTATTCATAAAAATTTCCAAAGGTAAACCCTTAAACCTTTTCCAGGAGCGACACTACTCTTTAGGTTTATATAAGTGAGGTTTCCCTTAAACTTTGAATAATTTTGGTCATATTCAAATACCTAAGCCTCATTAAGAGTCAAACTTAGCCTCCAAATACTATGTACAAGCTTACTTGAAGTTGTCCTAGTAACCTCCACAGCCACTTTCAGTAACTTGTTTTTACTTATTGAACTTTTAACTAGTGGTAATGCTAGAGAGAAAGTTGGGTTTCTATTACTGTGACTCTTGGAAAAGTTTCTTGAACCTATTCCAATTGATGTTTTCCTTACTAAATCCTTAGTAAGTTCTTTTGTGAAGCGGTCTGCCAAGTTATTACTTGTTATTGTATATATTATGGTTATAATTCCTTCAAGAATTAATTGCTTGACATACTCATGTGTCAAGCTTTTATGTCTAGATTTTCTATTATATATATTGTTATAAGCTCTAGACATAGCAGCTTCACTATCACAATGTAAAGAAATGGTTGGTATCGGTTGTGGCCACAACTCTATTTCTAGTAATAAATTTCTTAGTCAATCTGCCTCTTTACCTACTCTTGCTAATGCAATAAACATAGAGTCCATAGTGGAATGAGTTATGCACATCTATTTCTCAGAAGCCCAAGAGATAGCTACACCAAGGGTAAATACCTAACCAGACATAGACTTATTGCCATTGGCATTTGTTATCCAACTGGCATCAGTGTATCCCTCTCTAATACCACTGGGTAGTTTTCATAATGCAGTCCTAAATTTATAGTTCTTTTATGATATCTAAGGACTCTAGCAATTGCATTGCAATGTTGAGCGCTAGGATTACTAGTGTATCATGAAAGCATGCAAATAGTAAATGAAATATCTGGCCTAGTACAATGTATGGCATGTGTTAAACTACCAATTGCACTAGAATACTCAATTTGAGCAACAACTCTCCTAGAGTTCTCCACTAATTTGTGTGAACTGTCATATGGGGTGCTTACCTCTTTGATTCCCAAATGTTGATACTTATTTATAATTTTCTCAATGTAGTGGGATTGACACAAAGTATAACCCCTATTGTTTTTCTTAACTTCAATTCCCAAGATAGTGTCTACCTCACGAAGATCTTTCATTTTAAACTGTGAGGATAAAAACTTCTTTGTTTCATTTATACCATTCATATTTGTCCCAATATAAACATATCATCAACATACAAGCACACAATGGAACCAAAATCCTTTATGAATTTAGAATAAATGCACTTATCCACATTATTATGCTTAATCCATTAGATAAAATAACAGAATCAAATTTCGCATGCTGTTGTTTTGGTGCTTGTTTCAAGCTATACAACGACTTTACCAACCTACACACTTTGTTTTCATTTCCAGGCAGAATAAATCCCTCATGTTATTCCATATACACATCCTCATCCAAATCACCATTGAGAAATCTGTTTAACATCCATTTGATACACATATAAATTCTGACCAGATGCTAGAGTAATCAAAACTCTAATAGATGTTATTCTAGCTATTGGAGCATATGTATCAAAATAGTCAATGCCTTCTTTTTGCCTATAACCTTTTGCCACTGATGTAGCCTTAAAAGTTAGAGTAGATCAATTACTATTGTATTTTCTTTGAAAGACCCATTTGCAACCTATAGGTTTTGAACCAAGGGGCAAATTTACCAATACCCAAGTATTATTAGATAATATTAAGTTTATTTCATCATTAATTGCCTCCATCCAGAATGCTACATCTCTAGATGTTATAACTTCTTTATAGGTTTTAGGATCTCCTTCTACATTTAATGTAATATGAGTTTTAATGAGCACTAACTCTTTATTACCCTTAACTAAGAAAATAATAGACTGGGGATCAACAAAGTCCGGTCCTAGGCTTTTTTCTTTTCTGACTCTTTGACTTTTTCTAAGTTCACTAGGAGATTCAATTATTTTCCTTCTACCATTAGGTAATGTACTTTGATTAGATTGTTCATGTGTTTGTACAGTTACATTAGAATCATTGCCAAATTCATCTTCAATAAATTCAACATCCTTTGATTCTACTATCACATTAGGCTCTAAGTCTAACAATCTATATACTTTAGAATATTGAGCATATCCCACAAACACACTTTTTATGGCTCTTGGTCCTAACTTTGTTGTTTAGGGATTGGTACTCTATGAAAGGCTAGACAACCCCAAACTCTAAGGTAACTGTGGTTTGGTTTTCTCCCTTTTCCATAATTCATATGGAGATACTCTAAGTTTCTTAGAAGGTATTTTATTATGTACATGACATACAGTTAGTACGGCTTCACCCCATAAATTATTATGCAGTATAGCATTCCAGATCATTGCATTCACCATGTCAACTAAGGTCCTATTTTTTCTTTTTGCCAAACTATTCTATTGCGTGGTATATAGTGCACTCGTTTCATGTATGATGCCCTTATTTTCTCAAAAAGAATTAAAATCGAAAGGAAAATATTCACCTCCTCTATCATTTCTAAAAATTTCAATTCTATTCTATAAGAAAATATTTACCTCCTCTATCACTTCTTAAAATTTTAATTTTATTTTCATTTTGATCTTCTACTTTAGCCTTATAGAGCATAAACTTGTCAAAAGCTTGATCATTTGTTTTCATTAAATATGCATAAGTATATCTAGCATAGTTGTCGATGAAAGTGATGAAATATTTGTATCCTCATCTAGTTCAAAATCCATTTAATTCTCATATATCTAAATGAATAAGTTCTAGCAGTTTAGAAGATCTTTTAACCAAAGGAAATGGCTTTTTAGTCATTTTTGCTTGAATGCATATTTCACACTTTTCATTGCTAGTATCATTGCAAGAAATTAAACCATTTTTTGACATTTACTTAATATAACCAAATTTAACATATGCCAATCTACACTGACATAAATTAAAAGAAAAAGAGCCAACAAAGTAAGCCGAATCCTTCATTTTATTAGTAACACTCAATTTGAATATGCCATCACAAGAGTAGCCTTTGCTAACAAAGGCACCATTCTTAGAAAATACAACCTTATCATACTCTAGAATAGTCTTAATTCCTTTCTTACATAACAAATTTGCAGACACAAGGTTCTTCCTAATCTGGGGAACAAAAAGAACAATGACTAATACTAATTTCTTTCCAGAGTGAAAGATAGTTCAACAGTGCCCCTACCAAGGACCTTAGGGGTAATTCCTTACTAAATCCTTAGTAATTCCTTTTGTGAATCCTTAGTAATTTCTTTCCTTACTAAATCCTTCGTAATTCCTTTTGTGAATAGGTCCACCAAGTTATTACTTGTTCTTGTATATATTATGGCTATAATTCCTTCAAGAATTAATTGCTTGACATACTCATGTGTCAAGCTTATATGTCTAGATTTTCCATTATATATCTTGCTCTAAGCTGCAGACATAGCAGCTTCACTATCATAATGTAAAGAAATGGCTGGCATTAGTTTTGGCCACAACTCTATTTCTAGTAATAAATTTCTCAGTCATTCTACCTCTTTACCTACTCCTATTAATGTAATGAACTCAGACTCCATAGTGGAATGAGTTATGCACGTCTATTTCTTAGAAGCCCAAGAGATAGCTTCTCCACCAAGGGTAGATACCCAACCAGACGTGGAACTGACACTTGTTATCCAACTGGAATTAGTGTATGCATCTAATACCGTTGGGTAGTTTTCATAATGCAGTCCTAAATTTATAGTTCTTTTAAGATATCCAAGGATTCTAGCAATTGCTTTATAGTGTTCAGCGCCAGGATTACTAGTGTATCATGAAAGCATGCAAATAGTAAATGAAATATCTGGCCTAGTACAATGTATGGCATGTGTTAAACTACCAATTGCACTAGAATACTCAATTTGAGAAACAACTCTCCCAGAGTTCTCCACTAATTTGCGTGAACTGTCATGTGGGGTGCTTACCTCTTTGATTCCCAAATGTTAATACTTCTTTATAATTTTCTCAATGTAGTGGGATTGGCACAAAGCATAATCCCCACTGTTTTTCTTAACTTTAATTCCCAAGATAGTATCTGCTTCATTTGGATCTTTCATTTTAAACTGAGGATAAATACATTTTTGTTTCATTTATACCATTCATATTTATCTAAATATGAGCATATCGTCAACGTACATGCACACAATGACACCATAACCCTTTATGAATGTAGAATAAATACACTTATCCACATTATTATGCTTAAATCCATTAGGTAAAATAACAGAATCAAATTTCGCATGCCATTATTTTGGTGTTTGTTTCAAGCTATACAATGACTTTACCAACCTGCATACTTTGTTTTCATTTCTAGGTAGAATAAATCCCCCATGTTGTTCCATATACACATCCTCATCCAAATCACCATTGAGGAAATCTATTTAACATCAATTTGATGCGCATATAAATTCTAACTAGATGTTAGAGCAATCAAAACTCTAATAGATGTTATTCTAGCTATTGGAGCATATGTATCAAAATAGTCAATGCCTTCTTTTTGCCTATAACCTTTTGCCACTAATCTAGCCTTAAAAGTTTGAATAGATCCACCAGTATAACATTTTCTTTGAAAGACCCATTTGCTATCTATAGGTTTTGAACCAAGGTGTAAATCTACCAACACCCAAGTATTATTAGATAATATTGAGTCCATTTCATCATTGATTGCCTCATTCTAGAATGCTACATCTGTAGATGTCATTGCTTATTTATAGGTTTTAGGATCTCCCTCTATATTTAATGTAATAGGCATTTTATTGAGTATTGATTCCCTATTGCACTCAACTAAGAAAATAATAGATTGGGGATCAACAAAGTCTGGTCCTAGGCTCTTTTCTTTTCTAACTCTTTTGACTTGTTGTAAGTTCACTTGGAGATTAAATTATTGTCCTTTTTCCACTAGGTAATGTACTTTGTTGACGTGTTTGTGCAGTTACATTAGAACCATTGCCAAATTTATCTTCAATAAATTCAACATCCTTTAACTCTACTATCACATTAGATTCTAAGTCTAATAATCTATATGCTTTAAAATGTTGAGCATATCCCACAAACACACTTTTTATGGCTCTCGATCCTAACTTTGTTCGTTTAGGATCTATCACTCTAGGAAAGGCTAGACAACCCCAAACTCTAAGGTACCTTAGGTTTGGTTTTCTCCATTTCCATAATTTATATGGAGATACTCCATGTTTTTGAGAAGGTATTTTATTATGTACATGACATGCAATTAGTAAGGATTCACCCCATAAATTGAAAGGTAGTTTAGCATTCAAGATCATTTGCATTCACTATGTCAACTAGGGTCCTATTTTTTATTTCCGCTAAACCATTCTATTGTGGGTGTATAGTGCACTCTTTTCATGTATGATGCCATTATCTTCACAGAAATAATTAAATTTAGAAGGAAAATATTCATCTCCTCTATCATTTCTTAAACTTTTAATTTTCTTTTCCTTTTTATTTTCTACTTCAGCCTTATAAACTGTAAACATGTCAAAAGCTTGATCATTTGTTTTCATTAAATAGACATAAGTATATCTAGATTAGTTGTCAATGAAAGTGATGAAATATCTATTTCATGCTCTAGTTAAAATTTCATTTAATTCACATATATCTGAATGAATAAGTTCTAGTAGTTCGGAAGATCTTTGAACAGAAGGAAATGACTTCATAGTCATTTTTGCTTGTATGCATATTTTACACTTTTCACTACTAGCATCGTTGCAAGAAATTAAACCATGTTTTGACATGTACTTAATATAACTAAATTTAACATGTGTCAATCTACCATGCCCTAAATTAAAAGAAGAAGAGTCAACAAATTAAGCCGAATCATTCATTTTATTAGTAACACTAAATTTGAACATGCCATCACAAGAGTAGACTTTGCCAACAAATGCATCATTCTTAGAAAATACATCCTTATCGGGCTCTAGAACAACCTTAATTCCTTTTTTACATAACAAATTTGTAGATACAAGGTTCTTCCTAATCTGGGGAAAAAAAAACATTAACTAATACTAATTTCTTTCCAGAAGTGAAAGTAGTTCAACAGTGCCCCAGCCAAGGACCTTAGCAGTATTATCGTTTCCCATCATCACTTATTGCCCTTCATGAACCTTTTCCAAGGTATTGAATAGTGCTTTATCATTGCATGCATGGACAGTGGCATTAGAATCATACCACCTGTCATGAGACTTTATTGCAGCAACTATGTTCAAGTTAGTGATCATACCAACACACAAATAAAAAATCATGGCAACAATGGCATTCTCTGTATCAACCATGTTTGCACTATTGACATTTTATGTCATCTGCTTCTTTCTGTAGCGACAATCACGTTTAAGATGGCATTTCTTCCCACAATTATAGCATGACTTATTGGTACTATATTTCATTGTTTCAATCCCAACAATCTCTTAGAAGTTCATTTTCTTTCCTTTAGGCATGTCTTCTCTGCAAATTTCGAGTGTCCTCCTCGATCCTTAAATGCTTTTCAAACTGTTCCAAAGCATTTTCTTTCTGTAATCATTCCCACTAGGGGTAATTTGGCTATTATAGCCCCCACTTGTAATGATTCAGAAATCTCAACTTTCAATTCTTTCCATTTTGATATTAAAATAGAAAAATCATGCACTTGATTGAAAATAGATACATTATCAACCATCTTGAATTCAAAGATTTCATAATTAAGAACTTATCTGCTCCTTGTTTTTCAGCCATGTATTTGGATTCTAGGACATTCCAAATTTCTTTTAGTGACTGAATGTTAGTGAAGAGGTCGTACAAATGATCAGATCGTATGTTGAGGATGTGGCCTCGGCACAGTACTTCGTCATCCTGCCTTTTCTTTCTTTCAATCTTGAGTGCCTCTGAGTCGTTATCCTGTGGTGTTGGAAGATCCTTCAAATTTAGGTCCAGCACATAAGCAATTTTCAATGCAGTGAGCATGAACATCAGTTTGTCCTTTTATTACTTGAAGTTCGTCCCATCAAACCGATATAATTTTACCAGATTCTGATCCACCACTTGAAATGAACTTTCTGTCTTTATTTCAATCTTTTCAATAATTATCACCATAAGATTCCTAGAAGAAATGTATTGAAGAAGTTAGAAGTGTAATGTGCTTAATTACCTGCAGAAAACTCCTACACTATCCTTAAGGTGATAATTGCCCCTACTATTTGTGCTACAAGGACTATGGAAATTTACCCCTAGGACTCAACTAAGCCACCCAAGGAATTGCAATCAGCACTATGAAATTCCTACTTAAGAATTTCTGTTGATGTTGAAAAATGACTAAGAGAGTATGAGAATATCTTTTGCCAGAGAGTAATAATGCTTTTTTCTTTCGAAAATACATTACTAATTTGTGTGGATTAATTCCCCTTATATAATGTTACAATAACTATTCACAACAATTATGATTGTTAGTTTAAACAATACACTAATTTTAATAGTCCTACATTTTTCCCTAACAATCCCATTGTTTTCGATTAAAAACAAAATTTAAATAATTAAATAAATTAGGTATTTAATTAAATTATGAATTAAAATACAATTTGAATTTAATGCAGGCCACGTCATGCACATGCAAAGTGCTAAGTGCTGAGACTTGATTATTAAATATATATATATATTATTCAAACAATATATATAATTTTCATGCACTTGGAAACTCTCCAAAACCTAAAAATAATTTGAAAGCTTAACAAGAGATTAAACTAATAAAGGGACTCTCATTTTCGTACTTTTTCATTGTGGGATTGAGATCCCAAAAGAACTCTAATCTCTTCTCCACTTAACATTCTATATGGATGTCCTAATTAATTCCAACAATCCTCTACTTAGATAGTAATGTTAAGTATAGAATCATGCATAAGAAAGATGTCTCTCGACTTGAATCTTTTCGTAGTGCAAGTACTTTAAAGTTGTAATAGAATAGATGGTGTCTTAAGCCATTGAAGACTCATTCTTTGCATTAGAATCGGAAGTACCACACACAAGACTCTCCAACACCTTTAGAAATTCATAGAGATTCTTATAGCATTAATGTGGCGATGTGCTACATCCTAATACTCATAAACATTTCCAAAGGTCAACCCTTGAACCTTTTCCAGGAGCGGCACCACTCCTTATATTTATATAGGTGGGGTTTCCCTTAAGTCTTGAATAATTCTAGTCATATTCAAATACCTAAACCTCATTAAGAGTTGAACTCAGCCTCGAAATACTATGCACTAGCTTACTTGAAGTTGTCCTAGTACCTCCACAACCACTTATCAGTAGCTTATTTTTACCCATTGAACTTTTAACTAGTGGTAATGCTAGAGAAAGTTGGGTTTCTATTGCGGGTGAATATAGGAAAAAGGTCTTAAGCCATTCCAATTGATGTTTTCCTTGCTAAATCCTTAATAATTCCTTTTGTGAATGGATCTGTCAAGTTATTACTTATTTTTGTATATATTATGGTTATAATTCCTTCAAGAATTAATTGCTTGACGTACTTATGTGTCAAGCTTATATGTCTAGATTTTCCATTATATATCTTGTTATAAGCTCTAGACATAGCAGCTTCACTATCACAATTTAAAGAAATGGCTGGCATTAGTTGTAGCCACAACTCTATTTCTTGTAATAAATTTCTCAGCCATTATGCCTCTTTACCTTCTCCTGCTAATCAAGCGAACTCAGACTCCGTAGTGGAATGAGTTATGCAGGTCTGTTTCTTAGAAGCCCAAGAGATAGCTCCTTTACCAAGGGTAAATACCCAACCAGAAGTGGACTTATTTTCACTGAAACTTGTTATCTAACTAGAATCAGTGTATCCAGTGAATACCGCTGGGTAGTTTTCATAATGTAGTCCTAAATTTATAGTTCTTTTAAGATATCTAAGGACTCTAGTAGTTGCTTTCCAATGTTCAGCGCTAGGATTACTAGTATATCATGAAAGCATGCAAACTCTGGCCTATTACAATGTATGGCATATATTAAACTACCAATTACACTAGAATATTCAATTTGAGCAACAGCTCTCCTAGAGTTCTCCACTAATTTGTGTGAACTGTAATATGGGGTGCTTTCCTCTTTGATTCCCAAATGTTGATATTTCTTTATAATTTTGTCAATGTAGTGGGATTGGCACAAAGCATAACCCCCACTGTTTTTCTTAGCTTTAATTCCCAAGATAGTATCCACTTCATCTAGATCTTTTATTTTAAACTGAGGATAAATACATTTTTGTTTTATTTATACCATTCATATTTGTCCCAAATATGAGCATATTGTCAACGTACAAGCACACAATGACACCATAATCCTTTATGAATGTAGAATAAATACACTTATCCACATTATTATGCTTAAATCTATTAGGTAAAATAACATAATCAAATTTCTCATGCCATTGTTTTCGTGCTTGTTTCTAGCCATACAATGACTTTACCAACCTGCACACTTTCTTTTTATTTCCAGGTAGAATAAATCCCTCAGGTTGTTCCATAAACACCCCCTCATCCAAATCACCATTGAGGAAAGTTGTTTTAACATCCATTTGATGCACATATAAATTCTGAATGGATGATAGAGCAAACAAAACTCTAATAGATGTTATTCTAGCTATTGGTGCATATGTATCAACATAGTCAATGCCTTCTTTTTGAATAAAATCTTTTGCCAGTAATCTAGCCTTAAAAGCTAGGATAGATCCACCAGTATTATATTTTCTTCAGAAGACCAAATTGCAACCTATATGTTTTGAATTAGGGGGCAAATCTACCAATACCCATGTATTATTAGATAATATTGAGTTCATTTCATCATTGATTGCCTCATTCAAGAATGCTACATCTCTAGATGTGATAGCATCTTTATAGGTTTTAGGATCTCCTTCTATATTCAATGTAAAAGGCATTTTATTGACACTGATTCCCTATTACACTCAACTAAGAAAATAATTGGCTAGGGATCAACAAAGTCTGGTGCTAAGCTCTTTTCTTTTCTGACTCTTTGACTTTTTCTAGGTTCACTAGGAGATTCAATTATTTTCCTTTAACTAGTAGGTAATGTACTTTGATTAGTTTGTTGATGTGTTTGTGCAGTTACATTAGAATCATTGCTAAATTTTATCTTCAATAAATTCAACATACCTTGACTCTACTATCACATTAGACTCTAGGTTTAATAATCGATATGCCTTAGAATGTTGAGCATATCCCAAAAACACACTTTTTATGGCTCTCAGTCCTAACTTTCTCTGTTTAGGATTTATCACTCTATGAAAGGCTAGATAACCGCAAACTCTAAGGTAACTTAGATTTGGTTTTCTCCTTTTCCATAGTTCATATGGAGATACTCTAAGTTTCTCAGAAGGTATTCTATTCTATACATGACATGCAGTTAGTAAGGCTTTACCCCATAAATTATAAGGTAGTTTAGCATTTAAGATCACCACATTCACCATGTCAACTAGGGTTGCATTTTTTCTTTCTGCCAAACCATTATGTTGTGGGGTATATAGTGCACTCATTTTATGTATGATGCCATTATTTTCACAAAAAGAATTAAATTCGGAAGGAAAATATTCACTTCCTCTGTCACTTCGTAAAATTTTAATTTTCTTTTCCTCTTAATTTTCTACTTCTGCCTTATAGAGCATAAACATGTCAAAAGCTTGATCATTTGTTTTCATTAAATAGACATAAGGATATCTAGAATAGTCATCAATGAAAATGATGAAATATCTGTTTCCTCCTCTAGTTAAAAATCCATTTAATTCACATATATTTGAATGAATAAGTTCTAGTAGTTTAGAAGATCTTTGAATGGAAGGAAATGGCTTCTTAGTCATTTTTCCTTGTTTGCATATTTTGCACTTTTCACTGCTAGTATCGTTGCAAGAAATTAAACCATGTTTTTGACATGCACTTAATATAACCAAAGTTAACATGTACTAATCTACCATGCCATAAATTAAAAGAAAAAGAGTCAACAAAGTAATCCTAATCATTCATTCTATTAGTAACACTCAATTTGAACATCTTATCACAAGAGTAGCTTTTGCCTACAAAGGCACCATTCTTAGAAAATACAACCTTATTTTACTCAAGAATAGCCTTAATTCCTTTCTCGCATAATGAATTTGCGGACGCAAGGTTCTTCATAATCTTGGGAACAAGAAAAACAATGACTAGTACTAATTTCTTTCTAGAAGTGAAATATAGTTCAACAGTGCCCCTGCCAAGGACCTTAGCGGTATTGCCGTTTCCCATCATTAATTCTTGCCCTTCATCAACCTTCTCTAGGGTCTTGAATAGTGTTTGGTCATTGTACACATGGACAGTAACTCTAGAATCGTACCATCTATCAGGAGACTTTATTGCAGCAGCCATGTTCAACTCAGTGATCATACCAATGTGCAAATTAGAAATCATGGCAACAATGGCGTTCTCTGTATCAACCATATTTACGCTATTGGCATTTTCTATCCTCTGCTTCTTTCAGTAGCAACAATCACGTTTAAGATGACCTTTCTTCGTATCAATTCCAACACTCCCCGGAAGTTCCTTTTCTTTCATTTAGGCATGCCTTCTCCAGATTTCTTTCTTCCCGAACTGGGTTTCTTTTCATCCCCATAGTTCACCTAGGAGAATGTTCCAACATGCCTTCTCTACAAATTTTGAGTGTTCTCCTCGATCCTTAAATGTTTTTCAAACTGTTACAAAGTAAAATCCTTGGTTGTATGAGGCATTTTCTTTCTATAATCATTCCAACTAGGGATAATTTGGCTATTATAACCCCCACTTGTAATGATTTAGAAATCTCAACTTTCAGTTCTTTCAATTTCGATATTAAAATAGAAAAAACATGCACTTCATCCATAACAGACACGTTATCAACCATTATGAATTTGAAGAATTTCATAATTAAAAACTTATATGTTCATTGTTTTTTAGCCATGTACTTGGACTTTAGCACATTCGAAATTTCTTCTAATGACTAAACATTAGTGAAAAGATCGTATAAATGATTAGACAATGTGTTGATGATATGGCCTCGGCATAATACTTCATTATCCTGCCTTTTCTTTCTTTCAGCTTTGAGCGCCTCTGAGTCATTATCCTATGGTGCTAAAAGATCCTTCAAATTTGGGTCCAACGCATAAACAATTTTAAATGCAGTAAGCATGAACATCAGTTTGTCCTTCCATTGCTTGAAATGCATCCTATCAAACTAATCCAATTTTACCAGATTCTGATCTACCATTTGAAATGACCTTTATATCCTTCATTCCATCTTTTCAGTAATTATCACTTTAAGATTGATTGAAGAAATATATTCAATAAGTTGGAAATATAATGCACCTAATTGCGTGCAGAAAGCCCCTACACTATCCTTAAGGTGATAATTGCCCCCACTATTTGTGATGCAGAGATTATGGCAATTCACCCCTGGGATTCAACTGAGGTACCCATGGAATTGCAGTCAGCACTCTGAAATCCCTACATAAGAATTCTTTTGATGTTAAAAAATAACTGAGAGAGCATCATAATATCTTTTGTTAGAGAGTAACAATGCTTTTTTCTATGGAAAATACCTTACTAATTTGTGTGGATGAATTCCCCTTATATGATGTTACAACAACTATTCACAACAATTATGATTGTTATGTTGGAATAGTGCCCAACAAACTAATTAGATTAGCATTGCAAACTATTTCTTTGTGATACAATCTTGATTGAATGATATTAATAATATGGCCATCATCATCTTATACTTATATCTTCTTCACTAGTATTTGGTTGAAGCCCTTAGATCACTTTAGACTATGGGACTTGGTCATGCACTGGGTGGTGATCATGGAATAAGTCTTATACAGTCGTGATCTTAAATCTTCCAAGTTAAAAGATCTTAAGAGATATGGCATCTAAGATCCAGATAAACTTACACTAATGATGCATAAATCCAAGGAGTTGGATATTGCTCCGTTCCATGGGCAATCCCATATGAAATATGGATGCATGTTAGTAGGTGCTTGTTTGGGAACAAGGCACTGAAGACCCACCGGAGAATCTACTAGATAGCCGGAGTGTCAAGTCGGGAGTGGCAAGTCGGTAGTAGCAAATTCTCCCGCTTACGCTAGTGCATATAATTAGTCCTTTGACCTGAGGATCCATAGTAACCTTGTGCTTAGGTCCTCATGCTTTGACTCCTTCCTGGTCACTTAGCCGACCGTTCGGGTGGTGATTGTGCATGAGCTACTTAGACATAGAGGTTTGTGAGGTCCAAGATGGAATCTGACTCCTTGTCTTTTTGAAGTGTGAGTATATCTCCTATGCGTTTTATAATAACCAATTCCAAAAAATTCTTGCACAAGGTAGTATGACAATTTGGAAAAGGAGTTTTCTAAAGATGAGGTCATAAAGTGCAATCGAATATTGGGAATAGAGATATAGTATCAAGGCTATTAGGGAGTTGGTAAATATCTTGCCTTAGGCCTTTTACAGGAGATAGAAGATGGAATGACTGTATTTGCATGACATGCGTAGAGCTATGATGGTTCTCCAAAAGCATTCATTTCGTCCAATTAGCTGGGCTCCATGGGCTTGAGGTTGGACATCGACCATGGAGATTGAGTGCTCTTCATCTAATGGAGATTAATTGAATTGAGTCAATTAGTTTAAAGGAGTTTAAACTAAAATGAATATACGGTATTAAAAAGTCATAAGGAGTTGTGAGCCCATGTCCAATGAATGGTAGAACCTATTAGGTCACACACAAAAGCCAATTACATTTCCTAAGTAATGGAGGAACTTTCTAAGTGTTAGAAAATTCTCTTCGTGGAGATTGATTTTTAGGTGATTGAAATTGAGGTCAATTTTGGTTTGATTGATTTAAATGTTAAATTGATCAACCAATTTAAGGAGTTATATTAGATCAACAATTAAAGAGTTAATTATATGGTGCTATGTGACCATCAATTGGTCAAGTTAACTTAAAGAGTTAAGTTAACAAAATTGAGCTCAAAGAGTTAAGCTAGTTGACTTAAGAGTTAAGCCAAGTATTAATTAATTAAATTATATTGTTTAATTTGATTAATTAGGATAATATTCTTTGGAGGGGAAATTCAAATGATAGGATCATCATGTGGCATTTAATTAATTTGAAATTAGATTTCAAATGTAATTCAAATTCACATAAATTCAAATTAAATTTGAATTTGCCAACTAATCATGCATTGCATGCATGGTTGGTGGTCCCTCTCCTTGAGAAAGGTGTGATGCCACCTTGGCATCACACCATCCTCACTCTATATATAGATGTAGAGTGAGGGGGCGGCACACACACATCTTGCAAGTGAAGAGTTAGATTCTCACTTTTCCCTCCATTTTCAAAGGTGATCATTCATGTGTTGAAGATCACTTTCTTCTTCTTCTTCTTCTTCTTCTTATTCTTCTCCCTACCCTAAGATCAACCACTTCCCTCTCAACTCTCCTTTCTTTTTCCAACTAAAAGTGAGGAGTAATAGGATTTGGATTGGTGTGTGGATCATTTTGGTAGAGGCAAAACACTTGGTTTGCTAAGCCTTTGGAGATCTACCTGCAAGACTAGTCTCTCATTGATTTTATTCCAGGAGATCTAGAAGGAGTTTTGAGCTGAAACTTATTTCAGCAGCTTCCTCAAGGTGTGAGATCAAAAATCGCTTGCTTCCAGTTGCGCCACTATCTGATAGATTTTGTTTGAAGAAGAAGTTCTTCAATCTATCTTTGGATTTAAGCTCTTAAGGCAACTCTTCAACCAAATTTGAATCTTAAAGCTTGTTTAGATCTTTGGTTGCCTGTAAGCACTAGTTTGTTTAAGCTTTTGAAGTTTTATTATTGGATCCTAGTGCATTTACTTGCTTTCAAGTGGTATCAGAGTCTAATTCATGCTTAGATTTGGATTTTTTTGTTAGATTGTTTCATGTGATGGATTGATCTATATCACCAAATTCTCGATTTAATTGATGGATTAGAGCAGTTGAATAATGTTGTATGTGACTCCTTGATTGATGAATTAAAAGTATGTTAATATGTGTTTTAAGTGTTGGCTCATATGATTAGTATGTTTTACTTCATAGTTATCGATGTTGAATGTAGATTTAGCATTAATTGATGTTATATGTTGATATAACATGTGTTGATTGACCTTAAGATGTTTTGGTCATTTTTGGATCCAATTTGAAAGCACTTAGACTCTTCTAAGTGGAGGGATTTTCTTGCTTGCAAAGATCTCATCAATTTTATCTTCTCTTATTTAGATTTTCTATATCCTAACTATGCATCTCATACATCAATAGGATAAAGAAAGCATAAGTAAGTAAATGTGCCTAGTATGCTCCTAGGGTGGGCTGACCATGAGCCTTAACCAAGTAGTGCACTTTGAGCCATAGATGCACTACTTAGTTGATTTTAAGTAGATTGATTAATCTAGCTATTACATAAATGTATCCCATACAATCGTGGATCTTCATGCCTCAAATGGTCTTTTTATCTCCTTGCTACAAGTACATGAGAAAAGAAATCCTCACTCCTAGTGATTCTACTCTCATAACATTTACCAGATAGAAATTAAGAGATATGCAAGCCCCAATTTAATACAATCCTTTTTAACAACTTAAAACAAATAAAATCAATATTAAAGGCTCATGTTCATCCCCATTCATGTATCATCCATTCTACAATTAAATGAACAATAAATAAGAATTGGCATTCAATTCAACAAATTAAATGCTTATTCCATAAACAATTAATTAACTAGCAAAAACAAACATAACAATTATGCATCTCATTTTTGTAACTAATTGAAGATTGCCTTAAAGAACACTTTAAAAGCATGAAAAAATGTCCAGTATTGCTTTGAACACTTACACAACATTTGTGCACCAAAATAAGAATGAAATAATCAAGTTTGATAGGCTGAAAATACCAAAATAGTACAAAAATGGGATCTAGGTTGACCTTAGGTGGGCTGCTACCCAACTAGCCAATCGGCCACGCAACGGGCAAGCACAAGGCATGCCCACAGCCGTGCGTAGCTGCTTCCAGGCAGTGTGGTAGCCCTGCCATAGCTTACGCCAGTCAACTGTTTATGCACCATTTTATGTGTTTGCCACTCCAAACCATATGGATACCTCCATAACATCATTTCATACAAATTTTGACAAATTTTCAGACTATAAATAACTTTAAAAATTAGAAATTAAAATGTCCAAACATGCTTCAAAAATCAAATCTAAGTGAGAATCAACATTCTCCAAAAATCTCCAACTAACACAACTCCAATCCAGTTGGATCCAAAAATGACCAAAACACATTAAGGCCAAAATAAACATGCTATATCAATATATAACATCAATCAATGCTAAATCAATATTTAAAATTAACATCTATGAATTAAAATCATACTAACATATGAATTGACACTTAAAACACATATTAGCATATTTCAATTCGTCAACAACGGAGCCACACACAAAATCAGCCAAACACTCAAATCCATGATTTTAATCAAGTATTTGGTGATATAGATCAATTCATCACATGAATCAACCCATAAAAAATCCAAATTAAAGCATGAATTAGACTACGATACCACTTGAAGTAAGGAGTAGCCCAAGGATCCAATTATAAAGCCAAAATTATGCTAAAAAAAACTTGTCTACTCCTTATCCAAGGATCTAATCACGCATTTAATAAGGATTTAATGGCAGAAACTAACCTTGAATTCGTAACCCCAAGGAAATATCAAAGAAGACACCAATGAACACTTCAAAGTGAAAATCCGCGCACAGCAGAATCAAGCCAACACTTGACCAAAGAAATCAACTCCAAATAGGCTGAAAATTTGCAAAGATCTCCTAAACACATTGGGAACCTCCAGTTAAAATTTTAGCCAAATCCAAGCACGACAAGGCCTCCATATTTGTCTCAAATATTTCTAGACAACAATGAATCTTCAAGAGCAAAATCTCCCGAAATGTGAAGCCTCTAATGTTATGATCCAAATACCCAAGGAGAGCTAGAATATACCTCTAATTAGCTTGAGAACCAGAGGGAGAAAGAGAAGGAAAGAGAGGGAGGGCAAAAAATATGGAGAGAATTTAGTGAGGAAGGTGTGAAATTTTAACACATGAGTGAATCACACTTTTTGGAGGGAAAAATGGAATATAGCATTGAATTCCTCACAATGGCCGGCCACCTCTCTCTATATATAGAGTGGATGGTGTGATGCAAGTTGGCATCACACCCTCCATGAGGTGGTATGCCAAGTTGGCAATCCACTTGCATGTGAAATGTGAATTCCACTTACATTTAGATTTAATTTGAATCTTCATTTCATCTCACAAAATGTCTTTCAAGTTAATTCCAAATTAACCTCGAATGAACTCCTTCATTTTGATTTCCCTCCAAAATTAATTAATCATATTAATTAAATGAACCCTATAATTTAATTAAATAACTTGACTTAACACCTTAAATCAACTAACTTAACGCTTTAAGTTAGAAGATGTCAACTTAACTCTTTAAGTTAACTTGACTAATTAATGGTCATATGGCACAAATTAAATTAACTCTTTAAATTATTTTGATTAATTTAACAATTAAATTAATCATGCCAAAATGACCAAAAACTTAGTCAAACGATTTCTCCATTGAAACGACAATGGTGAACATTCTAACTCCTTAGAGAATTCCTCCCATCAATGTACTTTAGTGAACTTTTTCTCTAACATATACTCATATCTAACATGGATTGCTCATGAAACGGAGCAATATCCAACTCCTTGGATTTATGCATGTTAGTGTAAGTCTATCCGAGTCTTAGATGCCCTGTCTCATAGGATTTTGACTTTGAATCACGATCATGTAAGACTTAGTGTGAAACCAAGTCTGGTAGTCATGTGTGATTTAGGGGCTTTAACCAAATGCTAGTGAAATAGAAAAAGCATAAGATGAAGATGGCCATTTAATATGAATATCATTCAATCAATCTAATTGGTTGCGGGGCACTATTCCAACATGTCTCTAACAACTGTGACATCCAGTATAATGAGTGATTCAATTCTGAGACCCTCCCCAATATGGTTCTCGGCTTTCTTCTTTGTTTGGGATGGGTGCCTCTAATAGTTATTCACCCTTTGAGTCAGATCATGTCTGACAACCTCTTAGCCATTATGTGATTGGGGCTTCCAATGGAGGATCATCTTCTAACATTTATGGAGTTCGTGTGTTTAGAAAATTCTTTGTTCGTCCAAATACACATGGGAAGGAATTAATACGCGATGAAGATGATGGCATTAATTCTCTACACTGTTGCTCTTCTGGCATCTAGCTTGTCAACAAGCAAGCCGATCATCACTTGGGCGTGAATGGGCTAGCTTGTGACATTCCAAGAGGGGCCAAAAATCAATTGGTTTGATTTGTTGTCCTTCTACAAATACAGCCTTTGGACTATTTGGCACCCTTACATATTGGGCTTAGCCCTGAATTAGTGTGTGTCAATTGAAGGAAGTTTCAAATGTGATTAAGCCTAATATGAGCAATCAGCCAGCTATTATTTCCAATCGAGTTGATTGCAATCCAGAACATATTATCTCTCTTAATTCCCACCTTGTTGAGTCTACTTTAGTCGATGTCACTCTGCACTTTAATGTAGGCAATCTAGAAAATATTGCCGATTAGATAGGTTGCTAATGTCTGCCAGAGGGTTTTGGTTACTAAGAGCAAGTTTGTAGTTCAGAAAGTTGTAAGGCTGGTGATGGCGATTGGAGGCCGAAAAAAAGATTATTACTTGATGTGTTTAATAGGGAAATTGAGAATGCGAATTCAATGGTGGCGGCTACCTCACAATCTCGCCAATCACCATGAGTTGCTTGAGGTGGAATTGCCAATGTCTAGGGAATCCTTAGACAGTTGGAGAATTTGGCAATTTGGTTTGCTCGCATTGTCCCCATATTATCATCCTTTCTAAGATAAAGTTATCTTCAAGTTCTAAGACTAAAATCAGAGATAAATTAGATTTTTTTTTTTGACTCTGAGGACGCTATTGGCTATTTAGGCGGCCTTTCAATGCTATGGCAAAAGGATGTCATGGTTGAACTTATCTTCCTACTATTCAGGCGCATTGATGTTATTGTATCTCTCAATTCTGATGACTAGGTCTTCTACTTCACTAGTTACTAAGGTAAACTAGATGGTGCTCAGCATCATTTATCTTGGCAGCTCCTTCGTCAACTGGGTTCTCAATTATCTATGCCGTAGCTATGCCTAATTTTCAATGCTATTTTAACAGCTTCTGAAAAATAGGGTGGGTCCAATATGTCTTATTCTAGAGTAGGGGCATTTAGAGATATACACTGTGACGCTAATCTCCAAATTTGGGCTTTGTTGGTTTTTTGTATATATGGTGCAACGGAAGAGGTTATCCTGAAATTGTACAAGAAAGACTTAATAGAGCCTGCACTACCTTTGGCCAGTCTCCACTATTTCTATTTCATCAGGTTAAGTATTTGTTTTGCAAAATTTTTGACCATTCCCCTGTTATGATTGAATTTGATGCTAATAGCCCAATTTTGAAAAGGAGAATTAAACGTGGATTTAAATTAAAATCATTTTGGATTAAGTATGCAGGATGTGAAAAAATTATTCAAGAATCTTAGAGAATTCCAATACTGTTTCTGATCTTGATGTACTAAGTGACTCCATCAAATACTGTCGGATGAGGCTTATTCAGTGGTCTAGGGATGTGGTTGGCTCAGTTAAGAGGAGGATTAATTCAATGAAATCTCAAATTGAGCAGCTTTCTACTGACATTTAAACAACAAACTCACATTCTCGTATTGTTTCTCTATAAAATAAGTTGGATAATTTGCTCGATCAGGAATAGGTCATGTGGAAGCAGGGGTCCCGAGTTGAATGGATAAAGTAGGGAGATCGTAATACTAGTTTCTTCCATTCTAAGGCTTCAACCAGAATGCCTAATAATTTTATAGCTAGATTAACATAGGAATTGGGTGAACGGTGTCACTCAATGCCTGCTTTAGAATCTCTTGTTCTCAATTATTTTCAAAAGTTATATAGTTCCAATTCCCTTTAGAAAATGTGATTGATTGTGTTCTTGAACACCTTTCAACCTTGTTGGCAATGACATTAGTTCTAAATTGCTTGTATCGTTCACAAATGGATGAAGCCAAGTTGGCGCTAGCTCAAATGGCACAACTGAAAGCACCAAGACTTGATGGCTTTCCCCATTTATTCTATTAAAGATATTGGACAATTGTGGAACAGCAAGTTGTTTCTTACGTAATTAGTTTTCTAAATGATAACGAATGAATTTCTGAGCATAATTACACGCATACTGTGCTTATTCCTAAGGTCAGTAAACCAAGAATTTTAAGCCAGTTCAAACTTATAACTTTATGCAATGTGGTTTACAAGATTGCATCCAAGATGATCTCTAATAGGTTAAGAACTTGGGTGGATACTATCATTTTTTAGACACAATTTGTTTTTGTTCCTAGAAGATATATCAGTGATAATGTCCTTATTGCTTTCGAAGTTAACAATCATTTACATAAGGCTCATTGGGGAAAATTGGGCGAGATGGCTATTAAGCTAGACATGGCAAAGACTTATGACATATTAGATTGGGTTTTCTTGCGGAAAGTTTTATTGAAGCTTGGGTTTGATATAAAGTTTGTCAAGCTAATTATGAAATGTGTTATCATAGTGTCATATTTTGTTGTAGACATGGCAAAATTCCCTGTCCCCGCGGCGGGGCAGATTCGGGGAGAATTTTCTCCTTGCGGGGATAGAGATGGGGACAATTTAGTCCCCAGAATGCTAAACGGGGCAGGGGTGGGGGCGGGGGCGAGGATCACAATCCCCATCCCCGCGGGTACCCATTACTTATTTAAATAATTAAATTATTGTTATTTTCATATATATATATATATATGTCAAAACTTTATTTTTATTCATTTTATTTCATCATTCGCAATCCGTTGTCCCAGTGTCCGTGACACCCTCACCTCTTTGGAGGAATTGTCAAATTTTTATGTATTTTTTGAAATTTATATTTATGTATTATTTATCTTTTAATATTTTATTGTAAAACATAATTAAATATTTTGTGTTATGTACTTATGTTTGACAACTTTTTAACTTTGGAAGTAATTTACATTATTGAAAAATTTTAGCACTTTTTTTTATTTTTAAAGGTTTTTTTACGAATTTAATAAATTTTTAAATAAAACTCGTAGGGTACTTATGAATACCCATCTTCCCATGGGGAAGCGGGGACGGGTACCCGCCATGGGGACAAGGGGCATTTTCACTTTGTGGGGGGTAGGGGGGCTATCCCCCCCCCCCCCCCCCCCCCCCCCCTGCCTCGTTGAAACTCCTCTTCTGTTGTGCTTAATGCAGAAAAGTTTGGTTTTTTCTTACCTCAGCGAGGTCTATGGCATGGTGATCAGCTATCACCTTATTTGTTCATGTTCTGTACTGAAGTCCTAAGCTTTCTATTCAGGAAGATGGAGGATTAAAATTTGATTGTTGGTATTTCTATCTGTCGCAATGTACCACAAATTTCACTCTTACTATTTGTAGATGACACCCTTCTTTTTTGTTAGGCTTCTCAGGCTGCTGCGCATAACATCAAATATGTTCTTCAATTATACGAGCAAGCATCTAGTCAGCACGTAAACTTAGAGAACTCTTCTATTGTCTTTAGCTGAAACACAACTCCTAAATTGCAACATAGTATCCATCAGACACGTGGTATATGAGTATTGGATAAGCATGACAAATATCTCGATCTCCCTTTTGTTGTTGGTAAATCTATCTTCTCCCATATCTGATAGGGGGTTTGGTAGTATATTCGTGGCTAGAGTGAAAATTCTGTCTTTAGTAGGGAAAGAAGTTATTTTGAAGTCAGTTATCCAAGCAATTCCTACTTATGTAATAAGCTGCCTTAAGGCTTTGTTGTCTAATTTGGGATATATCGAATCTATGATGGCATCATTCTGGTGGAATAATAAAAAACATAGGAGGATTCATTAGTTGAATTGGGAGTCTCTTAGCATAAGTAAAAGAGAAGGTGGTATGGGTTTTCGCCACCTTTGTACTTTTTAACCAGGAATTGCTTGTGAAACATGGCTTGTGCTTGCTTAAACAACCTAATTCATTGTTTTATAAATTATACAGAGCTAAATACTATCCAAATTGTGAGGTGATACACGTACTATTAGGAGCTAATCTATTCTTCTCTTGGAGAGAAATCTGGGGGGGCTTTATGTCTACTTTGTGAGGGCCTTAATGGGGAATTAGGTCCGGTACCAATGTGTATATCTGGCATGATAAATGGCTCCCTCGTCCCCCTTTATTTAGAGTTTTTTCTCCTAAGATCTTACCTAACGGTTCTTGTGTTTCAAGTTTTCTCACTTTAAGTACAAGTGGCTGAAATTCCGAAGTGATTAAGCAAGTACTTTTAGAACCTGATGTTGAGGTCATTTCTGTGAGGTCAGCATACTATCTTGCATTATCCTTACACAATAGAAGGCTGGAGGAAAATAGAGGCAGTACTTGCTATACATTTTAAGAGGCTCTGAACTTTCATTTCACTTGGTCTTGCAAGGTAACCCCAAAGGTTAGGCAGTTCATGTGGTGTGCTCATTGAAACATGTTACCTACAACTTAATGTTGTACAAAAGGAAAATTCAAGGACATCCATTTTGTGATATTTTTAAGAATACTGAGGAGAATATTACTCATTGTTTACTCCACAATCATTTTGCATGCTAGGTTTGGACACTTTCAAACTTGCCCTTATCCTCATTTTTATTTTCCGTAGCTTCAGATTTGGACTGGTTCTTAGGTGTCTATAATCATATGGACACGTCTTACTTTGAATTTTTTCTAGTTTGCTGTTGGTATCTTTGGCATAGAAGAAACGCTCTAATAATTGAGGGTATTAACCGGTCTCTTCTTTATGTTGTGCAATCTGTTACTAGTTTCCTTCGTCGGTTTTGGTCGGCAGTTGCATCTCCAGACGCAATCAAATTCTTGTCTAGCACGACTACTAACTGGTCAGTTCCTATAGCACGGGCACATTAGAACTGAATTTTGATGCTACATTTTTTGAAGATGTATGGGCTACTGGCATTAGTGTGGTGGCTGGGGATTGTGTGGGATAGTGTATAACTTGGGGCTCGTGTATCATTCACCAGCTGGTTGATCCGGAGGCCGCCGAAGCTTTAATAGTGAACACAGTTTGTGAAATGCTTACTCATTTTTCTTGGAATAATGTTACAATTGAAGGTGATTGCCAAACGGTTATATGAGCCCTCCAAAACAATGATATGAATTTCTTTTGGATTGGTCCAATTATTTCAGATGCCAAAAAGTGTTTTTGAAGTGATTGCAACCTCTCTTTCCAGCATGTTCGGCATACTACAAATAGGGTGCCCATCATCTAGCATAATAGGCTTATTCTTTGTACTGTTCTCATGTTCCAGAATTGAATGTATTAACCTATGTTTTGTCTCTGGATTCTTAAGTTTATAAAATCTACCGAATTTTTTGCCCTAAAAAAAAAAAAAATCCTAGGGCCCCCTTCAATTTTTATTAATTGCCACCTCAGCTCCAAAAGATAAATTTTTTCATTTTTTTCCTTATTTTTTAATTTGACCTTCTTACTGCAACATGTCGATGAGAGGCTCGCCTTTGACATAGGGGCCATTAGAGGCCAATAGCTAGCTAGCTAGCCAGGCATAGCCTTGAAAGTAAGAGCAGGCTAAGGATCTATAATATAAAACCATAAAAAAGACTAAATATAACTTCTCTACTCCTCTCCAAGGATCTAATCATAGATTTAATAAGGATTTAGATCCAGAAAAATTACCTCGAATGTTAAATCCAAAGGTAGGAAGAGAATGACTCCAATGAACTCTTCAAAGGAGCAATTGCGCACAGTAGAAAGTCATCAACAAATGATCAACTTCCACAACTCCAAAATCGTTCAAAATTTACACAGAACACCTCAACACACCAAACAAGTTGCTGTAAAAATTTCGTGCCAACCAGATCACCTAAAGTCTTCCAAATTTGCCAAATTTTTTGGACATCAATGGACCACCAAGAGCACCAAGTCCCCCAAGTGTTGGACCTCTAATGTAATAATCCACACACCTCGAATCTACTAGATAATGAGAGGATGAAGGTGCGGGAGCGGGCGGTTTGAGAGAATTAGAGAGGAATAGAGTTTGAAGAGTGTGAAACTTCAACACATGAAAGATCACACTTTTGGAGGGAAAGAGGGAATCTAGAGTGTTCAACCATCATATGGCTAGCCATCCCTTATTTATAGAGAGGATGATGTGATGCAAGTTGGCGTCACGCCTTCCATGGTTAGTTGCCAACTTGGCAATCAACTTGCCAACCTGCCAACCAACTTGCATGTGAATTTCACATGTATTTAAATTTAATTTGCATCTTCATTTCATCTTATGAAATATAGTGCAAATTAATTCTAAATTAATTTCAAATGAACTCCTTTATTTGAATTTTCCTCCAATACAAAAATTTCATTTTAATTAAATTAACTCTTTAAAGAGTTAAGTTGACACCTATAACTTGAAGAGTTAAGTTAATTGACTTAAGAAGTTAAGTCAAACCAATTAATTAAATTAACTCTTTAATTTAATTAATTGATTTGACTTAACTTCTTAAGTCAATTAACTTAACTCTTCAAGTTATAGGTGTCAACTTAACTCTTTAAGTTAACTTGATTAATTAATTGTCATATGGCACCAATTAAATTTACTCCTTAATTTAATTGGTCTAATTTAAATCCTTAAATTATTTGATTAATTTAACAATTAAATTAACCAAGGAGTATTGTTATTTGCACTCCAAAATATGTTATTCGCACTCCATTCTAAATTTTATATTAGGTTATTGACCAAAATATTTACTTACTTTTCATATTAATTTTAATTAATTTGCAAGACAAACATACCCTTCAATATAATAATTCTCACTTTCAACTTTGTTACTCATGAAAACATTTCACCTCAACTTCTCCAACATAATATCAAATAACAATAGACTTGGCAAATGGGTACCCATGGGTAACCAAAGAATGGGTAATGACGGGTTGGATAAATTTACCCATAGGTAGAATTATTCATTTTTTATTGAATACGAGATAGTAGACCCATTACCCATGACTATGTATGATGGGTAACACACATGTACTAGTATTTTTATTTTATTTTTTATACTTGAAGGTAAATTAATATGTATTTTTTAATTTACATAATATTATTCAAATATTACTTAAATACAATCAATAAAAGGGGGAACAAATTTTAAATATTATGTTGAACAAGTATTTAAAGTATGCCAAGTATTTTAGTTTGAAAAGTACAACTTAAATGTTTAAACATCTATCGATTTTAAGTTATATTACATTTCGAAGTTCAAATTTAAATCCCATTATATGTTACAAGTTTTTTAAATTAAAAATTTAGATACCACTTAAACATTGTTGTTATCATAGAAAAATGTGTTACATCCTCTAAATTATTTGCGAGAATTAGAGAATATTTTAATATATATATATATATTTTGTTATTCATGGGTTACCCGACGATTGGGTCAAAAAGTGGTAGGTAGATAGGCGGTGGATAAAATTATCTGTGTTTTATTAGGTGGAGAAAATGAGGCATATTATTCGCATTTTTTTGGATACCTGCGGTATGGGTATTTTTTGTCAAGTCTATATAATAAGGTGTAGTGCTCTTTTTCCTCATTTATTTCATTTTTTGATTGAAATAACTCTAAACAGTAGTCTTTATTAAGTAGAATAAGACCCACATTTAGGGTGTGATAATATAATATTTTGTTGTAATGCTATCATTTTTCTATTGAAGTTCAAAGCTATGTCTTCAGTGAGATAATTGAATTTAAAGATCAGATAATCTATTCATTTTTATGTGCTCTATCAAGTTGACATGGAATGAATTAAGGCTAGAAATGAATCAAGATTATATTTAATAGGATAAAGAATAGTACACTAAGGGCATAATTGTCCAATAATTTAAATTAAATTATATCTTAAAAATAAAAGGATATAATGGTCAATTTTTATAGACTAAAAATCAACTGGAGTGCCAATAACAAACTTTGGATTGCATATAACAATACCCTTAATCAACCCAATGACCAAAAATCAATCAACCGAATTCTTCCCCAAAACTGCCTAGGAGAATTTTCTAACTCCTTACAAAACTCCTCCCATCAAGTATAATTTCCTTTAAGCTTTTTTGTGTGACCCGTTTCTTGGAATAGTGCCCCACAAGCCAATTAGATTGGCCTTATAAACTATTTTCTTGTAGGGCCATCTTGATTGAATGATATTCATCATATGACCATCTTCATCTTACGCATTTGGATGAAATCCTTAGATCACATAAGACTACGGGGACTTGATTACGCATTGGATGGTAATCATGGAACAAGTCTTACATAGTTGTGATCTTAAATCTTTCAAGTCATAGAATCGTACGAGACAGTACATATAAGATCCGAATAGACTTGCACTAACATCGCATAAATTCAAGAGTTGGATGTTGCTCTTTTCCATGAGAAATCCCATATGAGATATAGATGCATATTAGTGGGTGCTTGTTAGAGATTAAGACACTAAAGACCCGCTAGAGAATCCACTAGATAACTAGAGTGGCAAGTCGGTAGTGACAAATTCTCAAGCTTACATTAATGCATATGATTAGTCCTTTCACTTGAGGATCTATGGTAATCTTGTGTTTGGTCCTTATGCTTTGAATCTTTTTTGGTCACTTAATGGGCCACTCAGGTTGAGATTGGGCATGAGCTACTAGACATAGAGGTTTATGAGATCCAAGATGGAATCTGACTCCTCATTTTTGTGAAAGGAGAGTGCATCTCCTATGTGTTCTATAATGATCGATTCGAAGAAATCCTTGCGCAAGGTGATGTGATAATTTGGAAAGGTGCTTCCAAAGATGAGGTCACTGAGGGAATCGAACATTGAGAATAAAGCATAGCATCGACACTATTAGGGAGTCGACTAATATCTTATCCTAGGCCTTTTTCATGGAGATAGAAGACAGAAGAACCGTAATTGCATGGTACGCGTAATGCTAGAATGGTTCTCCAAAAGCATTCATTTCGACCAATTAGTTGGGCTCTATAGGCTTGAGGTTGGATATCGACCATAGAGATTGGGTACTCTTCAATTAATTGAATTGAGTTGCTTATTTTAAAGGAGTTTAAACTAATATTAATATTTGATATTCCATAAGTCACAAGGAGTTCTGAGCCCATGTCCAATAATGGTAGAACCTAATGAGTCACACACAAAATCCAAATTGAATGACTTATTGGAGGAAGGGGAATTTTCTAAGTGTTAGAAAATTCACTCTTGACTGAATTTGAATAAGGCGAAAATTGGAGTAATTTTTTACTTGATCAATTTAAGAGTTAAATTGGTCAATTTAATTTAAGAGTTAAATTAAGACCAATTAATTAATAGTTAATTAATTTTTGTCACATGACTATCAACTGGTCAAATTAATTTAAAAGTTAAATTAATTGTGACTAGCTTAAGGATTTAAGCACTTTGACTTAAGAGTTAAGTCAAAGCATTATTGATTAAATTAAAGTGTTCAATTTAATTAAATTGGAGAGTTAATTTAGGGAGAAATTATTAAATGAAGAGTTCATTTAATATGAAATTAGAATTTATTTGAAAAACATTTCATGAGATGAAATGTAAATTCCAAATGACATTCAAATTCACATATTACTAATTGTTAGTGGTCACCATGGCATGGGCATATGGCATCCGCCCCTTGAAGATGGTGTGTGACCACACACCATCCTCCTCCTATATATAGATATAGGAGCGGGGCGGCCATAAGGAATGCATTTTGCAAGATGTGAATTATTCTCCCAACAACAAACTTTGTTAGTGGGCATCTAATAGTTAGATTCTCCACAAATCTCTCCAACCTCCCCATCCATACTTGGCCTTCTTTCCTCCATTTCTCTATAATTATCTCCAGCTATTTTTATAGAGAATGGGGTACTCCATTTGGTGTGTGGACTATCTCGTTAGAGGTAATACGTTTGGGTTGCTATTTGCTCTTGGAAAGAAATTTCTGGTAGCCCCTTGCAGCGAGTTCTGGGAGGACTTATTTTGTTCTGATTGAGCTAAAATTTTGGATGTAGCATCTTCAAGGTATTGAGGGAATATAGTAAAATATTTGGCTCAAAACAAGAAGTTTAAGTTAGGTAAGTCCAGTAGTGTTTTTGCTGCTCCAGTGAGGGGACATCTTCAAGAGTTGAAGGGTGTTATTCCTTGTTCCTTGATTTTCGATTTCATCAAGGTATTTCCCTGACTAAGTCTGAATCCTATGCATGTCTAGATCTTTGTGGATGTGTGTGGGCAAGTTTTTATTCAATTTTTTTTTTAATCTGAATGGATCCTAGAGCTATACACACATTCAAGTGGTATCAAAGTCTTATTCATGCATGGATTTGGATTTTGTTTGGATGACTGGTTCTTGTGAAGAATTGATCAACGTCACCATGTACTCGATCCATATGAAAGGTTGGAGTGTATGGATGGTCCTGTATGTGGCTCCATGGTTAAAGGATTGAAAGCATGCTATTATGTATTTTAAATGTTAAATCATGTGATGAGTATGTTTTTAATTCATTTTTCCTAATGTTGAATTTTGATTTGGCATTGGTGAGTGTTATATGTTGATATAGCATGTTGTATATGGCCTTAAGTTGTTTTGGTCATTTTTGGATCCTATATGATTGGAGTTGATTGGGGATTTTTGAAGAATATGATCCTTACTTAAACTTATTTTTCAAGCATGATTGAGCACTTGGAATTTCAATTTTAAAAGGTTTTTTAATCTAAAATTTTCATTCATTTTGTGTGTTTTGATGTTTAGAAGTTGCTCTAAAAATCTTGGCACACAAAAGTTGAGCCAAAAATGGCTTGACTCTCTCAAGACTCAAAAATAGAGGAGTTGTTGGCCATAGCAGCGCATAGAGCAAGGTAGTGGCTGAGAGCTGCTGCCCAGCCATCCGCATGCCTCGGCCAACAATGCCCAATTTGTTTGGAGTGAGTTTTGATGCTTATTTTAGGTTCCTTTTGTGACTAAAATGATATTGAAACTCACACAATGGATGCACTAGTGTTGTGCAAGTTCTCAAAATTGTGTTGGAGACTTTTGATTGCTTTTAAAACTTGTTAAAGTTAATTTCCAATTGAGGCAAAAATATGATGCATAAATGGTATGCTTGTTTTTGCATGACCAATTATTTGTTAATATGATTAGCATTTAATTCATGGAATTGAACGTCAATTCTTGATTTATTTATTATTCATTTAAGTGTTGAATAGATGATGAATGAATGGGGTGACCATGAGCCTTTAATATTGATTTTATTTGTTTCAAGTTGTTGAAAAGTGTTGTATTAAATTAGGGCTCGCATGCCTCTTAATTTTTATCTTGTAAATGTTATGAGAGTAGAATCACTAGGAGTGAGGATTTCTTTCTCATGTAAATGTTACAAGGAGCAAAGAAGACCTTTGGAGGCATGAAGACCCATGAATGTATAGGATACACTCACGTAATAACTAGATTTAATTAACCCACTTAAAATCAACTAAGTGGTGCACCTATGACACTAAATGCATCACTTGATTAGACTCATGGTCATCCGACCCTAAGAGCATGCTAGGCGTATTTACTTATTCATGCTTTCCATATCCTATTAATATATGAGATGCATGTTTAAGATATAGAAAACCTAAATAAGAAGATAAAATGATAAGATCTTTGCAAGCAAAAACCCTCCACTTAGAATGTCTAAGTGCTTTCAAATATTAAGTCAAGATGGATACAAATTAAAAGGAGTTTTAATTAATTCATGCCTTCTACCAATAGTATGTGGCATGATGATGCTACCATTGTTTGTGTGATGTCTTACGAGTCGTGGGTCACACTTATAGTGGAAAACTATAACCACATACTTAGCATGAGACGCACCTTTGATTTGAGAATGCTCATGCACTGGCACACGAGTCATGGGATGTCATAGGCCCATCTTGAATTAAAGTTTGATTGGTAGGTTTGACTTAACACTTACTAATGTAGATGCGTGACGAGTCATGGGTCTACATGAAAAGTGAGGCAAAATATATCAAGAGTTGTATGATATGCAATTAGCAAAAGTTACTTACCTTTGTATCGTTTGTGGATGTCTCACGACTCATGGGCTCACTTGCAGGTCCTTAGGATCTTGATTCTCATTAGGAAATGAGATTTCCCGAATTCTTCTGGGGGTGAAAGATTTGACAAAATAGTGAGAGAAAAACATGCTTGAAAGATCATAAACATGTTTTCCATATCAATATTCAATCAATCACATGCTTATACTCTTTTTTCGCCGCTTGTAGATTTTTGAAATCTTCAAAACAAAATGGCTAAAAATCCACTCACAAGCATTTTGGAAACTAATAAGCTAATCAGGACAAACTTCCACGATTGGTTGAGAAACCTTAAGATAATTCTTGAATCCGATAAGAGGACTTATGTCCTAGATCAAAGTCCTACGGACACATTGGGTTGCCACCTATGAGGACTGTGAAAGGTTCACTAAATTTATAGATGATGATCTACAAGTGAGATGCCTTATGTTGGCTTCCATGACCAATGAGCTCCAAAAGACTGACGAGCATATGAAACATGCAAGAAAGGTCTACTTGCACCTACAAGAGTTGTACGGTGTAAAAACTAGGCACGAAAGGTTCGCTTTGTTTAGGAAGCTCTTTAGGTCAAGGATGGTAGAGGGCTCAAGTGTCCATGATCACAGGCTCAAGATATTTAGACTCATTGAGAAGCTTAGATAACTTGACGTGATCATGGACAATGATCTCTACATAGATTTGATCATCAAGTCATTACCCCTATCATTTGGATAATTTGTTGTGAACTTTAATATATCCAAGCAAGAAGTGACAAATAACGAATTGGTGAATATGCTTATGACTGCCGAGGTGACTATGAAAAAGGAGAAACCTTTTATGCTTGCTTCCTCCTCTAAGTCAAAAAGTCCTAGGGGCCCAAGAAAGGGATGTAAGAGGAAGAAGAGTTCTTCCTCCAAAGGGAAGCAACTTGTGAAATGTTCCGTGCGGGCTAAGAAAAGGCTAAAATCGATGCGAGTTGTTTCTACTGTGGTGAAAAGGGACACTGGAAAAGGAACTACAAAGCTTACCTTGCAGCCCTTGAGAAGGATATATACTTTATTGAAGTGCATTTAATCACCAATTATTCCTTATGGATATTTGATACCGTATGTGGTTCTCACCTTTGTAATTCATTAGGGGGGATGGAAAGAAGAAAGAGTCTTCATGAAGGGGATATGATCCTCCGCCTTCGAAATGGAGCAAGAGTTGCCGCCAAAGTTCAAGGCATAATCAAGTTGGGCTTTGGGAATACTTGTATTGTGCTTGATCTAGTTTATTATGTACCTAATCTTGTTAAGAACATCATTTCAATTCCTATTCTTGATAATGAAGGATTTGATTTTTCAATATCGAATGGGATGTTAAGGGCATTAAAGAATGGTTTTGTGATCGCTCAAGGTACATTAATTAGCGGATTGTACATATATACTTGATTCTCAACCTTTACTAATGCACATTCAATCAAGTAAAAGAAAGATAGATAACCAAGAAGATGCCATCCTTTGGCATGCAAGCCTTGGGCATATCTCTAAGAATAGAATGAGCAAGATGGAAGCTCTCAAAGAACTAAAAGTTAGTGGTATTGAGAACCTTCCTACTTGTGAATCTTGTTTGAAGGAAAAAATGACAAAGGCTCCTTTTGTAGGACAATTGGAGTACTCCACAATTCCTTTAGATTTGATCCATAAGGATGTTTGTGGCCTACTAAGATTTTGTGGGAGAAATGGTTGTTCTTACTTCATCACTTTCAGCGACGATTATAGTTGGTTAAGACACGCGTATCTTATGAAGTACTAGTTTGAAACCTTTGAGAAGTTCAAAGAATATAGGAATGAAGTAGAAAAGCAATTAGGACTTAGTATTAAAGCTCTTCCATCGGATCGAGGGGGAGAATACTTAAGTGCCGAATTATTGGATTATCTAAAGAAGAATGGGATTCTTTCACAATAGACTCCACCTGGCACACCTTAACACAATGTAGTAGCCGAGAGGAGAAATTGTACCTTGTTGGATATGGTACGTTCCATGATGAGTTTTTCTGATGTGCCCATATCTTTTTGGGGATACGTCTTAGAAACGGAGGGGAAGCTACTAAATGTAGTACCTTCAAAGTTGGTACCTAAAATGCCGCATGAGATGTGGTATGGCAAAACACCCTCTTACCACTACCTTAGGGTTTGGGGGTCTCCTACTTACGTGAGATGGACAATAGGAGACAAGTTGGATAACAGATTTATCTTGTGCAAGTTTGTGGGATACCCAACAGAGTCTATGAGTTATTACTTTTGCGATCCCTCGGAACAAAGAGTGCTTGTTTCAAGGAATGCCACTTTTTTGGAAAAGGATTTTCTATTATATAGAAACGGAATTGTTATTGAATTTGATGAAGTTCAAGATGATTAATAAATTCTACAAGCAATGGAAACAAGCGAGCAATAAGAGCCTCACACACAACCTCGAAGAAGATAGAAGCGAATCAAGATGTAACTTGAAAGGTTCGGATTCCTTCATGAGACCAGCCAATCAGATATCGATCCGAAGACCTATGAGGAAGCTATGTTGGACATAGACTCGGGGACATTATTTTAATGCCATGAGATCCGAAATGGACTCCATATACTCTAACAAAGTATGGACTTTAGTAGATCCACAGAAGAAAATAGTTCATGTTGGTTGCAAGTGGATTTATAAGCAAAAGCTAGGAGTTAATAGAGAGGTAGTGACCTTTAAGGTGCAACTAGTAGCAAAAGGTTACACTTAAAGACCCTGTATCGATTTCGAGGAAACTTTTCACTGGTCGCTATGCCTAAGTCTATTTGGATTCTACTTGCCATAGCCGCATTATAACTATGAGATATGGTAAATGGATGTGAAAATTACTTTCCTCAATGGAGATATTGAAGAAGAAATCCATATGGAACAACCACAAGGTTTTACATCCAAGGGGAGTGATGTAAAAGGTTTGCAAACTCCAGAGATCCATTTATGGACTCAAACAGGCATCTCAAAGTTGGAACATACATTTTGACCAGACAGTCAAATTGTTTGGCTTTGTCAAAAATGTGTATGAACTATGTGTGTATATGAAGGCTAGTAGGTGTAGTGTACAGTTTATTATGCTTTATATTGATGACATCCTTCTCATTGGGAATAAGGTAGGAATGCTAGAGTATACTAAAGCGTGGTTATCTACACAATTCTCCATAAAGGATTTAGGAGAAGCATCCTACGTATCAGGAATATGTATCTATAGAGATAGATCGAGTAGGATGCTTAGGCTTTCCCAAAGCCCGTACAATAACAAAATACTAAACTTCTTTAGTATGGAAGAATCTAAGAGGGGATTCCTTCCCATGAGACATGGCATTCGTCTCTCCAAGTATGCCCCCCTAGATTGAAGAAGAGAGATAGAGGATGTCCCACATACCTTATGCATATGCTATAGGGAGCATAATGTTTACAGTTTAATATACAAGACCGGATATGGCACACGTTCTAAGTATTATGAGCCGTTTCCAATCCGATCTTGGTGAGAGTTACTGGACAGCTGTAAAAATAATCCTTAAGTACTTGATAAGGACTAAGGACATGTTTTTGGTATACAATGATGGAGAATTGAAACTCGAGGGGTTTTTGAATTCTAGTTTCCAATCCGATGTAGATGATCTAAAATCCACTTCTGAATTTATATTTTGCCTCAATGGCGGCGTGGTGAGTTGGAAGAGTTCCAAACAAGACACCACGACCAACTCTACCACAGAGGCAGAATATATTGCAACTTTAGAAGCTGCAAAGGAAGGTGTTTGGATGAAAAACTTCATTCAAAAGTTGAATGTAGTGCCTAGCATTACTGACCTAGTAGTTGTCTTTTGTGACAACAACGGGGTGGTAGCGCAAGCTAAAGAGCCAAGATCTCATCAGCGATCCAAGCACATTTTGAGGTGATATCACTTGATCCAGGAGAACATTGATAGAGGCAGCATTCGAGTGGAGAGAGTTGCCTTAGAAGAGAATATAGCAGATCCGCTGACTAAACCCCTATCGCAAAAGGTTATTGAAGGACATCTTGAGAAGATGGGTCTCAAGGCCATGGGGCATTAGCTTTAGGGCAAGTGGGATATTGTTGCAATAGTACCCCGCAAAACGATTAAATTTATCTCATAAACTGTTTCCTTGTAAGACCATCTTGATTGAATTATATTCATTATATGGCCATCTTTATTTTATGCTATTTATTTACTTCATTGGCATTTGGATGAAACCCTTAGATCACATAAGACTACATGACTTGGTTGCGTATTGGATGGTAATCATGGAATATGTCTTACACAGTTGTGATCTTAAATCTTTCTAGTTATAGGATCTTACGAGACTAGGCATCTAAAATTCGAATAGACTTGCACTGACGATGTATAAATCCAAAGGTTGGAATAGAGCAATCCTATATGAGATATGGATGTATATTAGTAGGTGCTTGTTAGAGAACAAGGCATTGAAGACCCGCTAGAGAATCCACTAGATAGCCAGAGTGGCAAGTCGGTAGTGGTAAATTCTCAAGTTTATGCTAGTGCATTTGATTAGTCATTTGACCTGAGGATCTATGGTAATCTTGTGTTTAGTCCTTATGCTTTGACTCTTCCTTGGTCACTTAGTGGGCCACTCAGGTTGAGATTGGGATGAGCTACTAGATATGGAGGTTTGTGAGATCCAAGATAGAATTTGATTTCTCGCTTTTGTGAAGGGCGAGTGCACTCCTATGTGTTCTATAATGATAGATTTGAAGAAATCCTTGCACAAGGTGATGTGACAATTTGAAAAGGTATTTCCAAAGATGAGGTCACTAAAAGAATCGAACATTAAGAATAGAAGCATAGTATCAAGGCTATTAGGGAGCCAACTAATATCTTACCCTAGGCCTATTTCATGGAGATAGGAGATGGAAAGATCATATTTGCATGGTACGCGTAATGCTAGAATGGTTATCCAAAAACATTCATTTTGGCCAATTAGTTGGGCTCCATAGGCTTGAGGTTGGACAACAACTATGGAGATTGGGTACTCTTCAATTAATGAGACTAATTGAATTGGGTCACTTAGTTTAAAAGAGTTTAAACTAATGTGAATATTTGATATTCCATAAGTTATAAGGAGTTGTAAACCCATGTCCAATGAATGGTAGAACCTAATGGATCACACGCAAAAGCCAAATTGCATGACCTATCACAGGAAGGAGAATTATCTAAGTGTTAGAAAATTCACTCTTGATTGAATTTCAAGGAGGCGAAAATTGGAGTCATTTTTGACTTGATCAATTTAAGAGTTAAATTGGTTAGTTTAATTTGAGATTTAAATTAAGATCAATTAATTAATAGTTAATTAATTGATGTCACATGACTATTAATTGGTCAAATTAATTTAAGAGTTAAATTAATTTTGACTAGCTTAAGGAGTTAAGCACTTTGACTTAAGAGTTAGATTCTCCACAAACCTCTCCAACCTCCTTCATCCTCCCCATCCATACTTGGCCTTCTTTCTTCCATTTCTCTTCAATTATCTCTAGCTATATTTGTAGAGAAAGGGTCACTCCATTTGGTGTGTGGGCTGTCTCGTTAGAGGCACTACGTTTAGGTTGTTATTTTCTCTTGGAAAGTAGTTTCTAGCAGCCGTTTGCAACAAGTTCTGGGAGGACTTATTTGGTTCTGATTGAGCAAACATTTTGACTGTAGCATCTTCAAGGTGTTGAGAGAATACAACAAAATTTTCGACTCAAAACAAGGAGTATAACTTGGGAAATTTGGTGGTGTTTCTATTGCGCTAATGTGGGGACAACTTCAAGAGTTTTTTCCTTGTTCCTTGATTTTTGGTTTCATCAAGGTATTTCCCTTACTAAGTTTGAATCATATGCATATCTAGATCCTTGTGGATGTGTGTGGGCTAGTTTTTATTCAGTTTTTCTTTTATAATTTAAATGGATCATAGCACCATACACACCTTCACCATTAGGTTCATTCATTCATTGAACATGGGCTCACAACTAATTGTGATATTTTAAATATTGAAATACTCACATTGGTTTAAACTCCTTTAAACCAATAACTCTTTCAATTAATCTCTATTAATCGAAGAGTACCCTACCTGCATAGTCGATGTTTAGCAACAAGCTCATGGAGCCCAACAAATTAGATGAAACGAATATGCTCTGATGAACCATTCTAGTTCTACGATTACCATGCAAATATGGTCTTTCCGTCTTTTATCTTCTAAAAGAGGCCTAGGGAAAGATATTCATTGGTTCCCTAATAGACTCAATAATTATGTTTCTAGTCCTAGTGTTCGATTTCGATTTATGACCTCATCTTTGAAAAACTCCTTTTCCAAATTATCATACTACCTTGCACAAGGACTCCTTGGAATCGATCATAATAGAATACATAGGAGATGCACTCTCTCTTCACAACGACGAAGAGACAGATCCCATCTTGGATCTCACAAACCTCTATGTCTAAGTAGCCCATACCCAATCTTAACTCGGATGACCCGTTACGTGGTTGGTGAAGAGTCAAAGTAATGAGGACCTAAACATTAGATTACTACAGATCCTCACGTCAAAGGACTAATAATATGTACTAGCGTAAGTTGGAGAACTTGCCTAGGGGTGTTCATTTGGTTAAATCCGATCGAACCGAATGGTTCGGTCAGTTAATTGAAAATTTCAATTTTTAAAAATCCGTAACCGAAAATTGAACCGAATAGGTTTGGTTCAGTTTTGGTTTTTAACCAAAAAAATTGGTTCGGTTTCAGTTTTAACCGAAACTGAACCAGTCACAATCGATTTTTCGGTTTCGGTTAAAGTCGAAATCGAAACCAAAAAAAATAAATAAATTATTTTCTGTACCAAAAAAGTGTTATAAAAATTTGTTTGATAAAAGTAAGTTTGTTTAATTACAAATTGAATTAGGATACTTATTCTTTTAGTACCAAAAAATTTATTTAATAAAAGTATATTGATAAAAATATTTATTTTTAGGTGAAAATGTTGATTTAGATTACTTTTTTTTTCTATATTGAAAATATTTGTTTTGATAAAATTATAATTTATCTATTCTAAACAAATACATTTAAAATATTATAAATTTAAGAAGATAAATAAATATTTTAATTATTTTATGTTATAAAAATTTTAGTATACACATTGAGTGTGCTAAAATTGCTAGCTTATAATCATAAGGCAGAAGCACGCGATTTTTGCATATTCAAACCTTAACTGTTAAGATCGAGTAGCGGATTAAATTTTAAACTCAATATACTAAACTTAAATAGCTAATTGATCCAATGACATCATAACATAGATTGCGGATTTGTAAATATTGTGAAAAATACAATTATAACCTTATTAAATCATCATTTCTAAAGGATAATTATGAAATATTGATAAAATTTGTATCCAAACTATCTTTTCTATGTTAAATTCTCCAATTTATCATTCAAACTATATTGTCAATTTTTATTGTTGAAATAATTAAAAGGACAAATTATGTAAATGAACAAAAATAACTTCTGTTTTAGACACAAAAAGGGTCTTTGTTTTTATAATAATATAGATAAAATCTTTATTGGCCAGTAGATGCAATATACTACTAGTACTCACAGGAATAGCCGAATAGGATTCAATCCCTTATTCCTTAGTTTGCAATTTAAGTTGAAATTTTAATTTTGCTCATCAACTTACCCTATAATATATATAAGTTTAATTAATTAATTAAAAGAAAATTTAATTTTCTTTTAATATAACATTTTTGCTATTTAAATCATAATCATCTATTTTTTTTTTTATATGTAATGTGTAATAGCTCATATAATAAAAAGATTATGCAATTGTACCATTTGAGTTTAGAAAACATATCATTTTTTTTATCCTTGTATCACAGCTATTCATGTTTTTATATCTCATATATTAATATCTATGTTATTTATAAAACATAGGATTTTTAATAACTATTTTGATATATTATTTACTTATTTTTTTCTCAATTATTTCACCTTATAAAAAATTTCCTTTTATTTATCCCAAAAATTTAAAAATACATTAACATTTACGTTATTTGAAAATTTATATTTATTTATCTTGGACTTAAAAAATTTAATAAAAGGGGTGAAACAAAACTAAAACTAGTACTGATTGAATAATAAAATTATATATATATAAAGATAAAAAGATAAAAAAAAAGGTTTTGATTTTTTCAGTTCGGTTCACCCTTTTTTTTAGTTTTTGCAGTTCAGTTTTTTTAGTTTTCAATCAGTTCGGTCGGTTTCGATTTTTTTTAACACCCCTAAACTTGCCGCTATTAAGTTGCCACTCCGGTTATCTAGTGGATTCTCTGGGCGGGTCTTCAGTGAATTTGTTCTTTAACAAGCACCTAGTAACGTGCACCAATATCTAACATGGATTGCTTGTGAAACGGAGCGATATCCAACCATTGGATTTATACATGTTAGTGTAAGTTTGTTCAAACCTTAGATGCCCCGTCTCTTAAGATTCTATGACTAGGAATGTTTAAAATCACGAATGTGTAAGACTTATTTAATGATTACCACCCAGTGCGTGACCAAGTCCCATAGTTTTGTGTGATTTAGGGGCTTCAACCAAATGCCAGTGAAGTAAAAAAAAAAACATGAGATGAAGATGACCATTTTATTTGAATATCATTCAATCAAAATTGTATCACAAGTGAAATAGCTTATATGGTAATCTAATTGGTTGTGGGGCACTACTTCAATAGGCCTATGCCATGGAGGTGAGCCCTTGGCCTCCTACAGGCTTGCAACCTCTGGCAAACTTCTATTTTTTTATTTTTAATTTTTCATTTATTGGCTTTTTATAATTTTAGCTTTCTTTTTATTTTAATATTGCAGATTTGAATATTTCTAGGTATTAAAGTTTTGCATAGTTTTACAGATTGGTCAAGTTAATCTTTTTAGAATTATTTTGTTATTATACATTTGACTAGGATTTGGATTATGTGTTGAATTTAAAATGTATTATATGTTGGATTATATTTTGGATCATGTGCGGGAATTATATTGCATCATATATCAGATTATGTTACATTATCTTTTGTGAATTATATCTTGTTTTAACTTATTATTATTTGTTTGTTTTTATTGCATTTTAAAGTTAAAGTTTAATTAGTGTGTAGATTAATATTGATTACAAATTGAAGTTTAATTTCAATAAGTTAATTTGATTAAATTTTTTTTTTTTAGTTCTTAGGTTTGATTTGTGAGTTGTTTTAATTGATTGGTATATGGTTTATTTTAACAGGGTTTAAAATTAAAGTTTAATTAGTTAAGTTGGAGTAATTTTTTGATTTGGGTTTAATGTTTAGTTTCAATAATCTAATTCTTGATTGAAATCAATTTAATTAGGAGTTGGGTTTATTTTACAATTTGTCTAATTTTATGAATTAATATTTAGTTTAATTTGGTTTGGTTTTAAAGTTAAATTTAATTAGTTGATCTGGATTAATGTTTATTCTCTATGTGAGGTTTGGGTTTTTGAACTTTAACAAACTTTTAGTGCATGCACATATGTAAATGAAAAAGGAAAAGTTGATTTGATTGAGGCTTGATTAGATTGTTCAACATATGTGAAGTTCTTGTTCGAACCTTAATGAACTCTTTTAAGTCCTAATTTGATTAATCTTTTGGTTATTTTTATTAGAGTTTAAAGTTTAAATTTAATTAGTTAAGTTGCATTAATCTTGATTAGGGTAAACTAATTCGATTGGATTTAAATTTGACTAGGGGTTAATTATATGTAAGTACCTCCTGTTGCACCATTCTAATATCCCCCTAATCAAGAACATATGTGCAAGAAGATGAAGAAAATGACATTTGATTATAAATTGTTGCATATTAACTTTTAAGCTTGGATTATATATAATTTGGATGTTGTGTTGTTTGTAAGACTGATTTGTTAAATTTTGGTGTATGAATTATTGGTTTTGTTTTATGTTATATGTTGATAGCTAGCATATGCCCCACCATGCTATGCATGAACTAAATTAATTATAATTAAAAATATAAATATATGCATTATTCTAATATTATGTAAAATCAAATTAGTTCTAATTTTTTTTAAATAAAATAAAATAAAATAAAAACCTCATGGAATTATGATAGATAAATATCAAAGACATCATAGCATCATCACATTTATAAAAGCACAATATATACAAACAAAAACACTTATAATATTTCATAATAAAAGAACAACTCAACAAATTTAAGGCTATTGAAAAAAATATATATATATAATGCTTGAAAATATAAAAAATTATGAACAATCTTGACAGTATAAAGCTCTATTGCAAAATAGAAAATCAACTCAAAGCAAGGTGAACTTGTGTTAAATTATTTTAAATATTTTATGTATAGAAAAAATTATGATTAGATATCTTTATTTATTTATTCTTTCACTAATCATTTTTATTTCACTATCTAATTTAAAAATAAAAACAAAAAAATGATCGAAATATCAATTAATTTATCATATGACTAACTTTGATTTATGTCAAAATACTGATTATAAAAATTAAAAAAGTTATGATTTTTCACTTATAAATATTATAAGGAATAAAAAAATGTAAATATATGTGATTATTTCTAATATATTATTTTTATAAATTATTGTTGCATTTATCTAGTTTTCATCTTTCCACCATTTTTCTTAACTTTTTTTTAATATTTACCACCAGTTGAATTTTCTTATTTAAGAAAATTATAAATTATATTTATTTAATTTTCACACATTTATCATAAGTGTTAATGAAAATTTTGGGTAAATAAAATAAAAATAAAAATTTAAAATTAAATATGCCAAATAAATTTTATTAAATAAATTATGAATAAAACTCTAATTTAAAAAAAATAATAATTAGAATATTCTCCTTTTTCTTGACTTCTTTATCATTATTTCTCTTGGAGCCTAAAAAGAGTATTTTTAATCCAAAAAACAGTTGGGATTTTAATATCTTGATGGATGAATAGTAGTGAACTTAAATAGACAACAAAAAATTTAAATGAATCACAAAGTATTTGTTCTCCAATAGAGCTTTGAAATAAATTATAAATTACTTTTATATCTCGCCATGTAGTTGTTTCTTCATATAAATAAACTCTTCACAATATACTGGATGCAATTAAAACAAATTCAATTATTCAAATATTTTTATTTTCTTCATAATATTCATTTGACTTCAAGTAATTAAATAAAGAAACAGTATTTTTTAGTATTTCAAGAAGAAAACTTATTATTTAATAACATAAATTGGAGATTTCATTTGAAAATGTTAAAATTTAAATATAGTTTATATAATTTGACTAATTATAGAGTATATATAATTTGACTAATTATAGAGTATCAATGTATAGCTACTTTAAATCTATAAATTATATATATGTGTGTGTATTCTTAAAATCACTAAAATTTAAAACAATAATAAAAAAGTTAATGAACAACGGAATAAAATATTTTTATTTAATATATTTTAAAATTATACATACAAAATTAAATATTTTAATAGAATATACAAGCAAACTATTGTTTTTAGATATAAAACATTTTTATTATAATCTCGTTAAGAATGCATAGGTTATAATAATATTTTTTGTCACACTTGAGTATTTTAAAATATTATTTGTTTGCCAACATGATAACAACTATTCACTTTAGTTTATAGATTTGTTTAATCATTTTTAATATTATCGAATAACATATTTTACATATTATGTAAATTATTATAAAATAAAAATTGATTTTTAATATTTAACACAATATACAATGCAAATCAATATATATCTCATTAAATACAATTGAAGAATATATATCTTAAGTGGAAATAAATTGATTATATATTTTAAATACAAAAAGATTACTATACATGAAAAATTATAATTTCTTTGTTTCGTCATAACTTAAATTATCAAATACTTTATTGTTATAAAATTTTAAACTATTCTTGGAACAAAAATTTATAGCTAAAGTAAAATATTAAAATATTTAATCTTTTTTATCATAAATTAGTTTTAATATTTTTATTTAATTAAATTATTTAGTTTTAAATATGCATTTGTTAGATAGTATCAATACATCTATTTTATGTATCAAATTTCATCATGCCAAGACACGAATAATGATTTTTAATCATTCAAGTTATCAAAGTATAAGTTTTTAAAATACATAATATACATATTATATAAAAGAATTTTTTATTTAGTAATGAAGTCTAAGTTTCTAATTACATATACATAGGCTTTGAAAATCAATTTATATATAAGTTATTTATCTATTGATAGAGAAATGAAATACTTTATATAAATATATTATAAATATAAATAAATTTTTAGTTAATTGAAGTATAAATACCAAGTATAATGAAGTACATTCGACATAAAAAAAGTCATGCTTAAATAATTAAATATTAATATTCTTTTATTAAACCTAAGTAAGAAATCCCATATAAAAACATAATTTTTTAATCATTCATTTGATAGGAAAATTGAGTTGATATATTTCAAAAAGCCACACTATTCTAAGTACAACATTCAAATACAAAGCACACACAGATAATTTCTTTATCTAAAGAAACAAAAAAAAATAGTAAAATATAAATTCAATAACCAAATACATTTTGAATTTAAATTATTTAATGAGATAAAAATATTACATCTATGATTATGGATATTTTGAAATTTTATAAGGAAATAAAAAAATTATTATTATGAATATTTGATTATCCCATTGTATTAAAATAAAATTAAAAAATAAATTAACATCAATAAAAATATTTTAATTTAATTAAAAACTTAAAATTCTAAGAATTGAGAATTTGATCAAAATTGTACGATTACGGTCCCACAACATCGTGTTCTATATAACAGTATAGATATTGGTGCATTGGATACATGTTTTGTTGTATGGATGGCTAATTTTGTTGTATACAAGTTTCCATTTTTAGTAGTTTTGACATAGAAATATTTTTTTTTTTTCATTTATTAGAAATTTTACAATGAAAAGATCTATCACAAAGTGAAAAAAAGAATATATAACAAAATTTCTGATGGAATTATTTGTCATAATGTAATAAGAAAAAATATATAATTATTTGGCGACAGAAAAGATCCGTCTAGATATATTAATATGGAGCAGACAAAATTGTTTCAAGTACTACAAAAGTAGAAGTTGCCTCTTCTTCAAAAAGAGGAGAGCATGTTATTCACGTTTCATAATTTGATGGTTGGAGGGAAATTGAAAGTTAAGCACTAGAAATCTTAATATTCTCAAAGGGAAAAATAGAGATGTCTTTTGTGTTACCCATGATATGTGGAAGTACTGGCGTAATTCATAGAGTTATTCGATTTGAATGCTATATGAAGAACATAAGCCTAATAATGAATCAAGAAGGCCTAAGATGTACAATTTGTCATTGACCTGAAAATTTCATTAACCCAAAGGTCATGTTTCTATCAATGGAATTCGTACAAGAAAGGTGGCCGTGATTTTGGGACCTCCATTTCCATTGCAAAAGGTTTTAGTTGCAAATTCTGTCACAAAATTTGCAACCATAATTTTTGCTATGGATTTTGGGCATCGCAAAATTTGTTGCAAACGTCATTTTTTGAATATTTTTTTCTCAAAGTTCGTCATAAATTTGATCACAAATGACGACTAATTTTTCTAGTATTGACATTGCTTGAAAAACTATTGTAACTGTTTTAATGTTCCATAAAGTTACCTAGGTTGAGTGATTGTGGCTATTCACAGAAGTTCAAAAGAAAAGCCATGACTATTAATGGAGACAAGGCGTATGTAAACATGACTTGGCTTCTAACTTAAAATATAAAAAAAACCATTACAATATTCTTTCTCATACACACATTCTCCCTTTATATATATGATTTCGATCAAATTATAGATTTGGCAATTTGTAGCTCAAAGTATTTCATAGTCAGTGCAGTAATAGAGAGCTATTGTCTTTAAGATGGAACCTTCATGCTTGAGAACAATGACAAAGATTCCCTTAAACAAAGAAAGTGCATGACCATACACAGTAGAGATTCTCATCATTATACTAATAAAGTAATATATATATATATATATATATATATATATGTTCATATTCGTACATAAATGAACTACAGTTGTTGTGTTTGGTTAATACAATGATGGCTTGAAAGTTAGGTAGCCACCATAAAGAATATAATAATATGATATTTTTCTGTCTTTTATAAGTTGAACTTCATTTATTATTATTAATATACAAAAGCCATCGTACGCGAAACCGTCAAGGTTAATTTAGTATCCACGATCCTATCTTAATTTTACGAGCACAATATAAATAGGATAATAGATCAAACAATTTAACCTAAATTTTATCTTACAAAATACAAGCATACTTCCAACATCTCACATATTACCAAAGGTGGGCCGGGACTTGTGCAGAGTGTATGAAATCTAAAAGTTGTATATATATATTACCGTAATGCTGATATGTTATAATATATATGGTGTCCATGTTGTAAATTTATACACGGTTAGTTAATTATTAAAATTTATAATTATATATATCTCTATTGTGGATTTTGTTTATTACTAGAATCTGTGACTCAAATTCTTATAACGTTGAGAATGGCCAAATTGGTAAGCAATATCAATTGTCATAAATACACCTATAATAAATAATTAATTTGTTCTCATCTCTAGTTTTTTATTGAGGATATTTTTTGCTACTTACCATTCTCTCTATTGCCTCCTCTTTTTAATATATACAGGCTGACTTTTTGCATCCACCCACAGCCACACTCCATAGAGCACTTAGTTTACATAGAAAAGGAAAATGGCGTACAACTTCAATGGTGTAAACATGGTAGACATCTAGTTTAAGTGACTCTATAGATGTATTTTATTTATTTATTTTTTGGTTTCTTTTTGTGTCATCTCTTACAATCCCTAAATTTTTTCCTTGTAGAGGAAACCTGCAGTGGTGGAAATGGACCATGATTACGGATGCCTACGAATCAATGGTATTCTCACCCCGGAGCCTCTTAATTCTCTCCCTTTGACACCACCTACATCTCCACCACCAGAACACGTAACACGGGCATGGCTGATTTCTTTGTCCTTTCTTTTTATCCTATATACATGTATATACATGTTTGTCGATCTTTTTGTGAGTGGTCATGACTCTTTTCTCTTTTGTCTAGTACCTTAACCGTAAGGATTTGTTTATGATCCTAAATTAAGAAGAGTACAAAAATTTGGTTTTTTATTATTTATTTATTTTACACATTACATATGATCTTTCTCAAATATTTCTTGTTCTCCAACCTTTAATCTTCATCTTCATCATGTGTTGCCTCCTTATGATATACCTTTTATCTAATCATGAAATAATTATTATTAGCTATTGATTTAATAAGATTCATTGTTTACGTACAGGGGCGAACACAACCAATCACTGAAAGACCGCAGAGAAAAAAAAGGGATCTGACTCAATCTAGGGTCTTGGAAAGAATTACTGTCTCACTTGCGATTTTAAGATGTGAGGAAACGTACGAGACCATCTTGAAGATGCATGAGGTTACGCATTCTTCTTTATACGAGGCCACACTTTTTTGTAGGTGCTATAGGATTATTAATCATTGTATAGAGCAATAACAAATGCATAACATTTTATGTTGTGATATTTTGTAATGTGAAAAATTAATTGAACAAAGCAATTTTTTTATTTGTATACAACAATCAATTGATTGCATGTTGGTTTGATATCTTTGACTTGTTTCCTTGCATTATAGGTTGCAACAGGAGTGACAACATATTATGTTCTATCACCATATTATAAATCTGGAAAAACAAAAATAGGAGCCAAAGAAATCACTCTCGGGCAGAGGGTGGTAGTCCCCGCGATTGAAGAAGTACTTAAAACTAACAGCAAGTTATCAATGAAGGAACGGGTAGAAGGAAGATGGACCATCGAGGTCAGAGAACGCAAGGGTACTGGAATAACTGAAAAGGTGTGTTAGTAAATAGTTAATTAAGCATGATGATATAAACCACTATAAATAGACCACAGACATTGTTTTGTCATTTGATTCTATTTAGATGTATATTTATTCCGTACGAATCTATACTTTACTAATTAACTATAGTTATAATTATTTATTATATGAATAAATTGAACTTGACAATCATTAATTTTCAAATGAATTTTTATTTTTTCAGTTTTATTCCCATGAGAGGGTCAACAAGACAATGCGCTCATTGAGTGAAGTTGCAACATTTGTACTTTGGGGTGTGATTTACTAAATTTTCGTAAGTTATTCTTCTGTATTTTTTGACTGTTCTATTTTTATTTTTTTATGTATAAGTTACAACAATTTTAGTATTTACTTGCAGGTCTCAGAAGATGAATCTCCCATCTACATCTTCTTTTAAAAGAAGAGTATTCTAACCTGGACAAAAGGCTATGGGATGTAATTCAAAGTTAAAATTTTTGTTGTATTATTAGTTAAATTTTTCTGTAAATTTAAGCTTGTTATTATTTCTTAGTGCAATGCATATGGAAAGTGACTATTAATTATTTCAATTTAGAGAGATCTTTTTACATCGAAAACTTCCGACAGAATTTTCTGACAATTTCCATTGGAAATATACTAGAAATCTAATTATGAGATGGATTTTCAGTGGAATTCTATCCGTCTGAAAAATACAGGTCACAAAAATTATTCGATGGATTTTTTCTTTGAAAATTTTTTCTGATAGATATTCCCTTGGAATTTCGCTGGAAAAAATCTGATCGATTTTTATTGGGAATTTCTATCGAAAAATTCTGCTGGAACTCGTCCAATGGAAATTTCTTAGGAAATTCTGTTGGAAATATTAATTTTTATTTAAAAATTTCAAATAGAGTGTGTTTGTGCCTGTGAAATCCATCAATCCTGCAACGAATTTCCAGCTTGTGCCTTTTCTAGCTATAATAGTATTTTTATAGATGGAAAAGAAATGTCATGTCAAATTCAAGTTGGAGAAGATATATATTGCCATGAGTGAAGAAACCGAAGGTCCATGTGTTTTATTGGTAAGGAAAGATATATGCTTCCCACGATTATACTGGTTGGGGCAAAATTGCATTCTTACTCCCATACGTTAGGGGGTGTGCAATTTTGGTCCCATGGTTTTGCCAAATTTAAACAACGTCCCAAAATCTCAAAAAAGTTGCAAAGTTCAGCCCAAAAGTTAATTTCCGTCCAAAATTTAACGGAGAAAGCACGTGTGACGCGCATGGCCGTTCGGTAACAAGATTTGGTGGCAATTTTAGTCCCATACGTTAGGGGATGGTGCAACTTTAGTCCTACTGTAGATAAATTAATTTTAAGTCAATTGAGAAATGATATGTGCAAAATAATATGTTAATTATTGATTAAAAATTTTCTATTTATATTTTGGAATTTATTAAATTTAATTTCAAAAGATAAATAGTCAATTTTAATTATTAATTTAGTATTATTTTATATTCAAATCAAATATTGAAAAGTGTCAAAGATAGAGTGTCTATATCTTTTGACCAATTAAATCAAAGATATTTGATATTATATCCTGATATTGATATTATCTTTTGATATTGTCAAATCAAAGATATCTCATATTATTCCTTGATATTTGATATTATCTCATCGAGAAAATAACTATCAAATATGTTCAAGATTATCTGGGATCTCCCACCAATAGGGGTGTTCACGGGTTGGGTTTGTAGAAAAAATTGATCCAAACCAATTAAATTTAATCAGGTTGGGTAATATCGGGTTTCATGGAATTAGATCTCCAAACACGAACCAAACCAATTCAATTTGGATCGGGTTGGGTAGTTAGGCATACCTATTCAATTTTATTTTTTATATTTCATTTTTAATTTTACTTTCTAAAAAATTAGATATTATTTTGATTATATATTACATTTCAATTAATGAAATAATTAAAAATTCAATTTTAAGTAGGTAAAATATTGAAATTAGTATATATACTATATGATCAAAATATTGAAACAAGTGTACTATATGACCATTTAAATATATATATATATTATATTTTAATTTTTAATGGGGTAGCCAGGTCGAGTCAGGTACGCAAAAGTTGAACTCGAGTCCAAACCAATTGTTAATTGATTTTGATCGAGTTTTACTCGATTACCTGATCCAATCTGAACCAATTAAGTTGGTTTGGTTTGGGTAATCGGGTTCATCGGGTAAATCAGATCCGATAAACACCCCTATCCACCAAGCACCTATATAAAGGGCTGATCCCAATTCATTTGACAGAACACAAATTTCAGCAAATGAGAGAAACTTTGAAGGAGTCCAGCAATTCTCTCAAGCAAATTTAAGGAGATCCACAAAGTTGAAGGCATTCCTCGCGGAGCTCATATATTTTTGGCATTTTATTTGAGATTAAGGTGCGAAACCCTCGAATTGGCGTTATTTTTATTCAAGGAGATTTACGACGTTCAAAGCGTTCTTCGCAGAGCTCATATATATATATATATATATATTATGTTTGATTCGAGATTAAGGTGCAAAGCCCTCGAATTGGCATTATTTTTGGCTCGACTTGCTTGGCTGGCGAGCTTGGGCTCAGCTCGTCTCGTTTAACTTCGAGCCGAATTCGAGCTTTCATCAAGAAGAGTCCATAGTCTCATCTCATTTGCACCCCTAGATAATATCGGATATCTTTGATTTGACAATATCAAACATCATAAGATAATATGAATATCAAGAGATAATATCAAATATCTTTGATTTAATTGGTCCGTAGATATAAATGCTCCATCTTTGACACTTGTCAATATTTGATTTGAATATAAAATAAATACTAAATTATTAATTAAAATTAACCATTTATTTTTTGAAATTAAATTTAATAAATTTCAAAATATAAATAGAGAATTTTAAATTAATAATTAGCATATTATTTTATCCATGTCACTTCTCAATTGGCTTAAAATTAATTTATCTATAGTGGGACTAAAGTTGCACCCTCCCCCTAATGTATGGGACTAAAAGTGCAATTTTGCCTGTGGGCCCATGCGCAACAAATGGCCACGTGCATTACACGCGCTTTCTCCGTTAAATTTTGGACGAAAATTGACTTTTGGGACGAACTTTCCAACTTTTTTGAGATTTTGGGATGTTTTTTAAATTTGGCAAAAGCTTGGGACCAAAATTGCGCACCTCCCTAACTGATGGGACTAAAAATGCAATTTTGCCTATTGGTTGGTATAAGTGTTCATCAGTTCCAAACTACTTCAACAACAGATGAAGTGTTAGCGTAAATGGTTGATGCCTTCTTATAGAAGTATATAATAATTTGATACCTTGTTCTTTTTAAGTTGGATTTCAATCATTTTTATTAATGTATTAATAAAATTGCTAAATTGCTATGGATATTAAATATACATAGTTAATTATTGTAAGGATCCATATATTAATAAGGGGATTTCTTCGATAAATCTTGTCAAAATTTGTTGATTTAATTTAAATTGTTATAATTCCAGAAATGGTCAAAAAACAATGTTGTCTCATAAATACACCCATATCCCATATGTAATTTGTATTAATTTATATCTCTTTTCACATTGAATATGCCTTCTGTTTATTTTCAATCGCAAAGTCTTTCTCAACCTTGGTTTTTTACTTGCCATGTTTAATATGGCGATCTATATATATATATATATATATATATGTGCAGACAGAATCAGACATAGAAGTAATTACAATTTCCTCGCCCTCCTCAACTCTTTGTGTCAACTCCTTCACTCACACACATAGAGTCAAAGCTCTCAATTAATTTTTGTTAATTATTATTTATTTTTCTTTAACTTTAAAAGTTGTTATTTAAAGGATTTTATTTTTAATTTAATCCTTTGGAAGTAATCAGCCATCTAGATGCTCCTCTTGGTAGATTTGGTTAATTGGCCTCTGTAACCTTTTGGTTATATATTATTAATTTAGTTAGTCTGTTTTAACCAATTTTTACTTTTTAATCTAGGCTCCCCCTATTGTTAATTTGAAAGTTTAATTTTTATTTGAGAGTATAATGTAACTTCCATTTTTAATTTTTATCTTTCTTATTTAATAAATTTTAATTAATATATAATTTTATCATTCGGTGCGAGAATTCAAAGCAGCTCAACTTTTGGCTAAGTTTAGGTTCCTCATGTCTCCTTGTTTGACGAGGCATCGTGCTAGCTACATTTCATTCATCGAAAAACTTAGATAATTTTTGGTAGATTTGTGACTATAGGGAGTGGGATTTGCAAGTGTTCTAAAGATGACTTCCAAAGATAACTTCTTCTCTTCCTTTTTTTTTTTTTTTTTGATTTTCATTACTTCACTCTATTCTTTGTGAATTTTTATCTAACTCTATAAAGTCAGCAAAAATTTCTTAGGGTATATATTGAAAGGGGGTCATGTCTTGTCTTGAGAGCAAAATGTCATCTCAAAGTAGTAGAACCTAGTTTGAATAAGAGTCCAAGTTCAATTGGAATGGGACTTCGTAGGTCTAACGCTCAGACAGGGCCTGCCTAGTCGAGCACCCATTGATGTGGTCAGATACTTGAGGAGGCTGCAGGGCACCTGATGATGTGATCAGGCTCTCGATGAGGCAGTGAGGAGCCTGACAATGTGTTCGCTTGCTCGTTTCCATGAATAATATAGAATTATTTTGTTGAGGTGCCACATTTTTATAATTACTTAGGATCCTCAACAAGACTATCGGTCTGTGAACATGGAGCACTAGAGATCACTTAGTATTTTTGGCAAAGATTTGTGCTTAGCGGATGAGTTAGAATTTTTTCACAGAGCATCACATTCTGGAGATCGCTTATGAACATTGGTAAAATTTTGCTTCCAAAGATCACTTAGAATATCTTATAGAATTTTATGCTTCAATGAGCACTTGAGGTGTGTAGATGTTTTTGATGTTTTGTGAGTATCTTAAAACTTTTTTCTTTTTCTTTTTTATATATGGGGGCAGACACCACTCATTTTTGAATAAACGGGTGCCCCATTGAGAAGCTGCCCACATGGCATCAATGTTGAGAAAGTGTCCGCTTGGTATTTGGATCATGTATGCGAGCACTCAACACCCACGGGATGCTAATCCAAGCATGCTTAACTTATGTAACCAAAAATGTAATTTACCCCGAGGTATCATTCTAAGACAATATGCTTTTTGCTACAATATTTTGACTTCACAATAATAATATCATAAAAAATGACTATTTCCTTCGAATTTTCTATTATAGTATAAAATTACAAATATATGGTAAAATTTATATTAAGTACTACATCTTTTTATAGTAAAAAAGGCATGAATGAGTGAGCCTAAATCCTAATAGCAATGAGCAATAGCTACGATGAGTTAGTTAAGAGGGATGATTGCATGTCCATCTATTAATTTAGAGAGGAGCAGTTTCTCACTCTAGATTAGTTCTTGGTTCTATACTCTTGAAGGACGATGAAGCTCTGCGACCACAAGAGGACTCTAGTTGCTCCTGAGGGTGGTGTTCGCCGGCATGGTAGGTGACCGCATTGGCCGTGGCTTTCATAGAGTCATTCTTGAGCAATGTTTCCAATGCCTCTTAAGCCATCTACTATACTAGTTCTCCAATAGGTGAGGCCAACTGCATTGCGGGTGTGCCATTCAAGTACTAGGACATGACTACACTTCAGGCTTGTTATTGTCCATGTTCTGGACATCCTAATGGGCTTAATCTATTAGGCTCTCTAGCCTATTATTTTACTTATTATTTAATTAATTAGTCCCTTTTTGTTAATTTTTATTTTTTCACTCTATGAATTAATTTATCATATCATATATATATATATTCAACAGGAAAATCACATTTTTGGTTCCACAACTAAGGCTCAATTCCAGTTGAATGCCATTAATTTCAAAAGTACCATATTGAACCTATAATTTAAAATTGGTACCACATCTAGTCCAACTTCCCCACTTTCATTAAATAGTTAACAAAAATGGCATGTGCAAAAAATGTGCCCGATCAGGTGATGGGTTTTTGATGGAAAATTTGCCTGGTGCCATTCACTTCTTCATTTTGGAGGAAAAATCAACTATAAAAGGCGGGGGGGGGGGAGGGGGAGGGTTAAGGAATAACAAAGAAAAGGGCAAAATATACCATCACATACATAATTAGGAAAAAAATTTCTAAAACTTCCAAACATACAATAAAAGAAAATATAAATTAATAATATGTGTTTGGAGACTAAAAAAATATATTTGTTTGAATGGATTAAGTTTTAATCTTTGTAAAATGATATTAATTGATGTAGTTAGTAAAATTATTATAAAAAAAACTTCAATAATTTTCGTAAATATAAATTTAAAATATGCTAAATTAGAAGAAATAAATATCCAATTTTTTTCAAATATTGTATGTGACACCCCACTCTGGCTAACCCAAAGCTGAGATATCAACTCATTTCAAACTTAAATTCTGAATCTTGTAATACAACCAATAGGCCCAAAATTTCTATTCAATTCCAAGTCATATAAGGAAACAGTAATTCAAAAGCAGTGGAAATAAATATCAACTTAATAATACTACTAACCATTAACATTCATACCAAGGTTCAAGTCTTAGGCGTACAACAAAATATGTACACAAGTTCAAGGTGGTCTTGTCAATTCTGACATATCTCAACATCTCTATGTTACCACCTATTCATCTAGTGATCCATATACAAAAGAAAGACACCAAACTATTACAAAATAAGCATCCCTATACTTCAAGTCAGAAATTTCCATTCTTAGGCCACTATGTCTGCAAAAGTAATGAAAACGAGGGGGTAAGTCCAATAGACTTAGTGAGGAATAAATATCAAGCGATAATAGAACATGTTAAGGGAAGAGCATCTCAACAGATCTAGAATTAATAGCAATACAAGTACAATTACAATTTAGCAAGAACAAATGTAGCAAACAGAAAACTCTCCTGCCTTATTACTCCAAGAACAGTTCACAAACAAAAAAGAATGAGTACGAGTAAGCAAACCCTTATAGAATACACATTCCAACGAAACGGGTTAAGACATACATATCAGATCACCTTATACCAATCAAACGAGTAATTCCATAGCATGAAGCTTGGCATACAATTGGTGTGCCCATATGAACTGTATGGTGCACTGCCCATATGGACTGTATCTCACATAGCCAATACCTAAGCAAACTGCTTAGCGTATTGCGGATACCTATGCGGACCGCATAGCATACCCTAGACACCAAGGCGGACTGCAAGGCGTGTCCCAAGTATCCCAGCATTCCACGTAGGATTGGCACTCGACCCAAGTTTAATCTCCAAAAAAGTATAACAAGTGCAAATCAAGCATTTCAAGTTGCCTACGAGGCAATATGTGTTCAACAAGCAAGTACATACAAGCCAACTAGCTAGATATCAAGATACAACAAACGAGTATGCCGGCAAGACATCTGATAGCGATTCAAACAGGAACAAGCAAGTACGTTCAAGACAAGTACTAGACAAGACAGACAGGAGTTCTGGGCGCCAGAATGAACAAGAACGACCAAGAACGAGTGAAACAAGTGCGAACCCTCACATGGGTATACAAGTTAGAAATAGATAACTAGCAAGTACGAGTCAAGCAATTTACGAACAAGTACAATCAAGTAGATTAACCCTCGCAGGGGGTTGTGCCACAAGAACAGATAGATATATCAAGGCCAAAATGGCAGACCCACATAGGGGTTTTCAACAAATAATGAGAAGCTTATACAAAGTAACAACCTAAAGTGGGATAACCTCACCTCCAAAATCTTAGATGATACAAGTCTTGCAGATTGTTTATTGGTCCTCGTGACCCACTTCTTTGTCACCTAACCATAATGATATATATTTAGTCAGAACTTGCTTTAAATTCCTAAAACATCTTTATCATATTTGTTCTTAATTCCAAAATTTGCTATCCATCCTATTAACATGATAACTTAATATGATAACATTGATAAAATTCTAAGAATGGCTATAAAACTAGTCTTGCCACAATAATCTTAATTCTCATATTGTTTCTCCTATCAAAAAAGTCAAGTTTCTAAACCACATGATCAACATATTGTCATTTAAATCGTCGATTGTTTAAGGTCCCAATAATTTCCAATACTATCCAATTTAGGTCCTTAATTCCAAAATCTCAAGTTCAATTTTTCTTGTCAAATTCATAATTTCCAATTTTATCATTTTACATAATGTACAAGTCTAATATACAATCATCCACAGCATGGGAAAATTCAACACATATATATACATAGCATATCATCATCCTCAAGTTCTATTCTTAGCATGGATACAACAGTAAATAGGAATATACATATGCATGTACATACATATACATATATATAAATTTCTTCAATCTTTTACCACAACTACGCAATGGGAGCTCGGATCCACGAACTAACTATGCCACTACGATCGTCTCGATGAAAGGAAGATTTTGTCTTTCTACTACCGTCGAAAAATGTAGAAATCACCACTGTTATGCTCCTTTTGACGATATCTTTCCAACGCCGCCTTCGGTTTCAAGTTCTGCAGCCTGTATCACCTTCCACGTAGTTCAACAGTCCAAAAATCTTCCTTTGCTTCGCCGTGCTCCAATCTCCATTTCTCGTCATCTCTGTTGTGCCAAACTCACACATAACCACTTAATCTGCTTCTCCTCACCAAGAGCTACCCGAAATACCCCTCAAAAGTCCAAATCATCGCTGGAAATACCAAATCCACTTGGCCGCCGTGCAAAGGGTCTCGGTCTCTTACTCTCGCGGTGGTTCATCGTTCAACCATGCATGTGTGGAAAAAGGTGGTCAGAAAGTGGAGAAAGAGTTGTTTGAAGGTGTTGGTTTGGTGGTTGGTGGTCACCGGTGGTGGGTTCATGGTGAAGGGGAAAAAGAAGAAAGGAAAAGAAACGAGGAAGAAGTAGATAAAAGAAAGAGAAAAAGGAAATGAAGAAAACCTTCTGCCCGATTTAGGTCTTTAAAATTTGATTTTTTTTCCAAGTTGCAATTTGGTCCCTAAAGTTTAGACAAAATTTCCAGTCAGCCCTTAAGTTAGAGAAATTACTCTTTTGACCCCGTTGACTTTTATACTTCCATGCAAACCCCTAAATTCTGAGAAATGTACATTAAAATTACAATTTGGCCCCAGAAAATTTAATTAACATGAAATCAAGTTTATTGGTAACATATATTGATCACAAATTTTCTAAAATACTAAATAATCATGGAAATTCATAAAGTAATTAAAATGAAAATAATTTGATAATTAAGCTATCTTAATTCAAGAAAATTAGGGGTGTTACAGACTCCCCTCCTTAAAAGAATCTGGCCCCCAGATTCTCACCTGAAAATCAGAAGAGCTCAAGATATTGACGGCGCATAAAATCTTCTGATTCCCACGTAGCTTATTCCACATTATAATTGCGCCATAATACCTTTACTTGAGAAATTTTTTGAGTTCTCGGGATCTCTGATCCAGAATGCATATCGAAGTCTATTCATATGAAAAATCATTCTTAGCTTGCACATCCTCCAGTGATATGATATGAGAGGGATCAGGATAGTATTTTCTAAGCTGGAAGACATGAAAAATGTCATGTGTTCCCGTCAATTTCTGGGGTAGAACCAAACGATAAGCTATAAGTCTGACTTTCTCGCATATTGCATATGGTCCTACATACCTTGGACCTAGCTTTCTTTCTTTTCCTATTCATTTCACCCATTTTCTTGGGAATACTTTAAGAAAAACTTTATCACCAACTTCGAATTCTAATTCCTTTCTCCTTTTATCGGCATAGCTCTTTTGTCGATCCTGTGCTGTTTTCATTCTCTACTTAATCACTTGCATTTTCTCAACATTTTCTTGAATCAACTCGGGTCTTATAGTACTTTTTGATTCTCCCATCTTGCCTTTGTGCTCTTCTAAATCCCAGTGTACTAACAATCAACACTTTCTACCGTACAAGGCTTCATACGGTGCCATTTTGATAGTAGCCTAGTAACTATTGTTGTAGGAAAATTCTATCAAAGGGAGATGTAAATCCCAGCTTCCACTAAACTCCCTAACATAGGCTCATAACATATCTTCTAAGATCTGTATTACCCTTTCTGATTGCTCGTTTGTATGTGGGTGAGAAGTAGAGCTAAATTTCAGTTTTGTTCCCAAATGTTCCTGCAGTCTTTTTTAGAGTCTCGATGTAAATTTTGGAACACAATCTGACACTATACTGGTAGGAATGCCATGCAGTTGAATGATTTCCTTAACATATAATTCTGCTAGCTTTTCAACTTTATACTGTGTTCCAACTGGCAGAAAATGTGCAGATTTAGTCAAACGGCTCACAATCACCCATATACTATCATGTCCTTCTCGAACTGTGGGTAGACTAATTACAAAATTCATGTTCACCTGTTCCCATTTCCAATTTGGGATTAAAAGCGGCTGTAGCAATCCTGATGGTCGTTGGTGCTCTGCTTTTACAAGCTGACAAGTTAGACACTTTTGCACATAATATGAAATATCTCTCTTCATTCCCTTCCATCAGAACTGTCATTTTAGATCCTGGTACATCTTAGCACCTCTGGGATGTACTGCAAACCTAGTCTTGTGTGCCTCATCTAGAAGTCTTTTCTTGATTTCTCTTGGCACACATATTCTGTTCTGGAATAAAAGGATATCTTGCTTATCAATTCCAAACTCGGTCTATTTCACACTCTTGCTCATTTCTTTCTGTTTCACTATCCATTCATCTTCAACTTGAACTCGCCTGATCTCATCATACAGCTCAGGTTGTATACTTATCCCTGCAACCCAAACTCGCTGTTTAAGTTTCATTACAGCCCTTGCTTCTTAGTTTCTAGGTATTTCTGTTCCTTGTACGTGAGCCAATCCTGCTTTTCAACTTAAAGCATCGACCACTACATTAGCTTTTCCAATGTGATAAGAGATGGTGAAATCATAATCTCCCAAAAACTCCATCTATCTTCATTGCCTCATATTTAGATCTTTTTGTGACTGTAAATATTTGAGGCTTTTGTGGTCGGTATATATCTCAAAGGTAGCCCCATAGAGATAATGCCTCTACTTAGATAATGCAAAAATGACTGCTGCTAATTCCAGGTCATAAGTTTGGTAGTTCTCTTCATGAGGCTTCAGTTTTCTAGATGCATAAGCGATAACACGCCCTCTTTGCATCAATACACATCCCAACCCCTTTTTGGAAGCATCTGTATAGACCATAAATCCTTATAGGCCATCTGGAAGAGCTAGAATTGGAGCTATCATCAGCCGACTTTTCAATTCCTGAAAACTCTGCTCACAATCCTCATTCCAGATAAAAGGTTGCCTTTTTTGGGTTAACCTCGTTAAGGGACAAGCTATTTTGGAAAAATCTTGAACAAATCTTCTAACCATTCTTCAGCTCTATGATCATCTGGTTTGCCAAAGAATTTCGGGGCTGAAATCTCAAGAACCTTTCTGAGGCTTTGTCTTCTGTGAGTACTTTTGCCATTCCCGCTCTGTTTGCTGGTTGGCGATCCGGTTGTATGGGCATCTGTCTTTCCCGATAATTAGGTTCTACCAGGGGATCCATCGCTGGCTGATCAATTGGAGGGATTTGAGAAACTTTCTCCTCTGGCAGATGTTGTGGAAGGATAGGTGTTTCTCTTCTAGGGGCTCGAGGCACATTAGGCCACCGACTTGGCGGTCTGCCCGTTATACCCGTTCTAGCAAGTATGTGAGTATCAGCACTTCCTCTAGATGACTTGTAAAATCTAATGGATATTCAACTTTGTCAACATGACTTGTAAACATATTTCTCAATATCCTTGACCGATATAATTTGGAAAATGTTAAATTACAAGATTTAATATTTTTAAACAGAAAAAGAAATAGATAAACGATCATTAAAATAGGAATTCATTACAAAATACGTTCATTAAGAGTCATACAAGTATATTAAAATACCAACTAACCAAATGCCCAATCTAAGATTAAACGATATGGCAGTATCGCGAAATACATATATGTCCGAGGAAAAATTGGTCAACGCTATATGTGGACAGTCAGATACTACTACTATATGTGCATAGATATAAGCATAATCCTAGCCAGTCTGCTATCTAATCCAAGCCCTTAGCATCAGTGACATTGGATTCAACATCCTCCATGACTTCCTTATCAGACTCCTCCTGATCCAGTTCATCTTCCAAGAAAGCTAAGTTAATACCTCCAACCTCGATCTCATCATCTTTTTCATCTTCTATTACTATCGGAGCTGCCGCATGAGCTTTAGGAACTTCTTCTTCGGGATCCTCCTCAGGCTCTTCTGCGGGATTCCCTATAAGTGCTCTTTCTTGGTTCTCTACTAGTCTATCACCTATACGCACGCCCAACTGATGGCCCTGGTCAAAATAGGGACGAACTCGAGAAGGTCCTGCATTGGTGTCGATACCGATACCGACTTCGATAACTTGGTCTATGGCTGGGTGGTAGTGAGTCATCATTCGATGAATTTCTACCATGACCAGGAGAGGCATGTCCACAGTTCTTCTATAATCAGCATCTAGGGCCTTGAACGTTTCCTCCATGTGACGACATATTACCCGAAGTTTCTCAATCTGAGTAGCAACTATTCCAACACGAACTTCTTCCCGTTTGATGCTTTCCATCAATCAATCCAGTATATAATCTCGCGCTCCAACGGATGACTTCAGACGACATAATTTCATCCTCTCATCTTGCAAGTTTCCATGCATGTCATAAAGTTTTTCTTCAAGTTGTTAGCATTTCTGTGAGAGATGTTCCTTATCTTTCTTAAGATTTTCTATTTCTTGACTTAAGTGTTCGGGGTTATTCTCATCCACCGGTTCCTTACCCTTACTAGACGATCCAACCATCCTATAATATAAGTCACAAAATTCGATTAGTAATATAAGTTACACAAGTCAGTCCTAGTCTTCTAAGGAGCTCAACATTCCTAAAATATCTATGTCCCAAAAATTCATACACATCTCAACTTAGTGAAAACTATCAATAAATGTCCCAACAATGATAATTGCCTAGGTCAGCTGCAACCTAGGCTCCGATACCACACTTGTGCCATCCCACTCCGGGTAACCCAAAGCTGAGATATCAACTCATTTCAAACTTAAATTTTGAACCTTGTAATACAACCAATAAGCCTAAAATTTCTATTTAATTCCAAGTTATATAAAGAAATAGTAATTCAAAAGCAGCGGAAATAAAATATCAACTTAATAATACTACTAACCATTAACATTCATACCAAGGTTCAAGTCTTATGCATATAGCAAAATATGTACACAAGTTCAAGGTGTTCCTGTCAATTCTAACATATCTCAACATCTCTATGTTACCACCTATCCATCTAGTGATCCATATATAAAAGAAAGATACCAAACTATTACAAAAGAAGTATCCCTATACTTCAAGTCAGAACTTTCCATTCTTATGCCACTATGTCTGCAAAAGTAATGAAAACGAGGGGGTAAGTCCAATGGACTTAGTGAGGGATAAATATCAAGCGATAATAGAACCTGTTAAGGGAATATCATCTCAACAAATCTAGAATCAATAGCAATACAAGTACAATTACAATTTAGCAAGAACAAATGTAGCAAACAGGAAACTCTCCTGCCTTATTACTCCAAGAATAGTTCACAAACAAGCAAGAACGAGTACGAGTAAACAAACCTTTACAGAATATGCATTCCTACAAAACGAGTTAAGACATGCATATCAGATCACCTTATACCAACCAAACAAGTAATTCCATAGCATGACAGCTTGGCATACAATTAGTGTGCCCATACAAACTGTATTGCGCACTGCCCATACGGATTGTATTGCACATAGCAGATACCTATGCGAACCGCTTAGCGTATTGCGGATACCTATGCGGACCGTATAGCGTACCCTAGACACCAAGGCGGACTGCAAGGCGTGTCCCAAGTATCCCAGCATTCCTTATAGGATTGGCACTCGACCCAAGTTCAATCTCCAAATAAGTACAACAAGTACAAATCAAGCATTTCAAGTTGCCTACGAGGCAATATGTGTTCAACAAGCAAGTACATACAAGCCAACTGGCAAGATATCATGATACAATAAACGAGTATACCGGCAAGGCATTTGATAACGATTCAAATAGGAACAAGCAAGTATGATCAAGACAAGTACCAGATATGATAGATAGGAGTTATGGGTGCCAGAACGAACAAGAACGAGTGAAACAAGTTCAAACCCTCATAGGGGTATACAAGTTAAAAATAGATAACGAGCAAGTACGAGTCAAGCAATTTACGAACAAGTACAATCAAGCATATTATCCCTCACAGGGGTTGTGCCACAAGAACAGATAGATATATCAAAGCCAAAATGGCAAACCCGCACAGGGGTTTTCAACAAATAATGAGAAGCTTATGCAAAGCAATAACCTGAAGTAGGAGAACCTCACCTCCAAAATCTTAGATGATATAAGTCCTGCAGATTGTCTATTGGTCCTCATGACCCACTTCTTCGTCACCTAACCATAATGATATATATTTAGTCTGAACCCACTTTAAATTCCTAATACATCTTTATCATATTTGTTCTTAATTCCAAAATTTTCTATTCATCCTATTAACATGATAACTTAATATGATAACATTGATAAAATTCCAAGAATGGCTATAAAACTAGTCTTGCCAGAATAATCTTAATTCTCATATTGTTTCTCTTATCAATAAAGTCAAGTTTCTTAACCACACGATCTACATCTTGTCACTTAAATCATCAATTGTTTAAGGTCCCAATAATTTCCAATACTATCTAATTTAGGTCCTTAATTCCAAAATCTCAAGTTCAATTTTTCTTGTCAAATTCATAATTTCCAATTTTATCATTTTACATAATGTTCAAGTCCAATATACAATCATCCATAGCATGGGAAAATTCAACACATATATATACATGGCATATCATCATCCTCAAGTTCTATTCTTAGCATGGATACAACATTAAATAGTAATATACATATACATATATATACATATAAATAAATTTCTTCAATCTTTTACCACAACTACGCAATGGGAGCTCGGATCCACGAACCAACTATGCCACTACGATCGTCTCGACGAAAGGAAGATTTTGTCTTGCTGTCGCCGCCGCTCACGACTGCCAGAAAACTGAGAAATCACCACTGTTCTGCTCCTTTTGACGATAGCTTTCCGACGCCGCCTTCAGTTTCAAGTTCCGCGGCTTGTACCACCTTCAACATAGTTCAACAGTTCAAAAATCTTCCTTTCCTCCGCGGTTCTCTGATCTCCGTTTCTCATGATCTTTACCTCTTCAAACCCCCATGCAACCACTTAATCTGCTTCCCCTCGCAAAGAGCTACCCGAAACACCCCTCAAAAGTCCAAATCATCGCCTGAAAATACCAAACCTACTTGGCCGCCGTGGAAAGGGTCTCGGTCTCTCACTGTTGCGGTGGCTCGCTGGGGTTTCAGTCGTGCATGTGTGGAAAAGGTGGTCAGAAGGTGGAGAAGAGTTGTTTGAAGGTGTTGGATTGGTGGTTGGTGGTCACCGATGAGAGGGTCGCAGGTGGTGGGTTGACGGTGAAGGGGAAAAAGAAGAAAGAAAAAGAAACAAAGAAAAAGAGGAGAAAAGAAGGAGAAAAAGGAAATGAAGAAAACCTTTTGCCTGATTTGTGTCTTTAAAATTTGATTTTTTTCCAAATTGCAATTTGGCCCCCAAACTTTAGACAAAATTTCCATTCAGCCCTTAAGTAAGAGAAATTACTCTTTTGACCCCGCTGACTATTATACTTCCATGCAAACCCCTCAATTCTAAGAAATGTACAGTTTTGCCCTTTTCAAAATTACAATTTTGCCCCAAAAAATTTAATTAACATGAAATCAAGTTTATTGGTAATATATATTGATCACAAATTTTCTAAAATACTAAATAATCATGGAAATTCATAAAGTAAATTAAAATGTAAATAATTTGATAATTAAGCTATCTTAATTCAAGAAAATTATTTTTATTGTGTAAAAAGTTTTAAAAAATTCAAAAGTATTTTTAAAATTAAATTAAATATTTCTTTTTAAACACGAGAAAAATTATAATTTATATTTAACTACTTTTTGTATTTGGAAATTTTATTTAGTTATTAACTTGTTACATTTTCGTTGTTATTTTTAAAATAAGTTAATTTGGTAATAAATATTAAAGTTTATAATTTATAATTTTTTATTAGTTAAATTTTAAATTTTGAATTTTAATTTTATTTATAATAAATTTGGAAATAAATTTTTAAACTTTTGTTATTTTTAAAATTTTCATTATAATAATGAAAAATCAACTAATTTGGAAATCATAAATTTTAAATTTTCCATTATTATTTCCAAATTAAAATATAAACTTAAACAAAAAAATATAATTTTAAATTATATATTTTATTAGATAAGTTATTTATAAATTTAAATTATATTTAAGATTGAAATTATGTTTTTAATTCTATTAATTTTAAATTATATTTAGAAATAATGATCCTAAAAGTATTTTTAAATTTAACTTGCAAGTTTCAAATAACCATTCCAAAATTTAAATATAATTGAAATATATTTAAATTAAAAGTATAATTAAAATTTCAAAATTTATTTCCAAATAACTAATTTTTTGAAATAATAAAAAATATAACAAATTAATAACTAAATAAATTTTCAAACATGAATATTTAATAAATATAAACTATAATTTCCCTCATGTTTAGAAAAGAAATATTTAATTTAATTTCTTAACTGCTTTTGAATGTTTTTGAAACCTTTTACACATTAATTTTTTTAATTTATAATATTTAAAAATTAGATATTTATTTCATGTAATTAGAATATTTTAAACTTAAATTTACATAAATTATCAAAAAAGTTTTAACGATAATTTTCTAACTATGTTGATTAATACCATAAAAAAGATTAAGATTTAATTCTTTCAAACAAATATATTTTTTTCAATTTACAAACACATATTATTAATTTATACTTTTTAATGTATGGTTGGAAGTTTTAGGGATTTTTTTAAATTATACGTGTGGCTGTACGTTTTGCATTTCTTTTTTCCCCATTTCCCCCCCTTTTATAGCTGATTTTCCATCCAAAATGGAGAAATGTAAATTGCCATAGCAATGTTTCCTCCAAAAACCAACAGCTGAGGGGGGAGTTGCACTAAATGTAACATAAAATTTAAATTATGGGATTCAATTGTTACTTTTGAAATTAATGGGATTTAATTGGAATCGAGTCTTAATTATGGGATTAAAAATGTGATTTCTTAATTTAACGTACATAATTTAATTAATAAACAATAACATATTGATTTAATCCTAACTAATTAATTGAACAAGTTTAACTAATTGAACTAATAAGTAATTAGATCAATTTAACACATAATTTACCTAACAACAAAAAACATATTAATTTATTCCTAACTAATTAAATAACAATCAAATTTAATATATTTACATAACTAATAAATATATTAATGTAATCATAAGTTGTTAAATAAAACAAATTGCACAAATTTACCCTAAATTAAACCTTAACGAATGGATCAATTTGAACCCTAACACATTGAGAAAATTGAATTATAGAAAATTGAACAAATTATTTAATGGATAATATAACAAATATTTTAAATATATATAAATATATATCAAAATTTGAATAATTACTCGATAGTGGTGCTGCTGCAATGGTGGCAGTGGCGGTGGCAGCATTAGTGGTTGAGGAGGCGACGGTGGTGGGGCAAAAAGGATGTGGTAACGCAAGGAGACTTGAGACCAGAGGGATTTTGGATGATAGCGGCGGCTGGTGGCTGGAGGGAGGCATGGCGAACAAATTGGTGCAATGGTATCGAAACAAAAAGTGAGGAGAAAATGGGGAGAGGACGAAGAGAGAAAAGAAGGAAGAAAGAAATGAATGAAGAAGAAAGGCTCGTGCGGCATATTTTTATTTTACTTTTAGATGAATTTTTGATGAAAAATCCATAAAATGATTATATTTTATTCGGGGTTTGCTTTTTGAACTAAAAATACAACATAGTTTCTATTCAGGGTTCTTATTTTCAGTTTTAAAATTGTACTTTGGATACTTGGGATTAAGTTCATCTTCATCAAATCCCATCACACTCTCAAACTCATCACTATCTTCAAGTTCATTTTCTTCCCCAACCTCCATCATAATATACATGTCATCACTCACTCATTTGCCCCTTCCTACCTCATTGAACTCAACATCCAGATCAACATACATGTCAAATAACCTATCATCCTCTTTCATGTCATAATCACTATTAGCAAAATCAACATACTTAGAATCAGAATAAAAAATAGAAGTAGAAGCAGATTCAGAAGGAGATAATGCAGGTTGGACTGGATTGTCAATCCAATCCTGTGGCAAAGGGGCATCATCTAGAAATGAAAAGTTAATCATTAAATCACCATCCTCTAAGTTTGAAAAGTGTTGGTTTGTACTTTATCACCCCCATGTGTTTGGTCATTCCCATCCGCGTGCCCAGTTGTTTGGTCAGGATGCTCTACATAAATTTCCACCACCTTATCCACCACCTTATTCGTAGGTAAATGATTCATTGTATCATAAACCTAAGTACAAACTGTGCCCACACTTGTGCCAAAATCTAACTTTATCTTTACCAAAACCTAGCTCCTTAACATACTCCCTATGTTCAATAATCCCAAACATATCTATATCTATATTATCAAAGTAGTCTATATTACCCCTTTCATAGTATCTTATAGGATCTACTTTCACTAAACCCCCGCGATATAATTTAATAGTATAAAGAAATGCCATCCCCAATCAAATTTGCATAACAACAAAAATACAAAAAATCCACACTGTTAGATATAAAATTGAATCAAAATATCAAATTAGAATATAAAATAAATAATAAATATTTGTCAAATCCCTTTCAAATCAAAGCAACCACAATAAATAGATCCCCCTTAACCACAACCAATATATCATCCTCAACCATCAACTAATAATCACCCTCAACCATCAACCAGTAACTAAAATTAGTAAATAAGCTTACAATTAGAGTTCGTAGCATTTAAATAAATTTAGGCAATGCAATCACAGCAAACAACATTTACATAAAAAAAAATTCAACACTAAACATAAAAATTTTCTAACTACAAACAACATTAACATATTCTGACTGAACCAGCAAAATTTTTAGCACTAAACATAAAAATTTTCTCCAATACTCAAAATATTCATATTACAAATAAAAAAATTACCATAATACGATGTTCCAAGGTTTGAGTCTATCTTTCGTGGCATTCATAGCAGGACTATTGCCAATGCTTCCTTCCACTTCATTTTCGCTTGAATTGGTGTAGAAACTTCAATGCCATGGACACATAGCATTAAATTATTAGTATTTTCTACATTTAATCGGGGCAATGGGTTCCAATTTGATGCTATGGCTTTCTTAATTTGGGGATTCTATTTCAGAGTTTTTTTCCTTCTGTCCAAGACTTAGCAATTTCATAAAAATGGGAAAGCATAACACTGCCTTTAAGTCACGTGACTAGCATGTGACTCTATCGTTAACTATTGAACGCTTGAATTGACAGAGGGACCACATTAAATGAAATAAGGAACCTTAAGGACACAATGTGAAATATGTTAAAATATGGGTGCCAATGTTGGCATATTTTAGGGACCTAAATTAAAAAATTATATCCTTGGACAGTTGGAGAATTTGGCAATTTGGTTTGCTCGCATCGTCCCCTTGTTACCTTGCTTTCTGAAATAAAGTTATCTTCAGGTTCTATGACTAAAATCAGACAAATTGGACTTTTTTGGAGTCTCGGTGGACGCAATTAGCCTCGGGTGGCCTTGCAATGCTCTGGCGAAAGGATTTCATGGTTCAACTCATTTCCCTATCATTCAGGCACATTACTGTTATTATATCTCTCAATTTTAATGACCAGGACTTCCGCTTCACTGATTTCTATGGTGAACCAGATGCTGCTCAGCATCATTTATCTTGGCAGCTCCTTCGTCAACTGGCGTTTTCAGTTATCTATGCCGTGGCTATGCGCGGGGGATTTCAATGCTATTTTAGCACGTTTTGAAAAATAGAGCAGTTCCAATCTGTCTTATTATAGAGAAGGGGCATTCAGAGATGCACTACGTGATGCTAATCTCAATTATTTGGGCTTCGTTGGTTTTCCGTATACGTGGGGCAACAAAAGGGGTTATCTTGACACTGCATGAGAAAGACTTGATAGAGCCTGCGCTAACTTGGATCGATTTCAATTATTTCCCTTTCATCAGGTTAAGCATCTCTTTTGCAAAAATTCTGACCATTCCCCCATTATGATTGAATTTGATGCTAATAGCCCAATTCTGAAAAAGGAGAATTAAACGAGAATTTAAATTCAAATGATTTTCGATTAAGTATGCAGATTGTTGAAAAATTATTCAAGAATCTAGACAGAATTCCAATACTGTTTTTGATCTTGATGTACTAGGTGACTCCATCAACCACTATCGGATGAGGCTTATTTGCTGGTCTAGGGATGTGGTTGGCTTAGTCAAGAAAGGGACGGATTCACTGAAATCTCAAATTGAGCAGCTTTCTACTGACACTCAAACTGCAGACTCACATTCTCGTATTGCTTCTCTAAAAAATGAATTCGTAAATTTGCTCGATTAGGAGGAGGTTATGTGGAAGCAAAGGTCCCGAGTTGAATGGATGGAGGAGGGAGATCGCAATACCAGTTACTTCCATGCTAAGGCTTCAACTAGAATGCGTAATAATTTTATTGCTAGCTTAAAATCAGAATCAGGTGAACAGTGTACTTGAGGCCTGCTTTGGAATCTCTTGTTCTCAATTATTTTTGAAATTTATACAGTTCCAATTCCTTTTCAGAAAATGTGATTGATTGTGTTCTTAAACACCTTTTAAACCACTATTGGCAATGACATCAATTCCAAATTGCTTATACCCTTCATAGTGGATGAAGTCAAGTTGGCATTACCCCAAATGCCACCATTGAAAGCAGTGGGGCTCGATGGCTTTCCCCCTTTATTCTACCAAAGATATTGCCGAATTGTGGAATTGCAAGTTGTTTCTTATGTACTTGGTTTTCTGAATGATGACGGATGTATTTATGAGCAAAATTACATGTATACTGTGCTTATTGCTAAAGTCCGTAAACCAGGACTTTTGAGCCAGTTCAGACCTATAAGTTTATGCAATGTGGCTTACACGATTACATCCAAGATGATCTCCAATAAGTTAAGAACTTATATAGATACTATCATTTCTGGGACAAAATTTGCTTTTGTTCCTGGAAGACATATTAGTGATAATGTCCTTGTTGCTTTTGAAGTTAACAATCAATCATTTACGTAAGGCTCGTTGGGCAAATTGGGCAATATAGCTATTAAGCTAGACTTTGCAAAGGCTTATGACAAAGTAGAATGGGTTATCTTACGAAAAGTTTTATTGAAATGTGGGTTTGATATGAAGTTTGTCAAGCTAATTATGAAATGTGTTACCACAGTGTCATATTCTGTTGTGCTTAATGGAGAAAAGTTAGGTTTTTTCTTACCCCGGCGGGTCCTAAGGCAAGGTGATCTGCTATCACATTATTTGTTCTTGTTCTATACTGAAGTCCTAAGCTCTCTAATCAGTAACATGGAGGATGATAATTTGATTGTTAGTATTTCTATCTATCGCAAAGCACCATGGATTTCACACTTGTTATTTGGAGATGACACCCTTCTTTTTTTTCTGGCTTCTCAGTCTGTGCATAACATCAGATATGTTTTCGAATTGTATGAACAAGCATCTGGTCAACACGTAAACTTAGAGAAATCTTCTGTTGTCTTTAGCAGAAACACAACTCCTAAATTACAACACAGTATCCATCAGACATTCGACATACGAGTACTAGATAAGCATAACAAATATCTCAATATCCATGCTGTTGTTGGTGAATATAAGAAGGATATCTTCTCCTATATCCGAGAGCAGGTTTGGCAGTGTATTCGTGGTTGGAGCGAAAAATATTTGTCTTCAGCAAGTAAAGAAATTCTGTTGAAGACAATTCTTCAAGTAATTCCTGCTTATGTAATGAGCTGCTTCAAGCTTCCGGACAGTCAAATTTAGGATATCGATTCTATGATGGCATCATTCTGGTGAAATAATAAAAAACACAGGAGGACTCATTGGTTGAATTAGGAGTCTCTTGGCAGAAGTAAAAAAGAAGGTGATATGGATTTCGACCATCTTTGTACTTTCAACCTGCTTGTGAAACAGGGATGGCGCTTGCTTAGACAACCTGACTCATTGTTCTCTAAATTATACAAAGCTACAAATACTAGCTAGATTGTGAGGTGATTCACGCACCATTAGGAGCTAATCCATCCTTCTATTGGACAGAAATCTGGGGGGCTTTATCTCTACTTCGGGATGGCCTTAGATGGAGAATCGAGTCTGGTACCAACGTGTATATCTGCCATGATAACTGGCTCCCTCATCCCCCTTTTAGAGTTTTTTCTCGTCCCAAGATCTTGCTTGCCGGTTCTTATGTTTCAAGTTTGATCAATTCAAATATAGGTGGCTGGAATTCCGAATTGATTAAGCAAGTTTTTTGGACCCTGATGTTGAGGCTATTCTTGGCATTCCTCTGGGATGGAATGAAAATCTAGATGAGATCTATCCAGGCATTTCTCAGTGAGGTCAGCCTACTATATTGCATTGTCCTTAAACAACAAAAGGCAGGAGGATAATAGAGGCACTTGTAGCACATTTATGGCTCCAAACTTTCATATCATTTAGCCATGCAAGGTATCCCTGAAGGTTAGGCAGTTCGCGTGGCATGCTTGTTGAAACATTTTGCTTACAAACTTAATGTTGTACAAAAGGAAAATTCAAGAACATCCATTTTGAGATATTTGTGAGAATACTAAGGAGAACGTTACTCATTCTTTACTCCACTGTCATTTTGCATGCCAGGTTTGAGCACTTTCAGATTTACCCTCATCCTCATTGTTATTTTTCACAGCTTTGATTTTGGACTAGTTCTTAGGTGTATACAATCATATGGATACATCTGACTTTGAACTTTTTTTTTTGGTTTGCTGTTGGCATCTTTGGCATAGAAGAAGCACTCTAAAATTTAAGGGTATTAACTGGTCGCCTCTTCATGTTGTGCAATCTGCTACTGGTTTCCTTCAGTGGTTTCGGTCGGCAATTGCATCTCCAGACGCAAACATTCATGTCCAGCTCGACCACTAACTGGTCAATTCTTATGGCGGGGCACATTAAACTGAATTTTGATGCTGCAGTTTTTTAGGATATACGGGCTATTGGCATTGGTGTGGTGGCTCGGGATTGTATGGGACAATGTATTACTTCGAGCTCGAAGACCATTCATCAGGGGTTAATCCGGAGGCAGCTGAAGCTTTAGCAGCGAAAGCAGCCTGGGAGATGCTTATTCATTTTACTTTGAATAATGTTACAATTGAAGGTAATTGCCAAGTGGCTATATGAGTTATCTAGAACGATGATATGAATTTTACTTCGATTGGTCCAATTATTTCAGATGCCAGAAAGTGTTTTCGAAGCATTGCAACCTCTCTTTCCATTATGTTCGGCATATTGCAAATAGAGTGCCCACCATATAGTAAAACATGCTTATTCTTTGTATTATTCTCATGTTTCAAAATAGGATGTATTAACCTATGCTTTGTCTCTAGATTCTTAATTTTATAAAGTCTACTAATTTTTTGCCTAAAAAAAGCCCCTCTTCTCTATTAATCGCCAATCCGCCCATTTTGAATCCTTTATTCCATTCCGTATTTTATCTCTTATTTCAATATGCTGTATATATGCCAAGTGTATCTAATTATCAATTAATTATTTTTATAAAGAAATATTTAATACACGTGTTATATTTCCATATAATGAAATAGAGGATGAAATATAAATTGAAATAGAGAATTTAAACCACAATCCGCCACCTCAGCTCCAAAAGATACTTTTTTTTATTTTTAATTTTCCCCCCTTTTTTTTTAATTTGATCTTAAGCAGCATGTCAATAAGAGGCTCGCCTTTGATGTGGAGGCCATTGGAGGCCAACAGCTAGCTAGCCAGGCATGACCTGCGCCACGAATGCCAGCCCCTAGCTAGCTTCTATTTTTTTTATTTTTAATTTTTTATTTATCGGCTTTTAATAATTTTAGTTTTCTTTTTTCTTTTAATATTGTAGATTCGAATATTTCCAGGTATTAAAGTTTTGCATAATTTTACAGATTGGTCAAGGTAATTCTTTTTGGAATTATTTCGTGATTATATATTCAACTAGGGTTTGGATTATGTGTTGGATTTATATTAAACTGTATATTGGATTATATATTGGATCATGTGTTGGAATTATATTGCATTGTATATTGGATTATATATTGGATTATGTGTTAGATTATGTTAAATTTATCTTTTGTGAATTATATCTTGTTTTAATTGATTATTATTATTTTTTTAATTAGATTTTAAATTTAAAATTTAATTAGTGTATAGATTAATATTGTTTACAATTTGAATTTTAATTTCAATAAGTTAATTTGATTGAATTTAATTTTTTAAGGTCTTAGGTTTGATTTGTTAGTTATTTTAATTGATTGCTATAGAATTTATTTTAACAGGTTTTAAAATTAAAGTTTAATTAATTAAGTTGGAGTAATTTTGATTTGGGTTTGATGTTTAATTTCAATAATCTAATTTTTTATTGAAATCAATTTAACCATGGGTTGGGTTTAATTTATAATTTGTCTAATTTTATGAATTAGTATTTCATTTAATTTGGTTTGGTTTTTAATTAGTTGATCCATATTAATATTCATTTTATGTGTGAGGTTTGGGTTTTCGAACTTTAATGAATTGTTAGTGCATGTGCATATGTAAATAAAAAAGAAAAGTTTATGTATTGAGGCTTGATTAGATTGTTTGACATATGTGACATTTTCGTTCAAATCTTAATGAACTCTTTTAAGTCATGATTTGATTAATATTTAGGTTATTTTTATTAGAATTTAAAGTTTATATTTAATTAGTTAAGTTGGATTAATGTTGATTAGGGTAAACTAATTCAATTGGATTTAAATTGATTAATTAGGTGTTAATTACATGAGTATCTCATGTTGCACCATCCTTATCTCCTTCTGATCAAGAACATATGTGCGAGAAGATGAAGACAATGACATTTGATTATAAATTTGTTAAGAGTATGTTAACTTTTAAGCTTGGACTATATATAATTTGGATGTTTTGTTGTTTTGATAAGATTTTTATAGTTTGTGTGACTGTTTTGTTAAATTTTGGTGTATGAATTATTGCTTTTAGTTTATGTTATACATTGATTACTAGCATGTGCCCCATGCTACGCATGAATTAAATTAATTATAATTAAAAATATAATTTATATACATTATTTTAATTTTATGTTAAATCGAATTAGTTATGATATGTACTTTTTAATATGATACATGTTACAAAATCAAAAATTTCTCACGGGATCATGATAGATGAATATAAAAAATAATAAAAGTTCATATTCATCATAGCATCCTCACATTTATAAAAGCGCAATATATACAAATAAAAATACTTATATTATTTCATAATAAAAGAACAACTCAATAAATTTAAGGCAACTAAAAAAAAATTAAAAATATAATACCTGAAAATATGAAAGTTATGAACAATCTTGACAATATAAAGGTCTACTGCAAAATATAAAATCAACTCAGACAAGGTGAACTTTGTGCTAAATTATTTTAAAAAATAAAAATTATACAAAATAAAAATTATTTTATGTATAGAAAGAAGTAAGATCAGATATCTTTATTTATTTATTCTTTCACAAATCATTCTTATTTGACTATCTAATTTAAAAATGAAAATAAAAAGAAAAATGATCGAAATATTAATTTATGCTATGACTAACTTTGATTTATGTCAAAAAATTCTTTATAGAAATTAAAAAGCTATGTTTCTTCACTTGTAAACATTGAAAGGAATAAAAAATATGAATATATATGTGATTATTTCTAATATATTATTTATAAATTATTGTTGCATTTATAAATTATTTTTGTATCTCGCCATTGAGATTCATTTGACTTCAGGTAATTGAAAAACGAAGAATATTTTTTAATATTTCAAAAAGCAAACTTATTATTTAATAAATTAGAGATTTCATTTGAAAATACTAAAATTTGATTATAATTTATATAATTTGAGTAATTATAGAGTATCAATGTATAGTTACTTTAATCTATATATGTTATATATCTATATATTCTTCAAATTATTAAAATTTAAAAAAATAACAAAAAAGGTAATGAACGATGGACTAAATTCTTCTATTTAATATATTTTAAATTATACATATGAAATTAAATATTTTAATATAATATATAAGCAAACTATTTTTTTAGATATAAAAGATTTTTATTATAATGTCGTTAAGAATGCATAGGTTATAGTAATAATTTTTGTTACACATTAGGATTTTAAAATATTAATTGTTTGCCAACATGAAAAGAACTACTTACTTTAGTTATTGATTTGTTTTATAATTTTAAAGATGACCGAATAACATATTTTACATATTACGTAAATTATGATAAAATAATAATTGATTTTCAATATTTAACTTAATATATAATACAAATCACTATACACCTCATTAAATATAAAATGTACAAATAATTTAACATGATTCTATGTTTCAATAAAACTTTATTGATCTAACAATATTCCTATCAAATATTATGATATGTAAAACATCTTTAATAAATTCTTATTTAAAAAGAATATGTAAATAATTGTATATGATATAAACATTAAAAAATCTGTAAATGTGGCACCCCACCCAGGGTGATCCCTAAGTTAAGGTGCCACTAGTTCAAACTTAAATTATAAATCAAAAGAAAACTAGGGGAACCAAAATTTAACAAACTCACAAGGTAGCAGATTAGCAGTAAACATGAAGATCATTTAAAGTGCGCAATATGTACATTTCAAGGTCTTTAGAGCAAACTTAATCATTCACATTACGTTCCCAAGTCCAAGCATCTCAATTAGGTGTAACCTGTACATATAAACATAGCTCTTAATCTATTACAAAACATGTCCTTCTTTGAGCATGCCTCGAGCCCTCAACCTTCATTCAGTCCTATTTGGGAAGAGAATAAAAGATAACAAAATGGAGTAAGTTCTAAGGACTTAGTGAAGGGCGAGCATGACAAATAGTCAAAGAAAAACTGTTGAAGGTGCAACAATTGATAACAAATTCAACAACAAGCAAGACTTCACATCATGAAGCAATGATGTAATACAGCTCATATGGTACATCAAGGGAAAATTGTTGAAAGCGCAATAATCAATAAGCAAGATTTTCTTTGAAAATGAAATAGCATTGTAACATAGTACAAACAATTCCAATTTAAAAGGCTGTTGGTAATTCCGTCCTTGTTTCAACCAAAATAGAACATACATGGTAATAAACCGTAACAAATGGTAACAAACGGTACACGGAGTACAATAATCGTAACAAACTTCTATTTTTACTTCGTTCCCAAGCACTTAGCTCGATACCCAAACACATGGCTCGATAAGTGGCATGGCCGGTCCACATGCCAAATCCCACCGCTCATAGATAGCTACCTCCAACATATCTGCAAGTTAAGATTTTGGGTGAGTATTAGCTGAGAGACCAGCCACCGTAGGCCCATGCCATTTTATCGTATTTCCAAACCTAGTCCTGAGCCTATCCCACCCCTTGGCATTCCTACCAGCAGTAACCCTACCAAGAGCTTCCTCAAGATGGTCTAAGATAATGCCAACAAATAAAATGTATTTCACAATAGCTTATCAGAAACATATATGTAAAACAATTCAAATGATGCAGTCGGTAAAACATTGGTCGGCAAGGCCATATAAACAGTACACAGAACAATTTAGATAGGAGTTAAAAATGAGATTTGGTTGGCAAGACCAAAAATCAACATGATAAAGGGAAGCCAGAAAGGCTATGGGGCATATGGGACAAATAACAACACAATAAGAGCTTTGGGCACCAGAACGAGTACAGTTAATTTCAATAGATATGCATAGGGAACTCAAGCAACCAAGGAACATTCATTTCCCGAAGAAAGGTAGGTTTAACCCTCACATTAATTTCCCATAGAAACGCTGTCCTTGTTCTACTATCCTGCAAATCCCGACTCCTCGTCATCTATTCCACTAAAACATACTAAATGTCAAAACGCTTGCACAGTATCCTTTAACAGTAATTAAACCATTTAGACCTTAAAATTAGGTGTTATCAAATACAAGACACATCTATCTAACCCAGATTCTTACCCCATTTCGAATAAGGTAACTTAAGCTAAAATATTCAATTTATCTAAACTATTCTAAAAAAATCATCATGCTAATGTCGCTACAGTATTACTGAAGGATTTAAAGCAAGCTCAATCATATGCAATATGTACATTTGAAGGTCCTTAAAGCAAGCTTAATCATTCACATAACATTCCCAAGTCTAAGCGTATCGATTAGGTGTAACCTATACATATAAACATAGCTCCTACTCTATTACAAAACAAGTCCTTCTTGGGGCACGCCTTGAGCCCTCAACGTTCATTGAGTCTTGTGTGGGAAGAGAATAAAAGATAACAAAATAGGGTAAGTCCTAAGCACTTAGTGAGGGGGAAGTAGGACAAATAGTGAAAGAAAAACTGTTGAAGATGCAACAATTGATAAAAAATTCAACAACAAGCAAAACTTCATGTCATGAAGTAATGATGTAATACAGCTCATATGGTACATTAAGGGAAAATTATTGAAACTGAAATAATCAATAAGCAATTTTTTTTTTCAAAATGAAATAGCATCGTAACATAGCATAAACGATTCCATTTAATAGGTTGTTGGCAATTCCGCCTTTACTGCTTCTAGAATTCAACATAAACGGTAACGAACTGTAACAACAGTACATGGAGTACAATAATCATAATAGACTTCCCTTATTACTCCTTCCCCAAGCACTTATCTCAGTACCCAAGCACATGGCTCTGCAAGTTAGGATTTTAGATGGGTACTAGCCAAGAGAATAGCCACCGTTGGCCCATTTTGCCCAGTCGTCTTTCCAAAACTAGTCCCAATCCCATCCTGCCCCATGGCATCCCTATAGGTAGTAACCCTACGAAGAGTGTCCTCAAAATGGTCTAACATAATGCCAATAGATAAAACATATTTCACAATAACTGATTAGAAATATATCGGTAAAATAATTCAAATGATGTAGTTAGCAAAACATTGCCGGCAAGGCCATATAAATAGTACATAGAATGATTTAGACAGGAGTGTAAAATGAGTTTTGGTTGAAAAGACCCAAAATCAACACGATAAAGGGAAGCCAGCAAGGCTATAGGGCATACGTGATAAATAACAAGTAACACAATAAGAGTTCTGGGCACCAGAACAAGTACAAATAATTGCAACAGATAAGCACAAGGAACTCAGGCAACCAAGGAACATTCATTTCCAGAAAAAAGGTAGGCTTAACCCTTACCTTAGTTTCCCATAGAAACACTGTCCTTGTTCTACTATCCTGCAAATCCTGACTCCTCGTCACATATTCCAATAAGACATATCAAATGTCAAAACACTTGCACCAATAATTAAACCATTTATACCTTAAAATCAGGTGTTACTGATTACAAGGCACATTTATCTAACCCAGAACAAGCTTATATATAATAATTAAGCAAGATTGTAACAAATTACCATGTTCCATTAATAATTAATCCTTGCAACGTTACATAAAATTTTAAGGTTTTGATTATACCAATTAACTTAATTAACAATAATTACGGTTGAATTACCAATCTGGGCCCACTAGTACTGTACACAACTTATATGTCTAAATATCTTGGCTTGATATCATAAATCTTATCCCAATTATTTGGATCCATAATTATAATTTGATGCAATTAAATTAACTTACATTAGTAATCAGCTTAGCACTCTAACTAAACTAAATCAGGGGATATTTAATCGTTTGAACAAAATTTTACCCATAATTTTGAAATTAATGTTCTAAATAGATGATAAATAATCAAGGCTATCCGTATGAATTTTACATATTTTCCTAATAACAATCAATTTTCACAAAATTACTTAATATAGATTCCTCAATTACATCAACTAACCCAATTTAATGATAATTAGCCTCTAATTTATGATTCGAGTCCACACATACTTACAATCGAATTCCTATCAGATCATTTTAGACTATAATCACAATTCTTGGTCCAATTTACTTAAATTTACAATGAAAATTAGCTTTATAATTTAATCAGACCAAATCAAGAAACATTTAATCGATTAAATAGATTTTACACAAATTAAACATAATTTAGAGCCAATTCATAGCCCTAGATTGGCATGCATGCGTTCAGCTTGTTGCCCCAAAGAAGCTTCTCGAAAGCTGCCAGATCGCCATCGTACGCCGCCGCTGGAACTGGAAGCTGGACCTACTAATCAACTCGTCTCCATATACCCAACAAAATCCCTCATCAATTTCAAAATTGGATGTCAATTGGCTGGTCAATTTGCCAAAAAATAGCATAGCGCCACCACCATCCGCCGTCTCACCGCCGCCTCAATTTTTCCTTCTCTAGTGAGCTAAATCCACAATTAAGGGTACCGGCATGCTCTTCCAGTTGAGCCCATCAAGACCTGCCTCCTGAACATGACCGAAAGCCGCTGGAAACAACACAACCGCCACCTCCGCGAGCCACCTTTGGTCTTCAATTTTTCGATGTTCCTCCAGCTGTTTGACTGCAAACTTGGTACTGGTGTGATTGTCGGAATGAGAGGAAGAGGGTGGTAGTTTTACTATTGAGTTTTGTTAGCTGCAGATGAGCAATCACTGGAGATGAAGCTGTGTGTTGCATGGGTAAATTTGAAGAATTATATGGGGTTTGGCTATTTATAAGCAATTTCCAGAAATTTCAAATTGACACCCAAAATTTCTCTTTGTTCTCATTTGAACCCCAAAGAGTTTTAGTCAACATTCAATTTAGTCCTAACTTTGTTTAGTGCCTTAGATTGGCTAATTTGACCCGAACATTTTATAGATTGACCCCCACAAAACTTTCAATTTCCTTACAATCAAGTCCTCATTTATATTTTAAGCCCCAAAAATTTTGTCAAATTAATATTTTGATTTTGAAATCTTACCTTCTAAAATGCTATATTAGGGGTGTTATATTAAATAAATACACTCATAATGTAAAGACTAATGTTATTGGCTATTTTAAATATTCATTTATCAGTTTTTAAAAATTTCTCTTCTATCAATACTATATTATAATACCCTATAAGAAATTTGCTTCAAATGCTTAAAAATTGATTTTTTTTAATACTTTGTCAACTATTGAAAAATTAATTTTTTTTTTCAATTGAAAACTTTGATAACATAAAAATAAAATTAAGATATTACAAAAGTTGTGGGAGTACAATCTCATATTTATAATAAATTTTAAATTCAAAATTAAAATATCCGTAAAATTCTAGACATATAATTTTATCTAAATATATCTTTTATATCTAAAAGAGACTATCTTAAAGATAATTGAATTTGAATAGTTTTTTTATAAGTTTAAGACTTACATATAAACCACTGCAAAATCATTCATTCATCAAATTTTAGACTCTTTTGCCAAGAAAATAATGTTTTTTTTATAATTAAGAAAATAATGATTTGATATACCAAAAAATAAGTATATTATCCCTCTTAAAACAAAAGGCTAACTTGGTATGTTGTGAAATGGGATAATTTCAATTTTGGTCCTAGTGTTTTCACTTGTATCACATTGCGTCCCCAAAGTTCCATTTTTTCATTCAATCTCGTCCTTCTGTCAACACCACCGTTTGATAGCTAATGACTGATAGTGGAGGGAATTTTTGGCGCCCTTTCCTACTAGATCAACCCTTTCCTGTGTATTTTCCTTTCATATCAGTCTCTTTGACTCCAAATTTGCTACGTTTTGGTCTCTTTGTGATTATTTAGGAAAAAAAATGGCATCTTCCTCCTCTTCAAGTGGTTTTAATAGTGGAGTTACACAAAGGAAAGAAGTTTATTGTTGATGTGGGATACAACTCCCATTGAAAACTAGTTGGACAAATTTAAATCCTGGAAGGAGGTATTGGGCATGTCCAAATTATGGGGTAAGTCCTTATTTTTTCATTAGAACTAGTTTATATTTGTAATTAACAAGCTACTTATACTTCATTTTTTGTTTTTCCAAACTAGGGGTTATTGTGGAGTTTTCATATGGTTGGAACCTAAAATATGCCCTAAGTCCAAACAAATAATTCGTGGATTGTTGGCAAAAAAGAAGAAATTAGAAGAGCAATTAAATAAATCCTTGATGAAGGAGAAAAAAGTGGAGGCCGAATTGAGGAAAATGAAGAGCAAAGTAAAGATGCTAGTGAAAGAAGTTTATGAATTGAAGAAGAAAAAAGTTAGTGTTTTAATTGTATTGGCAATTATTGTTGGTTTATTTGCAATAGTGATAAGGATTTTGGTGTTAAAAGATAACAATTTAGGAAAAAATATGAACAAATTGCAACTTATGTAATTGTTCTTGTAATGTTTGTTTTATGCTACTTTTATGCTTATTGGTAGGATGTTAAACCTCAAGGGTAATTTGATTATTACAATCTTCATAAATTGCTCTTTAAATACAAAATAATATCCATTGGGCATTGTATCAAATTAATTCAAAGGAAGAATTATAAATCTCCTTGGGCATGTCATCAAATACATTATTCACATCATACATTTGGAAAATAAAACCAGAAAAGCTATAGATTGCTTCAATATTTTCTAGGCACACCTCTTGTATGCTAAATAGATTAAAATCAGCAGACAAATAACACAATTCCCTATTAGGTGACTCAAATACTCAAACCATCTCAATCTACCAATCATCTAATCAAACCAACCCTTCCACCAGATTACTTGGCTTGTAGACCTTCAATGTCATCATCATATAATATAACATAAGAAAGAAAACTTGAATCACCTGGATTGTATCGCATGACTAATAACTAGGAAAATATTAAACTAGAAAAATATGAAGCGTGATATTAAACAACAAAAATATTAGACCAGGCCCTGGTCCGTCCAGAAAAATACTAGACCAGAAAAATATTCGTGCAACAGTAACCTTAATTCTCGCCTGCTTGACTGTGTTAATAAAACCAGAAAAATATGAAGCTTCTGTTTCTTACATCCCCATCCCCAAGAGAATTAGCATTCACATGCTTTAATAGGAAAAAGGAGAAGAAAAATAGCAAAAAAATAGCAGATAAAATAGGAAAACAAATAGGAAAAAAAAAATCCTCAGAGTCATCGCTATCCATCACCAAATTACTACAAAAAAAGTACAATAAACTACAACCCATTTAACTTAATCAACCCTCAAAATTCTTCCCTTTTCCTCCAAATTTTTTGGATCCATCCTTTTCCTTCTTCTTTTGACCTCCAACTACAACTTTTAAGTTAGAAATCGTTACAAAATTCATGCCACCTCTCACAACCACTGGAGTATACATGTTTGAAGTTTGACTAACCTGTACATTGTAATAGTTAATATGTGAGTAAAAACATGAAAAACAAAACAAAACAAAACCAAAAAAGTATAAAAGTAAAAAGTTTAATACTTACACTTAAGGAAGATATATTGTTTGAATTCCCTTTCATCTTGACAGACAAGTTCTTTCTAACCTGAAAAACTAAAACTTTAGTATGTTAGTGATAATAAGAAAAATGCATATAGTTAAGAATATACATTAATTAAAGCTTAGAGGCAATTTCTCTTTTCTTGAACCACCAATATTGCATTTCTAGTAGAAGGAGCACTACTTCGAACATCAAAAGGGGGTTGAGAGTCTCCAAAGGTCATCTCAAGAGGAATTTCAGGTTGTCTTCATGCGAGGTAGAAGTTGAACCATCTTTTCTCTTGCAAGTCCTTGCATTATGGACTAACACTCCACATTTACTGCATTTCAAAGATTTTTGGACTCTTTTAAGCTTAGTTGGATGGGAAGGAGCTGGTGGCTCATTAGGCTTTCTTTTCCTCAACTTCTTGGGTCTACCATGCATATTTTCATATGATGGTGGCAACGGGGCTGGCAAATCACTCTTAGGCCATAAGCCAGGACCATTTGTTCCAAAAATAACATGCTCATAAGCTTTCAAGTATGTGCTCACCTTATAAAAGTCATGCACATATGCTTTTGGCTCTTCATTCCTATACCAAATAGCTGAAATAGCATGCCTACATGGTATGCCTGTCAAATCCTACTTCCTACAACTACGAGACCTTTGATGAATATCAACCTTTTGCTGGTCATACATGCCCATATCTAATAGTGCCAATCATCTAACTTTATTGGAATGCACTCACCAGCATCCTTCATGTTTCTCTCCAACAACTTCTTTATTTTTGGACATATAAGACCATCCCGACCCCCTGTTCTATCCCTATTCACTTGCATCCTAGTCATGATCATATTTCTTATGGTCTCCAACATGCTAAGAATTGGTTTTTCTAGCAGGTAAGATGAAAGAATTAAAGCTCTCACACATATTATTCAAAAGAACATCATATTTCGGTTGAGGGCTAAAATGTGACCCAGACTATTGATTTGGAGGTTTTTCACTAGCCAATCGTATGACTTCTCATCAAACTCTTTCATTGCTCCAATTTTGCTTTGAATTCTTCAATACTTGTTGCTCTAGCTACTGCCCAAAGCGCAGTCTTGATTGATTGGCCAATAAATCCATCCCTCTTCATATTTCTATGTAAGTGTCTCACACAAAACCTATTTTGGAACACATAAAAGAAAAGAATAAGTTGAAAACATAAAGTATGAATATATAGGTACATAAAAATTGAAATAACTAAATCAAAGTACCTATTTTCTGCATCAGGTAGCAAGCTCTCAAAAGTTGATATCAATCATTTCTGCTTGTCACTCATAAAGGTCCAAGCATATTGATTTTCAAAGCCTATGTTGTATTCAAGTAGAGAAAGAAACCACTCCCAAGAATCTTTGTTTTCATTCTCAACCACTACATAAGCTATTGGAAAAATACAATTGTTTGGATCTATTTTCACAGCAATCAATAATTAGCCACCTTGAGGACCCTTCAAAAAATAACTATGCATACCTACAACTTTTCTACAAGCCTTAAACCCTTCTTTACAATCATTGAAGCAGATATACAACCTCAAAAAAGTAGGTAGATCACCTACTTTCTCACCATTAGCCAACTTCAACACCATAGTGGAGCCAGCAACTTTAAGCAGTAGTCTCTAATTCTACTAAACTGATATTTCAAATTGCCTTGAATTTGTTTCATTGCTTTCTATTTTTCCCTACAAGCTTGTTGTTTAGAGACATTTGCCTTTAATGTGGTGCATATCTCACTCCTAAACTCATTAACTCCTAGTTTAGGATTGTCTTTAAACATTTTCATGAAAGTTTTCCCAATCCACCCAGACTTAAGGTTATTATTATTGTAATTCCAAGAACACTTGCTATGCACAGGGTTATAAGCTTTTATTTGCCAAGACTTACCATTTTGCATAGGTGATACACGTGCATACCACTCTCAGCCCTCTTTCTTGCACTTAGCCCTCAATCTTCTTTTATCAATTTTAGGAAAATGAACTTGCATTCCTCTCCTAAGGCAATGTGTTTGAATCACAAACTTAGCCTCACTTTTTGATCTAAAAATAAGACCTAATTTCAATTAAGGGTTCTTATTTTCAGTTTTAGGATTGTACTTTGGATATTTAGGATTCAGTTCATCTTCATCAGATCCCATCACATTCTCAAACTCATCACTATCCTGAACCTCATCTTCTTCCATGACCTCCATCCTAGCATACATGTCATCACTCACTCTCTTGACCTTTCCCACACCATCAAACTCAGCATCTAGATCGACATACCCATCAAATTATCTATTATTTTTCTCCATTTCATAATCACTATCAGTAAAATCATCACATTCAAAATCAGAATAAAAAACAGAAGCAGAAGCAGATGATACTGGTTGGATTAGAATATTAGTCTAATCCTGTGGCAAAAGGGCTTCATCTAGAAATGAAAAGTCAATCATTTGATCATTATCCTCTAAATTTGAAAAGTATTGTTTTTGCACTTCATCTCCCCCTTGGGTTTGGTCATTCCTATCCTCAAGATGCTCTAAATAAATTTCCACCACCCTATCCCAAGGTAAATTATTCACTATATCATAAATGTCAACATCTTTACTAAGGCATTTACTACCCATGTACAAACTTTTCCCTTATTTATGCTAAAATCTATCTTTGTCTTTACTATAACCTAGCTCCTTGATATAGTCCTCAAGTTCAATCATCCCAAACATAGCTACATCTACATTATCAAAGAAATCTATGTTACCCCCTTCATAGTATCTTACAGGTTCTTCTCTCATTAAATCCCCATGATATAATTTAATAGTAAATAAAGAAATGCCATCCCCAACCAAATCTGCATAACAAAAAAAAATAGAAAAAAATGCACACTGTCAAATACAACAAGTACATCATCCTCAACCATCAACCAATAAATTCGAGCAATGCAATTACGGCAAACAACATTTACATAAAAAATTCCAACACAAAACATATAAATTTTCTACGGCAAACAACATTCACATATTTTGATTGTAAACAGTAAATTTTTTAACACTAAACATAAAAATATTTCTCCGTTACTCAAAGTATTTTGATTGAGAACACAAAACTTACCATAATTTGGTGTCCCAAGGTTTGAGTTTTTCCTTCGTGCCATTCACCATGGAACAATTTGAGCTTATCCTTTGATGCCTTCCCCAACTTCGTTTTCACTCCAAAGGTGTAGAATCTTAACACTAAGTTGAAATACCTCTAAATCAGCAACATTCTCTTCATTTAATCAAAGAAATGGTCGAATTCAGGTTGTATTAGAAGCTAGGGTTTATGTTTCATTTGGGGATTCTAGCTTTTCTTCCAATTTTCAAGAATAAAGCCCGCAGCATCGAAAAAATGGGTGAAAGGATTTTGCCTTCTTCAAGTCACGTGAGGCGCATGTGAAGTTGTCGTTAGCTATCAAACAGTGGTGTTGATAGAAGGATGAGATCAAATGAAAAAATGGAACTTTGGGGACACAATGTGATACAAGTAAAAACATGGGGATCAAAATTGAATTAATGACATACTTAGGGGACAAAAACTGAAATGATCCCTTGTAAAACTTTTTAAGAGAATTATAATAAATAAAAGGGTAAATGTCACCAATAGTCCCTGATGTTTCAATTTAGTATCACTTTAGTTCTCAATCTTTAAAATTTCATCTTTTAGTCCCTAACGTTAATATATCATTTCACTTTAGTTCCCAAAATCATTTTTGGGCAGTTTTTGGCTGGAAAATTGACCAAGTTTGACATTTTTAAGGGCAAAATTGTCAATTCATTATTTTATGTTCCACTTTAGTCCCTATATAAAGTTTTATATTCCACTTTAGTTCCTATATAAGGTTTTATATTCCAATTTAGTCCCTATTTTACTTTTTTTCTTTTTATAAATTTATGTCCATGTGTGTATATATATTTGTGTATAATATATGTGTATATATAATTGATATTAATATTAGTCACATGCTCATATATTATTATTAATATTTAATAATATATTATTGATATATTAATATCATTTGTGATACTATTGTAATTAATAATATTAGTAATATTATTATTGATATGGGATAGCCCAATAGGTCCAGCCCAATAACACTCAACTAAGACAGGAGCTGGCCTGACGCTCTCTAAGCAGCTCGACCCAACTCGTTTTGGACCAAGTAGACATTCGACTGCTACTCGACCTCTGGATCCCTATCTATTGTGGTGGATATTAGCGTTCTTGATAGATCAGGTTATAGCAGATAGCCTCCATTAGGTGGCCTCAATCCTTCAGCTAGAATGATGTAGCTTCGACCAGAATGAGCTTGGTGACCAAGATCCTAGAAGATATCCTATTGGAGTGCTCATCCTGACCAGAGAGGTCGAGTAGTGACGAAAGCCCTTTGGGCACATTGAATGCCTTGCCAGGCACCGTGCTGCTGCATTAATAGCGCATGCCACCAATAGTACCACCTTTTGCAGCCGTGTCAGGCTAGGGAGCGCCTCTTGTGTACCACATTCTCCTTGGTAGCTGCCTCCTGAAATAGTACACAAGCTAGATAAGATTGGAAAGTCCTCAAGCACGAACAATGGCTCTTCTTACACAACAGGGGCATCAAAGAAATATCAATCACCATGAGAAGGCTAGAAATACCCCATTCCAACCCTCAACAAGGTATGCACATTTATTGCCTTAAGCTTTTACTCCACTGCTCCATTACTTGGTCTACTGACTGACCTGAGCGCTGAAGTGCGTTAGCCTAGGGCACCTTGGCTAGCCTAATGTTTGTTGTTGATTGCAGGACTCGACACTAAGTATATCCCTAACATATCTGTTGACCTACCATCTGGTCGGTTTCATTGGACTTCAACCTATTACACACTTGAACTAAATCCACCCTTATCAATTATTAATATATTATTAACAATATTATTAATAATAATCCTAATAGTATTAGATAATTATATTATCATAATAATACTATTATTATCATTGATAATATTAATCTTATTATTCTTATGATTAATTATATATATATTAATAATAAAAAATAATTTAATATTTATTAGTATCATGTATTATTATTATTAATACTACATATTATGAATATAATTAAAATTATTATAATATAATCTTTATTATTAGTAATATATCAGTAATCATATAATTTTAATTACAATAGTATCACAAATGATATTAATATATCAATAATATATTATTAAATAATATTAATAATATATGAGCATGTGACTAATATTAGTATCAATTATATATACACATATATTATACACAAATATATATACACACATGGAAATAAATTTATAAAAAGAAAAAAAAAAAGTAACATAGGGACTAAATTGGAACATAAAACCTTATACAGGGACTAAAGTGGAACATAAAACTTTATATAGGAACTAAAGTGGAACATAAAACTATGAATTGACAATTTTTCCCTTAAAAATGTCAAACTTGGTCAATTTTCCGGCCAAAAACTGCAGGAAAATGATTTTGGGGACTAAAGTGAAACGATATATTAACGTTAGGGACTAAAAAATGAAATTTTAAAGATTGAGGACTAAAGTGATACTAAATCGAAACATCAGGGACTATTGGCGACATTTACCCTAAATAAAAAATATAATCACAGTTGCTTAGTCTTTTTTATTTGTGAAAATTAAAATAAATTATTGAAAAAATTAAATGTGTATTTAAAATTATTTAGTAATGTATTTTAAGTTTCTAACTACATATACATGTCCATAGGTTAGATTTGGATCAGACCAGCCATATTCGAATCTGAATTCAATTATCAAAATTCATATCCGAACTAACCCGATATCCTGTAGGATCTTTCTTAGTCAGTTTCATATTCAAATTCGATGGATATTCGAGATCTGATAAAAAAAAATAAAATTGACTTGATTCAATATATATATATATATATTTTCTTTCTTTCTTTCTTTCTTTCTTTCTTTTTTTTTTGGATTGTAATAAATTAAATTTATGTCATATTTAAATTTTTAACAACTTTTTATTATATGTTAGTCCAAAAGTTAAATATTTGAATACTAAACCCCTATTTCATATTATATTAATGCATAGGTGAACTATTATACATTATTAGATTTGATATTTTATTAGTGTTCCTCTTATTTTTTAGGCTAGAAACTCAATATTAATAGCATAATATAGACGTTAAAATAGATATTAGGATAATATAATATATAAATTTTATTTTAAAATATTTATTAATATTATATATAAGAGTATTAATTTAATAAAAAATTATTAAAATTCAGATTTGGATATTTAATGGATCGGATTGCTTAATTCCGTATCCCATATGCTTATTTTGGATTATGGATATTTATAATTGGATTTGATCTGTTGAATATTTTAATCTGATAAAAATCCTAAAATTTGGATCGAATTTAGATCGAATTCGGATTAAAATTCAATCTATTGACATCCCTATATACATAGGTTTTGAAAATTAATTTATATGTACTTTATTTATCTATTAATTTATAGAGAAATGAAGTACTTTTTATAAATATATGATAAGTATAAACTAATATTCAGTTATTTGAAATATAAATACCAAGTATAATGAAGTAAAGTCAACATAAAAAAATCATGTTTAAATAATTGAATATTAATATTCCTTTAATTAAACCTAATTAAGAAATCTCATATAAAACACTTATTATTTCTTCATTCATTTGATTGAAAAATTGAATTGATATATTTCTAAAAGCCACACTATTCTAAGTACAATATTCAAATATAAAGCACACACAAATAATTTCTTTATCTAAAGAAATAAAAAAATTCATAGAAAAAAAATATTAACATACAAATTCAAAAACCAAACACATTTTGAATTTTAAATTATATAATGAGATAAAAATATTAAATCTATGATTATGGATACTTTGAACTTTTGTAATGAAATCAAAACCTATTATATGGATATTTGATTATCCCATTAGATAAAGTTAATGCCACACTTTTGAATAAATACAACATGAGTTTTAGCCATAATAGATAAGGTTTGAATTAAAATAAAATTGAAAAATTAACAGCCAATGGATTGTTTAATTTGATTAAAAAACTAAAAATTCTAAAAATTAAGAATTTGATCAAATTGTACAATTACGGTCCCACAACATCGAGCTATATATAATAGTATAGATATTAGTGTATTGGTTAAATGTTTTATTGTATGGATGGTTAATTTTGGTGTATACCGGATTTATAGTGGTTCCGAAATAGAAATATATTTTTTTCCATTTTCCAAAACTTTTGCAACAAAAAAAAATCACAAAGTATCAAAAACAATATGTTACAAAAATTTTGATGGAATTATTTCTCACAATGTAATAAGAAAATAAAAAGTATGTAATTATTTTGTGACAGAAAAGTCTACCAAGACAAAAGTGTTTTAAGTAGTAACAAAAGCAGAAGATGCCCCTTCTTCAAAAAGAGGAGGATAGATTACTCACGTTTTATTTGATGGTTAGAGGTAAATTGAAAATTAAGTAGTAGGAATCTTAAGATTCTCCAAAGGAAAAATAAAGATGTCTTTTGTGTTATTCGTAATATGTGCAAGTACTGACATAGTTATTTGATTCGAAAACTATATGAAGAATATAAGCCAGATAATGGATCAGGAAGACCTAGGACACAAAATTTGTCATTGACCTGGTAGTTTCATAAACCCAGAGGTCATGTTTTTTGTCGATGGAATTCGGGCAAGAAAGGCGGCCGTGATTTTGTGGCCTCCATTTCCATTGCAAAAGGTTTTAGTCACAAATTTGTGACCATAATTTTTTCAACGGACCTTGGGCGCTGCAAATTTGTTGCAAACATCATATTTTGAATAATTTTTTCTCAAAGTTTGTCATAAATTTGATCACAATGATGACTAATTTTTCTAGTAGTGGCATTGCTTGAGAAACTACTGTAATCGCTTTAATGTTTCATAAAGCTATGTAGGGTGAATGATTGTGGCTATTCACAGAATTTCAAAAGAAAAGCCATGGCTATTAATGGAGACAAGGCATATATAAGCATGACTTGGCTTCCAATTTGAAATATAAAAACCATTACAATATTCTCACTCACACACACATTCTCCCTTTATATATATGATTTTTGTCAAATTTTAGATTTGGCAATTTGTAACTCAAAATATATTGTAGTACCAGTGCCGTAATAGAGGGCTACTGTCCTCAAGATAGAGCCTTCACACTTGAAAACAATGACAAGATCCCCTTAAACGAAGAAAGTGCATGACCATGCGTATTAGTGATTCTCACCATTATACTAATGAAGTAATATATATGTTCATATTCATACATAAATGAACTACAATTATTGTGGTTGGTTAAATTAATGATGGCTTCAAAGACGGATATATAGGCACCATTATATTTATAATAATATGATATTTTTCTTTCTTTTATTAGTTGAATTTCATTTGTTGTTATTAATATACAAAAAATATTGTACGCGAGACCATCAAGGTTAATGGTAGATACTTAGTATCTACAGGTCCTAGCTTAATTTTATGACCACAATATAAATGGGATAATACATCCAATCAATTTAACCTAAATTTTATCTTAGCAAATACATTTATACTTCCAAGAACTCTCACATTACCGTGGGTGGGCCTGGACATGTGCAGATTCTATGAAATCTACTAAAGTTGTATTTATATTACTGTAATGCTGATATGTGATAATATGGTATTCATGTTGTAAATTAAGTATACATGGTTAATTAATTATTATAATCTCTATTGTGGATTTTGTTTATTACAAGAATTTGTGATTGAAATTCTTATAATGTTGAAAATGGCCAAATTAGTAATCAATATCATTTGTCATAAATACACCAATATCAAATATTTAATTTGTTCTCATCTCTTTTTTTTAATTGAGGATATTTTTTGTTACTTGCCATTTTCTCCATTGCCTCCTCTTTTTATATATACAGACTGACTTTTTGCATACACACATAGGCCCAAACACTCATACACACTCCATAGAGCACTTAGTATACACAGAAAAGGAAGATGGCGTACAACTTCAATGGAATAAACATGGTAGATATCCAGTTGATTTTTTTATTTTTTATTTTTTTGGTGTTTATATTTGTGTCATCTCTTACGATCCTTAATTTTTTCCTTATAGAGGAAACCTGTAATGGTGGAAATGGACCATTATTACGGATGCCTACGGATCAATGGTATTCTCACTCCGGAGCCTCTTAATTCTCTCCCTTTGACACCACCCCCATCTCCACCACCAGAAAACGTACAACAGGCATGGCTGATTTCTCGGTCCTTTTCTTTTTATCTTAGGTTTATATATATATATATATGTATACACATGTTAATGTACATATTACATGTTTGTCGATCTTTTTGTGAGTGGTCATGACTCTTTTCTCTTTTGTTTAGTACCTTTACCATAAGAATTGTTTATGAACAACAAAGGCTGAACAACCGTTGTATCCTAAAAAAGAGTACAAATTTTTGATTTTTTATTATTTTTTTATTTTACATATTACATATTACATATGATGATCTTTATCAACATTCCTTGTTTTCCAACCTTTAATCTTTATCATGTGATGCCTCCTTATGATACCTTTTATCTAATCATGAAATAATTATTTTCAGCTAATTATTTAATAAGATTCATTGTTTGCAGGAGCGAACACAACCCAACACTGAAAGACCACAGAGAAAAAAAAGGGATCTGACTGAATCTAGGGTCGTGGAAACAATTACTGTCTCACTTGCAATTTTAAGATGCGAGAAAAAATATGAGACCATCCTGGAGATGCATGAGGTTATACATATTCTTCTTAATGAGGACACGTTTTTTTTAGGTGCTATAGGATTATTAATTATGGTATAGAGCAATGATAAAAGGAGCTTATATTCATATTGCTTGCTAAACCATAACATTTCATGTCGTGATATTTTGTAATGTAAAAAATTTATTGAACAAGGCAATTTTTTTTTATTTGTATACGAACAATCAATTAATTGCATGTTGGTTTGATATCTTTGACTTGTTTCCTTGCATTATAGGTTGCAACAGGTAGGAGAACATATTATATCTTATCACCATATTTGAAATCTGGAATAACAAAAATAGGAGCCAAAGAAATTACTCTTGGACAGAGGGTCGCAGTCCCCATGATTGAAGAAGTTGGGACTAACAGCAAGTTATCAATGAAGGAGCGGGTAGAAGGGAGATGGACTATCGAGGTTAGAGAACGCAAGGGTACTGGAAAAACTGAAAAGGTGTGTATGTTAGTAGTTAATTAAGCATGATGATATAAATCACTTACTTGACAAGTGAAAACCATTGAATGCAATATAAAACTATAAAAGAGACCATTGACATTGTTCTTTCAATTGATTCTATAAATTCTACTTAGATGTATATTTATTCCATACGAATCTATACTTTACTAATTAACCATAGTTATAATTATTTATGATATGAATAAATGTAACTTGACAAGCATTAATTTTCAAATGAATTTTTATTGTTTTAGTTTTATTCCCATGAGAGGGTCAACAGGACGATGCGCTCATTGAGTGAAGTCGCAACATTCGTACTTTGGGGTGTGATTCACTAAATTTCCGTAAGTTGCTCTTGTATATGTATTTTTAGACTGTTTTATTTTTATTTTTATTTTTATTTTTATTTTTTATGAATAAGTTATACCAATCCTTTTGTATTTACTTGCAGGCCTTAGAAGATGAATGTCCTATCTACATCATCTTTTAGAAGAAGAATATTCTAACCTAGACATGTAGTCTTGGGATGTAAATTCAAAGTTTAAATTTTTTGTTGTATTATTAGTTAAACTTTTCTGTAAATTTAAGCTTGTTATTATTTCTTAGTGCAATGCATATGAAAAGTGACTATTTCAATTTAGAAATATCTTTTTACATTGAAAACTTCGGATGGAATTTTCTAACAAATTCCGTTGGAGATCCTTTGGAAATGGAATTTTGAGATGGAATTTCAACAAAATTCTATCCTTCTGACAAATAATACAGGTCTCAAAAATTATCCGATGGAATTTTCCATTGAAATTTTTTTCTGATGGATATTCCCTTGGAGTTTCGCTAGAAAAAATCTGATCGATTTTTCGAATTTCTATTGGAAAATTCTGTCGAAAACTCTTCCAATGGAAATCTCTTAGGAAATTCTGCTGGAAATATTAATTTTTATTTAAAAATTCAAATAGAGTGTGCTTGTGCCTGAGAAATGCATCAATCCAGCAACGGTTTCCAGCTTGTGCCTTCTCTACAATAGTAATATTATAGATGGGAAAAAAATATGTGCGTGTCAAATTCAGTTCAACCTACAACTTGTTTAGTGAATTACAGTACAAGTCCATACAACTCTATACATGAATGCATGAAAATACTATACAATATTACCATGAGTGAAGAAACTGAAGGTCCACGTGTTTAAGGATAAAAAATAAATAAAAATAAAAATAAAAAAGAAAGGATAGGAAAGATATACGCTTCCCACGATTATATTAGTTAGTATGAAGTGTTCGCATAAATAGTTGATGCCTTCTTATAGAAGTATATAATAATTTGGTACTCTTTCGTTATTCTTAAGTTGTATTTAATTTCGCTCATTTTTATTGATGTATTAATAAAATTACTAAATTGCTATGGATATTAAATATACATAGTTAATTATTGTAATAATCTATAAATTAATAAGAGGATTTCTTCAATAAATCTTGTCAAATTTTGTTGATTCAATTTAAATCGTTATAATTATGGAAATGGTCAAAAAACAATTGATGTGTCTCATAAATACACCCTTATCCCATATGTAATTTGTATTTATATCTCTTTTCTCATTGAAGATGTTTTTTGTTTATTTTCATCGAAGTCTTTCCCAACCTTGGTTTTTTACTTGCCATTTGTCTCCTATGCCCAATATGGCGATCTCTATATATGCAGACAAAATCACACATAGAATTACAATTTCCTCACCCTGCTCAACTCTTTATCTCCACTCCGTCATGCACACACACAGAGTTAAATTAAAGCTCTCAATTTTGTTAATTATTTTTTACTTCCCATTTGACTTTAAAAGTTGATATTTATAGCACTTAGTACTTTAGTCCTTTGGAAGCTAGGGGCTACATAGATGTCCATTTTGGTGGATTTGATTAATTGGGCTATCTAACCGTTTAGTTTACTTATTATTTATTTAATTAGTCTGTTTTAGTCAACTCTTACTTTTTCATCCTTAGAAACATAATTTGCCATATCATCAAGGCTTTCCCCTATTGTTAATTTGAACTTTTAATTTTCATTTGAAAGTATAATATGTGACACCCGAAAGCCAAACTATGCAGTCTAGTCTCAAGGCATGGAAATATAATCCTAAATAATAGAAGTCATCTAACCCAAAATCATTATCTTAAACAAAATAACTCCAAGCACTCAAAATAACTTAAACAAATCTTGAACATGAAAACTCAAATAACAATACTCTAGCCACAACTAAAATCTATAAAGAAACTAATTAGCTAACATCATCAAATACTAAGACTACTGCAAAAGTCCCAAAATACTTCATTTTTAAATCTCATCAAAAGCGGTTCCACCTCCTCATTAGGGTTAGGGTCTAGGTCTGCCAGAAGTAAGTTAAAGAAAAATGGAGTGTGAGTAAAGGACTCATTGAATGCTAAGTTTATGCAATGTGAGTTCGAGAATATATGATGATCAAAGATGCTCACTGATAAACATTTGAGAACAACATTGATAAACAGTCATGCATTATGCAATAGTAAAGTAGGAATACAACAGTAAACATTTTTAATAGGCTAATAATTAAATGCAATGATCGAACCAGTGATTGCTGTAGCCAGTCAACCTTATGACTCCTACTGTAACAGTCCCTTATCACTCCAGGCAAAGCTCGACCATACCAAACAGTACCCTAGCTTAGGTTTTTGGGAAATCCTATGACCTACCTTAGCCACAACGGCTTTTGTTGTGCGTTGGGGGATGAGGTCATAGGGGCTTCGGGTTCAACTAGCAAGCCTGCTGCCACCCAGTGAAGTCCCTCATAAACCTAGATCAAGTTGGATTCAACTAACAGTAACAGTAGCAGTAACAACAAATTCAGTCATCAGTTGATTATTGGATTTAACTGCTAGTGTAGAAACATTATTAAATAAAAAGAGATAATAAAAGAACGCATTTTATTTTAACCTGTAATAAAATAAGAAAAATTTATGTGCACAATGGAATATAAATATGGTACAGTGTAATTTGAAGAAAGTTTCATGGAATGCATTATAGTATATAACCTTCTAGGTTTTGAAAGGTATTATTATATATTACATGTAGGAATAAGCACTCACAATACTTATCAATAGGATCGAGGGCTGACCTAAACATTTTAAGTCCTAAAACACCTGATGGCACAAAAGTAGCATCTAATTCAATTAACATTCTAATATGATCATGAAATCTAATCTCAAATTCATCCAAGAAATCAAGACAATGATCAATGAAACTCTAAAACTAATGCTAATTAATGAAAAGTTTGTATAACATTAGAGTGAAATATGAGAGAACTTTATAGACTAATCATAGCACTATATTTTTAATAATAAATATATTTCTATTCTATTTAAATACTTCAAGGGTGAGTCAATTCAAAGGTGGGTTAATGCATACATACTCGCAAAACTTATTAAGAATTTGTCATTTTGTATATACATTGTTGATTCACTAACTTTGTTTTCTAGATATCTGATTGGCTCGATTCTTATGGCATTAGAAAGCTAAGAAACACTACTAGAATTTTATGTTGATAGCATAGTCTAAGTTGGCTAATTTGGGAGAGAAAAATTGAGTTCGAGAGGTAGCAATGGTGCAAAAATAGATTTCCTGTTTTCAAGAATTTTTTTGATGTGACACTTGATTGTATTTAAGCTATAAGCTTTTACAACATGCCTTGGATGAAGGTGATTCAAAATCCTGTAAAAACCTATGAGATAGATCTGTAATTTATCTATTGAAAGCTTTTTCAAATTCAATTTTCATTAGACCTCAAATTTACATATTTAGTTAGAATATTAAGATTTTAAAATAATAATAACAACACCAAAAATTGAAGCGGGTCTTAATAAAACATATTAAAATTTATTTAGGGCCTTGATGTGATGTTAGAAATTACAAGGACTAAAAATTTATAAAATAAGGATTTAATTGCATAATTTAGAAAACTAAGTGTGGGCTACTGCATAAGAAAAAGAAAGTTGGAGGGTTCAATTGGAAAGTCAAGGGGCCAATGTTAGGCACTCATAAGTCCAAGGGTTTAATTGAAAATTGAGAAGAACCTTTGGGGTCAAACTATAGTTCCTAAAACCTGAAAAATATATATAGATTTCCCCCATTCCATTTTTGCTTATTTTCACATGCAACCACCGTCTCTCCTCCTCCACCCACCCCTCACCGAAAGTGATGAACTGGAGAAATAAACCAAGCAACATGATCATCTCATCGTGGTGAGCATTTTGATACCAAAAACTCCCAAAAAATCACCGACGAAGTGACAAAAATTGAAGGCTGACAGTGGCTCGCGGTGAAGCAGCGGTTGTGGTGGTTCCAGCTGCTAAAAGTCATGACCAAGCAGTAGGTTCGAATAGGCTTAGCTAGAGGAACACGTTGGTGTCTCCAATTTGAAGAATGAACCACCGGTGGAGGAGGAGTTGGAGAAGAACAGAGCGGCTATGTTGGGGTGGCGCTATGCTGTTATCTAGCAAATTAGCCGAGGAAATGGAGGCAAATTGGAAAATTGCTTGTGGGATTTGTTCAGCTCATCAAGATGCATTGACTAGTGGTAGCACACGATAGCAGTCCAGCGGTGTTAGAGCAGAATCTTTAGCTCAACGATCCGAGTGTATGCAGGCTAGTTTCGAATTGTGACTTGACCTTGAACTTGGTCAATTTGGTACAATTTTGATTAATTGATTAATTTGATTCTTGATTTAATCTGATTAAATTGTTATGCTAATTTGTGATGTAAATCCAGTTAATTGGACTAAAATTGTGATTATTGACTAAAATGATTGCATAATGATTTAGTTGTAAGTGATGTGTGGACCTAAATTCGATGACAAAAGACTAATATTTATCAATTGAGTAAATTGAAGCATTTTGGAAACCGATTTATGAAGCGATAATGAAAAATATGGGGAAAATGTATTAATTTTGTGAATAGAGGTTAAATTGCTTAACTATGGACTAAGAATATCAATTTGAACATTAGTTATGACAGTAAGATATAGGCCTAGAATAGAATAAAAGGTATACTTAATGTTAACTAAGCCAAAACAGCACATTAGGATGCTAAAATTGTGAAAAAGAGCAAAAATTCACTATTACAGATAAAGGTATTAAAGTGATGAGTACAGGCTAATTTATTGGTTATAAACCAAGAATGTTAAATTGAGCATTAATAATGAAACCAAAATTTGGGTCCTGAATGGATAAAATATGTAATTAATACTATTTGCCTAAATCGGCGTACCTAGGAAGTCAAAATTATAAGTTAAGGGTTGGTTATTATAATTAAAAATGCTAAATTAGAGAAAATAGACTCAAACCTCAATGATAGAAGAGATCACATATCTAAGTATTTCAGCATAAAGATTGAGATAGAACAATAATCGAAAAGATAAGTGGGCTAGAGTAATTAGAATGTACGATTAGCCATAATTATTGTTAGTAAATGCTATATTGTGGCATCGATATTTATATGGCATTTTGAATGAAAATAGGTGACGAGGATCTAGGCACCCCAGACTAGTAAGGGGGCTTTTGGCAAAGCATTAGGACTCAAGGTGAGGTTATATTTCGTATTCTTGCTGGGAAAAAGAGATATGTTCATTTTTGTAAATATCTATTTGGTCATCCACTCTCCGATTTGATTGTACTGTTCTTTGTATTCTTTGGCCTTGCCGGCTAATTATTTGATTAGTCATACTATTCTTTTGAAAGGTTATCAATGGTCCTACTAACCAGTAGCTATCATTTTTTAAATTTGTCATTTGAATTGTTATTGGAACGGTCTTATCGACTGATTAGCACAGTTATTTCCCATGATCGTTACTTGAAATTCTATCGGACCTTCTTTATTAGTGTTGTTCCCATTGACTCATTTGATAATTCTTACGTTATCATATAATATGGTGCCAATAACTTCAGTTATTGAGTTAAACTTATTGATATGTTTATTTTCACTTGAAATGTTCTTGCCGACTAATTATTTATCGTTCTTTAAACTCATCATTTCGTAATGTTATTTAAATGGTTTTACTAACTGATTGTTCTACCATTTTTCTTAACTTGTTATCCTACGCCATTATTAGTCTTGTCGACCAATTATCTTATTGTTTATGTATTCCTTATGTTTGTTGTTTGCAACTTTTAGCTTCATTGGCCAAATTCTAAAACTGACTTTATTATTATTCTAAGATATTAAAATGGTTGTGTCGGTCGATATGTTATTTGAATTAAGTTGTCTTCAGATTTGTTCATGGCCAATGGTTTTGAAATATGAATTTGTTGTTGGAACTACTTATGAATCAGACCTTTAGGTACGCCCATGGGAAGTTCAGAACCATAGGAACACCACGGGAAGTTATGGACCTAGACTAGGATTAGAAAGATGGCTAGGCAGAACGAGCTGATGGTAGAGTCTCCTGAACTAGTGCTCACTAGTGATCCCGTCTCATAGGTAGTTAGAGGTTAACTATCTGTGAGCGAGGGATTGGCATGTGGTCGACCATGCCAGAGGAGTGTGTCTGTGTTATGTTCAAGCCAAGTGCTCAAAACATAGAGGGATATGGGCCTTATTTCCATGCTTATCTTTGGGAGTCATAGGGTTGGAGACCTTTCCACGGCAGCTCCATATATATGTCTTTATCTCGTCTTCTATTGTTTACTTAATTCTAGACTTATATTATTTGAGTCTATCAGTAACAGTTTTGTTGTCACTTGAGTTGTACCTGGCCTCACGCAAGCATTTAAGAGTATCTTACTTATGTTGGTCTCTTTTAAAAGTATCTCATATACCTTCTTCTTTTTAGATATGTCATTAGGACTTACGCCTCCTATATGTTTCTTTGTTCTTTTCCTAGATAGGTGTTAATGTATGACGAACATTCCAATTGTAATATGTAAATAGTGTGCATAGTTTTGCAGGCAAGGTCCAGTTGTACAGTCTAGCCGAACCCAATATGTAAATTATAACATGCTAACTTTGGATTTTGTTTAGTTTTTACGACTCAAGCAGCTAGTTATGCAGGGCTTTTGCAGCTATTATATAAATTGAAGCTTTCTAAGTTATGTGTTATAATGTTGAATTGTAAATATTATGTATCGAAAAAGTTCGCTTGAACTTGGTTGCCTCTGATGTAAATATTTTTTTTAAAATGTGGATTTGTGATGTTAGTGATTGTATAATAGTTTTGTAGCTCTTGTGGAATAATATATGGCGGAGTATAATAGAAAGTTGGGATGAATGGTTATTGGTCGTTATGGAACCATTTCATTTTTCTTTTCTTTGTTAGAGTGCGTATTTTGTTAAAATTAATGTGAAAAAGACTGGAGTAGTACCTCAGACTGAAGCAGGAACCCCCCAGACAGGATGCAACAACAACAAAAGTCATTTGTGGCTGAGGTAGGTCATAGGATTTCCCGAGGACTTAGGGTCGAGCACTATTTTGGTAAGGTTGCATCTTACGCAGAGTGATAAGGGACTATTATGGTGGGAGTCATAAGGTTGACTGGCTACAACAAACACTATGTGATCATTACATTTAAATTGTTAGTCTATGAAAATGTCTACTAAATTCTCGTTTCATTACAACTTGACCGTTTATTACTTTTCACATATATTCTTCTCGAATATTTTCACTGAATAAATCATGTTAAATTCATGAATTCACATTGCACATACTTAGCATTCACTAAGTCCTATACTCAAACTCAATATTTTTATTTAATTTTCTTCTAGACGATCTAGATCCTAACCTTAGTGAGGAGGTGGATCTTACATATGTTGAGAATCAAGATTAAAGTCTTAGTTTGGATTTTTGTTGTAGACTAGTTTATTTCTCATTAGCTTATTAGTTTTATTTTTATTTATTATGGACTTTATTTTGTTTAGTTGAGGTTAAGTATTGGCAATTTGAGTCTTTATGTTATAAGATTAGCTTGAATTAATTGAGTGCTTTGAGTTCTTTTGCCTAACTTTATAATTTTGGATACTGTTATTCATTTGGGATTGAGTTTCATGCTTCGGTACTAGAATATATGGTTTGGTTTTGGGGCATGACAGTCTTGAATCTCATCGAAAGCAGTTCCACCTCTTTATGAGGGTTAGGGTCTAGGTCTGCCAAAAGAAAGATAAAGAAAAATAGAGTATGAGTAAAGGACTTAGTGAATGCTAAGTGTGTGTAATGTGAGTTCAAGAATATATCATAATCAAAAATGCTTAGTGATAAACATTTGAGAAAAACGTTGATAAGTAGTCATGCATTATGCAATAGCAAAGTAGGAATATAACAGTAAACACTTTTAATAGGCCAACAATTAAACGCGATGATCGAACCAGTGTTTGTTGTAGCTATTCAACCTTATGACTCCCACCATAACAGTCCCTTGTTGCTCCAAGCAAGGCGCAACCTTACCAAACAATGCTCGAGTCTAGGTCCTTGGGAAATCCTACGACCCACCTTAGCCACAAATGGCTTCTATAGTGCGTTGGGGGGATTAGGCCATGGGGGCTTAGGGTTCAACTGGTGAGCCCGTTGTCGCTCAGTGAAATCCTTTGCATACCCAAACCAAGTTGGATCCAACTAACAGTAATAGTAAATTTAGTTATCAGTTGATCATCGGATTTAAGTGCTAGTTTAGAAACATTATTAAATAAAAAGAGATAATAAAAGAACATGTTTTGTTTTAACTTGTAATACAATAAGAAAATTTTATGTGCGTAGTGGAATATAAATATAGTGCAGTGTAATTTGAACAAAAGTTTCATGGAATGCATTACAGTATATGACCTTCTAGGTTTTGAAAGGTATTATTATATCTTATATATAAGCATATGCACTCACAATACTTATTAATAGGATCGAAGGCTTATCCTAATATCTTAAGTCCCAAAACACCTGGTGGCACAAAAGTAGCATCCAATTCAATTAACAATCTATTTTGATCCATGAAATTCAATCTCAAATTCATCCAAGAAATGAAGACAATGATTAATGAAACTCTAAAACCAATACTAATTAACAAAAAGTTTCTGTAACATTAGAGTGAAATATGAGAGAACTTAGTAGACTAATCATAACACTATAATTTTAATAATAAATATATTTCTATTCTATTTAAATACTTCAGGGGCGGGTCATCCCTTAGGGGCCAATATTTTTCATAGTCCTGTGCATACCTACTTGCAAAACTTGTTAAGAATTTGTCCTTTTGTACATACTTTGTTGATTCACTCATAACTTTCTTTCTAAATATCTTATTGGCTCGATTCTTGTGGAATTAGAAAGCTAGGAAAGAGTACTAAAACTTTTATGTTGATAATGTAGTATAATTTGGCTAATATGAGAGAAAAATTGAGTTCAAGATGCGGCGATGGTGCATAAACAGATTTTCATTTCTCAAGAAATTTTTCGATGTGACACTTGATTGTATTTAAGCTGTAACTTTTTACAACATGCCCTAGATGAAGGTGATTCAAAATTCTATTAAAACCTATGAGATAGGTCTATAAATTATCTCCTGAAAGCCTTTCCAAATTCAATTTGGAACTAAGAGAATAATGCATTACAATGTTATCCTGAAAACAAATAGGCATTTTCTATAGAAAGATTTCTGACATGGCACATCAATATATTTCATAAAATAAAAAATTTTGGATTCTAATATTACTAGATTATTCTAAAAAAAATTAAATTAATTTTATAAAAATTAATAAATTAAGATACTTCATTTATCATAATATCAAATCCCTCAAATTCATGATAGCTATCCAACTCAACAAGCACTAAGTTAGTTATATTTGAAGATTTTTAGAAAAATAACCATAAGGTCTGAGACTTAAAAATTTTATAATAATATTCTAAGCAAACAAAAATTTCATAATAAAAATTTTAAATTAAAAATTCTTTCATTTCAGTGCGTAAATAATTTTTTTAAAAATAAACTATTTAGACTTCCCACTCAATCTGGTAGGAAATTTTAAAGATTTTTATAAAATTCAAGAAAACTTGTTTAAACACAAAATTTTACAAATATGTCCTAAACACATTGAATATTGTATAGAAAAATTTTGAAATAAAATTACCAGAATTGAGTTCATGAACTGATATAAAACATTTTGACCCTAGAATCTGAAAATCGAAACCTAACAACAACTTCAAGTACACAAATATCATATGCATAAAAATTCCTAACATTACGAATTATAATTTAAAGAAATATTTATATTTTAATTATAATTTAAATATAGAATCATACATACTAGATGAGTGAACATGAATCGAGAGTGTCAAAATTTCCTAGCGATCTTCTTCCTTATCTTACCGTTTGGGATTCTTCTTCTTTTTTTTTTTTTTTTCAAAGGATGGGAATGGTTGAGGATTTTCTAAGAAAAATATTTTGCTAGAAATTTGAAGGTTTGAATGTACTTTACGGAGAATAAAAAATTGTGAATGTTACATGGAGAAGGTGACCTAATAAATAAGGTATTCTACAAGGACTTAGAGTGCTGAAAATTTTATCCCTATCTACTTAGTTGCTAGTTTGTTATTTCTTCTTTTATCAGTTTTAATGGAAAATGAAATTAATTCAAATAAAAAAGATTTAATTATTCCTTAAATAATTCACTAATCTCAATTAACTGAGGTTTACAAACAAGAAAATATGGGCCACTACATAATATAATTTCTATTTTTAAGTTTTACCTTTCTTATTTAATTTATTTAATTAAATTTTAATAAGGTATATAGTTTAACCTTTTTGTGCGAAAATTCGAAACAACTCAACTTTTAGCTAGGTTCCTTATGTCTCCTTCTTTGGTGAGGCATTGTGCTCGCTGCCTTGTGTTCATCTAAGAACTAGGGTTGAAAATGAATATTCAAAAATTCATTACCATTTGCATCCAAATTCATTTATAGGGCATATTATCCAAATTCATTTAAAATGGACATTATTCATATTCGAGTAGTAGATATTCGACTATAAATGGATACGAATATGGTAATTGCATATCCCATCCATTTAATATCCACTCCAAATACATATTCATTATATATATCCGTTTATATATTCTGTAACACCCCGACTTTCGGATTATAAATTGTAAATGATTGTGTTAGCAAAATAATATGTGGATCGAATAAATTATATTTGGTAATTACTTAAATTAAATTAATTAAGGTTTAGGCGTAAATATTAGGAATTGAGGGATTTAATTGCAAATAAGAAAAGGACTTGCTCAAAATTATAAAATTCAGGGGTCAATGTGAGAGGATTAAAAGTTTAAGGGCTTTAAAATATATAAAGAAGTACTAAATTGACTAGAATTGAAAATGTTAGGGATGAAAATGAAAAATTGAAACTCCCAAGGATGAAAATAAAAGTTCTGGGGTCAAATTGAAATGTGGTTCAAACCTTTGGGCTTAGTTGAATGCGGTCCAAAAGTTTTGGGTCCAATTTGAAAAGCTTAAAATGATATATCTATAAATACAATTGACTAGAATTGAAAATGTTAGGGATGAAAATGAAAAATTGAAACTCCCAAGGATGAAAATAAAAGCTCTGGGGTCAAATTGAAAGGTGGTTCAAACCTTTGGGCTTAGTTGAAGGCGGTCCAAAAGTTTTGGGGCCAATTTGGAAAGCTTAAAATGATATATCTATAAATACAATTGAAGACAAATTTTTGTCTAATTCTCAAATGAGGTCCCTGTTCCTCCCAAACTCAATTCTCTTCCATATTAGCTCCAAATCGAAAATCAAGACCAAAGTTAGCTTTCTCTCAGCTCAACGAACACAAAGGACCAAAAACTCTCCAAAATAATCGGTGAATCGCCAGAAAATTTGAAGGTGGTAGATGTGGCGGGTTGTTGACTTCTGACAGTGGAAAAGGTGAAAGGTTGGGTAGGTCTTGATGGGATCGATGAAAGAAATGTGTTGCTATGCTCAATTTCCACTTTTGAAAGCCAGCATTAGAGTAATTGAGGTGAAAAGGAAGCAGAGGTGCTAGGGTTTTGGTGGCAGTTCTATCCAATTCAATGGTGAGGAGACAGGGTATGGAAAAATTGGTTGAGAGGTTTTAATAGGCTCGACGAGGTGCATCTTTTGGTCCGGACGGTTGCACACAGGTGGCGTCTCTAGCAGTAGTTGAGTAGTTCTCGCAAAATTTAATTTTGGATGCAATGGGACTAATTTTGGGCTGTGGTTTGGACTCCTACTCACTAGAGTTGGGTAAATCTTGAATTTTGTCTATTAATTCCATTTCAACTTGTCGTAATTTTGGTAATTTTCGTATTGAAGGTTGAATCGATTAGCTTTTCGATTACTAATTATAATCTTGATGAAATTAATGTTGCGAAATTATAATTGGGTTTAAGTTAGTAAATAATATACTAAGTGTTAAATTCGATGATACGTATGATTGAACGAAAATTGACTGATAGGTTGAACTCAATAAATTGAGAAAGGATCACTAAATTACCGCTAGGATCTTAAGTGAGACTTTAACCATGCTGCAATTAGGAATAATCACCTACCCACTTGATTATCGATCTGATAAGCTAGGAGCGGTTGTATTTATTACCTTAAACGTGTAGGTATACTATAAGAATTGAGGAAACTATGATAAAATGAAGTGAGCTAACTAGGAAATCCAATAAGGACATTTGAGTACATTTAGATTTATGAATCAAAAGTTATTATGATGTTGGTTCAGGTGATCTTATTTTGAATTTTGAATTGGCTACGGAGTTAGGACTTGAGTGTCAATATAACTAAGGAATTCTCTGCATTTTCCATGTGAGGTTTATATTAGCTTTCTTTGTTGGGGAAAGAACCTACAACTAGTGAATATTGTTGCATGTTTATTCTTGCATTGAAACTATGAAATCGATTCATTGCTTCATACTATTCTATTTCTGATATGTTTATCTCTAAACTCTTTATTTGAACTCCTGCATTGAAATCAGGGTACTAGCTAAATATTCCACTTGACTCCTTTCTCAAATGTTACCTTGGAACAATAATTTAAAAACAAGATATGTTGAACAACAATGTGTTCATCTGAAGAACTTTGAAAAGTATCGTTTGAAATTAGGAATTTTCTGATGATCTTACCTGAACTAAATTTGTTTTATTTGTCCATTGAACTATGATTTGAATAATCTATTCTTGACCCAATTGCCATATCATGTTATACTATTGTGAGGCAATCTTGCTGACTAGTTGTTATTGATTAAATAATTAGTTATCCATTGAATTTTACAGTATTTTCGTAGCTGAGCTGAAATTATTCCATTTCATATGGCGATTGCGGTATGAAAGAAATTATGTTGACTGTTGGGACTCTCCTACTTATACATGTGATTAATAATACCCTTGGGGACGCCCTTAAGGAACATTTGGGCACACAAGACTGGTTTGCAAAATGATCGGGATGGCATTAGGTCGTCGGTGGCTAGTTTATCCTCCAGGACCCAATTTACGATCTTGACTTTGGGGCAGTCAAAGATTGGCTGTTGCTTGAAGCTTGATTGGCAAGGATTGGTCCTACCGATTTATGCTACATAGGTTTGGCGAATTGGTAGCTCGTCGAGACGATATAAGGGGATAGGCTATTCCACGATTGGGTTGGTTATACAGAATACTGGGAATCAAAAGGGGGAAGACTGTTCCATGGTTGGATTTGTAAAGATGTCCCTTGTACAGTCAATTTTATAAAATTGAATGGAATCCTGAATTTTGAATATGAGCTTTTTGCAACTTGTACGTTCCCATGCACTCAGTTGTTTAAAATTAATTCAGCTCTTGAGTTTTGAAAAACGAGGTTTTCCATGAAATATTATGAAAAATTGAGATGTCTCTTCGTTGGTATGGGACGGCGCAGAGTCAGCTCATGATGTGTAAAACATGACATATTATTCCTCCAATCCATGTTTTGACCTCGTGAAATGTTTCTATTGTTTAACAACATATTCCCTAGACATTTACATGTAGTTGTTGGACATTGGGCTGATATTATTCTATACTTTATATTTATTGTTTTTATTGTTCGTGTAACTTGATCATCACCTCACTGGGTTATTAGGACTTACAATCCTTTTATTGTTTCTTTCTGTTCTTTACCCCTGATTGAGGATTAGATGATGGTATAAGCTTAGGCCATATGGTGTAAAGTATATGCAGTGTTGTCAAGACATTTATAAATGGTAAGAACATGACATGTATGTATGCTTGTAATGTAATAGTGTTTGTCAGCATGTTTTCATCCTTACCTTTTGATAAGGGATAATAATATGGTTGATAGTGGACATAAATATTATTCATTGGTTATGATCTTGTTTATCACTTGGGTTATTTTGGATCTATGGATGCTATGGAATCATTTGAATTAAAAATTTTGGAAAAAAAATATTGAAAACCCGATTGAGGTAGCATCCCGAATGGGAGCAAGCTCCTCCCGAGTCAGGGCGCTACATTTTCAATTATCAATAATATAATTAAATCTGTTGTCCGTATCCAATAAAGAATATCTAGAAAATTATTATATATAATATATTCTAATTTTTCATGAATTTTAATATATAAATAATATTTAAAAAAATTATCATCTATAATATATTATTATACATAATAAATTATTTTTATTTTTTCAAATGAAATCTCATAATCTATATATAAATGAATATAAGTATAAATTAGTAATTAAATAATTAACAAGAAAAAATTAATAGTTAAGGATTATGACGAATCAATAGACAATAATAATGATAATTAAACAATATTAAATCAAGAAAAAAAAATGAAAACCAATATATGAATGATAAAATTAATTAATATAAACTTAATTATTGCTTGAATTTATAATTAATTTGTATTATTTCCATTTTATTCATATTAATTAATTATAAGTCAACCATTAATTAGAAAAAATTAACCAAATTAAGACTAATTAATTTTTTAATGCTAAAATAAAGTAGTAAAATACTAAAACTATTTGCTAGCTAAAGGGACATTAAGAGGGTAGATGACTAAACTTATTTAAAAGGTCTTATAAGCTCCTGCATTTTAGAAGATGTTTTTGAAGCTTCTGAGATGCTAGATTTTTTTTCGAAAAATAAATTCTTAAAGTATTTCGATAAAATAAGATTTTGAAGTTTATAAGATGTTAGTAATGATAATTTTATAATTAATATGATTCAAATTAAGAGAGCTTGTTAAGATCTTAAGAATAAGTTAAGAAATTAGTACTTTTTTAAAAAGAGCTTATAAACTTCTAACATACTATTTTAGGGCCATTATATGCTTTTTTTTTTTTTTTTTTAAATTACCAAACACTTTTTGATATATTATAAATTATCAAACATCTTATAAGATATTTTGAGTAGCATTTAAGCTCACCCAAACAACTTCTAAATGTTTTATTGAATGTATCATTTCATAATTTTATTTTGTACACTTGTACTAGTATTATTTAACAAAACTAATAAAATTTATCTATACATAAAACTTAAATTCTTAAGTCCTAAAACCCCATAACTCTATAAATTTTAAACCCCAAAATATTAATAATAAAGAATATTTTTATTGATTAACATTACAACTACATATTTAAAACTAAATGTCAATATTCAGTAGCCATCACAAAATCTAATTTTCTTTAAATTATATTAAAATATAATATGCAAAAATATTAAGTATGAAGATATGAATCAAAGTCATATATAACAAACTAGTGAATAATTAAATTTTGAATTTTAAAATTTTAAAATTAGAAAAAATAATTATTAATAATTAAATAAAAAATTATAATTTAAACATAAAATTATTATTATTAATATAAAATGTAAAAACATAAAAAATACAAAATTTGCCAAATGCCTAAACCATACTTGGTTTCCATTTACATTTCAATTTTAATTTCCCTTATTAGCTGCCTCCCCATCTACCACAAGTAATACTCCCTTCTTTCTTCTTCTTCTTTCCTTTTTTCCTCTCTCTCTCTCTCTCTCTCTCTCTCTCTCTCTCTCTCTCTCTCTTTTAATTTTTCCTTTATCTTGTAACATTCTCGCTGGAAGTAGCGCCTGCGACATGCTTGCCACAGGGACCCACTGGCCTCTACGACGTCGAACCTGAGCTCACGGGGCTAGCTACTACTAGTTCTCGCCAACGATAGGAAAGCTACTAGTAGCTTGCCTCCCATGCACTGGCGGATCCAAGGGGTGTGGTGGTAATTTTTAAATATTTTTTTATTTGTTTGAAATTTTTTATAATTATTGTAACACCACTAAATTTTTAATTAGGGAAAGTAAGATTAAAAAATCAAAATTTTTATTTGATAAAAATTTTGGGGCTCATAACGCAAATAATAAAGGACTTGGTTGTATGAAACCTGAAAGCTTTGGGGGTCAATCTATAAATACTTTAGGTCAACTAGGTCAATCTAAGGTACTAAACAAGTTGAGGGCCAAATTGAAAATTGATAAAAACTCTTGAGGGTTCAAATGAAAACTAAAAAAGTTTTAGGGGTCAATTCAAAATTTTTGGAAATTCTCTATAAATAGCAAACCACCCCCATACGTCTTCAAATTTATACATGTAAAACCCTCTTTTCTCTTGAGTGAACTCCCCTCCGACGCCTACGAAGCTTGACACTCTATACAGCATTGCACCCCCCTCAGCTTAAGGAACACACCGGTACCAACATCTTACGGAGAAAATCGGCGAATCGCTGGGAATAAGCTCCAAAAAGAGCCTTACGGTGGTGGTGACTGTTTACATAGTTTCGATGATGGGAACACATAAACAGAGAGAGGGTTTTGATGGGCTCAATGCGAGGAAGACAATGGTGCCTTCAATTTGAGGAATTGATGATGGATGAAAGAGTAATTGAAGAAAAAACGGCATGGCGGCGGCAGTGGAGCTACACTGATTTTCGCTAAATTGGGTGACAATATGGTGGTGAGTGTTGAAATTGATTGGGGAGTCTTGATCAGCGCAACAAGGCACGTCTTTTGGTGGTGTCGCAACAAAATTCCAGTGGCGGTGGCACTCTAGGGACTAACCACCAGTTTGATCGTGACGACAATCAGAGTACATGCAAGCTATTATTGCTCGATAATTTGGCCTTGAATTTAGTCTAGTGGGTAATGCACCGATTAATTAGATAATTTAACTCTCGATTTAATTTGTTTGAGTTATTAGCCTAAATTCTAATGTAAAAATAAGTTAATTGGACAAAAATTATGATTATGGATCAGAATGATTGTATGTGATTTTAATATAAAGTGAAATGCAGACTCAAATCGTTAATTAGAAGCTATTTTTTATTAAATTAAGTTAATTGATATAATTGAGAAATCTAAATTATGTGATGATATGAAAATTGATTATTATCAAGAAAACATGTAAAGTTCGTAAGGTTGATATAAATTTAGAAATTATGGGCTTAGAACATTACACTGAGATTTTAGGTAAAATTCTGATCAGATGTTTAAATGTTTTCTGATTCAATTCGGTTAAAAATGTTAAGCGGACTGCAGATGTAAGTTAAGTTGATCGCACTAAATTGTAATTATGGATTGAAATGATCGGGATAAGATTTATGATATCAAGCTGAAATGTTTAGATATATAAGTTGTGTACAGTGCTAGTTGGCCTAGATTGGTAATTATAACATAATTATATTTAATTTAATTAGTGTAACTAGGTCTAATTTTGTGTAACATTGCAAGGATTAATTATTAACTAAATATTCTAGCATAAGTTGCCGTATCCAAAGTGGGGTAAGAACTTGGGTTAGGAAGATGTGCCTCGTAATCAATAACACCTAATGTTAAGGTATAAATGGTTTAATTATTGTTAAAGGATATAGTGCAAGCATTTTGACATATAATATGTTATATTAGAATAAGTGACGAGGAGCTATGGCCTCCAGGATAGTAAGACGTAATAGCACCTTTACAAAGTCAAGGTGAGGGTTAAGCCATCTTTTTCTGGGAAATGAATGTTACTTGATTGTATGAGTTTCCTGTGTTTGTTTGTTGAAATTGATTGTATTAATTATAGTGCCCAGAACTTCCATTGTGATATTTGTTTCTGTCCCATATACATTACAGTCTTGCCAGCTTTCCTTTATCATGTTGATTTTACGTCTTGTCGACCAAACCTAATTTTGCACTCCTGTTTAAAATGTTGTGTGTATTGTTTATATAGCCTTGCCGGCCAATGTTTTACCAACAACACTATTTAAATTGTTTCATAGATTAGTTGATGAACAGTTATTTAAATGTGTTTTTATCTATTAGCACTATGTTTGAGTCTCCTGAGGATGCTCTTGAGATGTGACTGCCCGTAGGGACGCCATATGATGGGTTGGGTCAGGGGCTAGGTTTGGAAAGATGACCGGGCGGAATAGGCTAACGATGGCTGGTCTCCTAGCTAGTACTCTCCTAAGATCCTGACTTGCGGATAGATGAAGGTAGCTGTCTAGTAAGTGGCGATATCTGGTATGTGGATTGGCCATGCCACTTATCGAGCCAAGTGCTTGGGTAGCAAAGTAATGAGGGAAGTCTTTTAGGATTATTGTTCTACATGTACCGTTTGGTACCGTTTGTTATCATTTGTTACCATTTGTTAATGTTATTTACTATTCTGGGAGCAATAAGGACGGAGTTGCCAACAGTCTGTTAAATTGCACATCATATGTGTTATGTTATAGTATTGTTTCAAATTGCATGATCTTACTCGCCATTGAATATGTTTTGAATTACTGCTCCATCGACAGTTTTTCTTTAAATGTTTGTCACATTTCCCCTTCACTAAGTCTTTAGGACTTACCCCCTTTTTGTTATTCTTGATTCTCTTCCCAGACAAATCTGAATGACGGATAAGGGCTCTAGAAGTGCTCGAGAGAAATTTTATTTTGTAACAGATTAGGTGCTATGCTTGTATATATAGATTATACCTAATTTAGATGTCTAAACTTGTGAATGTATATAAATGTTTATGTGTGAACCTAAGACTTTGGTATGTACATATGGTTCTTTATGATATGATCTTTTAGGTTTATTGTGAATTGTTGTCTATTGTGTTATGTTATTCTGATTTTCCCTAGTTGCCTTTTTAATTATATTTTAAGTTTGAACTGGTGGCACCCTAGTTTAGGGATCACCCTAGGCTAGGCACAAGAGGTGGTATCAGAGCTTAGGTTTTTGTTGACCTAGGTTAAGATGGGAATGGTTTTTGTAACTAGAATCAATGGGCTACTAGAACTTAAATTTGAATTAGGGATCAACTGGGATATAAAAGCTTGGGTTAAGGAAAACCTGAGCTATATTAGGATATGATCCTCAGAGTGTGGAATTCTAGGCTAATAGAGACTAAGCTTGACTTTGGAATTGTTTGGGATGTGTATACTTGAGCTATGTCCGGATGTGATTCTTGGAATGTGAAATTTTTGGGCAGGAAATATGAAGTTTGATTGTGGAATTGAATGTGGAATTAAATAGGATATAAACTTTTGGGACAATGCTCGACATTAAGGAAGTGAAAGGTTATGATCGGGATGGCCAACCAGTATATAACCTCTTACTTCTTGTATGTCAAGCATCTGAAAGATAGTTATTGATAAAGGATGATGCCGTTTTGAATTATGGCATTACATGAGCAAAATCTGTGAAGGTTAAATTTAATAAATGGATGACTATGTTAGGAAAAATTGTATTTACCGTGAAAAGAGTTACTTTAGGAATCAGCGTGGTACAAGAAACATTCGTGGAAGTTGTATCTAATAAGCAAAGGGCCATGTTGGGAAGGTATGTATTTGGGTCAGTAAATGATTACCCTGGACAAATCCTTACCACGTGCCTATGGATGAGAATTAGGTTATATAGATACACAGGAAAAAAGATTATTGCAAGAAGGAATGTATTTGGGAAATAAATGAATGACTATTAGGGATGAGTAATGTTCAACCTATATGTATAATTGAAATCTAAACGATATGTTTATATTAAGGGATATGATGATAGGAATTTCAAACCACGGGTTATGGAAATTAATAAATAATCAATGATGGAAAGATATGTTTCTAGGATGACTAGTGTATGATCCAGTAATCTAGGGATGTCAAGCACAGGACTCTTTGAATTTTGAAAAGGTGAAATTTGGAGAATTATTTCATGTTTAGCGTGTTTTGCGAGATTTTAGATTTATAAGTTGAGGATTCTCCTAAGCAGAGTTGCATTTACTAATTTAAAAGGTCAAATGGATAGGTTAATATTGGATGAATTTGTATGTTGTGACTTAAATGATATAGTTGTCTAGGGAATGATTGACAAAAACGATGGAGTTATGAGAAATCATATTAAATTTTTTTTGAAGATATAGAATGTGTGAAAGAGAATAGAACTAGTACTTGAAATTGGAATGGACACCATACACTGACGAGGGAAACTAAAGAACCATGAGGTGTGCTAATTAGAGAAATGGCCAAGGCACGCATATATTCATATGAGTGACTAGTTTAGCTCAGTAAGTGGAATATATAAACGTTTGCTTATAACAACGACATACAAAATTTAGTAAGCTCTACCATCATGAATCAAATGTCAGCAAGGTCGATTGATGGTTTGAATATTCTCAAGAACAACTAAATACTAATTTATATGTATGATGATAGTATTGCGTGCGAATCTTGTATATGAATTAATTATATCCTGCACATTATATATGTTGATTTAAGTTTTAAGGGATCTTAGCTTGCGTTTAGATATCTTATATTCTCTAGAAGGTAACAACCATTTTGATATTGTTAATATTTAAGTTGAATGCTATTAGCTAGTTGAACTCAAACTTGTCCAATCAAGCTGAAATCACAATACAGTAGGAAATGATATCGCCAAAATATTGTAAAACGTGAATGTGATCCTCTGTTAACTAAATCATAGTGGATGGTCATCAATCAACAAAACTAATATGATCAAAAATCGCAATGAGGACGCTTGAATTAGAAAAATCTTATGGGAAGAACTGAAGATGATGTTAGATCTTATTTTCCCCTTGCTAGTAGATTCAAAGATAGGAAGACTTGTGGCATAAAACTTATTATAGTAGGAAGGTGGACCTTATATGACCCTATTGATGAACGAATTAGGTTAGTAATTGTGTAAGTATACCAGTCAGCATACAAGGATAGGCTCGAGAAATTTCTAAAGTTTTACCCTGTTTACCGAAAAGATCAGACAAGTGGAACGTAGGATTACAAATTGAGTAATAAGATGCAATATGAGATTTGAAATAATTTGACGAATAAAGGAATTGAGTATCTACTTACTTTTAGGTGGGATCTTGCATTACTAATAGGGATTGACAAAATAATAGTAAGATCTTGACAAAACACATCGAATTGGGGATTAGAATATCTTTTCCTCATAAGCTATTTAACCTAATATGAGCACTAAAGTTTGTTAAGGTCGAAACTAAAGATGTGATACTATTGATAGAAATCTGAGGAGTAGATGGATTAAGAAGTATCTTCTATTTGTAATACAGACATTATGAATTGAAATAATGCTATTGAGGTCAATTCGAGTTCTTACAATATTGTAAATACAATACATAGAAAATTGCCCTATTATTAGGATTAATTTACAGTGATCTTGTTGGGAACCTTTAAATTACTTAGAATCGAGGAATTAGCCATAATACATCTATGTTTGGGCTATTGTCTCGTGAACATTAAGGGACTGATCCTATCAGAATCAAGGGTACGGATAATTAAGTACAACCAAAAAAATATCAAAAGTATGAAAGTTTCTGAGGTTCTTCCAATTGGTACTAATGGTGCATTCAGGGCTTTTCTAAATTAATAAGTGCATTGGTAAAATCAACTAAGGAAATGCTAGATGCACATATGCCTTGTAAAAGAAATTTGGTTATACGAGAATGATCTCATATGCCTTGGGAATACTTAAGTCATAGGAAGAACTATCTTGCTTATGTTTAAGACTATTGAAGTGGTGATTGCTTTAATGAAACAGAGATGTCATTTAAGAGTCGAAAAAGAGAAATTCTTGCGGATTATGAATGTACTACTAGGTATGATTTGGGTTAATCTAAATTTGGCAAACACTCTGGGTTTGAAAATGAAATTACTGTATTTAGTGGTTGGCAAAATAAGTGAAGGATAGGTATAAGTATAACAAGGATGGGAAACTTTGATCTTAGAGGTAGAAACTAGTGATTTACTTGGAAATAAGTTGAAATGCAAAGTGCGCAAGCTAGAATAAGTAAGTTGAGGAACTTAAGCCAATGAGCTCCAAAGGATAAAAGGAAACAAATAGTTGAGAGTATTATCTAAGTTTTGAACATCAGAAATGAGTTTGATCTCACATATTTTTGACTATATCTTTTAGATGGAATCTAAGGAGCAACAGACATATTGTTCTTGACTATATCTAGAACGTTTAGTTTTTGTGAACTTGTAGCCACCTATTTGGGAGTATATGACTTGTTATGAAATCAAGCATGTTAAGTTTGAGCTTGGCTACTCCCTAATGTAGATATCCTATAAACATGAACTTGTGGTCTTAATGATCGTTGGTTGCCATAGTGGTTTTGTGATATATTAATAGCAGCATGTACTCTATCAGGGTGAAATGGAGAACCTTTAAGTATTGAATTAACATGTGATGATATGCATATGGTTTACCCTAATAAAAAATAAGTATAAAGTGCTAAGTGATATTATGGGATCGCTCAAGAGTTTCTAAACTCATTTTCGAGATAGTTTAATTTACTTCCTATAAGCTCAACCGTGGAAATCAAAAGAAACTTTAAGTGATGATGGATAGTAGAACCATCGATTATGGGATTATTGGGATTACTAGATAACCCTAGAAGAATACGGTGGCACCCCCAGCCTTAGTAAGATGGTTATGTTTGGAAGACTAGAAGGAAGAGATTCTTAAAAATCTTAGCAAAAGAAAAATGTCACTAGGAATTGGAGGAAGTATATTGTGGCAATAAGAGAAATCAATATGTGATCGAGGCAACATGGAAACCAGAGCGTTATATCTGCTAGTGTTAACCGAAGTTCTTTTAGTCAAAGAAGAGAATATAGGGACTAGATTCTTTTAAGAGGGGAAGATTGTAACACCCTTAAATTTTTAATTAGGGAAAGTAAGATTTAAAAATAAAAATTTTAATTTGACAAAAATTTTGTGGCTCAAAATGCAAATAAGAAAGGACTTGATTGTATGAAACCTAAAAGTTTTGGGGATCAATCTATAAATACTTTAGGTCAACTAGGTCAATCTAAGGTATTAAACAAGTTGAGGGCTGAAATGAAAATTGATAAAAACTTTGGGGGTTCAAATGAAAATTGAGAAAAGCTTTAGGGGTCAATTTAGAATTTCTAGAAATTTCTATAAATAGCAAACCATCCCCCATACTTCTTCAGATTCATACATGCAAACCCCCATTTTCTCTCCAGCAAAATCCCTTCCGGTGCTCATAAAGCTTGACACTCGATATACCATTGAACTCCCATCAGCTCAAGGAATGCGGCGGTACCAACATATCAAGTAGACAACTAGTGAATCGTTAGGAATTAACCTCTGAACGGAGCCTCATGTTGGTGGTGACGGGTTGCTTAGCTCTAGCTATGGAAACTCGTAAATAGAGAGTGGGCTTTAATGAGCTCGGCATGAGGAAGATTATTGTGTCTTTAATTTGAGGAACTGACGATAGATGGAGGAGTAATTGACGAAAAAACGGCATAGCACGGAATGGCACGGCAGTGGTGGTAGAGCTACACTGATTTTCACTAAATTGGGTGACAAGATAGTGGAAAGTGTTGAAATTGATTTTAGGGTCTTGATCGTAGCAAGGTGCGCCTTTTGGTGGTGTTGCGACTCAATTTCCGCGGTGGAGCAACGGTGCTCCGATGACTAACCACTGGTTTGATCGTGACGGCAATTTGAGTACATACGGGTTGTTATTGCATGATAATTTGGCCTTGAATTCAGTCAAGTGGATAAAACATGGAATAATCAGATGATTTGGTTCCCAATTTAATCTAATTAAGTTGTTAGCCTAAATTCTAATGTAAAAATAAGTTAATTGGACCAAAATTATGATTATGGACTGGAATGTATGCGATTTTAATATAAAATGAAACATGGACTTAGATAGTTAAGTAGAAGCTAATTTTTTATTAAATTAAGTTAATTAATATAATTGAGAAATTTAAATTATGTGATGTTATGAAAATTGATTATTTATTAGGAAGCATGTGAAATTCATAACGATTATATAAATTTAGAAATTATGGGCTTAGAACATTACATTTGAGATTTTAGGTAAAATTATGATCAAATGGTTGAATGTCTTCTGATTTAGTTTGATTAAAAATGTTAAGCTGATTACAGATGTAAGTTAAGTTGTCGCACTAAATTGTAATTATGAATTGAAATGATTGGGATAAGATTTATGATGTCAATCTGAAATGTTTAGATATATAAGTTGTATACAGTACTAGTTGGCCCAGATTGGTAATTAGAGCATAATTATTGTTAATTTAATGAATGTAGTTAGGTCTAACTTTATGTAATGTTGCAAGGATTAATTATTAACAAAATAGTCTAGCCTAAGTTACTAATATGTTCTATTGGAATGGGTGATGAGGAGCTAAGGCCTCCAAGACCGTAAGACATAATAACACCTCTACAGAGTTAAGGTGAGGGTTAAGCCATCTTTCTTCTGGGAACTGAATGTTACTTGATTGTATGAGTTTCTTGTGTTTATATGTTGAAATTGATTGTATTTGTTCTGGTGCCCAGAACTTCTATTATGATATCTGTTTCTGTCCCGTATACCCTATAGCCTTTCCGATTTCCCTTTATTATGTTGATTTTGGGTCTTGCTGAACAAACCCAGTTTTGCACTCCTATTTAAAATGTTCTATGTATTGTTTATATAGCCTTACTGGCCAATGTTTTACTGCAACACTATTTGAATTGTTTCACAGATTTGTTAATGAAGGTTTATTTGAATGCGTTTTATTTGTTGGCACTATGTTTGAGTCTCTTGAGGACACTTTTGAGATGCAACCGCCCGTAGGGACGCCACAGGACGGGTTGGGTCCGTAGCTAGGTCCTGAAAGATGATCGTAGGTACGGGCTGACAGTGGCTAGTCTCCCAGCTAGTACTCACCTAAGATCCTGCCCTATGGATAGTTGGAGGTAGCTATCTAGTAAATGGTGGGATTGGGCATGTGGACCAACCATGCCACTTACCAAGCCAAGTGCTTGGGTAGCAGAGTAATAAGAGAAGTCTCTTAGGATTATTATACTACATGCACTGTTGGGTACCATTTGTTATTGTTTGGTACCGTTTGTTACTAATTGTTAGCATTTGTTATTGATTTTTACCATTTGTTAACATTATGTACTATTCTGGAAGTAATAAAGAAGGAGTTGGCAATAGTCTGTTAAATTGGGTATCACATGTGTTATGTTACAATATATTTTCAAATTGTAAGATCTTGCTTGTTATTGAATCTGTTTTGCATTACTGCTCCATAACAATTTTTCTTTGAATGTTTGTCAGATTTTTCCCTCACTAAGTCTTTAGGACTTACCCCTTTTTGTTCTTTATTCTCTTCCCAGACAGGTCTGAATGAAGGATGAGGGCTAGAGAAATGCCTGAGAGAAATTATGTTTTGCAATAGATTAGGTGTTATGCTTGTATATATAAATTACACGTAATCTAGACATCTAAACTTGAGAATTTATGTAAACGTTTAAGTGTGAACCTAAGACTTTTGTATGTACATATGGTACTTTATGATATAATCTTTTGGGTTTATTGTGAACTGTTGTCTATTGTGTTATGTTAATATTTTGATTTTCCCAAGTTGTCTTCTTAATTATATTTTAAGTTTGAATTGGTGGCATCTTAGCTTAGGGATCACCTTGGGCACAGTGCTAGAATTATAATAATTTTTTTATTTAATTGTGTAGGTTTGACATTTTGTTTGGCTATGTTAAGATTTATCTTGTATTGAAAAGGAACTTTGTAAATTCTTTCTTTTGGATTGTTACATTAAGTATTAAAGAATGTTATTTTTATTTGATTCTTGAGTAGATTTATATGCTTATTTGATATATGGAGTATGTTTATTTGATTGTCTATTTGTTATTTTTCTAGATTTTATTGTTTCATTTGATTACTTCTTTTAATGAAATTTATTAGAAAACATATGCATTTTATTATTAGTTAATGGATTCAGATATTCAGATATTATAAATGGATGCTCGGATATTTATAAATGGATATTCAAATATTTATAAATAGACATATCCTAATAATTATAATCGGATATGGATATATTTAAATTCGGTTAATATTAGATGGATAAGAATTCGGATGTTATTATAAAATGTCAACGGATACGGATATAGATATGGATACCAATACGAATACAATGTATCTGACCTGTTTAATATTCATTTACAATTCTACTAAGAACTTAGAAAATTTGTGACAAGTTTGAAATTGTAGGGAGTGGGGTTTGCAAGTGTTCCAAAGATGACTTCTAAAGGAAACTTCTTCTCTTTCTTTTTTATTTTCATTTACTACAGTCTATTCTTTGTAAATTTTTATCTGACTCTACAGAGATAAAAATTTCTTAGAGTATATAAAATTTAAAGGGAGTCATGTCTTGTCTTGAGAGCGAAATGTCATCCTGAGTTGTAAAACTTAATTTGAATAAAAGTCCAAATTAAGTCGGAATTGAAGTCTGTAGCTCTAACGTAGAGACATCACTCGCTTGGTAGAGCACCTATTGATGCTATTGAGTTCTTGGCAAGGTGGTCAAACGCCTAATGATGTGACCAGGTTTATGTGGAGGTAGTTAGATGGTCGAAGATTTGTTCCGGTGCTCGATTCCACGAATAACATAGAATTATTTTGTGGAGCTTACACGTTTTCTATAATTACTTACGGTTCCCAATAGGACTTTACTTTGTGAAAAACTTAAAATTTTTCATGGAACATGATGCTTCGGAGATCCCTTAGGATTTTTGGCGAAGATTTGTGCTTAGTAGATGACTTAGAATTTTTCCATAGCTACTTAAAAACCCCAAATATGACTTTTGCTTTGTGAACAACTTAAATTTTTTTGTGGAACATGATGCTTCGGAGATCCCTTAGGATTTTTGGCAAAGACTTTTGCTTACTAGATGACTTAGAATTTTTTCATAGAACATCATCATATTCTAGAGATCACTTACAAACTTTGATAAAAAATTTCTTCCAAAGATCACTTAGAATCTCTTTTAGAATTTTATGCTTCAAGGACCACTTGGGATGTGTAGATGTATTCGACGTTCTATGAGTATCTTAGAACTTTTTCTTTTCCTTTTTTTTCTATATAAGGGGGTAGACAAAGCTCATTTTTTAGGAGATGGTGGCCCGTTGAGCAACTGCACATGGGGCATCCACATTGAGAGGTCAGCTGCTCGGTATTCACATCAGGTATGCGAGGACTCGACACCCACGAAGTGCTAATCCAAATGGACTTTATTCACATTAGGTACACAAGCACTCGACACCCATGATGTGCTAATCCAAATGGACTTATCTTATGAAACCAAAAATGAAATTTAACCAGGAGGTACCACTATAAGAAAATACGTTTTTTGCTACAATATTTTTTATTTCACTAATAATAATATAGTAAAAAAGGACTATTTTCTTTGATTTTTTTTTATTATTGTATAAAATTATAAATGTAAGGTAAAAATTATATTAATTATACTTCATCTTATTTTAGTGAAAAAAGGCATAAGTGAGTTGAGCCTAAACCTTAGGAGCAACGGCCAATGGCTATGACAAGTTAGTTAAGAGGGATGATTGCATGTCTATCTACTAAGATAGAGGAGGACTAGTTTCTCACTCTAAGTTAATCATTCATTCTCACTCTAAGTTAATCATTCATTTTGTTCTCTCCAAGGACGATTTTCTCCCGCAGGAGGATTATGGTTGCTCCTGAGGGTGGTGTTCTCTAGCATGCTGGGTGACAGCTTTGGCTGCGGCTTTTGTAGAGCCATTCCTGAACAACGTTTTTAGTGCCTCTTAAGTCATCTACCATTCTAGTTGTCCAAGAGGTTAGCTCTATTGCACTACAGGTGCGCTGTTCAAGTACTAAGACATGACTACCTTTTAGGCTGGTTATAGTCCACATTCTCACATCTCAAGGCAACCTGGTTGTTGAGATCTCAAGCTCCAGATCGCATCTACATTCTCAACATTCCTTTTTCTCAGGTAAGAGTTCCAATAGACAGCACCTAGATGATACTACTTGAAAATTGAGCAAGGCTTCTTTCCAAAAGTCAACTAATTTAACTAGGTTCTTTGCTCTAGAATGTGTTTACATGGAGGTGAAGCTCCTTTTTTCTTTTTCTTTTTTCCCGAAAGCAATTTTTTGTGTCACCTTTGACTTTAAAAGTTGATATTTATAATGATTAGTCTCTTAACAAGCTTCGGCCCACTTAGGTCTAGACGCTCATCCTTGTGGGCTTAATATGTTAGTCTTTATACCCTATTATTTCACTTATTATTTAATTAATTAGTTCCTTTTAGCCTATTTTTACTTTTTTAATCTAGGACTTAATTTACCATATCACATATATATCAATTTAATGGAAAAATCACAATTTTGGTTCCATAACTGAGGCTCAATCCCAATTGAGTGCATTTTTGGGTCACATTTAGTCTAGCTTCCCCCCTTTCATTAAATAGTTAATAGAAAAGGCACATGCAAAACATGTGCATGGTTAGCTAGCAGGTTTTGGAGGGAAAATTGGTCTGGTACTATTCTCTTCTGCATTCTAGGGGAAAAATCAACTATGCGTAGGGGGGGAGGGGGTGGGGGGGCAAGCGAAAAAAATGCAAAATGTACAATCACATGCATAATTAGAAAAAGAAATCCTAAAACTTCCAATCTACATTAAAAAAAATAAAAATTAACAATATATATTTGGAGATTGAAAAAAAAATATTTGTTTGAATGAATTAATTTTTAATCTTTGTAAAATGATACTAATCAATATAATTTGTAAAATTATCATAAAATTTTTTCAATGATTTTCATAAATTTAAATTTTGGATCTTTTGTGTCGATTAAATTGTCTCTTTTAATATTTTAAAATTTACGCCTTTATTTTTTAACTTTATATTGATTCAATTAAGCAACACGTAAATCGATAAAAATATATTAGCAAGCGAATAAGTAAACAAATATTTTAAATTATGCACATCATTTATTATAAAAACTTTCTTAAGTCTTTGAATTTTTTTATAATCTCTCAACAAAAAGAATTCTTATTTATTTATATATGCAAAATCTTGCATTGTATAAGGCCTAAGAAAAACTTATAGAACAATTTAGTAGTTAAAGCAGTATTTTGTTAACTATTTGCAATGTAATTCTCATGTCCACTTGGATACAAAAATAACCATTAGAAGTAATTTAAAATTGTAATAATCCATTCTATATTGTTGTGAAAATAAATAAGACCAAAAAATGTCAAAGTAGTAATTTTGATAATGCTAAAGTTTAAAATTTCAAGCTTTATTTTGTTATTTTATATGTTTACTCCTAAAAGAGTTTATATCTTATTTGTTTAATTCGGTTTGGGTCGAGTTGTCATGTGACTCACAATCAAATTTCAAGTTATTTGTATAACCTGAAATTCAACCCATTTTCTTCTGGTCCCTATTCGTGTCGACCATGTTGGATCCAGACCCAAAATGGATCAATTCAAACCCAAATTTTTCATGTCGAACTCGTATCGAGTTATCGTGTCGTGTTGCAAATTTTCACCCCTAATCTTTGATGAAAAATCAATCAAAAAATATATCATATTTGAAAAATAGAAAAAGATATTTTAATAATTCCAGATGGAATTTCTATCCAAAATCCGTTTCACACTTTAAAGAAAAAATTTTACTGACAAATTTCACATGAAAACTCCATCTGAGAGTTTACAAGGTAGCATGGTAAATTGAAGGTAGTTTTCAGGTTGATTCCATCTGAAATATCTGCCTATAAGCTTTCAAACAGAAATTGTGTCTAAAAACTGTATTAAATTCTTTTTTTAGGATTTTCCATATGAAGATGCCGTCTAAAAGCTCTCTAAAGGAATTTTTCCATATAAAATTTGCCTCATTTTATTTTATTTTTTTTCAAAATTAATAAGTTTCAGATAGATTTTTTGTCTGAAGATTCCATTTGACAGCTCTCAAATGGAATTTTAAAAAAGATTTTCCGCATGAAAAATATGCAAAATTCCCATTGAACACTGCCAAGTTCTTAGAAGGATTTTTGACGCGTTTCACCGGATTAGCAGACCATCTCTTTCCACTGGAAATTTATAAGAAAATTTCGAAGAATTTTTTTCTTTGAAAATTCTAATGGAAATAGCGAGATTTTTTGTAGTGCTCGCTGATGATTGAAAATTATGGGTTCAAAATGACTGTTAGTCTTCAGGGAATTGTGTATTTAAGTTGAAGTGTCGTGGTATGACAAGTTACTATAGTATTTAAATTGTTGAGGGAAATTTGTTTTTTTGGTCTCATGACTTAGGCCCAATAGAGTCCTATTCATTTTGAAAATACCACATTGAGTCTCTTAGTTTAAAAATTTCTCACAGTTTGTCCTGCATCACCCCTTCCATCAAATACTTAATGAGAAACCACGTCATACGTGTGGCCATTAACAAGTGGGTTTTGGAGAGAAAGTTGATGCTACCTAATAAGTAATGGCATCAAAAGTGTGACTTTCTCATGCATTGTTCATCTTTATATTCTAAACACATTTAAAAGCTCATTTTCAAATTAAAATTTAAAATTTAACGAAAATGTAAATTTTAAAATATATTTTATTAAAAAAGTTATTTTGAAATTTAAATTCTATTAAATTTAAATTATATTTAGAAATAATAAAATTAAAAAATATAATTTAAATTTTGATTTGAATTAATTTTTAGTCTTTGTAAAATAATATTAATTAATGTAGTTGGTAAAATTATCATAATTTTTTTAATAATTTTCATACATTTAAATTTAAAATATTCTGAATTACATGAAATAAATATTCAATTTTTTAGATGTTATAAATTGAAGAATTTATTATTGTTGTGTAAAAAAATAAAGAACAAGTATGATCAAGCAAACCCAACTAACATATGTTGTAAGCATATCAGAACAAACTTATACTGATCAAACCGAACTTACCCAGGCGTAACCACCTAGTACAAAACTTATATCACTCAAACCAAAATTTACCCAGGCATAACCACCTGGTACCAAACTTACCTAAGCCTATAGACCTAGTACAAAACTTACCCAAGCATGTTGACCTGGTACAAAACTTACCTAAGTGTGACAACCTGGTACAAAACTTACCCAAGCATAGCTTGGTACATAGCTTATCTAGGCATATCAACTTGGTACATAACTTACTTAGGCATAATAGCTTGGTACAAAACAAATAGCTGACAAAGCAAATCAAAACATACCAATCAAACTTAGACAGATCAACAAGACTGAACATATTACGGATAGGACGAAGCAAACGAATCAATATCAATAGACAATGAAAGCTCTGGGTGCCAAAATGGACAAGAACAAACTTATTAGAGTATAAGCAAGCACTACCCCTCACAGGGGTATACGAGTCAGCAAATAGATAACAAACAAGAACTCAAGCAAATACTGATTTCAATAAACACGAAGAAGTACAGTCCAAGTATATTTAACCCTCACAGGGTCGTTCCACAAGAACAAATAGAATAATTGAGGCCAAAGTGGCAACCTTCATAGGGGTGCAAGTATTAGGTAACAGATAACAATTGAACACGCAAGCAAGAACAATCCAATATCAAGCACAAGTACTCAAATGAGTGCGATTTCAATCAATCAAAAGTAGTTCAGTATAATCAAGTTGAACCCACATAGGGGTCATTTCACAAAAACAGATAGTTATAAAAAAGGTCAGAATGGCAGACCCTCACCTCTATAGTCTCAGAAGACTACAACCTTAACCAGCAGTCTACTGATCTGCAGGATCTACTCCTTGGTTACCTAACCAAAGGAATAAATTCACAATCAAATCTTTATTCATCCTCAATAACTTTCAATAATTACAATCTTACTATCAACTGTTCTAAGATCAGTAACTACCCAATAATAGCCTTATTTATCTAATTATCCCAATTGTTTTCATTTAGGTCTCAACTATACAAAATTAAGGTTTTCTCTTCTGATTAACTCAATAAATCCCAACATTATCACAAAGTAATACAAATCAAAGTTAATCAAACTTATATTGGCACATGCATATACTGAGTTTTAGTCCTATATTACCTAATAACCCAGTTATCAGTACTTAGGTTCCAATTACATAAAATCCACAAGTTAGGGTTTAAATCCTTTAAAAAACTTAGTTAACCCAAGATTATCATATGACAATATAAATTCGGGTCTACTAACTAATACAATTATATGAATGTTTCAATTCCCAGTCAGATCGCATATTCTATCATTAGTACAATGCATCGCAAGACTTGAAGGTACATACATATATATGCATACAATTACAATCCAAAACCAGCCATTTACCCATCTTCTTATCAGAGCCTCGAAATTACAATCAACTTGCATGCATGTGATCATTATGAATAGATGAAGATTCTATCTTGTCGTTGTCGCTGCAGAAGATAGTCAACACTACCACTGGGAGATGCGATTCAGCTTCAGAAATCAAATGCTCAAGTTAATTTTGAAGTTCACCGTTGAAAAGGTCCTCAATTGGCCAAAAAACCGCCAGCTCGCAACTGCACCGCCACGACTATTTTTCCTTAATTCTGTCGTTTTCGGTGGCCGAAATAAAAAATTGAAGCTACTGATTTTCTCCTTAAGCTAAACCCTATAAAGCCCAGTACTTGGGCATGAGTTTCTATCGCCGAAAAATGGAAACCTGTCACCTCCATTAAGGCTAAATCTTCAAGCTCAAATTTTTGGCTATTCCATTGGTGGGCTATGCAAGATATGGGTATATTCGTGTTCTACACGAAGAAAGGAAGAGAATGGTACCAAGTTTGCTAAGGTTTGGTTGTCGGAGGAGAGAGTTCACCGGAGATAAGGGAGAGGGGTTTCAGTGGGAAAGATGATAGAAATGGGGGGTTGAAATGCGAAATGCCATTATATAGAATTGGATTTTATTTATTTCCATATTGACCCCCAAACTTCCCTCAAGCCTACAATTAAGTCCTCCAAAATTCTCCCATGCCTCAATTCAGCCCTTAGTTGCTTAAGTGCCTCACTTTGACCCCTTTGACCAAAAGTAATCACCATGCAACCCAAAAAAACTTCTCAAGTTAATCCAATCAAGTCTTCCTAAATTCCATCTTGACCCCAAAACTTTCAAAACTTTTGCAATTGAGTCTTTTTCACTTATTTTCTGAGCCCTAAAATCTGATCAACCAATACCTTAATTTCTAAATCCTTATTTTTTTGAAATACTGAATTTTAGGGGTGTTAAATGTTAGGAGCCAAAGTGAAAAACTAAAACCTTGAAGGACCAAAATAAAAGTATTGGGGCCGAATTGAAAGGTAGTTCGAATTTTTGGGGTAAGATTGAAAGCAATCTAGAGGTCTGGCACTTAATTGAAAGACACTGGAAGATGTTTTACATATGAAGGATTGAGGATAGAATTTCTTTAAATTCCCAAAATCAACCCCCACTCTTATCGGAGCTGAGAATGATTGAAAAATGGTCAGGAAACTTGAAACTAATTCCATAGAAGCCTTCCTCTCATCATTACAAGCAAAACCATACCCAGAACCCTAAGAATAACTAAACAAATTATCGAGAAAATGAGGGTGACGACGAGCAGCGATCATGGTGGCGGTTCTGCCACTTCCGATGGAGGGATAAGGTTGTGCTTTGGTGGGTTCTAGTTGCGGTAACATGGGCAAGCAAAAGGTGGGTTCAAATTGATGTTTTGACCGGTGGCAATACAGGAATTACAGTGGTGGTGCGATGGTGGCGAGTAGGGTTCATGCGGTGGTTGACGGCCAAATTGGCCCGCAAGACGATGTGAATTGCTTAATTAATTGAGGGGTTCCGATGAGCTCGATGAGGTATACCTGGTGGTGGTGGCGACTTCCACATCCAGTGACGGAGCACGGCGGCGACAATTTGATAGAAGGTTCAAAATTGGATTTTGAGTCCATCTGAGTTGTTCGGACTTGAGATTAGATCTCGGTTGGATCCAATTCGGTTAATTTCATATCAAATGTTAATTCGATTGATTTTTACAAATTCCAATTTGATATTTATTAAACTAAGAGTATTAAAATGTAATTTTAATTGAGATGATGATTAATTTTGTAAGTCGTGAACGAAATAGATTCTAATTCTAAGTTTGGTTAATTAAGAAAGATTGATTTAAAATTTTACTCTTGGACTCGACAATATAGTGTGTTTTGAACAAAATATAGTTAAGCTTCCTCTAAAGATTAGGTTATATAAGTGTTAGAATGAAAATGAATTATCAAACCTGGACCTGATGAACTTATAAAACCCAACTGATTTAGGAATTGGGACCTTTATCGTGTACTGTAAAATAAGTAAAGTAACAAATAGAGTTTGTTGGGGGTAGTTTGAGAATTGAGCTGACTTGAGCACGTAGATCTATTACGATGGTTAAACCATCAAGAAGATAAAACATTTGGGAATGATTGGGCTCGAGTAAGTAAAGTCTGGTAACGCCAAGGTATCATGCAATTGGAAGATTAAAGCCATTTGAGATAATGTATAATTGAACTCGAGCATCAGGATAATCTTGAGTTTGATAAAGATATTAGCTTTATTTATATTCAAGAATCAAAGGGTTGATATAATGATAACTCAAGTTATCTTATGATAGTTCTTGATTGATTAGGAAGCCAGGACCCGAGCGACCACTCGACTAGGAATTCCTCTGTAATTGCCAGGTTAGTTTTATATTAGCTTTATTTGCTGGGGAAAGAGCCAACAACTAGTGAATATAATATTATTACCTGTTCATTCTTGTATTGGAATTATGAAATTGATTCATTGCTTCATATTGGCCTATTTCTAATATATTTATCTCTGAACTCTTACATTTGAACTCCTACATTGAACTCGAGGTACTAGCTAAATATTCCGCTTGACTCATTTCTCAAATATTACCTTGGAATAATAATTTAGAAACAAAATATTTTGGACATCAATGTTTTCATCTGGAGAACCTTGAAAAGTATCATTTGAAATTGGGAATTTATAATGATCTTACCTGAACTGAATTTCTTTTATTTATCAACTGAACTATGGTTTGAATAATCCATTCTTAACCTAATCGCTGTATCTCATGACACTATTGCGAGGCAGTCTTGCTGACTAGTTGTTACTAATTAATTTATTCGTTTGTTGCAACTATTCTATTTTATATGGCGATTGTGGTATAAAAGATATTATGCTAATTGTTGGGACTCTCACACTTATACATACGATTCACATTCATAATTCCTCTAGGGATGCCCTTGGGACAGGACTGGTTGGTAAGATGACTGGGACGGCATTGGGTCATTGGTGGTTGGTCTACCCGCCAAGACCTAATTTACGATCTTGACTTTGGGACGGTCAGAGGTTGGCTATTGCTGGCAGCTTCATCGGCGAGGACCAAACCTATCGATTTGTGCTGCATAGGTTTGGTGAGTTAGCCTCTCATCGAGGTGATATAAGGGACCAGGCTGTTCTACGGTTAGGTTATTCATACAGAATACTAAGAGTCATAAGGGGGAAGGTCGTTCTACAGTTAAATCTATAAAAATGTCCCTTGGACAGTCTGTTTTATAAACTAAACAAAATCCTAGATTTTGAATCTAAGCTTCTTATAACTTAACATGTTCCCATACACTTGATTTTTTAAAAATTAATTCAGCTCCTAAGTTTTGAACCATAAGGTTTTCCATAAAATATTATGCAAACTTGAGATACCTCTTCGCTGGTATGGGACGATGTGGAGTCAGCTCATGATGGGTAAAACATAACATATTAGTCTTCCAATCCATGTTTGACCCCATGAAACCGTCGACTATATATTCATTATTATTATAATAATAATAATTATTATTATTCATGTAACTTGATCATTTCCTCACTAAGTCATTCGGACTTACCCTCCTTGCACTATTTCTTTTTGTTCTTTACCCCAAATAGGGATAAGTGATGAGGATAGACTAACCCAGGTGACACATAAGGTAATGAAGGTGGTAGAGATGCTAAATGTGATTTATGATATTTTGATTCATAGTTGAATCTCTGTTGCATGTCGCTTGTAGAAATTAATTACTTTAGATTTTCAAAAATGCCTTTTCTGTTATTCAGAAGCTTATGATATAGAATGAATAACACCCCAGACGGGAGCAAACACCTCCCGATCGAGGCGTTACAAAGGTGATATTAGAGCTTATGTTTGGAAACCTAAGCTGTGCTAAGATATGATCTTTGAAATGTGCAAGGTTTGATTAGTGGAAGCAAGCTTGATTCTAAGACTTGAGGGAGACATGAAAGTTTTGAGCCAGTGGAGATTAAGCATGACTCTGAAATCCAACTAGGACATGAATTTTTGGGATAATGTTCGATTCGAAGGATATGAAGGTTATGGTTGGGCATGCGACCAATATATAATCTACAACTCCTAAGGTATTGAGCATTTAACTTCTTATATTTGGGAGGAATAATAATTCTTGGGGACTTGTATTAGATGCGAACTTGTTTGAGAGCACTCTAGTTGATATATGAGCTGGTGACTATTCTAAATAGAGTTGACTTGGCTGAGTAAAAGATCTTTTATATCAATACTTTGGACAAAAGGGAATATTGTGATCTAAATGGCATGGCTAATTGAGAAGTAGTATGCCAATAACTTGAATCTCCTTGGAGTATAAAACATTGGGATTAAAGAAGACTAGGATCAACATGAAAATCTGGCTAAGATGTGAACTTTTGGAGTATTGCTTGATATCAAAAGAGGAAAGGATTGGTATTAGGTGGCCAAACTAGTATCTAGTCCTTTACTCTCGATATGTCAAGTATATGACTTCAAAAAGATCGAATGGAGTAATACTTTTGGTATCATAGTGTTACATGGGTATAATGGTGATAATGGAACTTAAGATGCAAAGGATGTTTTGGGATTATTAGTTGGTTAATATGATTGAGATCCATATAATATTGTCATTTCAAAGAATGGAAATCCTAGCAATGTGGCTGACTGGTATAATTGCGTCATGGTATTTTATAGGGAAATAAAGAATATTTCCCACAAGGAAATCTTCTAAGGAAAATATAATTGATCGATGTGTATAATTATCATTTAAATGTTTTGGGGAAATTAGTTCATAAATAGTAAGAAAGCTTATTTTCATGAGCACAAGATGATAGCAAACAAAACTAGGGAAAACATACCTACAAGAATAAAGTTGTAAAGAAAACATTATGACTTGATGAGCAGAGGATAACGTTTGTTGAAGAATACAGAAAGACATCTAGAGTTAGTAGTGGGATCTTAAAGGGAAATATCAGGTGGGGATGTAGAAATCAACAAAAAAGGATTTGAGGAAAAATACCTGGGAATATGTGTATATATCACGCATATATGCTTGGGAAACTTAACTTGTCGGGTAGATGGTTGTTTTAAATAGAGTTGAATTTGATAATGGGGATGACAGTCGAGATTAATGGTGTTTGACTTGTACGTATGGTCATAACTTAAATAGAATGACTACTTGGGAAACTTGAGTAATATTCATAAGAGAATTAATCGAAAGGGCTATAGGATAATAGAAGATAAGAAAAATGTATGACTACCCATTGGATATGAAGCTTTGAGGAAACGCCTTATTAATCCAAGAAGAAAGGCGAAACACTTTCAACATTGACTAAAAACCTTAATACCTTTAAAAATGAGATTTGTATACACACATCGATAGAATTGCAGGCAAGGCTCGTGTATAACAACAAGTGGACCTAATAATTGAACTCCAAAGTCTTACACCCTATTTTGGTATCTCGTAGCTCTAGAAAGGAAATAGTGACTTTGATGTGATTTAATAATTAACACGTTTAATAAAAGAAATCCCAGTACTCTTAAGAACTAGATAAACATATATATTTTCAGTAGCCTGTGTACAAGTGCAATTGAGAGCATAGATTTGAATTCTAGGACCTTACCGTATATTCAATATCGTACACTCTACAGTAATATAGCAACTTTAGTACTATTTAGGAATGTCTCCGGTTGAACGAAAGAGATTTCCTTACTCCAGGATCAATTTTGCAAGCCTAAAATCTTGATGTGCCAGAAGACACAGACATATATCGATTACATTGCACCAGACTGTGGTCAATTAATCAATTCCATCTGTTTGCATACCATAATGCAACCTCTATGAGTAGAGACGTTCAGGAAAGGATAGATGCTAGCACCAAGTCCTTAAACTAATTTCATAAATAGGTTCTAGAGTAAGGAGCAGAAGACAAAAATCTGACTATAGGAAAACGATACCTTTATAGATTCATGATAAACATAACTAGAACTAATAATTCTAAAAGTATCATATAGAGAACTCCACGGGTATTTAGAATCCATTCACTAAAGGTTATAAGGAAAGTGGTAATTAGAACATAAGAGCCTTTATTAAAATGGTAAAGGAATCCTCTGAGTATCAAGAAATGACCATGAAATTATTGATAGCGATTTGGGTTACGTGTCAAATTGAAACATCTTGCTCACATAAACTACTCAGCTCCTCGTAAAAGGCCTGTAGTCTATTTAAGGTTGAGCCAAGTCAAAGGATACAAATAGTTGGAAGTTCGAGGAAAAGATATACTGAAAATTACCTCCTATCCCATGATATGGGTATCATAAGTTGAGAAGATGCCATGTAGGCTAATCAAGTATTTACTGACATGACATATAGGATGTTCTGATTTGTTGAATTAGTTTTTGATAATTCCATTAAGGCCACCTGGTGTACCCAGAATCAATAAAAGAACTATATTATAATATCACTCGGTGATGTGAATGTTTGTCGGAATACAAATTATGTGCCAAGCTAATGAATTGAATATCAATTGGGAAAAAGGTACATTTAAAGGTGTGTAACACCATTAAGGAACATAAGGATAATCTTGCCAAGATCAGGGTTATAGTCAATTGAAAATAACAAAGTAACCCTACTAAAACCAAGATCTTTAGATGATGGAAGACGGACTGGGGATATGTTAGAAAAATAAAGTCCTTTGGGTTCAGACCGTTAATATCACAAGTATATTTGAGATTTTGTTAGATAGCGGATATATTGATTCACTTAAATAAGGAGAATTGACAATCTTAATACATGGGGAAAGATGTGAATAGATCCTATGAAATAAAGAAGAGAATTATCTTGTGCTAGTTATTATTTCGTTTATAGAATGTACCGAATTATTCTATGCATCTACTGTCTCACCAAAAATTAAATTATGAGAAAGGGATCATAGGTACCCTAAGAGAACTTAAATCCTGAAAGTAGAATAATCTCTTTTAAGAATTTATAACTTGTCATTTTGGATTACCTCACTAGAAATAATCTCACATACATTGGAAATACTTGAGACATAAAAAATGATGATCTCGTCGAATATGGGACATGGAAGACAACCCCAAATACTTGATGAAATATGGAATGCTCAAGTGAGTAGGAGTAAACAAGGAAACCCACAACATTGATTCCTAACAAGAAGAATCTCCAATTTTCTATTACACATAAGAGTCACTTCAAGTTGGAGAAAGGAATATGTAATGCCCATTAGATTAAGAGAGATAAGAAACCACAAAAATATTATCCTTGGAAATAGTAAGATGGTAAGTTATGACACCACAAGATCTTTCATATGTCAGATGTCAGAAAGGAACCAGATTCCCTTAAGGGGGGAAAGTTGTAACACCCTGAATTTTGAAATCCAAAAATGTAATAAAATCTAAAATCGATAAGTTTGGTTAGATTAATTTTGGATTTGATTTAATTACAATCTAGAATTAAATATTTACAGTCAAGGGGTTTAATTGCAAATAAGAAAAGGGCTTGATTGACCAAAATTATATTGTTTAGGGGTCAATGTTGGGAAAACTAAGAGCTTAAGGACTTCAAAATAAATAAGAAGAACTTAATTGACCTGAGTTGGAAATGTTAGGGGCCAAAATGAAAAACTAAAACATTGAAGGACTAAAATAAAAGTATTGGGGCTGAATTGAAAGGCGCTTCAAACTTCTGGGGTAAGATCAAAGGCCGTCTAAAGGTTTGGGGCCAAATTGAAAGACTCTAGAAAATGTTTAATATATAAAGGATTGACAACAGAATTTCTTTAAATTCCCAAAATTGACCCCCACATCCATCAAAGCTGTGAATGACTGAACATGGTTGGGAAACTTGAAACCAACTTTATAGAAAACTCTCTCACATCATTACGAGCAAAACCATGCTAAGAACCTTAAGAACAACCGAAAAAATCGTAGAGAAAGTGAGGGCAACAATAAGTGATAGTCTTGGTGGCGGTTCTGCCACTTCTGGCAGAGGGATAAGGTTATGTTTTAGTGGGTTCTAGTCGCGGTAACATGGGCAAGCGAAAGGTAGGTTCAATTTGATGTTTCCACTGGCTGCAACGGAGGAATTATAGTGGTGGCTCGCGATGGCAAGCATGGTTCCCATAGTCGTTGACGGCTAAATTGGTCGATGAGATAACGGTGAATCGCTCAATTGATTGTGGGATTCCCATGGGCTCGATGAGGCGCACCTGGTAGTGGTGGCGACCTCTACCTCCGAGGACAAAGCACAGTGGTGGCGTTGCGGCGACAATTTGACATGAGGTTCAAAATAGGATTTTGAGTCCATCTAAGCTAGTCCCAACTTGAGATGAGATCTGGTTCGATCAAATTGGGTAAATTTCATATTGAATGTTAATTCGATTAAATTTTATGAATTCTAATCCGATATTTATTAAACTAAGAGTATTGAAATGTAATTTTAATTGAGATGATGGTTAATTTTGTAAGTCGTGAACGAAATGGATTCTAATTCTAAGTTTGGTTAATTAATAAAGATTGATTTAAAATTTTACTCTTGGACTCAACTATGTAGTATGTTGTGAACAACTTATAGTTAAGCTTTATCTAAAGATTAAGTTATATAAATGTTGAATAATGTTAACTTCAAATCAAGAAGTCAATAATGTGTAATATCTATGTTAGCAATTGAAAAAGATAATATTATAATAAATAAACTATAAAAATATAAGAAATAATTTTATATCTCAAAAGGCTAGAAAAATAAAGTTTAAATAGTTATATTTTATATGAGAGGGTTTTTTTTAACCTTATAATGTACGTATGAAATGTTAAACGTGTGTATTAGAAAGGCCTCATTTTTCGATTTTGCATCAGGCTTTCAAAGGAAGGGAAATGCGAAGGTTAAGAATAGGGACAGATTCAGAAATGAGATTAGGGGGTGGGGGTGCAAAACTTATAAAGCTTAAACGTTTATATACAATTTTCATATTTGTAAATTCAAAACACATATTTTCATCAAAGTTGAGTGTGATGCTCCTTTATATCAAAAAAATTGTAAATGAATCAAATCAATATTAAAATTTTTATTAATAATTTTTTCAATATAAATTACTAAAAAGTCAAAGAAAAAGTTCTGAAACATGTTTCCATCTTATTATGAAACATGTTCTTTAAAATATTCATAGTGAAAAAAGTTTTTCCATTTGTAGCAGTTGAAACACAAAGAAAAATCTGAAAAGGAAAATTGTAAATATTCACTTACATTTATTATTATTAATATTATCTTCAATCTTATTAATGTCAAAAAGAGAGATAGGGCTAAGTTAATTTCAGAGGAAACGGGTATAAGTAATATTTGATATATAGTTAGTTATGACAGTTCTGAAGTGAAATTTATCTATAAATTTCCATTGGTTAGATAAGTTACTAACGCTTGATTTTCACAGATGGCCATGTTTCTTTAGCACCTTTAATTTAGATGCAGAATTGGACCCATTCAGAGCTTGAGAAGGCGATTTCCCAAGTTTATATATGGTGCACCATGTTTAACAAGTTTCCAAGTCATTTATCTAGTTGTCAGTTAATAACAATATTATCCGAATTTCTTGAAGTATATAGGCTTGTAATTGTTCACCACCCCCTAATTGATTCTCATCTTTGTCTGTTTTTGGAATGTATTTTGTTCTTTGCATTACTTTCTTCTAGTTCTCATGAAGTGTTCTATCATGCAAATCCCACTGTGCATACCTCATGTGAGGATTGTAAATGTAGTTTTAATATGAGCCATTAAATTTAAAATGTAAAATCATAGCCATTCATTTTGTTGATTAGTTGGCAACGGGATAAAATACATTTTACCTACTACTCGTACAACCTGTTAAAGTAGATATTCTAATAATATGTTGATGGTGCATTGCATTAAAATAATGGTTGCTATTGATGTAACAAGATATTATATATATATATATAGTACTCATTTAATTATATTTTTTAAATAATTTTTTCTTATATACTTAAAAGGACAAATAAGTTCATTTCTATTTGTGATACACCTCAAATTATTTTAAATTCCATATGTAATATATTTTAATTTCTTTTCATACATTTTTATTTTTAAGACAATGAAAGAAAACTAAGGTTTGCAATTTAAAAATATCAACTAATTATGTACAATCTATATAGTACTTTTAAGTATCTTAAAAATGATCAATAAAAATAAATTTGTTACAATTTAAATTATTTAGTCAAAAAATTCTTAAAAAAATAAAAATTTATTATTTATTAAATTAGTATAATTTTTTTATAATCTTAAATTGACTACTATAAATTTACACTTATTACATATTAATAAAATTTCACAAATGTTAAATAATTTGTCAAAATATTAACATTATACCTCTAGTAATTTTAGATAAATAATCAATTTTAATATAATTCTTGAAGCAAATACAACTTTATATTTATTAAATTAATATAATTTTAAATTACTCATAATAAATTTAAATTGATGTAAATATTAAATAACTTGTAATTTCATGTGCACAGTCAATTTCAAAATAGTTTTAAAATTATTCAAATGATTTTTTTAATTTTTTCACACCTTCCATCAACCCACTCTCCAAACCCACCCCATCCTGCCACACCATCCAACCCTACCTATAGCAGCGGACCACGGCCATGGTGACCATGGCAGCCATGTGCATATTTTAGTTGCCACGGTTGCCATAAGCCATGGTTACCTGTTTATTTTATGCATTGACCAGATCTAGTTAAACCATATTTGGCTAGCCGGTCATGGTGGCGGCATAACCCTTTCACTTTTACTCCCACTTCTCATTGTATATAAGGTGGATATATGTCATATATATGTTTTTTGGTTTGGAACGGGTTTGAGATGGAAAATCGATCACCAGTGATGGAAGGTTGTGGGAAAATAGTTTCAGTTGGTTCTTGACCATCTTCAGGTGATGGTCGAATGCTGGAGATCTTGTAATTGACATTTATGAACTTGGATTGGGCGTTAATGACATGAATTTGTTGGTTTTTAGGATAGCTTGGATGGGTAAAAGTGCACTGAATTGTTGGATGCATTAGTGGTACCATCTTCAATCATAATCAGCGACTCACTATGGTAGTCAATGATAAGTGCAAAGTCTGGTGGCCCTAGGTTGGGTATTCGTGGATTAATAGACGATTTCTGACTCTAATAACCCTAAAAAGGTACGTACTAATGCCAACGATGGTTAGGTGTATGAAGGTGTTGTAGGGTGCCATGGAAGCATTGGACTAGGTGCTGAGGCATGACAGTTTTTAGATTGCAATGGGCTCACAGTCCAGGCTCGTAGGTTCCTTGAAACTTAACTTTGACGGTGGTAGACATCAAAACTTGGTACAATTTGTTCTTGGCCGGTGAAGACAGTCAGAATCATGTTTGTGGTAGTCAAATTTTGGGTGTTCTTCATCACAAGGATGAGTTTAGTAGGCATTGAGCGTGGCGGCATCCTTGGTTGTGAATTTTAGAATATTGCAGGTCAAAATTGGTGGTTCGATTGTGGGCAAAAAGGTATAGAGTCTAAGTGATGGGATTAGATTTGAGATGCGGGCAGAAGCTAGTTAAGGACTGGCTAGTTTACGGTTCCTTGGCATGGGCAGATTATTGGATGAATTTGTCCTACTTGATAGCTTCGATTTATGATGAAAATTGAGTTGGATTGGGTAATGTCTTTCTAATTTTGCTAAACGGGTTGACTAGTTATGTGGTGAATAGGTTCTCGTTGCTGGATGACGAAATGGACTGTTGAGACTTTGAAAGTTAGGAAGAAATTTGCTTGCAAATGCTTGAAGACAGACTGATGGTGTGACAATGTGCATACCTTGATCTGTTAAGAAAAATTCATTACTAGTGCTAAGTGATGTGACAAATAGTAAGTGGCTGGCTTGTTTCATCCATTTTGTTGCCAAAAATTGCAGACTTACGAAGTTAGACGATTTGTTTGGATGGAACCAGTGCTAAGTGAGTAATGACTTAGCTAAAATTTATCAAAAGTTGTGAGACTTGGATGAAATTGTAGTTTAGAAGTGGCAAGTGCAAACATTTGTTGGGCATTAAATCCATTGGAAGAAGGGCAGAGGGGTTAAAAGTGTCCGAGTACAATAGTCTTTAGCAGTGGTTTTTAGGTACTTAAGCGGCTAAAACAGTGGGAATCCTTTGAGCAGTGGTGTGGGTTGTTCTTTTATACACGGATCAATAGACTATATGGCCAGGTTTTGGAAAGAGGTTGGATGTTTTGTGGGGCACACAACACGAATGCACATTAAAGTGGCATGTGTTGCTGCAAAATGGGTGTGAGATCAACGTTTGCCAAGTGAAACGGTGAAGGGAATGGTTTACTTCATTAGTGCAGTGAAGTTAAAAGCTGTGGGCTCACAAAGTTGAAAGTTGACCCAAACACTTCATTAGATTGTGACAACTGGTCAGGTGCAAAAAGTGTGGAAAAGTTGCCACGTACAAACCCATGTTGACTAGAGTAGCACGAATGGGCAACGGGTAGTAGCATTTCTACTTTTTAGGTATTGATGCCATTTATTTTGAGAAATTTGCAAGACAAGTAGGTTTCCAAATGGGGATATGTCTCCTTATGTTCTACGAGGGCATCAAACTATTCAAGTGGAGGTAGTTTGTTAGACCCTTATTCAATGGATGTGACCGACAAGGTAGGAAGGGCTTGACGCACAAAATGTGTTGACATGGTGCGGCATAGACCATTCCTAAGTGTTGGACACTGACGGTCGATAAGAAAGTGGTCAGATTGTGGAAACATGTGGGCAAAGTTGTGCACAAGTGTCAGGTATTAACTAAATAGTGTGTGGAGTTGGGTGCACAATTGCACAACACTTAGACGGGATAAGCAGAATCACTCAGTACACATGCAGGAACGGAGATAGACGTGCAGGTGACTAGTGAGACTTGGAGCAGCTGAGCGGGCCAGCATGCGCACAAGCAAAGCCTGGCGCGCATAGTAGCACGAGTGCGCGTGGCAACAGGCTGGCATGAAGATGGAGTGCACCGCACATGACGATTAGACCTGGCAAATAGGTTGGCAACATTTTGGGATGATGTGGCACATGAGTAGGCATTAGTTGGTAGACAATCAACTAAAACAATGGGCTAACATTTGGTTGGTAGATTGACTTGGACGGTTGATAAGAACGGTTGGGAAAGTAGTTATAAGCTTGGCAGAAAGTAGGGCAGTTAAGTTTGACTTATTCGAGTAATTGCTGGGATACTTAGCGTTGTAGACAGCATTCTTGGAAATCGCTAAGCATACTTGGTAGCTTGTTAGCTAGTTCTGCCACATGATTGGCTTTGTGAGATTTAATCCTAGCCATTGGGGATGTCAACGATAGTTGATCTAGTAGTGGGGGATGTCCACTGCATGATTTTGTAGCATAGCCTATTATTTAGCCTAAGGACCTCATAGTATTGCACACGAAATGGCAGAACGGGTAGGTTAGAGTGCAGACGGTGTGTGACGGTCTTGGGAAAATTCCTGTGTATTATGTTATTTGAAGGAATAATAGGAATACAAGGTTGGGTGCGGCCTGTAAATGAAAGTGTCTCTATATTATGCATTACATGTGTGTTACTTGTGTATTTTGAGTTGCATGCGTGTGTTGATGTGAATGTACTGAGAATGGCCTAAACGTTTCACTCAAACTTGGTCCAAGGCACTATATGGGGGTGCCAGTCGGTATGCTGACTAGGCCTTTGGCGAGTTCAGGCAGCACAGCGGGTGTGCTTTGCTGTGAAAAAATTGGGCCCTAAAAATACCCTTGACAAGTGAAGGTAGATATAGTTTTCAAAATTTAAGGGGGGTCTAAATGTATTTATATCAAAATTTGAGGAAGGTTACTATAATTAGAGATAACGTCTTGTAAAACACATGTGTCGTTTATATAAAGCATACCTCATGTAAGTAAATACAATTAAATCTCACCATAGATGCACCTAATTTTCATAGCATGATGTCTTTTCGTGCGTAAAGTAATCATCAGCTATTAGGAGCATGAGTAGGAGTTGGGAGTATGAGTGGGTGGAAGGAAGTTACAGGATGTGTAAGTGGGAAAAAGGAGTTATGCATTACTTGAAAGGATATATTTGGTAGATAATAATTTAGTGTAGCAGTTTGAAAACCGCTATTTCTTTAATGTAATAGCTCTTTTCTTTTTATATAGCACTAGCAATTTGGCACATTTAATACATGTGCTAAAATTTCTATAGTACTTTTTTATATGTAACAAATTATTTATTTATTTGTGGATAAAATTAAAAAATATGATGAAATAGGTAATTGTAGGCACAAAATAGGTGAACTATAAATGGTAAATTAAGAAAATATAAAAAGAGTTATAAATGGCAGTTATTGTATAATTTCTAGTTATTAGAAATTAATAAAAAAAGGCATTTTGAGGAAATCATCCAGTAATAGACCAAAAAAAAGATAGATATTTTATTAATAGTTTAGATAGATGAATATTTCTATTCTTGCGCATTTCACCTTCCAACAAAGTTGTGAAACATTATAAAATAAAAAGGGCTAGTTTGGTAAGCATGATAAGGTGGGATACAATTTTTCTATCTTACCTTATCATTCTTTTGGTTGAAGGGACAATAAATACTGAGGTCCGCATAAATATCAAAAACCCATGTTTATATATGCAACTCCCATGATAAATTAACTTGCCACCTCCTATGGGTTTACTTATTGTAACAATACCACAACAATAAAAAATCATGCAAATTATCATATGATAAATAATCATGAGATAATTTAAAAATCCAACCAAACTAGCCCTAATTCTTTTGGCATCCATTCGTAGAACATTTGCAATTGTACTTGCTTGTGTGCTGTGTACCATTTGGTTTTGCATTTATGAGTTTATGATCAATTTTGTGATAAAGTCTAGCTCAAATGACAAAGTTGCAGTTCTATAATTTTGAGGTCTTTACTCCATTACTACTAGATGTGCTAGCATTGGCTTGTTTAAGTAGTAGTTTATTATTGGTAGCTGATCGATATCTGCAAATTATTGATTAGTTATTGTTAATTTATTATTAATGGATATAATATGACATAATAATATTAGCCGATTCACTAAAAGGAAATCATGATAAATTTCCCAAAATCCATTTTTAGTGTTTAATTTGGTTTAGTTTGCAATGGCGATCAAGGACAAAAAAGCAAAACTCGTTTACCACAAACATGCATCTATTTCGAACATTGTTTTCCTTCGAGGTCAAGTGGATATTAGAAATTTGACAAAAAGAAATTGATCTGATTATACAAACAAATTATGAGAGTATACATAGAATCCAAAAGATTCATAGAGAAGGAAAATATTAAATTAGATTGCATTTTTTATTGCATTTCTAAGGGTCATATTTGATTAGACAAATTATCAATCAAATTAAGGTAATGATCATTTCCATTTGATCAAAATTCAACTCATTTACAACCTATTGTGTAAAACGCTTCACCAATTAGAACACAAACCTCTAAATTTGGACAAGTGACATCAGAACAATTCAAAATAAATTATAGAATTAACTTAAAAGTGATAGTGAGAAGAGTAGCCATTTGTGCAAGAAAATCAAGTCAAAGGATTTATATCAATTGGTGCACTTGAAATCAAATTTTGAGGGATTTTCGAAATAAATTGCTTTCATGGGGAATCAACTAAATGGTGAGCCACATACAATTTAAAAGTTATGGTTGTCTAGTTTCAACACAATAAACAATTTTTAAAAAACATATTTCTACAGAGAGTTGTGCTAAAATTACTAGGAACTGCTAGATTGATGCTTTGTTGCCTGGTTACGGGAATATCAAAGGGCATCTAGATTTGTATCCAATTTTAATGGTACTTGTTAATTGGTTTCTTGGTTAATGAGTTTACATTTTTCCTTAATATTTCCTAGCTAAACTCATTATTTTTTGTATTTTTTAAGTCACGATAAGAGTGTCTTACTTTAGAAATCATCCATGCTTGAAGAATTGTTCCAAGCCTTATAAAGCCACATTTTGTAATCATTCCCAACAAAATATTTTCATATTTTTTGCCTTTGGCTTATGTCTAACAAAAAATCTTCTTATTCCAGTACTAAATTCTTAAATGGATTTCTAAAATAAAGAGTGTTATTACACATTTTAAATAGTATCTTATGGTTTACCTTACTTCTCCATGCTTTCTCAGTGTCAACAAGGGAGTACATTCTAAAAAGAATTTGGTCAATTTCTATTAATAAATAATTGACATGCATATCTAGAATAATCTAGAAAAATTAAATAGATCCAACTATTAATTAGTCCAACACCAACCTTTGCATGGAAACAAACAAAAGTTCTTGGTACAATTTCTTTAATGATGAATATTGATATATAGATCAACTCCCATTTAGAGGAAGAGGGAATGAAAAGAAAAAAAAGAAAAGAGAAAAAGAACACTACAACAAAACATCCTTTCATCAACGAAAAGTTTGTGATGAATAGGAGTCCATCACAGATGGAAGATAAATGTGATGGACTTGTGATAGATTTGTGATGGATTACTAATAAATTTATAAAAAAAGAAAAAGATATATATCAGTGATGGCACTTGTGATGAATTTGTGATAAATTTTTATAATAATTTTTGCCTCAAACAAAATTTAACATAAATTTATATGCATAAGCATCAATGATAGAATTTATCATCATTAATTTAGAGTTGATAAAATTGTTGATGAAAATGTAAATTAATAAAAAAAATTTAACTTGCATAATTCAAAGGATTCAAACTTGTGACCAAAAATTAGAATGAACGAAATTAGTGATGAATTTACCACATTGATTTAAAGTTAACTAAAGATAAATCTAAAAAATTAAAGTTGCACTTGCATAAGCAAGGAATCGAACCTGCAACCTTAAGTATGAAATTTATCACCTCACTAGTTAAGCTGCAAATAAATTGATGCCCGCTTTGTAAACTTAATTAACTTGGCCACACAAATTTTTGCTAACCAAAATCCAAAACCTCAGTCCATTTTTCATTGAATCTTTTTTTCCCCCCATTTTTCATTGAATCCATCCCTTTCATCGCCTTTTATCTTTCTCTCTCATTCACTTCGCATCTATCATCCCCCAATTTCTACTCTATAGATGTATTTGGCGCATAAAATATTTTCAAGCCCAAATTCAGGTATTTTTTTTCTCCTTATTTTTGTCTCTTGTTCACTTGATGCACTGATTTTGTTTTCTCTTTGGTATTGCAAATTCTGTGTTGCAAGAATAGGTTATTGAAAAGTGGATCAAAATTGTAAAAACCCCTAAATTTGAAATTTGGTAAGTTTTATTTAATATTAAATTTTGTGTATTTTATTAATTAATTTATTTATTTTCAAAGTCTTAGGGACTATAATACAAATAGGGGAGACTTAATTGAGCAAGATTTCAAAGCTTTGAGGGCCAATGTTTAATTTTTATTAGTTAAGTAGGCCAATGCGGGGAATAATATAAATCGATGACTCAATTGAACTTAATTAAAACATTTGGACTCAAGTGAAGGCTAACTAAAACATTTGGGGGTCAATCTGCAAATAAAGAAAGTCTAATTCTATATAATGGCATTTTGCATTTCAACCCCCCATTTCTATCATCATCCCTACGAATACTCCTTTCCCCTCTCTCTTCGGCGTCTAAAACCTATCATATTTGGTACCAAATTGTTCCTCTCCTCACAAGGAACACAAATATGCCCATTTCTTTCCAGTTTGACCTACAAAACGGCGAGAACTTGAGCTCAAAGACTTAGCTTTGACGGCGGTCACAGGTTTCCATTTTCCAGTGACAAAAAATCATGGCCAAGTATTGGGCTTTGTTAAGTTTAGCTCAAGGAGCAAATTAGTAGATTCAATTTCTAATTCCGGGCACAGAAAACGGTGAAGTTAAGGAAAAACAGTCACGGCGGTGTGGTGGCGAGCTGGCGATTTTTTGGCTAATTAAGGACCTTATCGACTGTGAACTTCAAAATTGACTTGGGCATTTGATTCGTGGAGCTGAGATGCATCTTTTGGTGGTGGTGGTGATTATCTCCGGCGGTGGCAGTGGCGGTAGCAGCGGTGATCAGATAGTTTGTTTGTCTTATCACTAGGATCGCTTGCACATTGGTTGATTGTGAAAATTCCTTTTCGATATCAAGATACTTGGGAAATGGCTGCAATTGGGTTTAAAGTTGTGTGTATGTGTATGTATATACCTTCCAAACCATGAGATATATTGTACCAACGAAAGAATAAATGATTTGATCGGGAAAATTGAGGCATGCATATAATTTTATAAGTTAGTGGACCCGAATTTTGATATATCATATAATAATCTTGGTTAATTAGGTTAATTAGGTGTTGAAAACCCAAATTTTATGTAATTAAGCTATAACTGGAAAATTTTGGATTATAAACCGTAGTTGAGCTATTGTAAGTAATTTTGTGTAATGAGGCAAGCATAATTATGAATAGGAATCTGATTTTATCAAGCAAGTTTTATTTTTGTAATATTTTGGTATTGTTGGTGTAGATAATATATCACCTCCGATAAGATTGAAACTAAACCCTATAATACCATATTAATTGTATAACGATCAATTTTAGACTCCTATTCGTATTATTATGATTATAGAGTCAAAATGAGTATTTTGACGATAAGCTCGTTCTTTTAGCCAGGTGACAAAGAGCTGGGATCTGACGAACCATAAGGCGAGGATAGCCTTTTCTATGGTTATTAAGGTAAGGATCCGCCAATCTGGCACCTCTTGTACCTATGGATTTTCTTGATAAATCCCAATGAGGGTTGATATTGACTTGATTACCGTAATCTGTTAATTATTGTTACCCATGTGAGGGATTTGCTAATTGGTTTTTGCTTTGTATAAGCTTATCCCAAATGTATTGTTAAACCTTTTAAGTTCTTCTAATTTGATATTTGTCTTGATTTTCATTGTTGGTTGTTGAGCCCTGTGTGGTTTTCTTGATTTGAAACTAATTGGTATTTTATCCATTTTTCTTGAAAATGACTATTTTCATTCGAACTCTATAAAGTTCTCTGAATTTGTAAATTCGATCTGAAACTAAAGTTTATGCCTGAGTGGCTTGTGCTTTTAAAATTGTTCTGGTCACAAACTTGATTTCTTCTATATAGTGTATATATAGCTTTGTTGGCAAATGATTATTAATTTTACCAGCAAATAGAGTTTTGTATATAGGGAAAACATGTTAATAATGGGACGTTAATCCTTGTTGAGTGCATAGGTAAGCCGTAAGCACAAGCCTTTGAAATAATAGGACATTAATCCTTGTTGAGTGCATGGATAAGCTGTAAGCCAAGAGCCCTTTGACATAATGGGACGTTAATCCTTGCCAAATGCATGGATAAGCCGTAAGCCAAGAAACCTGGAAATGATGGGCCATTAATCCATGCTGAGTGCATGGACAAACCGTGAGCCCAAAACTCTTGGTTCAAATAATGGGTCATTAATCCCTTCTGTGTGCTTAGGATAAGCCGCAAGCCCAATGGATGAATAGGAAATTTTGAAATACACGTTTTGCTTGCATTACTTGAATTGCATGTTAAGCTTGGGTTTGTTTACTCTTACTTGCACACCACTCGAGGAGCAATAAGGATAGTATTGTATTTCTAGTCTAGATTGGGCTGATGTACCAAGCCAAATGAGTTGTTTGTATTTCCTTTCAAACTGTGATCGGTTGAGACGCTCTAAACCTCCCGAACAGCATCGGTCAAGATGATCCCAGGCCTTTTGAGCTGACAGTTACAGCATCTTGACTTAGCATTTGTTAATTATTTGAAAACTGCCATTTTTCTTCATTCTGGCATATGATTATGCTTCCATAGTTCTAAATTGTTGAACTCCACTATTAATGTTGACTCTTAACAGCTGTCTATTGTTTTGCCTTGTTCCTCACTGAGTCCTTATGACTCACCCTCGTACAGTTTATTTTCTTTCAGACAGGTATGAGACATGAGGCTTGGACTAATAGCATGTTTTGAATTGATGTTTTGTATTAGTGTTTGGTGAATGTATGTTTATATATGAATTCACCATTGATTATATTTTGGTATTAGAAATGCGTAATATGTTGGGACGAATGTAAGACTTTTGGTATTTATGAACTATGTTGTTTAGGTTGATATCTTGGTTCAAATTATTGGTAGGTTATTAGCATGAATTAAGCGCTATGATATTAGTGTATTAAGATTAAACGATGCTATGAGTTGTGGTCATTGTAGTTTATTGGAGAATTGTGGAAAGATTTTTATGGGCCTATCGGATATGATATTACATGCTATAGAAGTGAATTGAGTGGCATTATGGCTTTTCGGCTATATCCCGAATGGGGTGCCACAGGCATGGTATTAGAGCTTGGGCTTGGAAAGCTAGAGCTATGCTAGGACATGATTCTTGGATAAGAAATTTGTGGATAGTAGATGGTAAGCGTGACTTTGGAATTGCATAAGATAGGAATGAGTTAAAGAATAATCGAGTTATGTTAAGGTATGATTCTCGGAATATGAAAATTTTAGGTTGGAAAATATGAGGTTTGATTGCGGAATTGAATATGGAATTGAATAAGATATGAACTTTTAGGATGAGGCTCGACATTAAGGTAGTGGAAAGTTATGATTGAGATGGCCAACCAGTGTATAACTTTCTACTTCTAGTATGCTAGGCTTATAGACGTATAGTTGTTGGTAGGGATTATGGCATTTTGTAAGCAATATCTATTAAAGTTGACTTTCGTGTTGGAATGACTATTTGTGAATGAGTAGAATTTTATTACGATGAATTTTTTAGATATGCTAATCACTTTTGTTCAAATTTGAGAAAACTGAAAAGTACTGATAATAACATTAGCTTTGTTGTATTGCTCGATGATTTCAGATTAAAGAATATCATAAATCTAGTTAGACTCATAAGGATGGCATCATGGGAGGAATTCTATATACCTAATCTAGCTAAAGCAGGTCGGCCAAGGAGACCACCCAGTAGATGGGCTAATGCCCAACGAGCTCCTAGGTAGGAGGCACCTGCTCACCAACGGTCATTGCCAGCTGAAGAAGTTTCACAGATCCCTTTGGTTGATCAGTCCATGACAGGATAACTAGAAAACCCCATGTATCAAGGGAGGCAAAGGTCCAGACAACACAGTCAACAATAGGGTAATGAAGCAGGAATTGCTAACATGATTGAGGATCAAGCGTTAGAACAATTTCTTTGCTTCCAACCTTCGAAGTTCTTGGGAGAATTAGATGATAGGGAAGCAAAAGAATAGATTAATAACTTAGAAAACACATTTGAGACTTTACGCTATCCAGACAAAGAATAGTTTGGTTCGCTACATTCCTACTAGGAGGACCTGCACGTAGTTGGTAGAAGATGATAGATCGCATATGGATTACTGAATGAACTTGCAAAACTTTGAAAAATTTCACCAGGGTGTTTAAGGACAAATATATACCCCTGGTAGTTAAATAGGCAAGAGAAAGAGAATTTATAGACCTGATTTAGGGACATAATCTGTCAGCCAGTATGATGCTACTTTTAGCCGGCTAATTTAGTATGCCCCTATATATCAAAAGGTGAAGATTGACAAATCAGCTGATTTGTGCAAGGATTGTGACCAAAACTCATATGGGGCTTTGCCACTAGTGATCTGCTAGGTTTTAATCAGACGGTGAGTAAAACACTGTGGTTGGAGTCGAAACTGCAGGAGATTTGAAAAATTGAAGATAGGAGCCGAAAGGGAAGAACGTACCCTAATGATCAGGATAACCTCGAGAAGAAACAACTGGAACTGCAAATTGAAAGCCCTAATCAACGAACACACCAGGTTAGCGGGGCTGCAGGTTTAACTTAAGGGGTGGCACCAAAATAATGTGAATTTTGTGGGGGATTTGGCCATGAAGAAACTAGTTGTTGGAGGAAATGAGGCAGATGTGTGGGTTACAGTAGTGACCAGCACTTTGTAAGAGATTGCACTAGACGGAAAAACCCATAACTTGTGGGGAAAGGAAAATAGGTGGCGGGAGCTAGTAGAACATAAAAGGTCCAAGCTCGTGTCTATGCCTTGACTGAAAAGGATTCCAATGAAGTAGTTAAGGGTACAAATTTCTTAGTTCTTAGATTTTTCTAATTAGTATGTGTTGAACCACAAATAATTTTAAACCTAGGCGTGATATCCTTCGTTAGAGGTTAGACTATCCATTCTAGCAACCATCTCATGGAGATATACAGGAAATGGAAAAGCAAGGAACAAGGAAACATCTAATATTAATACTAGTTAAGTCCTGATGTGCCATATGTTTTAGAAATTGTGTATATATTTTAAATCTTGTGCTATGAGAAATAACAACGAACGGATTCTGACTGTTAAACATCTCATTTAACTATTATAGATAAGTGTAGTGTAAAACTGCAAAGCTTGCAACTTATTGAATGGCGTCACAAGGACTAACTCTAATGCATTATCCTAATTGAGAAAATCTGGAAGAAGACACCTTAAAATGGAGACGTCTAATAAGTGTTGAAGAAGAGACATGAGGTTCACAGGCATATTCAACAACAAAGAAAGGTGTTTTAGAATAGATGAATGCAATGTAGCAGTAGTTCCTACAATCGCACCAGCAATAAGATCAGATAGATAGCCATGAGAGAAGCGAAGAGCCTCCAAAGTTCAGAACTTTAACATATCTACTTAAGTTCCACTCTCCAATGTTTACGGGTGAATTAGATCACCAAAAGGCAGAAGCTTAGATTAGAGAGATTGAAGATATTTTTTAGATGTTAGGTTACCCAGATGACCTCAAACTTATATTTGCCATCTATCTGCTTTAAGAAGTTACAGGTCAATGGTGGACCTTGGTACGTCAGCAATGGAAGCATAAAAAGATACCTCGTACTTAGGACAACTTCGTATGGGAATTTATAGATAGGTTTTTACCATAAGAAGTAAGAGATGCCCATAAACAAAAAATTTAAGGTCTTACCCAAGCAGATATAACAGTGTGGCAATATGAAGCAAGATTCAATAGGTTGATTCGGTATGCTCTACAGATATTAAGAAAGGAAGAGTGTAGGACTGAGAAATTTGCTAAAGGATTAGGATTTGAGATACGACAACCCTCAAGCCTTATGAACTGTCTAACTTCTAGGAAGCCTTAAGAAGGCCTTGTGGGTGGAACAAGAACCTCTTGAGATACTTACAGAAGATAGAAAGAATAAGAGAGGGAAAGCTTTAGAATCTAAGTCGCTGTTTACAAGGAAAGTAGTTCAGGCAGGAAATGACGGAAGGTCCAATCTGGGATATCAAAAAAGGTTTGTGGATTTTATGGCGCGTCAAATCATGAGAAATCTAACTGTTGGAAAAAGCTAGGAAGATGTTTGAGGTGTGGTAGCAGTCAACATTTTCTCCAACATTACCCTAACAACAAATGGTCAATCTCAGGTGCTCAAATGGATAAAGGAAAATATGTAGTAGAAGGTTCTACTTAAGTCCTTGAATGTCAGAGAAGAGTCTAATCTCGCATAGTCGTGACTTTATATCTCGAACATAATCTAGGGAGCAACCGATGTGTTGTTTATGACTATATCCTGTATGTTTAGTTTTGTGAACTTATAGCTAACTGTTTGGGAATGCATGACTTGTTATACAGTCTAGTATGCTAAGTTTGAACTTAACTTTTCCTTAATGAAAATATCATGTAAGTATGAACTCATGATATCGTTTGTCTTTTCTTGCTATAATGGTTTTGGTTTTGTGATCTTTTAAATAATAGCATATTCTTTATTGTGGTGAGATTGAAGACCTTTTGGGTATAGAAATGAGATGTGATGATATGCGTAAGGATTACTTTATCAAAAAGATGCATAAGATGATCAATGCTTTTATAGGATTCACAAGAAGGTTAAAACTCGATATTTGAACAGTTTAATTTACTTCCATAAGCTCAATCATGGAAATCAAAGGAAACTCTAAGTGATATCAGATAGCAAAACCACAGACTATAGAATTACTAGACAACCCAAGAAAATGAGGTAAACTAGGAATAAGACCTGTATATGCACCGCTGTTAACTAAAGTCTTCAAGTCAAAGTTGAGAATCTAAGGACCAAATTTTTTTAAGAGGAGGGGATCTGTAACACCCCTAAATTTGAAATTTGGTAAGTTTTATTTAATATTAATTTTTTTTATTTTATTAATTAATTTATTTATTTTGAAAGTTTTTGAGACTATAATACAAATAGGGGAGACTTAATTGAGCAAGATTTCAGAGCTTTGAGGGCCAATGTTTAATTTTTATTAGTTAAGTGTGCTAATGCAGGGACTAATATAAATCGGTGACTCAATTGAACTTAATTAAAAAATTTGGACTCAAGTGATGGATGACTAAAACATTTAGGGGGTCAATCTATAAATAAAAAAGTCCAATTCTATATAATGGCATTTTGCATTTCAACCCCCCATTTCTATCATCTTCCCCAGCAAAACCCCTTTCCCCTCTCTCTGGTGAACTCTCTCATCTGGAGACCAAAACCTATCATATTTGGTACCAAATTGTTCCTCTCCTTACAAGGAACACAAATATACCTATTTCTTCCAAGTTTGATCGGCTAAACGGCAAGAACTTAAGCTCGAAGATTCGGCCTTGATGGAGGTGATGGGTTTCCATTTTATGGCGATAGAAACTCACGGCCAAGTACTGGGCTTTGTTGGGTTTAACTAAAGGAGCAAATCAGTAGCTTCAATTTCCAATTTTGGCCACCAATGGTGATGAAATTAAAGAAAAACAATCACGACAGTGTGGTGGCGAGCTAGCAATTTTTCAGCCAATTGAGGATCGTCTCGATGGCGAACTTCAAAATTGACAATGGCATTTAATTCGTGGAGCTGAGGAGCATTTTTCGGTACTGGTGGTGACCATTTCCAGTGGCAGTGAAGAGATAGTTTGTTTGTCTCATCGTAGGGATTGTGAAAATTCCTTTTTGATATCAAGATATTTAGGTAATGGCCAGAATTGGGTTTAAAGTTGTGTGCATTGTGTATGTATATACCGTCCAAACCTTGCGATACATTGTACCAATGAAAGAATTCATGATTTGATTGGGAAAATTGAGGCATGCATATAATTGTATAAGTTAGTGGATCCGAATTTTGATATCATATAATAATCTTAGTAATTAGGTTAATTAGGTGTTGAAAACCCAAATTTGATGTAGTTAAGCTATAAGTGGCAAAATTTGGATTATAAACCATAGTTGAGCTGTTGTAAGTAATTTTGTGTAATGAGGCAAGGATAGTTATGAATAGGAATTTGATTTTATCAAGCAATTTTGATTCTTGTAATATTTTGGTATTGCTGGCGCAGATAATATATCACCTCTCGATAATATCGAAACCAAACCCTAAAATACCATATTAATTGTATAACGACCAATTTTAGACTATTATTCATATTATTATGATTATAGAGTCAAAACGAGTATTTTGACGATAAGCTCTTTCTTTTGGATAGGAGACAAGGAGCTAGGATCTGACGAACCATAAGGCAAGGATAGCCTTTTTCTGTGGTTATTAAGTTGAGGATCCGTCAGTCTGGCACCTTTTGTACCTATCAATTTTCTTGATAAACCCTTGTGAGGGTTGATATTGACTTGATTATAGAGCTCTGTTAATTATTGTTACCCCTATAAGGGATCTGCCAATTAGTTCTTGTTTTGTATAAGCTTATTCCATATCTATCATTTAGGTTCTGTTGATTTGATATCTATCTTGATTTTTGTTGTTGATTGTCGAACCCTGTGTGGTTCTCCTGATTTGAAACTAATTGGTATTTTATCCATTTTTCTTGAAAATGGTTGTTTTCAATCGAACTTTGTGAAGTTCTCTAAATTTGTAAATTCTATCTGAAACTAAATTGTACACCTGAGTGGCTTGTGGTTTTAAAATAGATTTGATCACAAACTTGATATCTTCTATGCAACGTATATGTAGCTTTATCGGTAAATGATTATTGATTTTACCAATAGATAGAGTTTTGTATATGGGGAAAACAGGTTAATAATGAGACGTTAATCTTTGCTGAGTGCATGCATAAGCCGTAAGCCCGAGCCCTTGAAATAATGTGATGTTAATCCTTGTTGATTGCATGGATAAGCCATAAGGCCAGAGTCCTTGACATAATGGGATGCTAATGCTTGTTGAGTGCACGGATAAGCCGTAAGCCCAGAAACCTAGAAATGATGGGCCATTAATCCATGCTGAGTACATTAATAGGACGTTAATCCTTGTTGTGTGCTTGGGATAAATCGTAATCCCAATGGAGGAATAGGAAAATCTGAAATACATGTTTTGCTTGGATTACTTGAATTGCATGTTAAGCTTGGGTTTGTTTACTCTTACTTGTACACCACTCAAGGAGCAATAAGGATGGTGTTGTATTTCTGGTCTAGATTGGGCATATGCACCGGGCTAAATGAGCCGTCTGTATTTCCTTTCGAACTGTGATCAATTGAGATGCTCTAAACCTCCTGAATAGCATCGATCGAGATGATCCCAGGCATTTTGAGCTGAAAGTTACAACATCCCGACCTAGCATTTGTTAATTATTTGAAAACTCCTCTTTTTCTTCTTTCTGGCATATGATTATGCTTCCATAGTTCCAAATTGTTGAACTCCACCATAAATGTTGACTCTTGATAGATGTCTATTATTCTACCTTATTCCTCACTGAGTCCTTATGACTCACCCTCGTACAGTTGATTTCCTTTCAGACAGGTATGAGATAGAAGGCTTGGACTGATGGCAGGTTTTGAATTGATGTTTTGTATTAGTGTTTGGTGAATGTATGTTTATATATGAATTCATCGTTGATTATATTTTGGTATTAGAAATGTGTAATATGTTGGGATGAATGTAAGACCTTTGGTATTTATGAACTATGTTGTTTATGTTGGTATCTTGGTTCTGATTATTGGTGGGTTATTAGCATGAATTAAGCGCTATGATATTATTATATTAAGATTAAAAGATGCTGTGGGTTGTGATCGTTGTATTTTATTGGAGAATTGCGGAAAAAATTTTATGGGCCTATCGGATATGATATTGCATGCTATAAGAGTGAACTGAGTGGCATTTTGGCTTTTGGGTATTCTGGCTTTTGGGGTATATCCCGAGTGGGGTGCCATAGAAATACACAAATTTTGAAATGATACCAACTTGAGGTAACTTTAATCAGTCACTTGTGGTGATTTGCGGTGAATTAAGCTATTTGTCCCATAAGTTGAGCTAGTTTTGGCGATTTTCATCATGCTCCAATTGATTATATGTATTTTGGTCAATAAATTTGTGAGCTTGATACTGTGTTCAAGTTTGTCTCATTTTTAAAGTTAATGTAAATTCTATTTGTTCTCTAAGAAGAAATTCAAATATTTAGCCACAATATAACCTAAGGAAGTGCTAAGTTTTGTGAAGGTTAAGCTTATGATAAATTCATCATTTATATTATTCCAAATGCTTGATGAAATTTATTAGGCAATTACATATATGCCCGTTGGTCATATTGGTTGATGTTGTAGTTTATCTTTAAATTATTAAATATATATTTATATATATTTCATATTTAATTTGCACATATATATATATATATATATATTTCCTCTTTTAAATATATTGCATAACCATTAACATTGCTCAAAAGAATGCTATAAAGTTGGCTAAGTCTAACTATCCTCCAGATTGGAAAGGAAAAGGTCCTAAGTGGATGTCAAATGAAGTTTGGAATCAATTAATTGATAATTACTTCAACGCCAACAGAATTTTGAAAATGTCACATTTTGGTAGGAGAAGTCATTTAACAACCAAGGATGGATCAATCTCAAAACATACATGTGGTTCTATTATTTGTATGCTTGCAGGCACAAATTCTTGGTCATAAGCCTACTCAGTTGGAGCTTTTTGAGCGCACTCAAAAGGCACAAAAAGGAAAGGGCGAATTTATAAATGAAAGGTCCAAGAATGTTTATGTAAGTTTTTTTTATTTCTTCTACTTCGGCAAATTGACTCTCCTTGAAAATGGCCTACCTAAGCATCACTTCCGGTAAAAAGTTCCCTCCATTCCATATAGATGCTGAGACCTTCAATACTTGGAAAGTCACATGTAATTATGCACAGTTGATAATTGCCATTGTTTGCAAAAATGTAAGTAGTGAGATAGTGATTTTTGTAGGTCAATAAACTGTACAAAATATGTTAAAGTCATTACACATTCCTAATTGTGGGTTTTATGAACTATTTTATAATATGTTTGTCATTTGAATTATTTCCGTGAGGCATTCTTAGAAACTATTATATAAGATTTTGTTGGTTTGTTTGGTGACAAAACAATAATCATTAATTAAAGGATGCCTTAGTTTATGGTTATTGACAACTGCATGTCTTCAAACTAGTTCCCCTACACCTTACTACTATACATAGTCTTTCAAATTCATTCACTTATATATGTAGTCAATCTAGTAAGTTTTATCTACTTTCTTGGCATACTGTGTTGTTCCACTCCTGTAAATTGTAATTTGTACTTATGCCACAGATTTATTTTGTAAGATAGGGGGCAACATTCATTGACATTAATGTAATTAAATACTGAGGTACAAAAAAAAAGAAAAATTCTTCTTGCCAAAATGTTTTGCTTGCATTTTGGTTGCCACAGTGAATATAGCATTCTCAAATGGAATACATAATTGTGAAGTCAACTATATTTGCTCATGTATGTGTGTGTTTGTGATGTTTTAATTATTAAAGGTTTGATTTTCCCAAGCTTTTTCTGTTTATTTGATATGTACTTGTTTTCCTAACTTAAATAAGTACTCATTCTTTTCATTTTATTGTTTTTTTAGGAAGTATATGGTAAAGATATGATTGCACAATATGGTTTGCATTTATCAAAACATCCTAGGCTTGATGCTAAGAAATGGATCAAGGCCGTAGGTGAACCATCACAGGGTAGAGTATATGGGTTTGGCACTTGCCAACATGCTAGTGAAATTCTTGGTCCTCCATTTTTGGCACTAAGACATAAGGTAATAATTCAGCCACAAACCATAAATTTGGCACATGATGAGTTAAAAAAAGAAGTTGAGGAGGCTAGAAAGATGGCAGAGGATGCAACTAAGTAGTTGGAGGATACTATACAGAGGGAAGAAGAACTACACCAACAAGTGCAAGATGTTCATTTTGATTTGGCCATATCTTGATTATATTTAGCATCAGCTCAGTCTGAATTGGTTGTAGCAAAGTAGGAAATCCCAAATCTAGTTCATGCTGGTATTCGTGATTTTTTTTCAAAAGGTGAGATTTCAAAATTTGAAAAACGTAGTGGTTTAGAAAACAATGAGCCACATGGCTCTATTGGTGGGGAAAGAGAAAAGAATCACTAAGACTAGCTATATTCCTTTCTTATGACCATAATTTGTTAGATAAATTTGCTTGAATACTATGATGTTGGATGTTGTAGATTGTTAGTTGAGGATGTTAAGTTTTGGATATTGTAGGTTGGCTTGTTTTTTGTGACTATCCTTTTGCTAAATGAACTTTGCTTTTATCATCATATATTTTGTGGTTGATTTTAGTGTTGTTTTAATATTTTAGTGGATATGACTTAACTTGCATTTTTGGGTATTAATAAGGTATGATGTGATATTTTTCTAAATTTATTATTTAATTCTTTTTGGTAATTGCACCGCATTGTGACAAGATTGAGATTTAAATTGGTCACTAATTATAAATTGTTTTATTGGTTCAATTACAAAATTAGTGACGGAATTTATTTTGAGTTTGTCATATATAAGAATTTATTCTTTAACTTAGTGGCCAACTCAATGATGGAAAAGTCCATCACAAGAATAGTGTACCACAAATTTTATAATTTTAAACATGTTTTTGTGATGGAATTTTTTTTTTATTTGTGACGAAAATTCCATCACAATATTAATTTTGTGACGCACTTTGTGTTCATCACATAAATCAATGACGATGCATTTACTAGTGGATCTGTGATGGAATAAATCCATCACAAAATCATATTTTGTGATGGAATTTATTAAATCTATGATGGATTTTTCTATTGGTGAAAGGATAATTTGTAGTGAAAGAGAGGACAATGTGAAAAAGGCAAAGAAAAGAAGATGAATTTTTTATATTTAATCATATATATCAGAATTTTATTTTTAGTTTGATTAAATATTTATCTTTAAATAATTTATTTGATTAAAATAAACAAGAAAAGTATAATATTATGGATAAAATATTAAGTGACAGTGACCTTTATTTTATTACAAATAATATTTAACGTAAAATAATTTTTGCTCAATGACAGCAATGTTTAATAATGATAAGAACTCATAGTTTAAAGAGTCAGTATATATTAATAATTACAATTATATTAGAATAAAAATTGTCAACAAATTTGTGATAAGATTTCATTATAACTATAAATGCGTCATTGATTATTAATAACAACAAACCAAACATAATTTTTGTCATTAATAAACTAGTGAAAATTATTATTTTTAAAATTTTCTTTTTTCCTGTAGTGACATGATAATATTGAATTAGTTATTTCAGTATCATTTAATTATTACAATTTGTACTTGATTACTTAATTCTAATTAGTGTTTGAAAAATTACTCAACCAACTTTGAGATGAAAACTATTTTTGTGCTAAGCATTTGCATATTGTTATTGGCATTTTTAGTGTCATATTAATCAAAGCACCATTGCTAATTACATAAAGCCATTAAGTAGCCGAATGGTTGATTGGCCCGGTGGCAGGCAATTGGACCCTAACAAGCTTGGTGAGCGCACATATAAATAAAAAAATGCAAATCCTAATTAATGAATTAATTTATGCTGCTAATATATTGCTGCAAGTACAGACTATATGGAAAAAAAGTTGTGGTCTCTATATATGGTCAGGAATGAACATTTGGAGTGTATAATAATATGAAATGGTTGGCCCAACAACACTGGGTAGCCCAACATCGGAAATAGGTGGCTCCGATACCATATTAAATAATGTACCTTGGGCCTAACTCAACCCCAAAAGCTAGCTAGGTGAGGATTGCCTAAGACCATATATAAAGACCATAACTTATTTATTTTACTAATGTGAGACACTAACACAGGATGGCAATATATTGCAACACTGTGGTTTCTAACTTGATTTCATGGTATCCATGACGGACACAAGTCCGCTAGGCAGGTGCTGCAATGGAGTTAAGAGTCTCTATGCCGTGCGGCCAAGACCACTCACGATAGGCAAGTTGTGTACAACTGTTTGCAAGGCCTAGCAAACAGGAATACTCATGTTCATATCAATCTTACCGAGATCGATGAACTCCCTGACCAATGTGGCATCTACATCCCAAACGAGATTGGCCCTCATATTGATTGCTCATCGTACGTAAAATCTTTGTTTTTTAAGAGAATTTTACATATGCATTCATTAGTATTTTTGTTGATGTTGGAGCACAATGGAAACAATTTAGGCACGAGATTTAATTTATCAAGAATTCACAATTTATACTCACAAAGTTGATGACAAAAATAATACCCAACAGATAGAAAAATAAAATCGACACAGATTTACATGGTTCGGCAAATTCTGCCTACCTCCACGGGAGTTTTCTTTCTTCAATTATGATATAATTTTACCAGTTCAAGCCAACCCTTGAATTTGACATTCCCAAACTTAGGCCAAAAAACCCTTGTGCAACTCCTATCATAACTACCAAAGAGATACTCCACCCCTTCGTATTGCCCTACTCGTACTTACAATAACTATCCCATGAGTATCATGAGTTTCACGAGTATCCTCTCTATTAAGTAATTAAACAAATACCTCTATTTATAATAGAAAATTACTTGACTATTTCATTTAGAACTAAGAAACCTAATACAAGAAGGAATCATAATTCTAGTCAAACTTGGTCTCTAGATAATTGAGTTAAATCCCAACAATCTCTACATTGATGAGATTTCTCATCTAAGCAATTGTGTATGACTCCATCACAAACAAATTCCATTGGCCTTCAAAATACCACTGCACATGCTGAATTAGTAAGGTCTTCGCACCAACTAACTCATCTTGGCCAATGCACATGTACAACTTAATGTGTGATTTTCAATACTCTACCTCCAGTGAATATTCACGACCCTTGGAATCCCGCAGAACTCCATCTTGAACTTTGTACTCGCAACTATTCTTATCCAGAGTACCTAGTGAAATTAAAAATTTTTTTCAGATTAGGAACACGATGCACATCTGTGAGCGTCCTCACAATACCATCGTGTATTCTAATACTCACTATGTCAATCCCAACAACTTTGCAAGATACATCGTTTCCCACGAGCACTTTACCACCATTGTATTTCTGATAAGTAGTAAACCAATCCTCTCTTGAGCACATATAGTAGGAAAAACCACTGTCTAAAATTCACTACGAGCTCAGAAGGCTCTCAATGACATTGAGAACCAGCCCATCATTAGACTAATCCTCAACAATTCCTACAACATCATCCCATTTTTTATCAGAAGATTCACTCGAATCCTTCGCCTTTCAACATTTTGGACAATGTCGTTTTCAGTGCCCCTTTCCTCCACACCTAAAACATTTATCTTTTGTTCTAGACTTGCTTCGGGACTTAGATCAGCCTCTACTCCTTCCCCTTTCTCTAGGTCTCCCTTTCGCAACCAATTCTTCCCCATTTTCACTATTGTTACTGCCCAGGACATGTTTTCTAAGTTCATTCGAATTCAATGAAGCCTTCACATTCTCCATTGAAATCGTGTCTCTCTCATACAACAAAATAGTAACTAGTTGTTCAAAAATTTAGGCAGAGAACACAAGAGTATTAAAGCTGGATCTTTATCTTCAATTTGTACATCTATACTAGTGAGATCCAAAATCACGTTATTGAAATAATTAGTGTGCAGCCACCATAATGTTATGTAACTAGCTAATCTAACAATCCAAGAAATTAGTCAAATGATGAATCATCAAAGTTACTTAATTATCCAATTAGCAAAAATAAAAGCATCAATGCTTCAAGGTCTAGATCAACCGGCATATTGATGGTTGTGTACCCCACTTCTTGAAATAATTTACGAACCATCTCTTGTAGCCCCGCCTCTCTCTTCCTAGCCTCTTCCTCCCTTCTCCTAGCCTTTTCTTCGCGCTCCTCCTAGCCTTTTCTTCGCACTTTCAAGCCTTTTACATAACTTATTGGAGCATTTTTTTACCCTCTTCTCTCTTCTTATAAAATATTCTTGCATCTTGGCAGTAGCAGCACGCATGTCGTACGTTGCTTTCGATAATTCATTAAACTTGTCATTGGACTATGTAAATTGTGAAGCAACTGAGGTTCCACTAGCTCTCTCAAAACATTGGCTGCGCCCGTATCCATATAAATGTCCCTTTGAAGGAACTCCAATCACCTCACACCTCACCTCTGTAAGATTTAGAATCACATTGCCTTCAACAAATGTAGTAGACAAAACCAAACCAAGTTTGTATTGATTCAAAAATAAATATATTAGTAATAAGAACAACAATCTCATTTATAAGGACAACACTGAATAAATTTAGTTGATAATGGTTCTGCATAGGCATTCATATTTGCCATTTTTTTCATGCAAATAGAAGAAAGGAGATGAAGAAACACAAAAATTTTACTCCAATAGAGTTCATTAATCATATTTTATTTTAGAATAAAGCACTTACAACTATGAAAAAAATTATAACTATTGGTAAAAATTTAATTTTATTTCTTTTACATGTTATGGCCTTTTGGATAATGTCTTAAATGGAACACTACCAGTCGAGTGGCCTTTAATTTAGTTACATGAGTCTCACAAATATACTATGAAATCGAGAGTTTCGAACCAAGCGAACTCTTGATCTACGTGTGTATAAATAAAAAAATAAAAATATTAATAACTAAATATCTTTCCTCTTTCATTTAATATTTCAAATATATTTGACATATGTTTATCATTTAGGTTGATTGAAGAGTGAAAAGTAGGAAAATAACTATTTTTATTTGCTCAATAAATTTAAAATACAAACTTAATATAAAAGCAAAAATTCTAATAAATTTCCCTAAAATAATTGGCATTAGATGCTTATAGACATCACAAGCAAAATAGATAGTAGCAGCAGATACAACAGCTTTTCCATTCCATTACATATTGAAATCCTCAAATGCTATTCACGCTTTTGTGCCAAAGAAAATGTCAACAGATGGGTTTTTTGTCCAAACATTTCTTAACAACTATCACATTATATCACTTAACCTCTTCCTATGCATGGCATAACACCGCAAACTTATAAGGGTAAGTTTGACCAACAATTGCAAATTAGGATTTCTCTTCCCTTTTTCAATGATATCAGTATTTTCTGACAGCGAATGAATAGAGGAATTTATAATAGAACTATATTCACCAGAGAAATAGATGTCATATTTCAATTTTGAAATGCACAATACACATGCAACAGGGCAAATCATGCTTAGATAAGCTGAGACAGAATAGTTATAACCAGTTACATTAGACAAGCATCTCTGTTTGCAAATCATGCTTCAGAAAGATGGCATAATAACTCCACCCAATAGAGAGCAACAAACACTTTTACATAGCAGAAAAATACAAGTCAATAATGTAGATACAGGAACTACCTATTTTTCTTCCACAGGCTCCCGCAATGTTTAACGACTGATGGTAGATCTCAGTGCCAGTTTTTGAGCAGATAATACAAGTCTAACCTATCATTTACCAATGAATGAACTCTTAACCATACCCAAATCACCAATTTCTTCTGTATAAGGGCCAATATATTTCTTATAGAACCTCTCATTGGGCATTTTATATAATGCCAGAAAAGTAAGCCAATCTTTAATCAGATTCTTACTTTCCAAAATCACTAAAACTAGAAGCTGTGGTTTACACCTCGTCTCAACATGCATAAATCTCCTCATCAAATATTGACTCACCGTGTCATTAAAGAAACAAAAGTTCCAGAACTTTAACAAAGTCAAAATGATAAGCTGCAATCCTATTTAAATCAGTTTCTTCTTCCCCATCCTACACTTGTTTTAAATCACAACAAAACCTAAGTCTCCTACACAAATTTATACATTTTTCACTGGTCCCCCTACACCAGTTGTCGTGCTTTTCTCCTAGTATCTATGGGATTGGAATTTGGAAGAATCATGCTCTTAACTTTTTCCGTATATATGTATTTTCATAGGTAACCAATTCATAAACAATCAAACAAATGCAATTTCCTCAATTCATTGGTAAAGTTTGTAAGATATGTAATTCTATATATTAGTAATATAATTAACCATCGGAAATAGTCTTCTTGATGATCTGTCCATAATCCATCATAATGTTTTCCAACACATATGTATATTATATCTATCTTGGATGGCAATGCGGTAGGTCAAAAGCACAAATTCACTTAACCTATCCCAAAGGGACAAGTTTGGGGTGACTTCATGAGGTACAGAGCATCTCTGCAAGAAAACACGGCTTTAGTGACTGATCAAATTAGTCACTATTAGTGATCGATCAATGACCAACTAGTGACTAACTAAATGTAAAAATTAGAATGCATTATTTGAAAAAATTATGACCGATTAGTGATCAAATTTGTGAATGAAACAACATTGGTCCTCAATCGATCACTAAAGTTGTGACAGACATTTATTTGGTCACTAAGCAGCCACAAATTAACGAATTTAATTGGTTGTAGTCACAATCGGTCACAAATGCATATTAGTCATGAATCAGTCACTAATTTAATCGGTCGTGACATGATGTTAGTCACTGGTCAGTCACAAATTGTTAAATCAAATATCACTCACTAATTGGTCACTAGTTGTGATTGATGCTTTATTACAAATTCATCACAAACTTATAAATATAAACTTAGTTTATGATTATTATTTTGGATTTTTTGGACATAAAAAAGTATTATTTTGAGAAGTTTTAAACAATTCTTTTTTTTTTTTTACATGAAAATTAATTTCTTGAAGTAGGTCTTAATAAATTTTTTAAATAATTGCAATAGGAAATTTTTAAAAACTAAGTTAATTTAGAAAGAAATAATTTAATTAAATTACCTTATAGTTCACTAGAAAATACAAATTTAATTCTAAATAAAATGACAAAACTTAGAGAAAATCACTAAAAACCCCTTAAAATAAATTTTTAGATTGAAAATTTCATAAATCTTTTTTAATTTAAGAAACTCCCTCTACAGATTTTTATTTTATAGAGCCCAACTATTAACACTTACTTTAATTTTGGATGAAATTTACCTTTAATCACTACAAGAAAAAATGGATATAACCACATTTCAATGTGTGGTAATAAAAAACCTATTGCCACACTTAATCATATTCCACAGTTCTCATTAGTGTGGCATTGTCTGCCGTGGCCTAAGCTTAACACCACACTTACAAGCGTAGTGTTTGTAAAAGCTACGGTTTCACATGCAAATTTAAGGATATGGATCTAATACCACACTTCTTTATATAATCTAATTTTTTGAGAAGTTGGTTAAAAACTTATTACTACAAAACCAATCGTCATGCTATGCTTATATAATTACATTTACTAACTGTAACATTAAAGAGAAATCACCACATTTTAATTTGTAAACAAAGCTAGAATTACTTACATTTTGAAGTGTAACGCTAGGAATATAATATTACATTTCATAATTGTAACATAAAATAAAAACCACCACACTTTTACTTGTCAACAGAACTACATTTAGTTACAATTCAAAGTGTAAATGCTAAATATTGTTACACTTTCTTACCATAGCATAAAGTAGAAATCCCCACATCCTAATTTGTCACCAGAACTAGAATTAGTTACATATTAAAGTGTGATGCTAGGCATGTATTTTACAATACAAACCTTTTACCATAGGTCAAATTGTAATACAAAGTATATAAACCTACACTTCTTTAAAATACAAACATTTACCACATATTTTAAGTGTAATAACAAGTGTTTATTCTTACACAAAATATTACCACACAAAAATGTGTAACAATAGGCATGTATTGTTGCAATTCTTACATGTAACACAAATTTTGCATACTTTTTTGCTATACTTTCTGACTACAACCAAAATTTTTGGCAGCATAAATGAACTACTTCAACTCAACACCGTCCGTATATATAAAATAAATTCTCCACTAGGGAATAAAATTCATTTTGAACATCAAAATCATATTCTTTGCATTTTTAATTCAAACCATAGTTTAAAGAATCCAGTCAATGTTGAGACATCAAATTTGTAATGCCCTAGAATTTCTTTTAAATTTAATTAATTATTTATCCTATCTTATTTTGTTTTCTCTTAGTCTTGCTTTCTTATTATATCAATTAGAAAAATGATATATATATATATATGTATGTGTGTGTGTGTATCTACTTGGCATTAGATTTACTTCTCGTTTAAATAGTGAGAATTAATATTTAAGGCCATAAATATGTGTGTGTATATATATATATATTAGATATCGCAATTCTTGAGAAAAAGTATAATTTTTCATAAACTAGTATTATATCGTTACTAGAAATTAATAATTGAGACCTTAGGAATTAACTAAATTATCTCAAGAAAATATAATGAAAATTACTATCATTACTGTTTTAGTATATATTCCATATATTTTTGGGAAAATAAAAATTATAACTCTATTTGGATTAATGTTATAATGTACAAGGAGTGAATTATTAAGCCCTAGTTAATAATAATAAGAATCCAATTAGGGTTAAACTAGTTCCCTTATATATATATATATGTGTGTGTGTGTGTGTGTGTGTGTGTGCGTGTGCGTGCGTGTGTATATATATATTTTTCCTAGGAACAAAACCCTAATCCAATTAGACAAAGGGGGGAGGGGAGAGGGAAGCGGAACAGAAGAAGAAACACGGAAGAAAAGAAACAAAAAAGGTGAAAGAAAGAAAGAAGTCGGCGGCAACACGATTTGATTTTTCTTTTCATTCAAGTACATCGTCTCTATTGGAAATAGTGAAGCTAAGGTAAAAACTCCATCTCTTAAATTATATTTGAAGCCATCAATTAGGTGAGAAATTGGGATTTTAAATGTCTACCCAGTTGGTATTGTAATAGCAGAAAACAAAAGCATAGCCCACTCCTAGAGAATTAGCCCAGTAAATGCCAAAATTTGCTTTTCTATTAGATAACAGAGATGAGTTGCAAATGTTGACCATATAAAGGCCAATTTTGAATTGCAATCAACCCAATTTCTGCCAAAAATGATGAATTAAAAAAAAATATTTTGGAATGAAAAAATGGTTGAGGTTTGATCAGGGAAGGAATGGGCGTGTATATATGCAGAATATATAAGTATATGTGTATGACCGAATACATATGTGTATATATGTAGTTAGTTTGCGTAGCCTTATTTTATTGTTACTACTGTGGAGAAGATGTATTGTGGAGAAGTTTTAGCTATTTGGTAGTCTTTTGATGAGTTTAGTGACTGTAGGTGAAGTATTTTAGTAGGAAATTTAAGAATTAAGTCTATTGAATTCAAGAATTTATTTAGGATAATTTTTTACTTATATTTGGGAATTTTGAATGGAATTTAAATGAATTAGGTGACTCAACAATTGAGTTGATTGATACTGAGATATGATTGACTTCTAGGGCCGATCTTGAAGGTAAGTACCTAAACCTAAAAATATTATATATTATTATGTTTTAAAGCCCAGAAGGATATATGTTATTTTATAATTTGCTTGTGACTTGTTTTCAGCTTACACAACACTATAATTGTATTCCACTATGCACAAAAATGATTTATTTTATTTCACGATACAAGAAAACATGTACTTTATGATTTTAATGCTTCTAGACTAACAATTAAATTTGATGTTCAACTTATTACTGAATTTATTGTTACTGCTACTGTTACTGTTACTATTACTATTAGTTGGATCCAACTTGGTCTGCATGTGCAAGGGATTTCATCGGGCAGCAGCGGGCTTGCCAGTTGAACCCTAAGCCCCCCCATGGCCTAATCCTCCTAGCACACAATAGAAGCCATTAGTGGTTGAGATGGGTTGTAACAATTCCCAGGGATGTTCGGACACTATTTTGGTAAGATCGCACTTTGCTCGCAATGATAAGGAACTATTATGGTGGGAGTCATAAGGTTGACTTGCTACAACAAACATTGTCTAATCATCTTATTTAAGTTGTTAACATCGGAAACTGTTTATTAAATTCATGATTTGTTACTGCTTGACTGCTTAACAATTTCCACTTATGTTTTCTCGAATATTTCACTATACAAATCATGCTAAATTCATGAACTCACATCATACTCACTTGGCACTCACTGAGTCTCTTGCTCACACTCTTTTTTTTTTCTTTAACTTCCTTCTAGCAAACCTAGATCTTAGTCCCAGTGAGGAGGTGGATCCTATGTATGATGAGTATCAAGATTGAAGGCTTAGTTTAGATTTTTGCAGTAGACTACTATATTTTCCTAGCTTACTATTTCTATTTGATTTATTATGGATTCTAGTTATTTTAGATGATGTTAGGTAATGGTACTTTGAGTTTTTATGTTATAAGACTAGCATTGGATTTATTTGAGTACTCATTTTAGCTTTACGATTTTGGATTGTTAATATCATATATTTGGGTATGAGTTTCACGCCTCGAGCCTAGACTTTAGGGTTTGATTTGGGGTGTGACAGAATGGTATTAGAGCCTAGGTTTTGAACTTAGACTATGTCAGGATAGGATCCTCGTACTATGGAATTTGGCTTAGAACTCTTAAGAACTGATGTGTTCCTTTTCTTATATTCTTTTTATTTCCTTATCGATCTAGATTCTTAGTTTTGAAGGATAAGATGGTAAGTCAGAGACTACATAAGTTCATTCATCATTTAGATGCTCACCCCACGCGATTAAGGTTATGCGCAATCCATTTCTTAGAAATTCAATGCTCCTCAAAAGGACTACCCAAACTTAATTGTGCATCAACTTGAGGATGATAGGGATCTCCATCAAAAAAAACACCTTCGCTATAGGGATAGATGTGAAGAGTTAAATAATATCTAGAAGTTTGCCGATAGGAGTTGGATTGCCGAAATAATGAGTTACTAGAGCAATGTCATTGAGATCAGGATGGATTTAGGATAGCCATGAAAGGCTTTGAGGAAACCCAGCATTTGTTTGCTCGTTTTATCAATGAATCAGAAGAGAAAGAACCAATTGAGAAAGAGTCTAGTGAGAAAAATGAAGAAGACCCTGATGAAGATCTAGAAGAAGTAGGCTCGAATAAAGATATTGAAGAGATATATCCTAGTGAAGGAAATGATAAAGATTAGAACATGAGTATTATTATTAAGAGTTTGATAGGACCCTTAGTTTTAAATTTTGACTCGCACTATTTCAATAGATCAGATTGCGTATTTAGTAGTTGTTAGGAATAAAATGAACTTCTACTTGTTATTAGATATTTTGGTTTATATGAAGGATGATTGCATATGAAACTTTAGTAGAGTTATAAAAATTTTCTTTTATTCCTTCTTTATCATGGGAACCTCTAGTGTCTTTAATTTATTTAAAGGAAATATACGCAATCTACTATTAGAAAAGAACAATAATAGTAATAACTAAATTGAAAGTTAATCAAATCAATTTATTAATTGATACATGTATATTATTCATGCTAAGTATTCATGATATTTGATAAATATTTTCGCTTTATCTTATTTCACACCTTATTACGTATTTTATTAAGTACAGACTACTAATAACAATCACTTTACTTTAGAATGGATCCTAGCTGTGGAGTTCGTCAAGGAAGTCGCCTAGCTAACACTTCATGAAGTAAATCAAGGGAGGAATAAGAAATCTCGAGACATGTTCCTGTCAGTTCCCCAAAGGTAGAGTGTAGATAAGCTCCAGCCCAACTACTACTAACAGGTGACGATCGCTTAAGTTAAATGGTGATGGTGATGGTGATGCAACAATCCATGCAAGCTCTTTGGAATCATCAACAACCATGAGGACCACAACCTCCTAATATGGCACTTGATTGATTCTTACAATTTCGACCACAACATTTCAGTAGAGAACTTGATGACCGAAAAGCTAAACTTTGGATAAAGAGTATCGAAAATATCTATAGTGTACTGGACTATAGTGATGAGCAGAAGAATCAAGCTGTGTTCCTTTTTGAGGACACGCCATTTGTGGAACTCAGTAGATGAGGGATGGAGACAACAAAAAACTGCTAGAATGTGGAAAAATTTCCTCAAGGAGTTTGACAACAAGTACATTCTAAAGTTGGTCCACGAACAAAGGGAAGATGAATTCAACCAACTGCAGCAGGGAAACCTCACGATTGCCCAGTACATAGCTGAGCATGCATGACTAATCAAGTATGGTAGTACATGCTGGATGATGAACCAAGATGAGTTAGGAAGTTTTTGAAAGGGCTTCGCCTTAACATACAAAGGGCACTTCTTCCTATGGATATACCCAACTACACGACCGCAGTGGAGAAAGCTTTGAAGATAGAATCGGGACTAGTTAAGTTGGAGGCCTTGAATAAAGTTGAAAAGAAGTCTTGTCCAGCTGAAACCAACTGGCAAGGAAGGAGGACCCAAGGGCAAGGAGCAAAACAACTATAGCAATAGTTCAACAACCCCACTCACAAACCAATTGGAACCTCTAGATTGGTCAATGTTGCGAAAAGGGACACAATGTGCAACAACTATGGAAACTCAGGACATGACGAATCTTAGTGTTGGAGAAAGGCGGGCCATTGTTTAGCATGTGGTAGTGATCAACACTACCTCCATGATTGTCTACGGAGAAACCAACAACTGAGGAACTAGAGTTTATCGAACGAAAATCAGTGCGGTCCTAAAAATTTAAACAATGCCAAACCAAAAGTTCCAACCAGAGTATATGCACTAGAAGATGATAGAGTCCCAAATCCAATTGCTGTGGTAGAAGGTACTGTTCTAATTTCCCAACGTTCTGGAAAAGCTCTATTTGACCCTGGTGTAACTCACTTCTTTATTTCTATACATTTCGTGAATTCCATAAATTTTCATGTGGAGGATTTATCATATGACTTAGAAGTTAATGTTCTTATGGGTTCTAATATGCTGATGAATAGATTTTGTAGGGCTTGTGATATGCACATAGGTGGTAAAGTTTTCTCTACAGACTTAGTTTTACTACCTATAGAAGTTATGATGTTATTTTGGGGATGGATTAGTTTTCTAAATGTCGCGCCCATCTTGATTATCGTTCTAAGGTGGTTCGTTTGTATGAGCCTAGAAAACTGATATTAGAGCTAATTGGGGATCAAAAGCCAACTAGAATGATCTTGATTTCTGCAAATCAAGCTAGAAAGGTACTAAGAAGGGGTGACACAAGATACTTAGCTTATTTGATCAATAAACCAAAGAACAAGGTTATGATCAGTGAGGTTCCAATAGTTGTAGACTCTTGTATTGTGTTCCCTGAAGAACTAAGTTCCCTACCTCCTTATTGAGAAGTGGAATTTTCTATTAAGGTTCTTCGAAGAACAAATCCATTATCTAAGGCACTATATATGATGGCACCAGTAGAGCTTAAGGTGTAGTTACAAGAATTGCTGGAAAATGGGTTCATTCGGCTAAGTTTATCTCATTGGGGATCGCCAGTACTTTTTGTGAAGAAAAAGGATGGGACATTGAGAATGTGCATAGACTACTGAGGCTTGAACAATGTCACAATTAAGAATAAGTATCCCTTGCCCAGAATTGAGGAACTCTTTGACCAATTACAAGGATCACGAGTTATTCTAAAATGGACCTTCGACAAGGATACTACCAGCTAAAGATTAGAGGGGGAGATATACCTAAAACAACACTAAACACTCGATATGCTCATTTTTTGTTTGTGGTGATGCTGTTTGGGTTGAATAATAGAGTTCTTAGAGGATTATGACTATTCAATTCAGTATCACCCAGGAAAAATGAATGTGGTAACTGGCGTACTCAGTTACAAGGCACAAGTAACTAATCTCGCTATTTTAGGTCAAGGACTAAAGCTGATGGTACTGTATGCTAATATTACCCTAAGGCCAAACATTTATCAAAGGATTAGGGAGGCACAAGGAGGGGACAAAAATCTACAAAGGTTTAAAATGAATGCAATGGACACCCCTAACACCAAGTTTGAAATGGATCTGTGTACCTGCGAATGAGGAATTAAAGAGGGAAATTTTAGATAAAGCTCACAAGTCAAAGTATATGATCCAACCTGTTGGTAATTAGATATACTAAGGTATGAAGAAATACTATTGGTGGATCAACATGAAACGGGAGAGAGTTGACCATGTTCGGAAGTGTCTTACCTGCCAATAAGTCAAAGTAGAGCACCAGAAACCAGCTGGGCTACTACAACCCCTAGAAGTGCCCTTGTAGGTGATGTAATCTAGTAGGAAATTTAGGATTTAAGTACTATTGAATTCTAGAATTTATTTAGGATAATTTCCTACTTATATTTTGGAATTTAAATAAATCAGGTGACTCAATAATTAAGTTGACTAACACTAAGATAGGATTTGCTTCTAGGACCAATCTTGAAGTTGAGTGCCTAACCCTATAAATACTATACATCATTATGTTTTAAAACCTAAAAGGATATATGTTATTGTATAATTTGCTTGTGACTTGTTTTCAGCTTACACTGCTTTATAACTATTTTCTACTACGCACAAAAATGATTTATTTTGCTTCATTATACAAGAAGACATGTACTTTATGATTATAATACTTCTAGACTAGCAATTAAATGCGATGATCAATTGATTACTAGATTTACTATTATTATTACTATTAGTTGGATCCAACTTGGTCTAGGTGTGCGAGGGACTTCATCGGGCAGCAGCGGGCTTGCCGGTTGAATCCCCAAGCCCCATGGCCTAATCCCCCCAGTGCACAACAGAAGCCGTTAGTAGCTGAGATGGGTCACAGGAATTCTCAGGGATGCTCGGGCACTGTTTTGGTAAGGTCGCACCTTGTCCAGAGCGATAAGGGACTGTTATGGTGGGAGTCATAAGGTTGACTGGCTACAACAAACACTATTTGATCATCGCATTTAAGTTGTTAGTCTAGAAAATTGTTTATTAAATTCTTGATTTGTTACTGCTTGATTGCTTAATAATTTCTACTAATGTTTTTTTCCAATGTTTCACTATAGAAATCATGCTAAATTCATGAACTCACATTGCACACACTTGGCATTTACTGAGTCTTTTGCTCACACTGTTTTCTTTTCTTTAACTTCCTTCTGGTAGACCTAGATCCTAGTCGTAGTAAAGAGGTGGATCCTGCGTATGATAAGTATCAAGATTGAAGGCTTAGTTTAGATTTTTTGCAGTAGACTACTATATTTTCCTAGCTTATTATTTCTATTTGATTTATTATGGATTCTAGTTGTTTTAGTCGAGGTTAGGTGATGGTACTTTGAGTTTTTGTGTTATAAGACTAGCATTGGATTTATTTGAGTTCTTGTTTTTACTTTATGCTTTTGGATTGTTAATATCATATATTTGTGTTTGAGTTACACGCCTCAAGATTATACTGTAGGGTTTAATTTTGGGGTGTGACAAAATTCATCCATAAAAGGACCACCAATCAAAAGACACTAGTCTAAAATAACCATCAAAAGTACTCGGTCCAACACTTGGCATAATAATCCTACATACTAGACAAATCTAAGACCATTTAAATCTTCCCCAACTTTTTCAATCAAAACAAAATTCAATAGATAATATTTGTCAAACAATCACATTAATATTAGCCTGAGAATATGACAGAAGATCAACATTATGATTATACAATGGAATGGGCTAATGATACTATAGGTAAAAATATAAAAATTTCAAGTCGTTATTCTTATGTAATGATTTAAGAAAGAAATCTAATTTTGATGAAATAAAAAAAGATCAAAGATATTGTTTATTTGAATGATAAAATAAATCATAGCTATGGCAACCTGTTGCGCATCTTATATCCTTACTTTCAATAATCTTAGGAAAAGGTAAAACTGATCAAATTAAAAATCATAATACTTATAGATCAAATTAAAAATCATAATACTTATAGGGCTAGGATATTTTAGTCGAATCAAGTCTTCTACTTCGGTCTCTGTTATTCTATTGCAAAGCATTCCTAAACGCACTCCAATAATAGATAGGATAAATCTTGATACAAATCAATGTAGATAAAGATCATATGTGGCTTTTTGATGATAATATCTAATCCAGATACAAATTATTTATGCTAAATGCAACTTATGCACTGAAAGTAGCTTTGACCTAAATGGAATTAACATTTATGATTCTTATTTCTCTCTATTTGAGTGTATCACAAAATGGTAAAGGTAATATGCCAATGTCTGAGATGGTTAGGACACACCAAAAGAGCCCTTTTTTGGTCGTATATAGCCTACAAAGATCAGTTCGCATCCTAGCATGAAGAAGTTTCTTTTTTATAGTAATTTTCCACTAAAAAGGATTGCACAAATCAAATTCAAGAATCTTTTCTTTTACTCTGAACTAAGCATGAATAAAATCAATTACAAAAAAGTGCATACTCCTCTACATTTAATTAAGCTAAATGGGGATGTTTACTCATAGATTAGAAACTTGTTCCAATTTCATTAGGTGGAGAACAATATGAGTGATGCACCTGTACTTCTTCCCACTAGTTAGCATGATGACACGTGTCTTCATTACTTGGATGCTTACTTCTTGTTATCTCTATTGCAAATAAAAATTGAAACAAATGAAAACTAGCAAACAATTATGGACAAGTTGAGAAAAAATAATAGAACTGTCTAAGTTTTATCAAAATATAATAAAGGTCATGCTATACTAGGTGGCAGCACTCATCCATTGTAACATCTCCAATTCTTTCTTTTTTTGTATCATCTCTTGAATCTTTGATAATGGCATATCAACTTTGGTTCCAACAATATCCTCCCCTACCAACACAACATCTTCATTGTCATTAGATAAATGTGTTGTACCTATTTGTTTCGAGTTAGGATCATTATTTTCTTCCATGTCATAGTAATCTCTAGCTATTGTTTTCAACACGTTGCCAATTGCTTTCCATTAGGTCTTCAACACAGAAAATTTGTTTTGCTTTGACATTTGTGAAATTTGTCAATATAAATCCTTCCTCGTCTTGCTTCAATCTTGAACCTTTTGAAGCCTAATCACAATCAAACAATACTACTTTTCATTCATCTAAATAATCTAACTCAATCATGTCCTTTATAACTCCATAGTAATTCAACTCGCTTAGTATAGGATGAGTATCTCTCCTACTTGCAAAACTCAAAGTCCATGCTATTACCATTAGCCCACTATTTTGAGTTATTTAGTTTTTTCACAATCTTTTGTATGAAATCTAAATCCATTAAATATGAACCCACTAATTCGTTTTCCAATCATGTTTGATCCTTTAGCTAACAACTTGAAATCCTTAGAAATGACATTATTTTCATCCAATTTCATGTCTTTGACCTACAGAGAAAATACTAAAAAAAATAAAATATAAACAAATCTTTTAGCTTACAAAAGATTCTAACAAACGATTCAACATATAAAATCTTTAAAAAACTTACATGATCTGTAAACCAAGACGCAATGTTTCATTATGGAGTTACGATGGATTTTATGCTTTGATGAAGAAGGATTTTCATTGACAATTATAGTCTTGTGTTCACTGCAAATATCAAACTATATATAAGAAAGATCAATTGGTCAAGTAAAATTAATCAAGCATTAAGATAACTTACTTAACATATTGCTCAATGTCTTTGCAATTGAACAACACATATCTATGTGCTTGTGATAATATGTTATCATCCAATCTCATAGTGTTTATCTTTCCAACTGGCCTTCCTCCCACCGAAAAGACATCAAAGCTCTCTTTGGGAATTTCATTAATGAAATCATTCCTTCCAATTTGATTAATTGTTGTCTCAATATTATCAGATAAATACATAGATCAAACTGTGAGACATTCATCCACTATATATCCTTCTGCAATTGAACCCTCTGGGCAACTTTTGTTTTGAACATATGATTTTAAGGTAGACAAATACGTAGGGAATAATAGAACATATTAAAATGAAATTATTGAAAAAGAGAAGTAGAGTACTAATAGTAAATAAATCTTTGTATGTACCTTTCGATTGGATACATCCAATGATAATGAATTGGGCCTACAATTCAAGCTTCAGTAGCCAAATGGACATATAAATGCACCATAGTATCAAAAAATGAAGGAGGAAAATCCTTTCAAGTTGACATAATATCTCCGGAATATCCTTTTCCATTATAATTAAATGACTAGGTCGAAGGACTTTGCAACACAATTCTTTAAAGTATCTACACAACTAAATAAGAGGAGACCGCACTAATTTTGGTGAAACTTTTTTTAGTGCTAATAAAAGTAGTTGTTGCATCAAGATATGATGATCATGACTTTTTAGCCTAAATATTCTGAGTGTCTTTAGCTTAACACATCTTGATATGTTTGATGAATATCCATCTAGAACCTTTATTGCCTTTAAGACTTTGAAAAATATCTATTTTTCTTTCTTATTCATTGTAAATAAGGTAGCAGGTAAGAAACTTTTATTGGACTCCATTTCTTTTGGATGAAGACTTGGCTTAATGCCCATTCTTGTAGATTTATACGCGCACACAGATGATCCTTAGATTTTCCAAATAAACCCAACAAAGTTCCAAGAAGACTATCGCATGTGTTCTTTTCAATATGCTTGACATCAAGATTATGACGAACTAAGTTATCTTTCCAATATGGTAACTCAAAAAATATACTTTATTTTCTCTAATCATTAGGCATTTCTGGATTATTAGTTACCAATTTTCCAAATCAAATGGGATCACAAAGCTTCAACTCATCAAGTATCATAGAACCTAGTTTATAGTGAAGGAGCACCTCTTACTTCTTCCTTACCATCAAAGGAACTCGAATACTTTTAATAGGGTTATTGAAAGGCAAAAAATCAATGATGGCCCATGTAGCATTCCTTGTTAGAAAAATGCAACCGTAAAGATGATACCTCTTTGTGACAAAGAGGACAGGCAAAATAGCCTGTGGTGCTATGACTAAACAAGTATGCATATGCAGGAAAGTCACTAATAGTCCACATTAATACAACTCGTATTATAAATTTTTGCTTTTTTGCTACATCAATGTTACCACGTTAATATCCCATAATTCCTTCAACTCTTTTATCAAACGCTGTAAATACAGATCAATATCATTTCTAGGTTGAGTCGGGCCAGGAATAATCAATGATAGCATGAAATGAGGTTTGTTCATACACATCCAAGGAGATAGGTAATATGGTATCAAAACTATAAGCCATGTACTATGATTTACAGTCATAGTTCTAAATAGATGAAATCCATCCAAAGCTAACCCTAATCTTATGTTGCGATGATATTTTGCGAATTTAACATTTTTATAATCAAATGTATGCCAAGTGGCAGAGTCAACTGGATGCCTCATATTTCCATCTTTTAGTTGATTTTTAGCATGCCATGTCATAAAAGATGTTATTTTTTATGACATAAACAGCCGCTGCAATCTCGGCTTTAGAGGAAAATGCCACAAAGATTTGAATGAAATATTTTTACCTCATACTTTATCAACCTACCTTGGTTGATGACATGTTTTACATTTATTTCTCCACTCATCAGGCCCCTAGTATAACATACAATCATTTTGACAAGCATGAATTTTTTCATAATTCGTTCCTAATTCTTTTAATAGCTTCCTTACATCATACCAAGATTTTGGTAGTTGGATACCATCTAGGAACACTTCATTTAACAAATCAATCATCACGTTAAATGACTTATTGGTCCAATTGCCAAGACACTTAATATGAAGCATTCTTATAAGAAAGGAAAGTTTGGAGAATTTTTACAGCCTAAATGTAGGTCATGTTGAGAATCTTCTATCAACTTATAAAATCTCTCAATCTCAACATTAGCACCTTCATTTGCAAAGTATCCTGGATTCGATACGAGAAAGTCCTCATTTTGCTACCAAATGCATCATTTAATAAACCTTGCATATCTTCTAGTACATCCATGCCTCCTGCATTAGAGGTGCTATGCGAATGTGGTGAAGATGAACTAGGAAACTGAAGTTCACCATGTGCCACCCACTGGGTATAGCCCCTTATGAAACCTTCATAAATTAAATGTTCTTTCACAATTTCTCTTATTCTACATACCCAATTCTTGCATTTTCTGCAAGGACACAATATCATTCTTGAGATATTTGAGTTTCTAAATGCAAATTTAGAAATCCTTCAACTCCAACTCTGTATGCATCACTTGTCCTAAGCAAGTCCATCCAACTTTTATCCATTTTGAAGCACAAGATATAAGTCACTATAAATGTGCAGTATCTCAGAATCTCAGACTAACAAAGAAATCGGAGAGTCCAATGAAACTTTGCTAATCTGGTTAATTCACACAAATAGATATAGCAATGGTTAGAAAAAATCATATAATAGAAATCAAATTAGAAAAACTTAAAATGAAAATTAAAACTTATTATATGAACTTAACAAAAATTTAGAAATAACCTATACAACCAATATACAATTTATAACTAAAATACCTTAACAGTCAACTAGGACATCTACAACTATAAATGTAGAAAAGATTTAAATATCAATAGCTTTATAAGTTACTCGAAGTTTCATTAGATTGAGAATTTTCCAAGTGATGACTCAATGATTCTTCTTGCAATGCATATCGAGATTTCAAATTCTCACCGTCTCTAGTACAAGAAAATCATAAAAAAATAAGGTATCATTTATGCTTGTTTATGCCATAATATATATAGACATGAAATAAATTGAGAAAAGTTCTTTGCTTATGTAAGTGGTGAAATATAAAGGAGACAATGTTCTTCAATTAATTTGCCCCCACTAAGATAAAATAATTCTTTTTATTTTTTTCATTTTATATATGTTTATTAAGATATTGAAAATATTTTACGAAATTTAATAACAAGATTTCCATAGTCCTATTAGTTAGAGAACTCATTTAGTGAGAAGGTGGTCTAGGGTTCGATTCTAGATGAAATATTTTTGGTTGGATTTTCAACTTTCAGATTCAATTAACTTTCTGTAGTAACAAAATTTCCGTAGTCCAATTGGTTAGAAAACTCATTTAGTGAGGAGATGCTCTAGGGTTTGATTCTTGATGAAAGCAGATTGTATCTTTTATTGGATTTTCACCTTTCAGGCTCAAGTAACAAAATTTTCATAGTCCAATTGGTTAGAAAACTCATTTAGTGAGGAGGTGGTGTAGGGTTTGATTCTTGATGAAAGCATATTGTAATTTTTGTTGGATTTTCACCTTTTAGGCTCAATTAACTTTCTACAGTAAAGGTCATAGTTCCTAAGTTCAACTCTCAATGAAAGCATCTTGTTTTTTGGTTGGATTTTCACCTTACAGGCTCCATTAATGTTATGCAGTAGATTAAGGTCATGTGATGAAGATTATATCTACTACACCAAATGCATTCTAATTATTGTATAATATGATGTTATCAAGACAATCATGCATGCACAAGATAATTTCTTTGGACAGATTATTGTGTGTGCATACCAACAAAAAAACTGATGAGGGAAGACACTTTAGATATAGTAGGAATTCAACTCTGTAACTTTTCCCTACAATTCTTGGAATTCAACTTCACTTTAGATATAGTAGGAATAACCTGTGGGTACCACCCCTACAATTCTTGGGATCAACTTCACTGTCTAGACTTGATAATTACTAGGAAATCACCCTTGCCATTGACATGCATATATCCTCTCCAAATCTTACCATTTCAGCTACTAGTTTAGATTTCTCAAAACTAATCCCAGTTATCCTTTTTAAGAACCAACAAAATTATTTAAAGTTCTCCACAATTGCTCTTATACTATTAATTACAGTAAAATAAAATAAAAAAAGGATGTGATTGACAATATCATGGACAGAATAGCAACTTATGTTAGATAGTTTATGTTTGGGGGAAATAAGAGGTTTTCAAATCTAAGAGTCAAGATTTGGCTATGTAATTTTCTTTTTTATATGTATGCTTTGTCTGAATTTCAAATAAAATATTGCATCCTTTGCTTGAATTTTCAGTTGATGTGAGTTTCTATGTCTGAACTTGTCTCATATCATAATATGTTCATAGATATGCCTATTCTAGAACAAAAAGTTTCTCATTTCTAGGATACTTGTATTCGCAGTAGGCCAAATAATGAAAATAACATGCACTGCTCAGCTTAATGATAGAACAATTTACGTTAGAAATACTGCTAATTTAATGTATTATTATTATTACTTGACGCAGCTTGAAAGGAAAGCACTCTTTTTCTTTGGACAAGCACAATAGTCATGGGAGTTAATTCCACTCCAATACACCAAATTAACATAAGACAATTAAAAAGGAATACGTACAATATTGTGAAATATACAATATTCAAGAGAGTCCATTCGGCACCCCAAAAAAAAAAAAACTTATTGTTACTCTATTGGCAAAGGTCACCAAAATAATAATAATAATAATAATAATAATAATAACAAGAAGAAGAAGAAGAAGAAGAAGAACTTGTATTGGCAAAGGAAACAACGGAAGGAAATTATAATAATTACAAAAAGAAGAAGAACAAGAACAAGAAGAACAAAGAAGAAAAAGAAGAACAAGAACAGCATCTATTGGCAAAGGAAACAACCAAAGGAAATAATAATAATTACAGTTGTATCTCCTTTGTTGCTGGCCTATTGTACTTACTTTTTAGTTTGCCTTCTTCCATTAAGTAGTCATATATATAATTATAGAAAACTCCTTTTCACATTTTTATTGTGTTCCATAATGTAAAAAATTGTGCTAATCTAATACTATATTTTTTGTGCCTAGTTTTTGATTTTAGAATATAGCTTTTCTGTTCTATTTGGAGAAGGCAGAAGCATCGCAAGATTCATATTCTGTCCATGATAAATGTCAACCACATTTAAAATACACCCAACAAAATTATTTAAATTGTATTTGGTTATTTCTCATAAAAACAATCAATAAAGTCTCAACTTTTAAGACTATATACAGGAATATAAAAGCACAGATCAGGGCTTAGCAATAGTAGTCTAAATAAGCAGTTTTCTCACTTAATTGCTTTCTTTTTCCTGGAGTAGCAGTCCAATGATTATTTCATGGCTAGCTAGAAATCCAAACTACAAGCAAACTAGAGAGTGGAGATACACAGACTATAAACCACAAGCAGCACAAAGCATAATATTTTACATCTTTGTCCTTAGAATCTAAAACAAGTATGACTATGGTATATAAGTACCTCTTTCCATAGAGCTTTTCCATTCTAGAATAGGACCTTCCGAACTCGAAAAGAATGGAGAAACAAAAACTCAATATCCAACAAAAATATATGTAAAAGAAAACAAAAAATGAGAACAAGAAGGAAAACAAAATAAGAAACCAGAAAGTTGTTCACAAACTTACCATCCAACAGTCAAGAGTGTGCTTATTCTGAAGAACCCTACCTTGGAGATCACCACCCACAACAGATTAAATATAGCCTCCGGTGGATAATCGCTCCCAAAAAGCTAGCGAGAGGGAGCGTGCATTATATGGAGAATGAAAATTTTAACGATTGCTGAGAATTGAAAAATAAAATTGATTTGGAGCTGGGTAATGGACGAGAGAAAACGATAGAGAGATGTATAGGTAGGAAAAGTGGAAGTTTGGGAATTAGGAACACAAGGGTTTTTTAGCAGTGGAGCTAAAATTGTATAAGCTCTTTAGTGGGAATCTTTTTTATTTTTTTATATTTAATTTTTTAATCCAAATAACGATGACGTTTTATAGGAGAAAAGAAATATCAAAATTAATAGTAGTACTTATACGTACATTTTTTTTAAAACTGTGACAAAAATATGCCTATACTTACACTTTTGAAAAACTATAAGGAAAATATGTGTGATAATATCTCTTTTTTCTTGTAGTGTTTGTTTTACTACATTAAGGTTTCTTATTAATATTTAATTTAAAAAAATCTAATTTTTAGCTATATTTACTTATTTATAATATAAGACTTTATAAAATTATTTTATAAATTTTAAACCTTTAATCTTTTTGTTTAAGTTATTTAATTCTAAAATCAAAATTTTCTTTATTATAATCTATTAAAAGTTTTTATTTATTAAAATACTTTTTATATGATATTGTACCAAACTGTGTTATGTCTTAAATCGATTTTATGTTAAAAAATTGATTAGTGAAATGACATAAAATTATAAGTTTTTGTAAAAGAAAATATTAATAAAAAATATAAATTATAAATAATTAGTGAAAACAAAATTATTTTAACTTTCGCTCACTATCCAGAACCCTAACCTTCTTCCACCCAATCGCTTCGCACAGTCGCTCCCCAAGTCGCTTTGTATAGTTAATCTTTTTTTGCCATTTTCATCCCTAGATCTCATGTTTTTCTTTGAAAATTCGCTCCATTGTCAAAAAATTTAACCTAGTTTTTCTTATTATTCATATTTGAAGTCAATTTTCAGTTTTGATTTCCATGGATGTTGTAATTATCGTTTCATTTTTTCCTAGGGTTCTTAATCCCCTCTCAGTCCAGACTTGACGATAGTTTTATAAAGTGGTTCTAAAAATTGATAATGTTGGAGTTTTGTTGAATATTGGGCTAGGTTGCAGCATTTAGTGAGAAATCACTGATTTATTCCATAAAAATTAGTATATCTTATGGAGACATTTATACCATAAAAATTAGCATATCTTAGTCCAAAAGTGTCTATTTAATATATCTTATGGCGACATTTTTTTAAAGATGTATATTTGTATTTCAAATCTAAATACCTATTATGACATTTTTCTAAAACTGTCGTGCTTATATTTTTATAGGGACATCAAAAAATGTCTTATTTGTGTTTTATATTTATATATGTTTTTTATGACACTTAAAGGGTCACATAAATGTCAAAATATGTTAATAAAAAAATAAAATTTTCCACCTAATATATAATTTTTTTTAGATGTTTCATTCTTGGTGCTGTTTTTAATTTTCTCATTTGCTTGTTCTCACAAAAAAGCCCTCATCTTCTACACACTATGATTGAAAATCACTAATTTTTTGTTTTTATCAATCGTTCGTTCTCACGAAAAAGCCCTAATCTCTTACATACTATAATGGAGAATCCCCAATTTTTTGTCAAGTTAGAATCACTTCTTGCACAATCTTGTGAAATTTCCCCAACCATTTCGGTTTTGCCTCTCATGCGCACAATTGCCAAGCCATTGGTTTCATGCTGACCAAAAATTGCTAGTTCTCTCTCACAGGTTTCTTTTCTTACTCTCTCTCATGCCAGTATTATTCTTTGCTCTCTCTCATGCGCACACAGACACCTATAGAAATATGTGGTGAGAGATAAAAGAGAAAGTGCTATTTTTATCCTATTCATGTTTATTATCTGTTCTTTGCATATAAATGTGTTTCTATCTATTTTTCCTTTTCTATGTATATATGTATGTGTGCGTATATATATATATATGTAATTTGTTCAATTCGTTGCTTGAGAGAGAAAGATTTTGTGATTGTTTCATGCCATTCCTCAGTGATAAAATCCTCGATGCAGGGGATTTTGAGCTCAAATAACTTTTCTCTATTTAATTTTCGGTATGATTTGTGCTAGCAGTATGAACCTACGCTCTTCCCTTTTTTAACACTCAAAATTTATCTTGCTTGAACTCTATTTGACTTTTTTAGGTCATGTTGCTGTGCTGGAACATTACATAGAACTTGTGGATTGTTCTATTTGTATGTATGATCTGAAAACTAATTGCATGTTGTTCAACTATTTGGATTATGCCTGCAGTGGATTGTTAAATGTGATTAGAATATAGCACAACATAGAGCTGTGTGTTGTTGGAAATGGATTGGGATGCAAATATTCTACTGAAGTTTTGCTAGAATTTTATTGATAGAAGAATGATTGATGCTAAAATATACAAATTGGTTGATTGTATTCCTAGAAATAGGTTGTAATGCATTTATTGTGGGGCTATTCAAATTTAATATGCACGGATAAAATTCATTTACTGTTTGAATTTTAAGATGCACAGAAGAAACCTAAAATGTTGTTTGTGTAGTACTAGAAATAGGTTTAGAAGGCTAGCAAAGTATCCCTTTTCCATAGTATGCTGCAACAATTTTCAATAATGTTCCTCACAAAAGTGATAGCTCAATTAAGAATTTCACATACCCTAATTACTAAAGGGAAAAAATGACTCCTACATATATTTTCATGATAAATTTGTACCTTCCCTGTTAGTTTCAAAGTGTGTCTACCAATATTGAGGATTTTTAGCAACAAGTTCAAAAAAGAAAGAAGTGTGCAGCCACCATATACTTTATCACATCAACATTGCACATAAACTATTTCCATGCACAATTTTGTCCCAAATATTTATTGAATATTTCAAATTTATACAATAGTTTAATTATATAAATTTTTATGATATAGATTATAATTATTTAAATTCTTTGTTGCATTAGTTTTCATTTGTTTGACTTTAATGATATTAGATGTTATTTTCTAAAATCTTGTGCATTTTTCTTTTAACATCTTAATTATGGTTTTTCCTATAGTTGTTATTAGTTTCTTTTATTTTATCGCAAAGTCGACATATATAGAATTTTTGCAAATTTTATTGAAATTCGAATATTGAACTCTACAAATATAAAGTGAAGACAATACCACTTAATTAATTATTTACCTAATAATTATTAGGTTATTATTTTCTTGCAGGATCACTACTAGAGGAAAGGGATCCATTGAGAGGTTTAAAGGTAGAGGTCGGGGACGATGTGCACCTGGATAGTAGAGGTCGACTCCTTTAGAAGATCCTCCCCTGGAGTTGGAGATGGAAGATAGTCTTGGTCAATATGGTGAAGATGTTCATATTACTCAAATTCAAGAGAGAGAATCAAGTGAAGGCCCAAGTACTTTCATGTTAGGGGTGAGAGGAGCTAGCCATGGGGATCATGCACCAAATAATCCCAACACCGACCATAGATCCAACCTTATAGTAACAAGTATGGTTTATTGATATTTATTGGAAAAAGTTGAATATCTAAGTGAAATTTACTTGATCTACATTATCCATAAATAAATTATGTTCTCTTATATATATGTGCATACTTAAATAGAATAAATATGTGATTATGTATGTATATGTATTTTTGTGTTTATACATCATATTTGTGTTCTTGAGTTCAGTGTGACTTCTTCAAATTTATATTTGATCATGAAGCTATTTCAAATTAAATCTAGTTGCAGCTTTTAGCTTTAATCAATGATCAATTGAAGTTATAAAAAATTTATCAATTTTCTCTTTATTGCTTGATGTTCATTTATCTAAGCAGCAAGCCCTATTTGATTGATTTATGGACTTCTTTTTTAAGTTTTGTGAGGTTTTTCTCAAGTTAGTTTGAGTCAATGGAATATGTGATTTATAGATATACAAATATGTGTGCATTAATTGAATATGCATGATGTGAAAAATGTGGCAAATATTAAAGGAATGTGCTTATGCCTCCTAACACATAAAAATGCATTATGTCTAATTATTTTGTTGAAGAAATTGTCAAGTGTAGCAGCTGCCAAGGCTGCTTTGAAACAAGAATCTTTCATTAAATTAGAAGCAAGTATGTTTCACTAAGTACTGTTGGAGCTCTATGCCTCAATTTTTCCATATAAATTTATTGTGATTTTTCTCTTTTGACTGATGCTTAATAAAAAATTTTCTTTACTTTGTAGATTTATTCCAGATATCACTTATTGGAAAATAATAGAAATATTAAGACAACATTTTGGTGCTTGGTCTGTTTGGTTTGGAAATTTAGAGTGAGTTTCTTTTTCTTTATATAGTTTCTTTTGCATGTTAACTAAAGTTAAATAAATTGCTTTACTATTTTTTCCACAAATGTGATAGAAGTGGTATAGGTGGTTGCCCAAGCATGAGGCAAGGATTAGAAACTCATAGGAGCACTATCACAGGAATAATTTGAAAAACAATATTTATCATTCAAAAAAATTGCAAAGAAGAAATCTAGTAGTAATGTTCCTAATGAATGGAAAAAATAAGTCGTCCTATATGTCTATAGAAGATTGGAATTCCTTGTGTGATGGTCAGTTTAGTGAATTTAACTATCAAGAAAAATTCATCAAAGCTAGCCAAAACCGTTTGACTAAGAAAGAAGGGTTTATTGGTAAGCACACGGGCGGTTCTATTTCATTTGAGGAGCATCGCAGCAGGGATGGTAAGAATATTTCTTAAGTTATTTTTATTTTAAACTAATATTTTATTTTATATAATACCTCTCATTTATATTTATAACTCATATACAGAGCAGATCGAGAAAGATCGTCCAATAAGCCAACTTGAGCTTCACGATCAAGTTCATAGTAGACAAAAGGGAGAGGGTGACTATGTGAATAACAAATCTAAGAAAGTTAAAGTACGCTCTTTATACTTTTTTCTCATGTAAAATAAAAAATTATTAGTACTAGTTTAATGGTTAGTAATGGTACTTTCCATATATATGGAACTGTATGAAGATAAATATTCTCAAACTTATGCCTCTAATCCAACTCCTGATGCAATGTTCGATTCTATTATGTGGGTTGAAGCATGTGGTGGTCCGAACAAGGGAATAATATATGGGTTTGGGAATACTTTTCATGCAAAAGAAATAATAAGAGGTTCTAGTTCATCTCAATCTGGGGTGTCCGTAAACTCATTTTCAATTAATCAAGATGTTTTGCAAAGTGCCTTAAAGAAGCTTGTTGATGAACAATTGGCACAAGAAAGAGAACAAATGGCAAAAGAAAGAGAGGTGACATCTATTAAAGAGACTTTTTTAATTGAAGAATCACAAAGGATGTTGGAGGAGTCAAAAAAAAGGGAGGAGCAATTACTTGCAGACTCAAAGAAAAGGAAAGATGCTTTGATGGAAACTTTGACAAAACTAATGGAAAAGATTGACAAAGTCGGAGATGGTGGAGGAAAGAAATAGGTTGTATACGAAATTGTAGTACGGTGATTGACACTAAGTCAAATGCTTCTTTCGTGCTTGATTTGTGTTTTGTGACTTGTAGATATGCTTTAAATGTATGAGATACGATATTGGATGCATATCTTGTTGATTAATTTGTTAGAGAAAATTATTTTGTATTGTACTCTTTATTTATTAGATTGATGCTATTGTAATCAAGTGAAAAAATTATTTGAAAATGGACATAATATTTGTATCGTTTATTTTTATTTGTGACAGATTAGTGATTGAAAATTCCATCACCAAACAATGATTGAACCTTTAATAATCATTAGTGACTTAAAATTCAGTCAGTAATTAGTGATTAAACTTTTAGTTACTAAATAGTGATGAATAAGTGACGGAATATGAAAAAATATCAATTATTAAAGTAGTTAGTTGGTCACAAATCGACCACGAGTAGTGATTGAATGCTTGGCCACAAAGTGTGACTAAATATTTGGTGGCAAAATAACAAAATTTGTCCTGTAGCTTTACCTCATTTGGTTTTTCGTCCTATAAATTGCATAATATCAATTATAATCCTATAAGTATTAAAAATTTGTTATTTTTCGTCCTTCTTTCGCCTGAGCCAGAGAAACTTGTCGGAAAATGTGACGTGACACGCCGGACATGTGGTCATTTCTTATTTCTGCCTCGTTGGACTGCCTAATAGGCATTTTTTGTCTTTTTCTTGCTTAGTTGGCAGCATACATGTCTTTTCTTTCTTTTTTTTTTTTTAAATTTCAAATATATTATACAATTTATATATATATATATATACATCTATTTATATATATATATATTTATATATTACATATCATCATTTTTCCTCCAAAACACATTTTTTTCCCTGAATATCCTTCATTATCCCCAAAAATTTCCCATTTTTTAATATATACATACATATATTATATATATCATATATTATTATTATTATTATTATTATTATTATTATACTCAATTTCATTTTCACCCTAAAAATCTAACAAAAAAGCATTGATTTAACTATTAAAGTAAAAAAATATCTCCCCCAAAACATAAACAAACATACCAAAATTCTCCAGATTCAATTTTTAACTATTTTCCAAAATATAACCAAAAAATAATCACATTCCCCAACACAATTTTCACATTCTCCAATAATTTATTCTCTCAAAACACATAATAAAATCACATAAAAATATTACAAACATTCCCCTAAATTGCCATTAACAATATTATTTTAACTCACATATTTAAAATAATTTAATTAAATTTAAACATAAATTAAAATTCCTAACCCCCACCCTACTCCCCCCACCCCACCCCAAACCCCGCCTCACCACCCCCCACCCACCCAACCAACCACCATGACGGGCCGACCATGGAGGCTGCCTGGGCCATGCCCAGCCTGTGCAAGCGGCCACCATGGCCACAGGCGAGCTCACCATGGCAGCCGCCTGGCCAGATCTGGCCAGGCGGCGGCCATGGTGAGCGTGACCTCGCCTAGCTAGATCTGGGCAGGCAAGGTGTTGGCCACAATGGCCACCGACTGGCCTGGTGAGCTCGGCCAGCCACCCATTGGGTGGGTGGGGGGTGGTAGGGAAATATATACATATGTATGTGTATGTATATATAAATACATATATTTAGATATATATGTGTCTATATAAATATATATATCATATATATATTATTGTATATCTAGTTGGCATTTTTTATTTTTTTATTTTTAATTTATCAAGTCATGTCAGCTACCAACGAGGCAGAAACAAGAAATGTCCACACGCCCAGCGTGCCACGTCACATTTTCCGACGAAAAAAGGACGAAAAATGACAATTTTCTAATACTTATAGGACTAGAATTGATATTATGCAATTTATAGGACACAAAACCAATTGAAGTAAAATTACAGGACGAATTTTGTTATTTTGCCAATATTTGGCCACTATTTATGATTGATTCACAGGAAATTGGCTTGTAAGTAAACCAAATTTGTGGTTGAAATTTAAAATATTGTGATGGAATGTTCGGTTACTAATTTGTGACCTAAGTAAAATTCATCACTAATAAGATTAGTGACGAGGGTGTTTTTGACCACAAAAGTCATTCACAAATCGGTTATAACATCCATTTAGTGACTGATTTTGCTTATTTAGTAACTAAATAATAAGTCACTAAAGCCCTTTATACGAGGGTTTTTTGGGCTGCAAAAGTCATTCACAAATCCATCACAACATCCATTTAGTGACTAATTATTTAGTCACTAAAGCCCTTTATTTTTGTATGATATTCAAATTAAAATCTAATGAATTTGGGCGCATTATAGGTTTTATCCATTTTCCGCCAAACCTCGCTCCATATAAAACATATATAATTTATTGTAATAAAAATATTATACATAATTATTTTTATATTTTTAAAATTAACAATTAACATTCCCATTGAAATAGGGTTTTCAGTTCTCTACTCTTAACTCATAGTGATCAATAGTCAACCACCATTCTTTGCTACTTATCGTCTTTCTCAAGTTCACTCGCCGCATTCGATTAACTCCTCTCTTTTTAGTTCTCACTTGCAATTAATTGATAGCCAACTCAACCAATGTTTTGTGGTTCGCCTCCTTCTCTTCTCTCACGTTGTAGTTTGGAGCTTGGGAGTTGGAACATGAATTTTTAAATTTTGAATCAGTAGATATCTTTGTCATTTTGTGTTTTATCTTTCGGTAAATGTACTTGGAACTTTTTTCTTGTGTGAAGTTCAAAAGAAATATGACTGAAAATTTCATACTCTTAAAATATTTAGAATATGGAGGTTTTTGGTGTTTAATTAGTGCCATAAAAGTTCAAAAGAAATATGACTGAAATTTTCGTACTCTTAAAATATTTAGAATATGGAGATTTTTGGTGTTTAATTAGTGCTACAAATAATTAACCCTTTCTTGTCTTATTTAAATATGGAGGGAAAATTGTATTTTTTTTGCTCTATAACTTTGCCCATTATGTTCTGTTTTGTATCTTACCAAATTTCAAATTTAGTCATGAATGTTTCATAAACATATCATAATTAGTCCAATTCCACTGGAAGCTTGTTCATAATTTAGCTAGAATTGATGACGTAACTATAATGGCTCACCTGATTTGATGACGTGACCATGATTTTTGGTATTGCGACATTATCAATTTGTCTAAATTTGATAATTTCAAGGAACATATAGATTTAAATTTGACACCAACAAGCAACTGGACAAAATTTTATAGTTGGGAATGCTACAGGATGACAAATACAATTTTACCCAAATTGGAATAATGTATTTGAAAATTATTTTATAACATTAATATGGTTGGTGTTTTCTTGACATTTGGTATGAATTATAATAAGTTTAGATTATAAATTTAGTATTCGCAACTATATATCATCATTAAAATATATTTTAATTCAATAATTATTTTTATTTTTTTGGGTGGGTGGTTTAACTCACCAACCTAAAGGGGAAAGGGGGTAGGTCTGAGTGTGGGGCAAAGTCAGTCTGGTGGGACGAGTTACGGGGTCTGGAGAATGCTACCCTAAAATCTACGGATTATCAATAGATATTCTATCAATAATCCGCCGGTGAACTTTTCGACAGATGTACTTTCATTAATAGTCTATTAGTAAATAGTTTTGTTGGTGATTCGGTTATAATACTATTAATCGAAATAGTTTCATCTTAATCTTATGATAATCCAACATATTCTTTTCCATTGGTTGTCAGTTTATAAATTTCAAACACTAATTTTTCTATCAAAATCCAGTTATAATTTTCAAGACTGACATTACTATGTTGGTAGTTTTTCAATAAGTTCTTTTGACACATGTGTGTCGATTAGAAATCTGTTGCTTGCTTTGCAACACATGTTTTCGTCGATGATCCATTGGTTGTAAGGTAAACACTTTACAATAAGTGAAAGCAATAAAATATATATATATATATATATATATAAAGTTATATAAATGAGGTCAATACAAATGGATATATGATTTCATGAAAGTTGAATTAAAATAAACTAAGTTAAATAAGCAATCATGCATACAAATACTTCTCACTATAAGAAACGAGACTTTAGTGATCAACTTTTAGTGACCACCACTACAACAAAATATCTCTTCACTAACGAAAAATTTGTGATGAAAAGGATTCCATCACAATCCAAAAATAATTGTGATGGATTTTTTATAATGACCACCACTACTAACGAATTTAAAAAAAAAAGAGCTAAAATGTATATTAATAATGATATTTGTGACAAAGATGAAGATTATATATTGATATGAAGAGTACTGTCACAAATTTCATAAATCTAAATATGATTTTATTGGCCCATGATGGAAATTTCATCACAAAATTAGTTTTATGATGCCTTTATTTCCGTCATAGAACTAATTAGTGACGAAGTATATACTAATGGATTTGTGAAGTAAATCCATTATAAATTTAATGAAATCTATCATTCTGTGACATTACATTTATTTCACAAATTTGTTAGTTTATCATTAGCTGCTGATTAGTTTGTGATGAAAATAAAATGTATCATGGAATTAATTTTGTGATGAAATTATTACCACAGATTGAAGAATCATATTTAGAGGTATGAAATTTATGACGAACTATTCATATCAATATATACTATTCATATCCGTCACATGTATCATTACTAATATATAGTTTTGTTTTTTTTTATATTCATTAGTAATGCATTAAAAATCAGTCACAATTGTCTTCAAAAATCCATCCCTTGAGTTGTATTTTTTTTTAATTCATCACGATTTTTTCATTAGTGATGTGGCACTCTATCTCGGGATAGCACCTAAGTTGAGGCGTCACTCTAGTTTAAACTTAAATCTTAATCCATAAATAAGCAATACAATCAATATTCCATCAGAATTTTTTTTAAAACTTATCAAAAACATATAGCAGAGGATTTCAAACTTAAACAACCTCATCAAAATACTAAGTACATACCATCAAAGGTCCCATAACATCTAACATAATATTTACAAGCCTTGAGTCATAATTCCGTTTTACATATCACAACATTTCTAACATAAGGCTTAGCATTCAATGGAACCCATATACATATACACATCCATTCCATTGCAAAATTTCATTCACCGATCGAAGACTGAAATCCAAGTCCATCACCTAATCCTGTTTGAGAAAATTAAAGATAAACGGGGGGCTAAGTCCAAAGGACTTAGTGAGGAATAATTGTAATCACATGCAGTGGGCATCTGTTGAGGATGAATCAACTCAATAGATCATAGTTTAATAGTTCAAACAAAAACATATCAGGATACAGTCAAATGGTCAAGAAACGATCAGGCAGTCCGAAAACAATCTATCGATCAGGATACAGTCAAATGATAAGAATACGGTCAAACATCAGATCAATCTTATATCAATTAAACCAAACTAAACTTACTCGGGCATGACAACCTAGTACAGAACTTATACCAATCAAACCGAATTAGACATACCCAATCAAACCGAACAAACCTTACCCAAGCATGACAACCTAGTACAGAATTTACCCAAGTATATCGACTTGGTACAAAACTTACCTAAGCATAGCAGATCAAACTTATACAAATCAAACCGAACATACCAAGGCATAACCACCTGGTACAAGACTGACCAATCAAACCGAACTTATCCAAGCATAACCACCTAGTACAAAACTTACCAATCAAACTAAACTTACCTAGGCATAATAACCTAATACAAAACTTACCCGAGCGTGACAACTTGGTATATAACTTACCCAGGCATATCAGTTTGGTACATAAGTTACCCAGGCATATCAACTTGGTACATAATGTATTACTGATAGAACAAATCAGTGACATATCAATCAAACTAACTTACCCAAACACGATAACCTAGTACATGACTTACCCAGGCATATTAGCTTGGTACATAACTTATTACTGATAGAACAAACCTATGACATACCAATCGAACTAAGTTACCCAAGCGTAATAGCTTGGTACCCAACAAATTACTGATAGAACAAACCCATGACATACTAATGAACTAACTTAACCAAGCGTAACAGCTTGGTACACAACAAATTACTGATGAAACAAATTCATAATACCAATCAAATTTAGACTAGCCAACATGGCCACCTAACGCTGTAATGTATAAACATGTTACCGGCAAGGCAACAGAAAACGATATAGATAACAAGATAGTAACAGGCAATCTGGTGATATAGAATACAGACAAGAGTTTTAGGGAACCTCATAGGGTTCAAATCAAGAGAACCTCACAAGTTTCGATAATTAATAGCAACAATACCAAAAATCAAAATAGGTATTGGATTAGTAGAACTTAATTAGGTTCAACGATAGCTATGGAATGAGCTCATACGAAGCAAGTGCCGATTGGCAGAAGCTCATTGGAGTACAACAAATAATAGAGTGTGATAATCAAGTCTCACAGGGGTTTATCGAGATAATCGATAAGTACAATAAATGCCAGATTGGCAAACCCTCACCTCCGTAGTCTTAAAAATGTTGTCGCTGCCTACTGACTAGTGGAACCCACTTCGTCGTCACCAATTCAAAAGAATAGGTCCAAAGTTAAGATCCTCGTTCGATCATGTAATCATATTTATACAAATTAACGGCCAAAAATTGATACTTAATTGGCTAAATCGATAGCCTCGATAGAGACATGTTAATAGCACTGATCTCGTTAAAAAAATATACAATTGGATCTTAAATCATTTAGTTGATCTTACCACAACATACTAAATCGATAACGATAGTCCAATATCCTTTAAAATCCTAATTTATCTCAAATTTATCACATGATAATACAAATTCGAGTTTACTAAACTTATAATGGTACATACATGACCCAAATCTTGGTTTTGTATTATTTCAATTAACCCAATTATCGCTACTTAGGTTCCAAATTCATAAAATAAAGGTTTCTCCACCTAATTAACTTAATTATCAAGATTATTACGCGATATGACAAAATTCGGATCTATTGGCTTATGTAATTCTATGCATATCTCAATATTTTCGATCAAATCGTACATATTCCTCATTTACACAATACATCATAAGGTTTGGAGGCATATACATACACATGCATACAACTTTGACACAAGTATCTCATTTTTACCCAACACCTATTTATCAAAACTTCGAATGAACGATCAGCTTGCGTGCATGTAATCTCCGTGATGAGATGAAGATTTTGTCTTATCGCCGCCACCGTACCACCGTTTGCCGCCACCGAAGATGGCCAATTACACCACCAAAATGTTCCTTTCAGCTTAACTAACAAGAGCCCTCAACAGTAGTCTGTTTCCAAAATTAAACCTACCCACATGATCCTCAAGCTAAACCCAACAAAACGTATGGTTCAAACTCAAGCTTCAGTTTTCAGAACAGAGAAACCCATCACTGCCACCAAGGCCATGACTTCGAGCTCTAATTCCAATTGCCTCGTCGGTCGATTTTGCCAAAGATTGGTATTTTTAAGTTCCTTGTGCTTAGGGGAAAAGATTGGTACCAAATTTAAGGGGTTTCCATCTCTGGTGGTGGTCGCCAAAACAGAGAGAAAAATAGGAAGAAGAAAATGAATAAGAAAGGGGCTGATTTGCCACTTAAAGCCCACTTTTAAAAATTATATTTTTACCCCCAAAACTATGGCCCAATTTGCAGTTACGTCCTCCAGTATTTCAATATCTTTCCTTTTGACCCCGAACTTTGTTAATGCCTTATTTTAGCCCTTTTGACCTAAATTAATTCAATGCAAACCCATAAAATTTATAAAAATGGTCCAACCAAGTCTTCTCAAATTATGATTAGACCCCAAAACTTTCCATTTCCTTATAATTAAAATCCTTTTTATTTATTTTTCGAGCCCTAAAATCCAATCAACCAATATCTTGATTTCTAAATCTTTATTTTGAAAAATACCAAATTTTTAGGGGTGTTACACTCCTCCCCCCTTAAAAGAATCTGATCCCCAAATTCTCATTTGAGTACTGTTCTGACTGGTAGAAAATAAGTAGATTTGGTCTGTTGATCTATATTTTCGCTTCACTACATTCTGCCAAGATTGCTTCTTCAAGTTTCGATGCATTTTTTATGCCTCTCGAACGCATCGTATCTCTTGACTTGCGTGCCTTACTAACAATCTCTCTTTTATTTCTTCTAGCACACATATTTTCTTACAGAATAAAAGGACATCTTGATTTGTGTTGAACTCAGATCTCTAGAGCTTCCAACCTTTCCTTTAGTTTCAGCATTCTATATATCCTTAGTTTGGGTTCATCGCATTTCATCTTGTAATTCGGATTGTACTTATCTTTGCAATCCTATTCCTAAAGGCTTTAATTTCTATTTGACAAGCCATGGTCTCGAGTTACATATTTAGTTCTTTAGGAAATGAGATAGATATGAAGGAATGTAAAATACCAAGAACATATAAGATATTATCACATATTTCAAAAAAATTAGAGACCATACCTTCTGTCACTTTGTTAGGATCCATTACTTCTTCTCCTATCAGGGCATAGGGACAAGCTTGTATATTCATTCTTCCACTAGCTCCTGCTACCTATGTTTCTTTTTCTGCAGGTGTTGGGCCTCTCTTTCTAGGGCAATCTTTTAGGAAATGTCAATTGCTTCCACAACCCATGCATCTGCCCTGTTTTCTCCAACAGTTTGACTCCTTATGGTAAAGTGATCCACAAAACCCACACTGCGTTGGCGCTTTCTCTTGAGTCAAATTAGTTGTCTCTCCAAATTGAAGGACTGATTGGGTAGTGTTTCCAACCTGATGCTTCGGTTGTTTTCTTCCAACATTACTCAACCCTTCAAGGCACATCTTTTCCTTTTGGCCCCTACTCTCAATTTTTTAGATTTCCTGTAGCTTTGATTCAAGTTGCAATGCATTGCTTACTGCTTCGTTGAAATTCATCAGATCATAGGTGGCCAAACCCTAACTCGATTTTGGCCATAACCCTTGCACAAATCATCGTGCCTGTCGAACTTTATCATTTTGTATGTAGGGAGAATATTGTACCAGTCATCTAAAATTAGCCTCATGCTGACTAACAAACTGTGCCCCCTGTATAAGGTCCATAAAATTCTCAATCTCTTGCTTGTTTCACCACTTTCGGTGTATATTTCTTCTGAAAATCTTGAGTAAATTTCTCCCAAGTTCGTTGGATTCCTCTACTATCTATCTACGATCAATCATCTTCTACCAACTTCGAGAGGAAACTTCTAGAAAGAACGTGGCAATCAAAAGTTTCGCTCATCTGGATAACCCTGTGTCTCAAAAATATTCTCTAAACTCTCAATCCATTCTTCAATTTTCTATCATTAGCGCATCCTGAGAACTTTGGGGGATTAAAACAAAAAAAATTGTTCCAACACCCGATCCTCAATCTCCTCAGTAACGACTTCTGCTTCACCACCTAGCTATTGATCATGTTTTCTTCAGCTTTTCTATCATCAGGGCGTCCTGAGAACTTTGGGGGATTAAAACAAAAAAAATTGTTCCAACACCCGATCCTCAATCTCCGCATTAACGACTTTTGCTTCACCACCTAGCTATTGATCATGTTGCCTCAATCCCAGTCTCTCTTAACCTCGTGGGTCTACTGGCTGACCTATTAAAGGGGTTTGTGCATCCTCTTTTTCCTGTATGTCTTGAGAGTAAGCAAGTACCTTTTGACTTGGAGCCTGTCGCCCGGGAGGTGTTCCTCATTGCCCGAGATGTCTTTTCCTTTCGTCCAATCCTAAGTGGAACGGGTAAATCGGAACCTTCTTGAGACGCCATCAACTCTACCAATTCTTCTAAGCTTCAAAACAAAAGAAAAAGAATAGTTAAATTGAATTGAATCAAACCCTTAAAAACACAAGCCTTAATCATCCTATAATAAATAATAAGACCTCATACAGTAAGCAACTTATCTCATTAAAATCAACTGATCAAATTTATCTTTATTCCTTAAATCACATAGAAGTTTCCCAAATACATACAATATCCAAAAAATTCTTACTCAGACCAACCTAAACAAACGGTCAGTCACAAATCCCGAAAATACCCAAATGATATTCAATGCCTAAGTCATCGATAAACTGGGCTCTGATATCCTTTAATTCATATCTTAAACATTTCCACAGTCAAGCTTAACTCCACTATCCAAGAGTTCCATATATGAGGATCATATTCTAGTATTGCTCAGGCTTTCCAAACCCAAGCTTTGATACCACCTCTGTGGCACCCCATCTCAGGATAGCATCTAAGCTGAGGCACTACTCCAGTTCAGACTTAAATCTTAATCCATAAATAAGTAAGACAGCTAATATCCCATCATAAAATTTTTCAAAACTTATCAAAGACATATAGTAGCGAATTTCAAACTTAAACAACCTCATTAGAATACTAACTACATACCATCAAAGGTCTCATAACATCCAACATAATATTTACATGCCTTAAGTCATAATTCCGTTTTACATATCACAACATTTTTAAGATAAGGCTTAGCATTCAAGGGAACCTATATACATATGCACATCCATTATATTGCAAAATTTCATTCACCGATCTAAGACTGAAATCCAAGTCCATCCCCTGATCCTATATGAGAAAATCAAAGATAAACAGCAGGGTAAGTCTGATGTAGTGGGGAATAATTGTAATCACATGCAGTGGGGATCTATAAGGACAAATCAACTCAATAGATCATAATTTAACAGTTTAAATAGAAATATATTAGGATATAGTCAAATGGTTAAGAAATGGTCAAACAGTCTGACAACAGTCTATCGATCAGGATACACTCAAACGATCAGAATACGGCCAAACATCAGATGAATCTTATATCAATCAGACCAAACTAAACTCACCCGAGCATGACAACCTAGTTCAGAACTTATACCAATCAAACCGAATTAAACACACCAAATCAAACCGAACTAAGCTTACCCACCCATGATAACCTAGTACAGAACTTACCCAAGTATATCGACTTGGTACAAAACTTACTATATACTAATCAAACCGAACTTACCAAGGCATAACCACCTGGTACAAGACTAACCAATCAAACTGAACTTACCCAAGCATAACCACCTAGTACAAAACTTACCAATCAAATTGAACTTACTTAGGCATAACAACCTGGTATAGAACTTATCGGAGCATGACAACCTGGTATAAAACTTACCCGAGCGTGACAACCTGGTACAAAACTTACCCAAGCATAGCTTGGTACATAACTTACCCGAGTATATCAACTTGGTACATAACTTACTTAGGCATATCAGCTTGGTACATAACTTATCCAGGCATATCAACTTGGTAAATAACGTATTATTGACAGAACAAATCAATGACATATCAATTGAACTAACTTGCCCAAACACGATAACCTAGTACAGAACTTACCCAAGCATAGCTTGGTACATAACTTACCCAGGCATATTAGCCTGTTACATAACTTATTACTAACAGAACAAACCCATGGCATACCAATCGAACTAACTTACCCAGGCATAACAGCTTAGCACACAACAAATTACTGACAGAACAAACCCATGACATACCAATCGAACTAACTTACCCAAGTGTAATAGCTTGGTACACAAAAAATTACTGACAGAACAAATCCATAATACCAATCAAATTAAAAATAGCCAACATGGCCACCTAATGTTATAATGTATAAACAAGTTACCAGCAAGGCAACATATAACAATACAGATAACAAGATAGTAACAGACAATCTAGTAATACAGAATACAGACAAGAGTTCTGGGGAACCTCACAGGGTTCAAAGCAAGAGAACTTCACAAGGTTCGATAATTAACAACAACAATACCAAAAATCAAAATAGATATTGGATCAGCAGAACTTAATTAGGTTCAACGATAGCTATGGAATGAGCTCATATGAAGCAAGTGCCGATTGGCAGAACCTCATAGGAGTACAACAAATGGTAGAGTACGATAATCAAGTCTCACAGGAGTCTATCAAGATAATTGGTAAGCATAAGAAGCGTTAGATTGGCAGACCCTCACCTCCATAGTCTCAAAAATGTTGTTGCTACCTATTGATCAGTGTGACCTACTTCGTCATCACCTAATCTAAAAAATAGGTCTAAAGTTAAGATCCTCATTCGATCATATATTCACATTTATACAAATTAAATGGCCTAAAATCGATACTTAATCAGCTAAATCGATAGCCTCGATAGATATATGCTAATAACACTGATCTCATTAAAAGAATACATAATTAGATCCTAAATCGTTTAGTTGATCTTGCCAGAACATACTAAATTGGTAGCGATAGTCCAATATCCCTTAAAATCCCAATTTATCTCAAATTTATCACATGATAATACAAATTCGAGTTTATTAAACTTATAATGGTACATGCATGACCCAAATATTGGTTCTGTATCATCTCAATTAACCCAATTATCGCCACTTAGATTCTAAATTTATAAAACGAGGGTTTCTCCACATAATTGACTTAATTATCAAGATTACTACGCTATATAACAAAATTCGGATCCATTGACTTATGTAGTTGTATGCATATCTCAATATTTTCAATCAAATCGTGCATATTCCTCGTTTACACAATACATTGTAAGGTTTGGAGATATATACATACAGACATGCATACAAATTTGACATAAGTATCTCTTTTTTACCTAATATCTTTTTGTCGAAGCTTCAAATGAATGACCAGCTTGTGTGCGTGTAATCACCGTGATGAGACGGAGATTCTATTTTCTTGCCGCTGCCGCATCACCTCCAGAGATGGCCAACGACACCACCAAAATGCTCCTTTCAGCTCAACTAACAATAGCCCTCAACCGAATTTGGATTTTTCCGTCGTTTGGTCGGTCAATTGGCCAAAAAATACAAATCCCGCCACTAATACTGCCCCGCCTTTCCACCTCAATTCCACTTGCTCCGGTGGTCTGTTTCCAAAATTAAACCCACCTGCATGATCCCCAAGCTAAACCCAACAAAATCCATAGTTCAAACTCAAGCTTTAGTCGTCGGAATGGAGAAGCCCATCACCACCACCAAGGCTGCAGCTTTGAGCTCTAATTCAGCCGCCTCGTCAGTCGATTTTGGGAAAGAATGGTATTTTTAAGTTCCTTATATTTAGGGGAGAAGATTGGTACCAAATTTGAGGGGTTTCCATCACTGGTTGAGGTTGTCGGAAAAAAGAGAAAGACGGGAAGAAGAAAGGAAGAAAATGAAGAAAAAAGGGGCTGATTTGCTATTTAAAACCTACTTTCAAAAATTATAGTTTCACCCCCAAAACTGTGGCCCAGCTTGTAGTTACGTCCTCCAGCATTTTAAAGTCTTTCCTTTTGACCTCGAACTTTGTTAGTGCCCTATTTCGGCCCCTTTGACCTAAATTAATTCCATGCAAACCCATAAAATTTACAAAAATGCTCCAATCAAGTCTTCTCAAATTGCAATTTGACCCCAAAACATTCCATTACCTTACAATTAAATCCTTATTATTTATATTCCAAGCCCTAAAATCTAATCAACCAATATTTTGATTTCTAAATCTTTATTTTGCAAAATACCAAATTTTTAGGGGTGTTACAAGTGAAGGTGTGTTTTCTTGTAGTGAAATAAGCTAAGGAGAAACAAATTTAAATAAATATTGTAAGTGTTCCTTAATTAGGAAATCAAGATAAATCAATTAGTCTAATACATTATATAAGGTTAGATTTGTGAGTAAACTCTGTGTTAGAAAAATAATGTCCAATTGCCAAATTATAGTAGTAATTGGAATTCAACAAATTTATAAGCATAATTAAGTAAAACATTATGAATTATATGTTTTATTAAGTTTGGAAAGCTAAAAAAAAAGTGAGTCTTTGAAATTGTCGACATTTGGTTTCTTGATTTACTACCTATTCTATTGTGAAAAGTGATCACATATTGTGTGTGTATATATATTACTACATTATATAGATGGAAATGCACATGCATTCGCGTGTTTTTCTTCTTACTGCGCGTGAGTTATATTTTCTTTTTTTTTGCTGGTTTTCATAAGGAACGATGTCATTTTGCTCTTGTGGTGCTTCATTAAGTTGTACTGTCTGCTTTGATATTTGTTCATTAATTTGTCCTTTTATGGAATGGTATGAAAAAAATGTGGATTTTCTGACTTTTCATAAATCTTTTTTTATTTTAAACTGTCCATTGTAGAATAATGTCTTCTTTTTATTCTCATGATTTATTAAGTTGTACAATTTGCTATGATACTTGTTCATTGATTTGTCTTTTTCTGGAAAGGATAGATGGAAATATGAATTTTCTAATTTTTTTAAATGAAAAAGTAAACATATTGGCAATTTGGCAGAAAGACAAGACATGTCTGAAAAGCCTACCCTCCCCTTAAAAGCCTATTCGTTCCTTACTCTCACACCCTACACTATTCTTCCTCCATTCATCACCAAACTAGGTCCTCTTTATTGTATGATGTTTTTGCCCATTAATTTCATATCAAAATTCTACTTTTTTCTTCAATCTCAATATCACTAATGGTGATTCTATCTTATTACGAAGAAGGAGAAGCATAACAGAAGAAGCTGACGCCATTAGAGGTTTCAAAAAAGGTAAGTTTGTTGCCAAGGAGAGCGAACTTTTCAAGATTAATTTTCTGGTTCCCAATCCATCCCAAACCCTAAGCAACAATCCTCTCCAACCACTACCCTAACCTAGTGCCGATGATGTTATTTTTCTAAAGAAGAAGATGGAACCGATTTCGTTATTTAGGGTTTTGGTAATGTATTTTTCTCTCTTTGGTTTTGATTTTTCAAAATCTATTTGGTTTTGGTTAGAGGAGCTTTTTTCTTTACAATTCTTTTATGAATTGTCCATGTTCTGCTTGGATATTTGAAGTTCTTATCTATTTACTCTTTGCAAGATCCATTGGCAGATGTGGGAAGGTGGGTCCAATTGGTCAATGAGTTCAGCCCATATTTTTATTTACTTCATTTATATATATATATATATATATATATTTAAGTCTAAGTTTCTTGCTTTGGATATTCACAGTAATTGAAGAAGACAAAAAGGAAAGCCTTTGTGCCTCTGCAAAAACTTAAAGAAGGTTGAGTTTTTGAAGCTGCACTTTTAGTTGTTCATTTCTATATAATGTTTCATTTAGAGATGGACTATGTTGGTTTTTTTTTTTTTTGGGTCTTTAGTTAAAGGTTATCTTTTTATTCTTTCTTTCTACTTTTTCTCTTTTTTGGATTGTGCATTTTCGGTTTTCATTTTCCAAGTTTTATTTTTTTATTTTTGAGGATTCCTTCTGCATAGTATGTGCATGCAGATTTGTCGAGAAATTTTGCTGATGGAATTTTAATTGCTTTAGAACTTTTTCTAATACAAGGCAAATGAAGAATTTTGGTGTATTTTGATGACATTCTTGCAGCAGTTGTGGGATGATTTAAATTGTTAGTGAAAGATGATGTGCATGGCTGACTCTACTGGAAATTTTATTTCATTTACATTTGCGCTATGAATGACAAAAATCACTAATACATTAATTAAAATTAGGAAACTCCTGACCATGTGAAGTTTATTTCAGTTGAACAATACATTTTCTTATGAGTATCTAAACTTGAAGTCCTTATCATTCACTGTGTTAGGTTGAGGAAGAGAATCACAACTATATTTTTTTTTATCAGGCTTCTTCAAAATTTTAATAAGGTGATTTGGTTTCTCCATATGTGGGCGTTTTGAAAATTTGTAACTTATTTGGAGAATATATTGTCAAGATATCTCAAAAACAATTATATTATTAAATCATACATGCCAATTAAAGTTCATTTACATTATATAAGTAGCCAGAACTGTGAACCTAAGTGTTAGATGAGACAAAGCAGTTCACTTTTGCATATGCTGAGATCCACTTCTTGAATGAGGTGGGAGATTCAACTCTTCAACTTATTAGACATCAAGTGGTAAATTAAAGTGATTATTTTTTAAGTAGTTGCTTGAGCTTTCGGAAGTTAATTTAACCAAATGGAAATTATGTGGGTTTGGAGGCCAATCGTGCTTGTAAAATTGTTGCCCTCTCGCTTAGGCAATGACAACCGCCTCATTCTTTTTAAAGATGTAATAGTTGTTATCTTGGTGGAAATTTCATGTATAGCCACCAGAGGTTGTTTTAATTTGCCTTTGTATGTTTTACTTGTTATTTTATTTATTATTTCTTTTTTTGGTTTTGTATGTTTAATGTATTATCTAGTAAATTAAGATCCATTATTAGATTTTGAAATCATTCTTTTAGTCCAAAACAATTAAGTATTACTCGTTCATCATAGTTGTTGGTGGAATAACAATTATTGAGCTTCAACAAACAGCGTCTTATATGTAAAAGAAAAAAAGAAATGAATTTTTACAGTAAGGGGACTCATTCCATCAATCAAAAGAAGAATAAATAAATAAGGATTTTGCCATTTATTTGGGTGGATGGGGTCATGGTAAGCTTACAAATTATATGTGGTAATCTCATCATTTTCTTATTTTCTTCATTATTTTACAATAATATTACCAATTGTTTGATGACATCAATCTATCTCAGGTGCATCATTAAAAATTAGAGGATTTGTTATTGAAAAAATCAAGAATTACTGTTTCATCTATTATATTCTAGTTAAACCCTAATTCATAGTTGCCCGTCTTTTTACTATAAATGGAATATATTTCTTTTATTACATGAACTAAATTTTATTTCATTCAGAAAAAAAATATTTTTGGCATTGGATCCTAAAGAATATGTGGAAATTTTTTTAAAAATTGCTGCCGAAGTAACCACAATGACAAGACAAAAAATTGACTGCATGTCTCATAACATGAAGTCTCTTGTATTCTACAACATTAACTTTCTTGTTCTACATTTATTGGGCAATTGATGATTTTTAAGTGAATGACTTTGATATTTTTTTTTTTGTTGTTGTTGTTGTTGTTGTTGGAACTCTATAATAACATCGTGTGGATTTCATTATATTCTTATTTTCGTGACATGGTATGTCTGAGACCTTTCGGCTTAGGAGCATTGCCATACTATTCACCAGGTTTGGGTCATGATGAAGTGATATTAGAGCTTGGGTTACAGTTTATGATTTGGACATAAGTCTAAATTTTTTGAGGAGAACCTCAATGATATACACTTTGGAATATGAGAGAACTGTTTGGGAAAGGATGCAACATGAAAGAATTGCCCTCATAGAATTCTAATTTTGTATGAATAGAACTTTTGTTGGTTTTCTCTCATAAATTGAATCTAAAAATGTGATAAGACAATAATCGTATTCCAACACTTAGGTGTTTATAGCCACTTGAATCACCTCAACTAGACATATATGGAGAAAGTTGTGACCAAACTAAAACGATGTGTCCAGTCAAAAAATGCAAGACTTAAATTCCCTAAAATAGATATTTATGATGCATCTTAACTACCTAATCCAAATGAAATTAAGCAAATCGGTGAAGATAAGATTTATGGCCCTAGCTCTTAGGTTCCTATAGTTCCATGAATCACCATAATCAAACATACATGGAGAAAGTTTTGGTTAGAATACCATGTCAAATTAGAGAGTTCCTCATATTGAATTTGTCACCTTCGAAATTTTCATCACAGTTAAAAATGTTAAGCTCATTTTTATTACTTTACGTCAACTTATTTGAACTTATATGCGAATATAAAAGTTTTAATTCTCCACAGCATAGTCTTAAGTTATTTTCTTTATTTAAAATAAATTTATTTTTTCATAATAAATATGAAATCAACCACCAAACTTGACAAAATATGCAACTATAACATGCTAAAAAGCCTATTTTATATAGAAAATCATTTACACATAATATATATATATAGAAAAAAACATTTTACAAAAATAGGGGGGAGAAATCAATTACTTTTCATCTTTCTAAATATGGTATCACATCGTAGACTTTAATAAAAGTCTGACATAACATGCTCAAATCCTCTATTTATAGAAAAAAATCACTTAAGCAGAAAAACATGTCTACACTTCCTTTTGAAAAGTCATTTTACAAAAACATAGAATCAAGCAACTATTTAGCCATCTTAGATTAACACCAAAATAATTGAGAAGGTACGGATATCTAGTTTCTTACACAACAAATGGTTCTAAAAAAAGAACTTTTTTTACAAAGTGTTATGCTAAATTTAATAAGGATGCTAGATTAGTGCTTTATTGCAGGTAAATTTGGGAATATAGAGGGACAACTCAGTCTCTAACCAATTTTAATGGTTTTTTTCACTTAATTTGTTATTTAATGGATCTTTTATATTTTGTCTTAATATTTCCTAGTTGAACTCATTACTTAATTTTGCATTTTCCAATTCATGATAAGTGTATCTTACTTTGAAAATCATCCTACGCTTGTAGAGTTGTCCAAAGCCTTGTTTGTATAAGGCCATCTCTAGTAATAATCTTTTAGCAAACTATTTTGAAGAATATAATTGATGTTTTGAGCCTTTGGCTTGTGTTAAGAAGAGAAATCTTCGTATTCTTGCTCTAAGTTCCAAGGTAGGTTCTTAGAGTGGTAAGTGATATTATTTATTTGAGTGGCACCTTGTGGTTCCTCCTATATTTTCATATTTTTCTGGTGTCAAGTTGGTTATTAGAGCCTTGCTTTTTGAATGACTGGTCATTGTAGAAAAAGACCAAGTGTTAATGATCCTGCAACCTATCAAAGAGACCTTCATGACATCGAGTTAGAAGATTTAAGGAGATAATTAATGAAATAGCTCGAACAGCATCTTGCTCAATGCAAATCTTTGGAGCATGATTTTGAGAATCATACTTTAGAGGATGATTTGAATGAGATGGGCTTCAATCTATTTCATGGTGGTCTAAGTCGCAAGATTGTTGACCTTGCAGAAGAGAAGATTAATGATAAGGAAATTAATTGGAAAACCCTATCTATGATAAACTAGAGGAAAAGGTAGAGGAAGAGGAAGAGGAAGAAGTTAATTAGATAGTCCCTACATATGATGAATAAGAGAAAGAGAAAGACATTATTTGTGAAGATCATAGAGAATTATTAGTCATTTGATGAATCCTCAATGCAACCTATGTTAAGGACTACTCTTGGCTCTGTAATAATATATTCCACACCAAGTGCACTTCTCATAGTAAAATGTGTAAAGTTATCATTGATGGAGGAAGTTGTGAAAAAGTTGTAGCTACTACATGGTAGAAAAGTTGATAGAAGATCATTCTCAACCATGACTTTACAAGGAGAATAAGGAAAAAGTAAATAAAAGATGTCTTGCTCAATTTTCTATTAGTAACAAATACAAAGATGAAGTTTGGCGTTATGTTGCTCTAATGAAAGCTTGTCATTTGCTTCTTGGGAGGCCTTAGAAATTGTAGGAAATAGTGCTTGGCAAGCCAATAGATTTGGCCTTGTAAAGTTATTTTCTTGTAAAACAATCTTGATTGAATGATATCTTGTATATGGCCACATTCATCTCATGCACCATATTACTTCACTGGCATTTGGATTAAGTCCTTAGATAACTTAAGACTACGGGACTTGGTCACGCACTAGGTGGTGATCATGGAATAAGTCTTACACGGTCGTGATCTTAAAACATTCCAAGTCATAGGATCTTCAGAGACAGGACATCTAAGATCCGGATAGACTTGCACTAACGATGCATAAATCCAAGGGGTTGGATATTTCTCCATTCCATGAGCAATCGTACGTGATACGGGTGGGTGTTAGTGGGTGCTTGCTAGACAACAAGTCACTGAAGACCCACCAGAGACTCCACTAGGTAGCCGTAGTGGCAAGTCAGTAGTGGTTAGTTCTCCTGCTTACGCTAGTGCATATTATTAGTCCTCTGACTTGAGGATCCATGGTAACCTTGTGTCCGGTCCTCATGCTTTGACTCATCCTTGGTCACTTAGCAGGCTGTTCGAGGTAAGATTAGGTATACGCTACTTGGCATGGAGGTTTGTAAGATCTAAGAGGGAATCCGACTCCTTGCTTTTGTGAAGGGCGAGTACATCTCCTATGCATTCTATACTGATTGATTTCAAGAAATCCTTGCGCAAGGTGATATGACAATTTGGGAAATGAGTTTTCCAAAGTTGAGGTCATAAAAAGGAATAGGACATTTAGAATAGAAGCATAGAATCGAGGCTATTAGGGAGCTGATAAATATCTTGCCCTAGTCCTCTTTCGGGAGATAGGAGACGGAAGGACCATATTTGCATGGAACACGTAGAGCTTTAAACAGTGCCCATATAGACATTCATTTTGACCAATTAATTGGGCTCCATGGGCTTGAGGTTGGACATCAACCATGGTGATTAGGTATTCTTCAATTGATGAGGTCGATTGAATCGAATTGACTAGTTTAAAAGGAGTTTTAAACTAGAATGAATATTAAATATTCAAAAGTCACAACGGGTTGTGAGCCTATATCCAATGAATGGTAGAATCCAATGGGTCACACACAAAAGCCAAAAGACCTTCCTAATTGATGGAGAAATTTTTCTAAGTGTCAGAAATATAACCTTTTTCCATGGCCGATTTTTGGGAGACTTTTGAAGATCAATTTTGGCTTGAATAATTTAAGTGTTAAATTAGTCAACTAATTTAAGGAGTTAAATTAGGCAAATAATTAAAGAGTTTATTATTTTGTGCCACATTGATCATCAATTGATCAAAGTTAACTTAAGGGGTTAAGTTGACTAAAGTAAACTTAAAGAGTTAAGTTTACTTGACTTAATTGTTAAGTCAAGGTTAATTAATTAAATTAATTAGATTAATTTAATTAATGGAAGAACAAGGATTTTAAGAGGGAAAATTCAAATTGGATTTGAATTAATTTGGATTAAGATTCCAAGTTGGCAAGATGAAATTCAAATTGCCAACTTGCACACAACTAATTTTCGGTCTCCACATCCTCATGGGAGGTGTGATGCCACCTTGGCATCACACCTCACACACTCTATATATAGATATAGAGCTGGACGAATTTTAGTGTAATTTTCAGCATTAAAAAATCAAATTCTAAATGCTTTCCCTCCAAAAAACCTTTCTAGGCAAGATATTCATGTGTTGAATTCTTCTTTTTCTTCCCTACCAAAACTCTCCAAAAACCGATCATACTCCATCTCTATCTTCAGATCTAATCCAACTTAGGATCTGGAGATTTAGGATCTCATCTTTGGTGTGTGGATCAACGTTGGAGTTGATTTCGCGTGAGATCGCTATTTCATAGTTTCCTGCAGATCGTCTGACTTTGCGAATGTTTTCTGGAAGCTGTGATGATATTTTTGATACAATGTTTCTACTGAAGATATCCTAAGGTGTTAGGTATCTCCCAGATTTTTTTTTCAAATTGATTGAGAGTTTTGGTTGGTCAAATTCGGATCTGAATCCGCTGCGCCAGATCCAGTCGCGAATCTGCCAACACTTGGAGATTTGGTTTTCTTCCTTGGATCTTGCTTCTAAAGATAAATATCTTCTTCTAATTCTGAATATACTGCATGGTATGACCCTCGGATGACCGATTGGCATTGGATTTGGTGTTTTAATTTTGAATTATTGTGCATCCTAATGCCGATTGTTCCTTCAGAAATGTGGTAGGACAACTTTATATAGTGGTTTCAAGAACATTTACTCTTTTGTGAAAGAAGGTGAAAAGATTATTTTAGGACCACCGAAGATAGTGGTTTCAAGAACATTTTCTTTCTAAATCTCATGTGGACAAGGCGGTTTTTGAGTGTATGGAGGCTTTTGCATTGCTAGTTCTTGAAGAAATTGAAAAAGGTCATGCTACCTCATGGCAAGTATAACCTCTACTTCAAGAATTCCAAGATGTTGTGTCGAGAAACTTTCTCCAAACTCTCTCTAGTGTGAGAAATCTAGCATTAAATCAATCTAGCACCTGGTGTATCTAGTGCTACTTTCCTATCCCTCGTCTTGGTGATTTTCTTTATCAACCTCATGTTTTAAAAATATGTTTTAAGATTGATCTTAGAAAGGGATATCATCAAATTTGTAGGAGACTCGGAGATGAATGGAACAAAACTTTCAAACTAAGACATGGTCTCTAAGAGTGGTTGATTATACCATTCTGCTTTTCTAATGCCCCTTCTACTCTTCTATACTCATGTGGCTCATGAACCATATTTTAAAGTCATTCATTTAAAACTCTATTGCTATTTACTTTTATGGTATTCTTGTTTACAGTTGTAGGCTTGGGAGAACATTTATATCACCTTCAATAAGTACTTGAAGTGCTAAGAGAGTAAAACTTGTATGCAAACTTGAAGAATTGCCATCTCTTCTCAACAAGAATGGTTTTCCAATTGCTATGTTGTCTTTTCAGAAAGTATCAAGGTGGATGAACAATAATTTTTAGCATACTATTCATGATAAGTCCATTACTTTTTTTACATTCATGCCTCTGCCAAGATGGCAATCCCTCCATTTGTAATCATTTTTAGCATACTATTTTTATGAATATAATTCCTATTTTGAGTCTTTGGCTTGTGTCTAAGAAGAGAAATCATTTTGTCCTTGCTCTAAACTTTTATATAGATTCCTAGAGTGGTGAGTGTCACATGTTTTAGTGGTGCTTTGTGATTCCTCCTATTTCTTCATCTTTTTATAATGTCATATATTTCCGTTCACTTAACTACAGTTTGATCCAAATTACTTAAATCTTATACACGAATAAATTACAATAAATCATAGTCTTAAATATACCTTAATGAATTAGATTATAAAATAATTTAGTTGACAAAAGGTTCAAGTACCACCTTAAGATCATGAATCAATTGATCCTTAGGTTTTTCACCTTACTGTTTGTAATCTTCTCACTTATGATGGATTTTGCAGAGAAATTTATTTCATTTATGCAGAATTTATTTATGAAAATATGAAGGCACAATAATTGGGATTCTACGATTTCGTGTCACCTATATTTATTAGGTTTTAGAATATCTTTGTGGGGATCAAAATATATAATGAGATGGTTTTAAAATAATGGGAAAGCCTAACAAATGATTCTCCCACCCCTAAACCCATAAATTAAATTAAAAAATAATACTTGTGATCTCTAATTTAAGTTATGGACCTCAACCAACAAAAATACCATTATAATTTGTGGGCATATTTTCTATATTAGTTATAGGCTTCATTATAATTGTTAGCGAAGCTTGTGCCATTCATTACACTAATTCATAAAAACACAATGATAAACTATGGACCTATATTTATACAAAATAATGGGCTAGCCTAATCATAACTTTTGAAATAAATTAAATAGTATGGTCTGACTAGTACACAACTTGGCTTACCTTGATAATTCTACCAAGCAAATATATGCACTAAAACTATGTTATAGCATTAACTTTATTACTACTCTAGGATCAAATACCAAAGTCACTATATTAGCTTAAAATAAGATAAACCACAAGTTCAACCTTTCTTCGCTATAAAAAGAGAATCAGAAATGAAGAGAAAATCACAAATCAAAGGGTTGTATTTAAGTATGGTAACCTATCTTTGGGACTCAAAGTGTTTATCAATCCAAATCGTACCCAAACCATACTTATTAGTACATTTATAGTCCTTGAAAATACCTATTTCTCCATCCTTAGGTCATCTCTATTTCATTAAGCAATCACTCTCTCATGAACAATTGTTCTTTTCGAGATATAGACATATTTGACATTACCTTAGGTTTCCTAAAGAAAGGTAAGGTTGGCACCATGATTGGTTCTCTCTCTAAATCCTAAAATTCCTTCTTTTGTTCAAATCAATTATCTTTCTTAGTTGATTTCACTAGGGAGCCTACTATTTTGGGAGAGGCCCAGTATACACATTTAGCATCACTTGGATGAACCTAAGAAGCTTTTGCACCTTTAATACATTTTCTGGACATGTTCGATTGCTTATAGCCTTAATTCTGATAGAATTAATGCCTAATATTTGTGATGCCAAACACAGATGTAGTATAGCAAACTCTTCGATTCTAAGTAATTTAAAGGTTTCCACCAGATCCTTAGACCAATCCCAGCAATATGGCCTTAATTCATAATATCTACACTACAAGTAAAAGGAAGTTCTTGGCCTACCTTCACCTGGAGTTTTCCATTCTATAGTGTCATTTCATTATCTTTGATTTTAAACAAACCCAAACACATACATTAGATTAAATAGTTTATGAGAAAAAGACATCCCAATTCTCAAACTCAATGAGTCTCATCGACCTCGTACTATTATTCTACCGATTCTTATCCATGATGCAAAATTCCTCCCAAAAGTAAGTAGATGCTCATTTCCTTTGGTCATCAAGTTTACTCAACACTCCATTCTCGTCATTCCTTAATTCTTACCCTTATGTTTTACTTATCTGATCCTTTCAGTAATTGAAGGTCAAAATTCTAGAAATTCCTCAAGGCTATTCTTGATATGGTTTCTATTGTACTCGCAAAATTACTAACCTTATTTGCTCATCAATAGGGTTATAAGGTCCGCCCTCCCACTGTAATAACTTTTATGCCACAAGTCTTCCTATTTTTGGATCTACTGGCGGAGGAAATAAGGTCTAACGTCATCTTTAGTTTTTTCCACGAGATATTTCTAATTCAAGCGTCCTCATTGCGATTTTCGAGCATAATAGTTTCATTGATTTATGACCACCTGCCATGATTTAGTCGATATGGGATCACCTTCACATATTAGGATGCTCTGGTGGTGTCGTACCTAGTCGTATCATGATTCATGGCCTAATTGGATGAGTCCAAGTTCGATTAGCCAATAGTGTTCATCTTAAATGTTAACAATATCAAAATGGTTGTTGTCTTCTAGAGAATATAAGATATCTAAACGCAAGTTGAGATCCCTTAAAACTTCAGTAACATATATGATGTATAAGTTACAATTAATTCATATACAAGATTCACACGCAATACTACCATCGTACATATAAATTAGTGCTAAGTAGTTCTTAAGACTATGTAAACTATCAATCGACCTAGCTAACATTGGATTCACAATGGGTGAAACTTACTAAATTTAGTATACCGTTGTTATAACCAAATGTTCATCATATTCCTCTTGTAGAGATAAACTAATTACTTGTATGCGTATGCTTGTGCCTTAACCATTTTTCTGATTAGAACACCTTATGATTCTTTAGTTTCCCCCGTTAATGCTAAGATGCGCATTCCTATTTCAAATATTGGTCCATACTCATTTGCATCTTCTATATCTTGAAATTTTAATATGATTCCTCATAACTCTATTGTTGCGACAATCATTCCCTAGACAACTATATTATTTAAGTCACACCATACAAATTCATCTAAATTTTACTTTTTCAAAACTCAAAGAGTCCCGTGCATGACATTCCTAGATTACTAGATCATACACTAGTCATCCTGAAAACATATCTTTCCATCATTGATTATTTCTTAATTTCCATAAACCCATGGTCTCAAATTCCTATCATCATATCCCTTATCAATTTAAACATACCATTTAGATTTAAATTATACACATAGGTCGAACATTACTCATCCCTAATAATCATTCATTCATTTCCCAAATACGTTCCTTCATTAAGTAATCCTTTTCCTATGCATGTATACAATCTAATTCTCATCCATAAGCATATGGCATGAATTTATTTACCCTTAGGTAATCACCTTCTGACCACTGCATATTTTCCCAGAATGATCCCTACTTGTCATGTATAACTTCCACGAATATTGCTGGCACAATGTTGATTTCCAAAGTAGCTCTCTATATACTGAATACAATTTTTCCCAAATAGTCATCTACTCAATAGATTCAACCTTAATGGATATTGCTCATATACCATCATAGTTCCAAACAACATTATCCTTACCAATGACTATACGCTTAGATGTTTAACATACCAAAAAAAAGAGGTTATACACTGGTTGGCTACCCCAGTTATAACCTTTCACTTCCCCTAGTGTCGAGTATTATCCCAAAGGTTCATATCCTATCTAGTTCCACATTCAATTCCACAATCAACATTAATATTTTCCTGCCTAAAATTTCACATTCCAAAAATCATAACCTAACATAGCTCAGGTATTCTTTAACTCCAGTATACACATCTAAAGCATCCAATATCAAGCTTATTTTTTATAATCCGAGAATTACACACTCCAAGGATCATATCCTAGTATAGCTCAAGTTTTCCTTTACCCAAGCATTTACATTCTAGATGATTTCCAATTCAAGTTTAATCTTTAATGAACCCATCAATTCCAGCTACATAAATTATTCACATTCTGACCTTGGTCATCAAAAGCTAGGCTCTGATACCACCTCCATAGTGCCATGCCTTGGAGGTGCCTGCTTCGGGCCGTCGTGCTACTCCAGTCTTATTCATAGAAATATAATCTAATTACGCACGTCCAAAATTTTGGTCTCAATAACTACATCTACGCAGAAATAGTTCATTCCAACTAATTCTTATAATTCACTATTTTACATTCACCGAGGAAATATAAAACCATCATACAATTACTAACACAAAGTCTACAACTGTCATCTGTATCAGAGCCATACATGAATAATCACCAGCATGAGGCGTCTTAGGCTTCAACTTACAAACATAATGCATCGCAAAATTTAGTCTAGATCTGGTACATTTGAAATTTAATAATAAAACCAAGTGTTCTAATACATCCGATAACGCTCCAGCTGCTGTCTATTACAACCTAGCTGGGAAAAGGAATCAAAAACATGAAAATGGCATAAGCCCAATGGACTTAGTGAGGGGAAAGGGGTAGTAATTATTCACAAAAACATAAGATAAAGGGGAAACCTATAAAAAATTTCTAATTCAATGGATAAATAATTAAGCGAAATAAAAGGAAAAATCAGAACTGCAGAAGTTATATTTACAGGATGGAAATCCAATGGAACGAGATATGGAATAGACAAGACCTTAGGTAATAAAACATTTACAGTATGGAGCAATTGATAAACAAATTCAACAAGAAGTAAGATTTTATTATAGAAATAGTAATGTAACAAAGCACATGCTATACCAAATTTAACAAACTGTTGGCGACTCCGTCCTTATTGCCCTCATAATAGAACATGACAGTAATAATAGGTAACAATCAATAACAATCGATAACAAATAGTACATGAAGTACAACAATAATAACAAATTTCCCCTATTACTATGCTACCCAAGCACTTGGCTCGGTATGGCATGGCTGGTACACATGCCAGATCCCGCCACTTACTAGACAGCTGCCTCTAACTATCTACAAGTCAGGATCTTAGATGGGTACTAGTTGGGAGACCAGCTACCGTTGGCCCATGCCACTTGGTCGTCTTTTTGTACATAGCCCCTAGCCCATCCCATCCCATGGTGTCCCTACAGGAAGTCACATCTCAAGAGTGTCCTCAGGAGACTCAAACATAGTGCCAACAAATAAAATACGTTCAAATAACTGTTCATTAACATATTCATTAAACAATTCAAACGGTGCTGTCAGTGAAACATTGGCTAGCAAGGTTATATAAATAATACACATAATTATTTAAACAGGAGTGCAAAATGAGATTTGGATGGCAAGACCCAAAATCAACACGATAAAAAGAAGCCAACAAAGCTATAAGGTATACGGGACAAATAATAGGTAACACAATAAGAGTTTTGGGCACCAGAACGAGTACAATCAATTTCAATAAATAAACAAAGAGAACTCAAACAATCGAGGAACATTCACTTGCTAGAAGAAAGATAGGCTTAATCCTCACTTCAATACTCAGTGCCCACAATAAAAGTCGTCTACCTACTAGGAACCTTTGGATCCTCGTCACCTATTTTCATTCAAAACATCATATAAATATTGATGCCATAATATAGCATTTACCAACAATAATTATGGCTAATTGCACAATTTAATTACTCTAGCCCATTTATCTTCTCGATTATCATTCTATCTTGTCTTCGTAGCGAAATATTTAGGTATATGGTCTATTTCCCTTGACCATCTAATTTATATTACTAGAATCGCTACCCATTTAACTCGTTTAAGCAATTAAGGGTTTTACCCCAAACTTAATTTACCATTTGTTTCCTAAGCATACTGGTTCGATCAAATCTCATCAATTAATATTTTATCAATTCTGCGCCAGTACTTACTTTCATTATTAATACTTAGATTAATATTCTCAGTCCCTAACTAACTAAATTTAGCCCACATCTATGAATTTAACTGTATATTCATAATATCCAATTCTTATTTTTGTTCCACAATTTCAACTTCCCAGTTGCTTCAATGAACTCAATTAATAAATATTAATCTTCTATTATCGAATTTGGGTGCATACATCACTTACAACTGAATTATTATACAATTATTTCACTCAAAAATCATAATTTTTGTCCAATTAACTTGAATGTACGTTAGAAATTAGCCCAACAATTTAATCAGATTAAATCAGGAATCAAATTAACCAATTAATCAAGATTTTACCAAATTGACCAAGTTCAAGTTCAATTCATAATCCAAAAAAAACCGCATGCGCTCAAATCATTGAGCTGAATATTCTATGTGGAAATCGCTAACTGCCATTGTGCGCCATTGCTGAAATTGTGCACGGTCGCCACCACCTGATGTGCCTCGACAAGGGGAGAAAAATACACTAACCAATTTTAGAATCGGACGTCAATTGGTTGATCAATTTATCAGAAAATCACCACCACGCCACCAGTGCCACATCTCGTTTTTCCTCAATTAATCCTCCACTTGTGGTCCATTATTGAATTTGAAGCTACCATTATGCTCCTATAGTTGAGCCTATAAAAACCCACTCTTGGTTGCCACCAACAGTCGCAGAATAGTGCCTCTCGCCACCACCATCATGAGCTTTGGTTTGGTTGTCAATTCCTAGCATTCTGCCCGTTGTTTCTAGGCAAATTTGATACTAATGTGTTCCTTTTGACGAGGGGAAGAGAGTGGTTAGCTGTGTTTGTAGTTTTTTTGGTGTCAAATAGGTGTTGGGCCGAGGGTCTGGTGAGGGTATGCATGAGAAAATTTGATAAAATGGGAGGGCCTTTATTTTATATTTTTAACCTTTTGAAAGTTTCAGTTTGATCCCTTACAGTTTTCTTCAGATCTCAGTTCAGTCGCTTGGCTTATTCAGTACCTCATATTAGCCCCAAAACTTTATTTTAGTTTGCAATTGAGCCCTAGGACAACCCCAAAACTTTCATATGTTCTATAATTAAGTCCGTTTCTACTTATATTTTGAGCCTCAAAACTTTTACCAAATTAATATTTTAATTTTTAAAATCTTACTTTCTAAAATGCTAAATTTAAGGGTGTTACAGTAATAGAAAAGTTAGAGCAAATAGTCAGTTTTTACTGCATTATTTTTAGTAAAGTAAAAAAAAATTGTAGCGAAAAACATTTTTTTTTTTATAGTGTACAATATGCTAGCAATGCATCCTTGGAGATGCCCAACTAAGTTAATGTAATTGTTTGGCCACTATAACAGGAGTTGGGTTGTCTATTTTTCCTTATGATGGCATAAGTTGAATAACTTTAATGGTTCAAATTGGAAGGTACCATTATTGAAAGCAAGTCACAATAGCCTAATAGCCTTTATACCATGGTTTTATGGGTGATTGTTGTAATTGGCACCTAAATCAAGTTGGATTTTTGGATTTTGACCAAATTCTGAAGTATTGGAATTATTTTTGAATGATCTAAAATAGTTTACTAGTTGCTTTAGATTAGTGATTAATTTGATTTCAAAATTGTCAAAATAGACAAAAAATGTAATGATGTTTTTATCCATTATTTAAATGAATTCACCCATACATAAGTCTTACTATTATATAAATGAAGTGAGTGTTTTGACCACATTTGTGGAATTTTGGCTAAATTTTGAATTAAAAATTTACAATTTTTTAATTAATTTGTGTAGAATAGTTAATTGCTTAGTATATGAATTTCTTAATTGTCTGAACCTTAAAAATATACCAACAAACAAAATTTGATGACCTTTTGATACAAACCTTAATCTATTCACACACACACAAAATAAGGAAAATTTTCGACTTTCAATTGGGATAGAATTATGTTGTTGTATTCTTTTGTTTCCCATCTCTTCTATTATTGATCACGCAATACTTACGTTTCAATTTCAAAAAATTTACTATTTTCCTATATTCATACTGGATTGTTTATCTATCATTAATATGGCATATTATTGTGTATTCCATTGACAATTGATTGTGTACACTTGACTTTTGTAATAGCAAAATGAAAATGCTACAACAACTCAATTTGATAAGGCCCCAATATTGGACATCCTATATGCATAGATGAAGTAGTAGAGGAAACTGCAACCAAATGTAGCCACATCTTTTATAGAAGCTATTTAACAACTACACTTCAGTATAAGAAAAGGTTCCCCACATGCAGACAAAAGTTTAGAGCAAAAGGTACAATTAGGATGCACCTTCCAAACAGAAGTTGATTTATATTGTTGCTTCTACTTGTACTTTTTTTTATTGTACTACCCAAGCCTAGAGACTAAGACTCCATTTGCTATTGTTTCTTAAGAATTATGAATACCAATTAAATTTCAACCTAAATGTCTAGTCATCCTTTGTTCCACTTGTGTTCATGTTCTCAATCCTTTGTGCATTTCTGGTGTATGTAATTCATCCTTTGTACATTTTTGGTGCATGTAATTCATCCTTTGTGCATATGTGTTACACTTCACTCATATTCATGCAGCAAAAAGGCAATCAATATATCACATTTCAATTTTTTCTTCTTGAGCTATTATATACATTTCAACCTTTCTTGCAACTATATTTTTCAACTATTGCTATGTTCTTTATGGGAAATGTAGATGGGTTCAAGCGAAAGTCCAGTATCTTTATGCTTCATAATATGAAGGTGAAATTCTCCCTAGCCTGTTCAGCTAAAAGTTATTATTTTACCTGATAAACAAAGTAGTTAAGACCAAAATGCCGATAAGATGTTGAGTTTTTGCATCCTCTTCTACTCTTTAGCTTTTGTTTCCTCTCCAATACTGCACGAATCATCTACGAAAAAGATAAAAACAAGTCCAAAGATGAATTTTAAGAAGGTAATATTTCATATCCCATATTGATTATAAGAGAAAGTTTGAAGTCGTTTATAATCGGGTATAAATCACTGTTAGTCCTTTTCATAATTAAGGGCCACCCCAATGGTCTAGGGCATGACACAACATCTATTAAAAGGACAAACGTGAAAACAAAACCATCAAAAGCATTTCAATTAGGCAACATGGGCTGAAGATAAATACAAAAAAGAACAAGAGATATACTCAGCAATTTGTCGAGTTCCTAAATAAATTTTCTAAAGAAATTTAGATTTCACTACAACAAAAAGGGATATAACCATATTTCAAGTTATGACAACAAATAACCTATTGCCACACTTAAACTGTGTAGCACGATTCTTATTAGAATGGCACAAGGCATTGTGGTCTAAGTTTAACACCACCTTATAAGTGTGGTGTACAAAGCTATTTTTACATGCAAATATAAGGATATAGATTTGGAACCATAATTCCTTACATAATTTAGTTTTTAAGAATTTAGTTAAAAACTTAATATTGCTGAAAAAAATCATCATGCTAGGCACATAAAATTTACTAGTTAATTGTAATATAAAAGAGAAATCATCACATTTTAATTTTTAAGTAGTACTAAAATTATTTGCATTTCAAAATTTAGCAATATTAAACTTCTTGAGTGTAGCATACAATAGAAATCACCACATTTTAGTTTGTAAACAGAATTACATCAAAGTATAACAACAATTAGTATTACACTTTCTAATTGTAGCATAAAATAGAAATCACAATGTCCTAATTTGTCAATAGAACCTAAATTACTTCCATATGAAAAAGTGTAATGCTAGGCATGTATTTTCACAATGTCTCACCAACGTCGGACTATAATATGAAGTACATATACCACATATTCCTTTGTAGTACAAAGTTTACTACATTAAGTATAGTAATAGGAATTCTTCCACAAACTTTTATGACATAACAAAGTGTAATGATAGGCATATATTAGTACAATTCTTGGCAATGATGCAAATTTTGCATGCTCTTTTTGTTGTACTCCTCAACTGCAATGAAACCATTAGCAGCATAGGTCAACTGCTATAATTTATCACCATTCCATACAAAACAAGTTTCTCAACTAGAAAATGCAATTCATTTTGAACACAAAAACTAGATTCTATAAAACTTCATTATGGAACGTAATATCTAAAGAATCCAGTCAATGGTGAAACATCCATTTCATCTAAATACGAACTACTAATCAAATGGCACTAGTTTAAAATATCCCCAAAAGTAATTGATCCAACACTTGGCCTAATAATCTTGTATGCTAGACAAAATAACATTGTAATTGAAGATGGACAAATGAACTAAAGCCACAAGTTCACTTCTATTTTCAATACAACTTCATCATATTAATTTTTATCATTTTTAACCACCTTTGTGCAAAGAAAAGACCTGAAGTAAAACATGTTGCAAAAGCAACAATCTAAACAAAAAATGAAACTTAAGACCAGTTAAATCCACCATAACTTTTTCAGTTATAACAGAATTCAACAAATAGTATTTGTCAACTAAATCACATTATAGTTGTACAATGGAATAGACTAATGATAAATTACCCCCCACCCAAAACAAAAAAAGAATAGGCTAATGATACTGTAAGTAACAATATAAAAATTCACATATTTCTTCTCAAGTCTCTAAGAATCCCAAGTATTCTATGAGAAACAAATATATATATATATACATTGCAACTTGTTCTAGGTAGAGCCGAAAGAAAAAACGAATTGAAGATATAAAAGAGAATACTTATCGACGTTGAAATGAAAAGGTATCATTTATATCTATGTTTCGAGTTTAGAAAGAATTGCCAAAGGCAGTTCACTAATCAACAAATGCCCTTTTAGCATCTATAATGCAGTTAAAGTTTAGTTGGGACAAAATCATGTTGTTCCATTCTTTTATTTCCCATCTCTTGCATTATTCATCAAGTGTATGCTACATGCTTACTTTTAAATTGTCAACTATTTTTTTTCCACTATTGGTGCTAGATTGTTGCTTTATCATGAATATGACATATTTCAAATGTGCCTACCATTAGTAATTGATTTTCTGCACTTCACTTCTGCAACAGCAAAATAAAGATGCTACAACAACTCCATTTGACAAGGCCTCCAATATTAAATGTCCTATCTGGGAAGATGAAGTGGTGGAGGAAACTTCAACCAAATGTAGCCATATCTTTTATAGAAGTTGTAGAGCAACTGCATTTTGGTACAAGAAAAAGGTTCTCCACATGTAGACAAAAGCTTGAAGATACAATTAGGATATACCTTCCAAAGATAAGTTTATTTGTACTATTGTTCCTACTTATACTTTTTCTGATTATAGTATCCAAGCCTAGAGATACAAACTCCAGCTGCTATTGCTCATTAAGAATTATGAATGCCAATTAAATTTAAAACTAAATGCCTATTCTTTCTTTGTTCAACTTATGTGCATGTTCTGAATCCTTTGTGGACTTTCAGTGCATGCAATTCATCCTTTATGCACATGTTTTGCACTTCACTCATATTCATGTAGAAGAAAGGCAGTCATTATATCATCTTTCGAATTTTCTTTCTTGAACAATTATAGATATCTCAGCCTTTCTTGCAACTATATTTTTAATTGTTGCTACATTCTTCAACTATTTCTTGAAAGTCACAAAACTTTCAATGTAGACTATTTTCGCAAGAAAATCCATTGCATGATAATTCATGTGAAAAACTCCATGTTGATTCTTTTTTTCTTGTATGAGCACAAATCAAATGATGTTGGAGTTTGATGTATTTGGTCCTTGCATGAAAATTTGGATTTTTAATCATTTCAAAGGTCAATATGTTGTAACAAAGGGGTTTTGAAAGCTGCTCCTATTGTTATTGTAAATTGGACAGAATTTTCATTAGCCAAACTACTTCACAAGCTGCATTTATGGCATCAATATATTTAGCTTAACCTAAAGATAATGCAAATGCATTTTTCATTTTAGAACCCCAAGTAATCACCTTTTAACTAAACCTGTCCAATCAATATCTATAAAACCAATGAACTTGTTATTTTCTTCTTTCGCATACTCAATGCCATGTTTTGTAGTACCTTGGAGGATCTATTTTGCTAAACCTAAATGAGTCTTGCTTGGCTCACTTGTGAATTGATAAATATAGCTTACTATTTGAGCAATATTGGGTCTTATATTTGTTTCAAAGAACCGAAAATACTTGTAAGCAATTTTGGATCAATATTTTCAGCACCATTTTCTTGTTGCAACTTCTCATTTAATTTTACAGGAGTTGCAACTAGTTAGTTGTTTTGTGGAATTTTATCAACAAGTCATCAATCTATCTTGAGAGATAAAAAATTGAGCTTGGGTCATCCCACTTGAATTCTAAGAAAATATCTCCTTAGTCTTAGATCTATAATGTCCAATTATTCCATCATATTTTTCTTGAACTCTTCCGACACTTCCATGTTAGAGTCCAAATGAATAAGATCATCAACATACAACTATACAATCAGAAAATCTTTCATACCCTTTTTATTGACATAGAAGATTGCTCACTTAGACTCCTTTAGAACCCATTCTTATAGAACATATCCATCAATTTTGCTATTCCAAACTCTTAGAGCTTGTTTTAAGACATAAAGAGCCTTTTTCATATGGTACACATTTTCCTCCATTCCTTTGTTTTCATAGCCTTGAGGGTATTCCTCTCTTTCCATTTAGAAGTGTAGATTTTGGATCCAATAGGTAAACATTTAACTCCACTTATGCTTGAAGTGCTAGAACGATGTAGAATGGAGATGGTTCTATTGTTGATACTAGTGTAAATGTTTTATTGGAATCAACTTTGGGGTGTTGAGAATAACCCTTTATAAAGCCAATCATGCCTCGTGATTTTTTATTGAACCATCTTTATTCAACTTGGTGTTGAATGCCTATTTCAAACCGGTCACAACTTTTCCTTGGGGTAAATCCATAAACTCCCAAGTTTTTTTTCCTTCGATAATTTTCGTCTCACCAACCATGGCTATGGTCCTGACTCCTTCTTTTATAGCATCTTCAAAATTTGTGGTTCATAACCAAAGAAAGCAACATTGTGATTTTCACAATTGTCTTTCAATGATCGTACCTTCCTTTAAGGTGATTTGGTATGCAAACTTTCATGACTTGAAGTGCTTACTTGAAGTTCTTTTTTCGAAACTTCTTGATGGACTCAAAGTTGAATTTTGCTATTATGGCTGCCTTTTCAATATTGATAGAACCAAAAAATCAATTAATGGTAAAATTTGTGAAAATTTTTCTTTCTAAATCAAAGTTGGCTACTCATCAAAGATCACTTCTCTTGAAATAATCAATTTCTTAATCTTTAATTATAAAGTCTATAACACTTTGACTTATCACTATACCCAATAAAGATAAGTTCTTCCTTTTTTTTTTTTTTTTATCTATGTTAGGAGTTGAGATATGAGAATAGGCAATCATCCTAAAACATTAAAATGATCAACAAAAGGTTTTCTTTCATGCCATGCTTCAAAAGGAATTTTATTTGGAACTGACTTAGTAAGAGAAAAACTGAGGAAATAAATTGCCATGTGAATAGCTTTTCCCAAAAATTTATTGTGCAATCCCTTGCCTTTAAGCATGGTTCTAGCCCTTTCCTCAATGGTTTGACTTTTCCTTTTGCCTATTCCATTTCTTTGCAGGATTTTCTGAAATTGTAGGTTGTCTTCAAATGCTATTTTTCTTGCAATATTCAACTAATGGAGTTAGTAGAATTCTCCTTCATGATCAATCCACAAGGACTTGATTTCGCATCCATTTTAATTCAAACCAAGAGCTTTAAGTTGGAGAAAAATAGAAAATTTCTCTGATTTTTCAAGCAGAAATGACAGCAACATCATTCTCATAGAATCATCGAAAGGTGGATAAAATATCTTTTGTTACCAAGAAATGGAAATCTTTTAGGACCGTAGCATCAACATGCACTAACTCGAGAGGAGTTTTGTCTCTCCCAAGAAGTTTTAGGAAATGGCAATCTATGCATCTTTCTGTACAAGCACCATTCACAATCTTGATCTTCTCTTTCAATAGATGGAAGACAAACAACCATATTTTTTCTTTTGAGTAATTTAACCGCTTCTTGTTCAAGTGTCCATATCCCAAGTGCCACACGTAAAATTGAAGTATAATTTTTCTTATAAAAGATTTTGCACTTTTTATCAGCAAACCATTGAATATGCTTTTAGCTAGAATTGTGCAACACTCAATAAGTTTTGAGTTACATTAATTGGGAACGTAAAAGCATCACTAAAGAACTTTTGATTACCTCCATTTATAAGAAATGCAATGAAATCTTTTCCTTTTGCATCTTGAATTTTTCTATCTTTTTTGATCCTATGTCTAAATATGCTTTTAGCAAGAGTTGTCAAACATTCAATAAGTTTCGAGTAACATTGGGAACATAAAGAACATCACTATTGAACTTTTGATTAACTCTCTTATAAGAAATGCAATGAAATCTTTGTCTTTTGCATTTTGAATTTTTCTATTTCCAAGTCTTACATGAGAAATGTTCCTAGTATTCAACTCCACAAACATCTTTTGTTTTCCAATCATATGATTGTTGCAATTACTATCAACATACCATATATTTTCATATTTTTCTTGTTCATTCATACAAGATAATAAGTGATTACCTTCATACATGAAAAAATTTGGTTCATCCTTGTCATTCTTGCTTTTTCTCAGACAACAGCTATAGGAGCGATATAATATTTTTGAGCTTTTAAAATTAAAAAAGCAATTCTGCATACATTGATTTGATTTTTTGCAAGATGAAGCATCCATGGTGAGAACCTTTTCAAATTATCATTATTTTCCTCATTTGAATTTCACAGCTTGCTCCTTTACATTTTCATTGAAGGAATTCCAACTTCCAACTTATTGTAATTTTAAATATTTAATCAAAAACATGAAATATAGATTGAAGTGCTTGCTCCGTGGGATGATTCAATGATCTTTTTAATCTTTCCTCATCACTTGAAGAGAATTCATTAGTTTATGAAAGGTATAAATGGAAAGATTTTTATTCTATTCAATTGCATAACTACATTATCAGACCTTTTAGGAAGACTTCTAAGAACCTTTTGAACAATTTTTCCATTCTTCTGTAACATCACCAAGACTTCAAATCTAATTAACAATTTCAAAAACTTTAGGGAGGAGATCTTGCATACTTTCACCTTCTTTCATTGCAATATTGTCAAAACCTCTCCAAAAAAATTGTAGTTTCACGGAGATCACTTTCTTATGTCATTGATAATCTTTTTTGAGAATATGCAAAGTATCTTTTTCCTTTATTGCTCAACAAATTCTTTAAAAAAAAAAAGCTTTGCTTATGCCTTGTTGTAGATATTTGAATGCACTTGCATTTTTTCGAACATTATCTTTATGTAGTTTTTGCTACTTCTCATACCACTTGTCACTGTTGCCTTATTCTGGTGGCTCAACATATATGTTCTCCATAACATTCCAAAGATCTAAAAAATGAATAAAGTTCGCATTTGGCTGCACCAATAATCATAATGTTCACTTTAAAAAATCAGTATTTGGTGGGGGTATCTGCTAACATTATAGGAAATAAATTTGATGTCAACTTGAAAATATAACGTCAAGCTTAAAAAGAAAAAATGAGGCAGAGAACACCATTAGAATAGTTGCACTTTGATACCAACTTTGTTAGGATTATTGTGCTAAACTGTGGTGTCGACTTTTAAAGATGATAAAAATAGGTATATAATTTTTTATCAAGTAAATGAATGCTAAGATTTATAGGAAAATAGACGATGTTACTAAAGAAAATTATTGAGTTTTACTTGGTTTAAATGTGAGCCTTTACTTGATTCTTTTACTAGATATAAAATTGGTCAAAAGTACACAATTTATAGACATGAGTTCTTCAAATGTATTAAAATATTACATTTTTGAAGTTATTGAAGAACTGCAAACAGGATTTTTCATTCTCCAACCTTTCTTCATTTTCCAAGTCTTCTTGACTTTCAAAGTTTGTAGGAAAATTATAAATTATACTTCCAACAATAAAAAGGTTTCATCTAATTTGGAATGGTCATTTTCCCCTCTGCATTGTACTAAGAAAAATAAAAATAAAAAAGCTTAGATGTTAAACTCATAGAAATTTATGTAATTATAACCAAAAAAAAATGAGAACTTTGGAATACATCCACAAAATGTTGTATGTCCAAGTCAAAATATTCTACTTTTGTATAAAGAGGTAGATGACACATTCATCTACTAATGACATGCAAATCAATATTAAAAAATAGTTAAATATTATAACTTATACACAAAAAATTGAAAAGTCTTAAAGTACGTAAAAGTAACTTACAGAAATCCAGTAAATCACACCCTAGAGTATAAATGTTGCAACATCATTCAATGAGGATGGAGTTTTGTTGATCCTCTAATGGAAATAAAACTAAAATAAGTGTTTGTCTGGAAACTAGAATTAGTCAAATTTTGTTTCTTCGAAACATAAACAATTAGAACTATTTTTATTTAGTAAATAGATTCATACAGAAGGAATATATATCTGAGTCAAATCTATAGATTCAAATGACAAAATAATGTTTACAACATTTAATCTATTAATGTTTTGCAAATATTTACTTCAAATAAGAAAGAATATTATCTTCTTTAATTTTAATGCTACGAATGATTCAATGAATATGATGAAGTATTATATGGATTAACATCACTAGGGGAATGTTATAAAAGCTTATAACTTTGTGTCAAAAGAGAACATGCTACATTTTGAGTAAATGTTTGGGAAGTACAACACAAGTAAATTGAAAGAGATAGTTTGACTACGTACTAAACCATATGTCTATTATATAGTCCTATAGTACTTCCAAAGTGTTTTTCTACAGAAATAAGAGATTTGCATCCATCTCCCTTCAACTGCCTCCTTCATTGACAACTTTCATTCAATCTGAATATCATGATCAACTTCTTCAATTAAGGGGACTCCTACCCTCTGCCTAAGAGTAATTTCTTTTGCATCCATTTTTGTCCTTCTTGACTTTCCATATGGTGATAAGACGTAATATGTTGTCTTTCTTGTTGTAACCCATAGTGCAAGTGAAATCTGTCGAACTAACATGCAATGAATTGTAATGTGCGAATCAAAAAGTTGAAATAAAATATTAAAGTTGAAATAAAATATTTACACTATAAAAAATTAAAGCGTAAAATATGAGAATAAGCTCATTTTTAAATCCATGATCCTTTTATAATTGCTCTCTACTATGACTAATAATCCTATAATGCCTAAAAAGAAGTGTGACTTCATGAAAAAGTATAAGTGATCTCATGGATCTCCAAGATGATCTCAGTTCTTTCCACACATAGTAAAATCCTTAATTTGATAGGCTTTCTTTCCACAGATATAGATGATATCAAATGCCTTTTCTTTCTTTGAGGCCTTTGAGTGCTTGCTTGCACTTTCTCCTACAAAAGAGGATCCAACCCATTAGTTGATAAAAACTATTTCATTTTTAGGAGGGCATCACATGAACTCTCAACCTTCAACATATTACTTTGGTAAGTACTTTACTTTTCAGATGGGTTTGCATTTTCAGTCATATCATCATTAAGGTCCAACGTTGTGCTAAAACAAGACAATTTTAGGTTGGAGAACAAGGTATATTTGATAAAGATCATGTGCAATGTGCAAAAGAAGAATCATAAAGAAAATTTTTGAACCTTTCTTTAGGATGGAGTGGTTGATCAGTCTCTTGCCATTCATAAATATCGTATAAAAAATGTAAATTTTCATTAACAAAGAAAAAAGCTTAATTGGAAAAGGTGAATGGAAAGACATGTGAATTATGTTTACACTTGTAACAAAAGGTCCTAAACAAAAGGAAAGAGTCATAATCCCCACAGATAAAATATGCACATAGACACAATCACATATATACACAAATACATAGATATAAACCTCAGATAAAAAGAAGTCAATCAACCTATTGTTCTTCCAAAGGTACATGTTCCAATGGTGGAGATGGAGGTGTTGTTAGAGGGAGAGAACAAAGAGGCTTCAGGTGTTAGAATAGAACCCTGCAGCCAATTAAGATTAGCGTGTAAAAACTGCTCCACTTGTGAGATAATTTTGATTGAATGATATTTTATAAAATGGCCATCTTCATCTTATCATTTTAGTCTTCACTTGCATTTATTGAAGTTATTAAATCATACAAGGCTATGGGACTTGGTCACTTGCATTCGGATAGACTTGCACTAATGATGTATGATCCAAGGGGTTGGATGTTGCCCCTGTTAGATATGGGTGCATGTTAGTAGTTTCTTGTTAGAGAATAAGTTCACTGAATGCCCACTTAGACAACTGTAGTGGCAAGTCGGTAGTGATGAATTCTCAAAGCTTATGATAGTGCATATAATTATTCCTTTAACTTGAGGATTCATAGTAACTTTGTATTTAGTCCTTATGCTTTGACTTTGTTCTAACCACGTAGCGGGTCATCCAGGACTTAGGTTGGGCATAAGCTACCTAAGTATGGAGGTTTGTGAGATCCAACCTGACATTCGTTTCCTCATTGTTGTGATGAACAAGTGCATCTCCTTTGTATTCTATAATGATTGATTCCAAGAAATCCTTGCGCAAGATAGTATGTCAATTTGAAAAATGTGTTTTCCAAAGTTGAGGTCATAAAGTGAAATCGAACATTGAATTTAGAGACATAGATATCAAGGTTATTAGGGAGCTAACAAAAGTTTGGCTCTAGGCCTCTTTTGGGAGATAAGAGATGGAAGAAATCCCTATTTGGATAGTAAGCATAAGCTATAATGGTTCACCTCGAAATAATTAATTCATCTAATTCATTGTGCTCCATGGGCTTGTTGCTAGACATTGACGATGGAGATTGGATACTCTTCCATTAATGGAGATTAATTAATAGAACTATTAGTTTAAATGAGTTTAAATTAATTCGAATATTTTAATATTCAAAATATCACAAAGAGTTGTGAGCCCATGTCTACTGATTGGTGAACCTAAAGGGCCATACACAAAAGCCTAAGAAAGCTCTTATTTGATAGGAGGAATTTTCTAAGGAGTTAGAAAAAGTAATTGGGTAGTTTTTGCCTAAGGAAGAAAGATCTAGTTGGCTAATTAACAATTAGTCACAATGGCTTGATTAATTTAAGTGTGAAATTAATCAAATTAATTTAAAGATTTAAATTAATCCAATTAAATTAAGGAGTCAATTTAAATGGTGCCATGTGGAAAGTTAATTAATTAAAGTCAACTTAAAGAGTTAAGTTGATTTAAATAACCTACGGAATTAAGTTAAACTAATTAAATTAAAGAGTTAATTTAATTATCTGGGGGATTTGAGTTTTGGATGGAAAACAAAATGGAGGAGTCCATTTTAATTTATTGAGTTGGTATTTTTAATTTAAGAAATTAAAATCCAATTCAAGCTAGAATTAAATCTAGTTATGTGGCACATGTGGGCATGGTGAAGGAAGCTTCCAAGACCTTTCAATCACACTATAAATGCCTCTAGTGGTAGGCCACGCTAGGGATGAATTCATACTTCCATTTTCCCTCCAAAAGGTAGCACAACTCATGTGTTGAGTAACTACATCCCTAAATTCTCTCTTTTGTCTCTCATCCCCAAAAAATGCATCCTCGCCCTCTCTCTCTCTTATCATTTTCTTCCTCTATTCTATTCTAGCTTAGATTGTGAGGAATTGAGAGTTCTTCTAGGTGTGTGGAACACCATTAGAGGCTTCACACTTGGGGGGCTAAGACTTGAAGTTTGATCCATTGTTTGGTGCCCAATTTTGTAGGACTCTTGGACCGATTGTTGGGGCTATTTTTGCTCCAAAATTTTGACCATTTTGAGGCTGCTTTAGAGTTCTTTTGGTTAGTAAAATTCGCTTCCACAATGTGCTTTCGGTGTGGTGAAGAAGATCCAAGAAAATGAGAGTGTTGATCTTATTTTAGAAGAGTCCAAGAGGAATATCTACTTCATTACCTTGATTTTTCTTCAAAGGTAATCTTTTTGCTTCCAAATCCTAATTTATGACATGATTAGTAATCCTGGGTTGGGAGATTGCAAGTTAGTTTTGCCTTATTTTTGGTTTTAATTGTGGATCCTTGCACCTCTCCTTGCTTCAAGTCGTATTGGAGCCATGTTCATGTCTAAATTAGGATTTTATTGAATTAATTCATGTGATGGATTGATTCTAAATCTCCAAATTCTTGATTCAATAGATGAATTTGAGTGTTTGGAGATAATGCATGTTTCTCTTAATGTGTTGGATTCAAATATGATACTATGTGTTTAATTGTTGATTCATATGTTGGCATGAGTTTTGTTTCTAATCTTATTATGTTAAATGTTGATTTAGCATTGGATGATATTGTACATTGATATAGCATGTTTATTATAGCTTTAAGGTGTTTTGGTTATTTTTTTGGATCCAATTAGATTGGAGTTTATTGGAGGTTCTTGGAGAATAGTGATTCTTTCTTAAATTTGATTTTTGGAGCACTTTGAGAACTTTAAATTCAAATTTTAAAGGTGTTTAAAATTTGGAAATTTATCATAATTTGCATGAAATAGAGTTATGGAGGTGTCCATGAATTTTGGTGCACAAAAGAGCATGAAATAGCCTTGGTAAGACCCCTAGGCGGCAAAAGGCATGGCTGCTGCCCATGTTACTAGCACCCGACCAGCAATCAGAGCCTGTTGCACAGTTGGGCAGGCATCCCAGGTAGTAGCCGACTGGGCTGCTTTGAGGCCTTGCTTTGTGCATTTTTATGTTCTTAACTTCTTTATTTCATGTAATTTTTTATGCACAAATATTGTGCAAGTGCTTAAAGAAATGTTGGACATTATTTTTGCTTGCTTTTAAAGGTAAATTTAATTAATGTTCAAGTTTGTGCAAAATTGAGATGCATTAGAGTTATGCTTAATTTTGCCTCTAGGTAATTGTTTATGTGATAAGCTCTTAATTGATAATTGATTGTTCATTTCATTGTTGAATAGATGATGGATGCAATGAACATGAGCTTTTAATTTGATTTTATTTAAGTTCAAAGTTGTTCGAATGATTTGTATTAAATGGGGCTTGCATGCCTCTTAATTTTCTGTCTTGTAGTTATTATAGGAGTAGAACTCCAGGGATGATGTTTTCTTTTTTCTTGTTAATTGTTGCGAGGCTAAGGAGACCAAGAGGATCAAAGAGGCTTAAAGACCCATGTTGAAGACCCATGAATATATGGAATATATTCATGTAATAGATAGGATCTATTAATATAATCAACCCACCTAAAATCAACTAATTAGTGCACATATAGCTATAAATTCACTGCTTGGTTAAGGCTCATGGTCATATCAATATTCAATCAGGTGCTTATATTCTCTTTCTCATTTTTGTAGATTTCCAAAATCTCAATCAATGGCAAAGAATCCACTTAGCGTAATTTTGGAAACCAATAAACTCACCAGGTCTAACTTCTGTGATTGGCTAAGAAATCTCAAAATTATTCTTTACTTTGAAAAGAGAACTTATGTCCTTACTCAAAGTCCATCGGATACCCTTGGTGGTGATGCAAACAATGAGGCCATGAAGCATTTGTGAGATAGGTAGAAATAATCTTTAAACCCATTGCCTCATGATGACATCCATGTCCATTGAGCTCTAGAAATCTCATGAGAACATGAAAAGTGATTTTGAGATTCATTTGCACCTACAAGAGTTGTATGGGGAGTAATCAAGGCATGATTGATGATTACTAGCAACATAGCCCTTTAGGACTAGAATAGTTGAAGGGGCAAGTGTCATGACCATGGCCTCAAAATGATCAGACTTATTGAGATATTTGCTCAATTGGACGTGATCTGGACAATGATCTTTATGTGGATTTGAACCTCCAATCATTGGCAAGTTCGTTTGATCAATTCGTTATGAACTTCAATGTGTCAAAGCAAAAGGTAACAATTAATGAATTTGTTAACATGTTGGTAACTACTGTGGCAATGATGAAAAAGGACAATCCTTTGCTACTTGCATCCTCCTCTAAGTTTAATGACCCTAGAGGCAAAAAAGAAGGGGGGGGAGGGGGGTAAGAAGAAGAAAGGTTCTTCATCAAAAAGGAAGAAACCATTAAAGCCCTCTAGAGTAGTTAAAAAGAAGAAATATGACAAAAAGGATGCCACATGTTTCTATTGTGGCTAAATTGGCCATTGGAAGCGCAACTGCAAAGAGTACCTTGCACCCCTTGGGAAAGGTATGCTGTTTATTGAAGTGTACTTAACTACAAATTCTTCCTCATGGGTATTTGATATCGCATGTGGTTCTCACCTTTTTAATTCATTACAAGGGATGAAAAGAAGAATGATGCTTTGTGATAGGGATATGATTCTCTTCCTAGGTAATAGCACAAAGGTTGTAGCCAAGGTTGAATGCGTAATGAAGCTATACTTAGGAAACTCCTCTCTTGTACTTGATCCAATTTACTTTGTACCAAACTTAGTCAAGAATATCATTTTAATTTCTATCCTAGATTCTGAAGGATATGATTTTTCAATTAGTGATGGAAAATTGAAAGCAATAAAGAAAGGTTCTTTAATTGCATGCGGTACTTTAGGCAATGGGTTATACATATTAGATTTCCAACCATCACTTATGCATATTCAAATCAACAAAAAAAAGGGTAGATAACCAAGAAAATGCCTATCTTTCATATGCTAGACTTGGACATATTTCGAAGAAAAGGATGAACAAGATAGAAAACCTCAAAACACTAAATATCAATGATATAGAGGATCTTCCTACTTATGAATCTTGTTTAAAAGGAAAAATTAACAAGACTCCCTTCGTAGGACAAACGGAGCGAACCCCTAGTCCTTTGGATTTGATCTATATGGACGTATATGGGCCATTAAGAGTCAGTACAAGAGGTAGGTATTCTTACTTCATAACCTTGATTGATGATTATACATAGTTCAGACATATATATCTTACCAAGGTACAAATCTGAAGCCTTTGAAATGTTCAAAGACTATAAGAATGAAGTGGAAAAGCAACTAGGACCTAGTATTAAAACTCTTTGATCGGATCAAGGAAGAGAACACTTAAGTGTCAAATTCTTATGTTACCTAAAAAAGAATGGGATTCTCTCACAATGGACTTCTCCTAGCATAGCACAAAATAATGGAGTGGCTGAAAGGAAAAATCGCACGTTGTTAGATATGGTGCATTCCATGATAAGCTTCACCAATGTGTCTATCTCCTTTTGGGGATTCACCTTAAAATCGACAGTGAAGATACTAAATACAGTACCTTTAAAGTCCGTGCCAAAGACGGCACATGATATGAGGTATGGCAAAACTTCTTACTTGTATTTGAGATTTTGGGGATCTCCCACATATGCCAAGAAATTAGTAGGAGACAAGTTGGATAGAAGATCCACTTTGTGCAAGTTTGTGGGATACCCAAAAGATTCTTTGGGTTATTATTTCTATGATCTCTTAGAACAAAAGGTATTTGTTTCAGGGAATGCCACCTTTTTAGAAAAGAAGTTTCTATTAGATAGAAAAGATGTTGTTGAACTTGATAAGTTCAAGACGTTCATAGAATACCACAAGCGATTGAAACAAAAGAGCATCCCGAGCCTAATGCACAACTGTTGGAATAGTGCCCGACAAGCCAATTAGATTGGCCTTGTATAAGCTATTTTCTCGTAAAGCAATCTTGATTGAATGATATTCTTTATATGGCCATCTTTATCTTATGCTCCTTATTATTTCACTTGCATTTGGATAAAGCCCCTGGATCACTTATGACTATGGGACTTGGTTTGGTGACCATGGAATAAATCTCACATAATCATGATCTTAAATCTTTCAAGTTGTAGGATCTTATGAGATAGGACATCTAAGATTCGGATAGACATGCACTGATGGTGCATAAATCCAAGATTTGGATATTACTTCATTCTACGAGCAACCATATGAGATATGGGTGCTGGTTAGAGAACAAAGCACTGAAGGCCCATGGTTAGCCCACTAGATAGCGGTAGTGGCAACTCTCCAGCTTATGCTAGTGCATATTATTAGTCCTCTAACCTGTGGATCTATAGTAACCTTGTGTCTGGTCCTTATACTTTGACTCTCCCTTGACCACTTAGTAGGTCTTTCGGGTTGAGGTTAGGTATGAGCTGCTTGGCATGGAGGTTTATGAGATCCAAGATGGAATCCGACTCCTCGTTTTTGTGAAGAGCGAGTGCATCTCCTTTGTATTCTACAATGATCGATACCAAGAAATCTTTGCACAAGGTGGTGTGATAATTTGGAAAATGAGTTTTCCAAAGATGAGGTCACACAAGGGAGTCGAACATTGAGAATAGAGGCATAGCATCGAGGTTATTAGGGAGCTAACAAATATCTTGCCCTAAGTCTCTTTCAGGAGATAGGAGACAGAAGGACCTTATTTGCATGGTATGCGTAGAGCTAAATGGTTCTCCAAAATGTTCATTTTAGCCAATTAGTTGGGCTCCATGAGCTTGAGGTTGGACATCGACCATAGAGATTGGGTACTCTTCAATTAATGAGATTAATTGAATTGAGTAAATTAATTTAAAATCATTTTAAACTAAATTGAATATATGATATTCAAATGTCACAAGGAGTTGTGAGCCCATTTCCAATGAATGGTAGAACCTATTGAGTCATACACAAAATCCAATTAGCTTCCTAATTGATGGAGAAAAGATTTTCCAAGTGTTAGGAAATGTCTTTTGGTGGACCGATTTTAAGGTGTCAATTTTGAAGGTCAATTTTGGCTTGATTAATTTAAGTGTTAAATTAATCAATTTATTTAAGGAGTTAAATTAGACCAGTAATTAAGGAGTTAATTATTTGGTGCCAATATGACCATAAATTGGTCAACTTAGCTTAAAGAGTTAAGTTAACAAAATGCAAGCTTAAGAGTTGAGCTTATTTGACTTAAGAGTTAAGTCAAAGGTTAATTAATTAAAATTAAAGTGTTTAATTTAATTAATGGAAAGAAAATATTTTGGAGGAAAAATTCAAATGAATTGTTCATTTGAATTAGCATTTTAATTAACTTGGAATTAAATTTCAAATATAATTAAACTGCAAATGAAATTCAAATTAGATTTGGACTTGCATTTGCCACCTTGGCAAAATGCAAGTTGGCCGTCCCTTTTCCTCATGGGAGGTGTGATGCCACCTTGGAATCACACCTTTCGGCACCTTTATATAGATATAGAGAGAGTATTGGTCATTATGTCAAAAGGAGTGAAGAATTAGATTTTCCACTATTCCCTCCAAAATCCTTGCAAGCATTGCATTCACGTGTTGAAAGCTTTGCTCTATTCTTCTTCTTCCCTACCAAAATTCAGCCTCCCACATAGCTAATCTCTATCCTTATTCCAGCTTATAGGCTAGATATTTTGGAAGATCTATTTGGTGTGTGGATCATATCAATAGAGGCAAACAAGTTAGTTTACTATGGTTTGCAGATCCACTTGCACAGAGTTTGATTTTGCCACTTTCTCTAGGAAGTTTTCGGTATGAATTTTTTACTGAGAGTTCCCCAATATGTTGATCATACCCAGTATTTTTTTCGTGATTTTTGGAGGTGATTTGATAGTGGTAAAAATCACTCCATTCCTACTGTGCATTTTCTAGCAATTTCTGGACTGGTGAACGGTTCACCTCATTCTCCTTGGATTTTACATTTCAAGGTAACACTCTGTCTAAATCTAAATTTTAGGCATGATTTGATCCTAGTTAGCATGTAAACACTAGTTTATTAAGCTTTTGAAGTTTTTATAATTGAATCCTTGTGCCTTACTTGCTTTCAACAACTTCTTAGAAGGTCGGACCGTATCAAGAAGCAACCCAAAAGGTTCAGATTCCTTCATGAAATAGGTCAAATGGATAATAATCTAAGGACATATGAGGAAACCATGTGGGACATGGATTCGGGTTATTGATGGAGAGATTACTACCTTTAAAGCTAGACTTGTGGTAAAACGTTATACTCAAAAATTCGGTATTGACTTCAAGGAGTCTTTTTTGCCGGTAGCTATGCCTAAGTCCATTAGGCTTATGCTTGCTATAGCCCCATATTACAACTATGAAATTTGGCAAATCGACGTAAAAATTGCCTTTCTTAATGGAAACATTGATAAGGAAATCTATATAGAGCAACCGTAAGGTTTTACATCAAAAGGGAATAAGCAAAAGGTTTGCAAAATCCAAAGGTCCATTTATGAACTAAAGCAAGCTTCCCAAAGTTGGAATATACATTTTGATGAGACAATCAAATAGTTTGGCTTTATTAAAAGCATCTATAAACCTGATGTGTACAAAAATACTAATGGGAGTTCAATTCAGTTTATTGTGCTTTATGGCGATGACATTTTTCTCATTGAGAATGAGAAAGAAGCATTGAGTATACTAAAGCATGGTCAGTGATTTGGGATAATCAACCTACGTATTGGGAATACGCATCTATAGAGATAGATCAAGGAAGATGTTTAGGCTGTCCAAAACGTTGTACATTGACAAGATACTAAGGAGGTTTAGTATAGAGGAATCCAAGAAAGGATTTCTTTCAATGGGACATGGTCTTCATCTCTCTAAATCTATGGCCCCCAAGACCGAGGATGAGAGAAAAAGAATATCCCACATGTCTTATGTATCTGCTATAGCGGGAAGATCAAGTTATGAAGCAAAAATAGCTAAACAAATACTTGACTAGTCTTCATCCAAGGATCTAATCATACTATTAAGATATATTTGGCTGAATAAAAATACCTTGATCACTTAAATCCAAGGTAGAAATGGATGACAAGAGTGAACACTTCAAAACTGTCAATCCTGGCGCAACAGAGAATTGACAACAACTGCCCAAGCAAATCACCTCCGATTGAGCTGAAATTGGGATAGAAACACCTCAACACCTTTGAGGATCTCCAGTAGAAATTTCATCAAAAAAAAAAATAAAAATGGGCAAGGTCTCCAAAACAACCTCTATACTTTCTACACCATAGTGGATCTTCAGGAGCAAAGCTCCCCAAGCATGAAGCCTCTAATATTATGATCCACACACCCAAGGCAAGCTCCAATCTTCCACTAATCAGCTAGATCACTAGAGGAAGAAGAAGAGAAAAGGCTGAATTTGTGGAGAGGAAGGTGAGGAATGTTTGAAACTTCAATACATGAGTGGATCACACTTTTGGAGGGAAAAATGGAATCTTAGCATCACATACTTCATATGGCCAGCCATCTCACTCTATTTGTAAAGTTGGAGGTGTGATGCAAGTTGGCATCACATCCTCAATGAGGTGGTGTGCCAACTAAGCAAGCCACTTACATGTGAAATATGACTTTCACTTGCATTTGGATTTAATTTGACTTTACATTTCATCTCATGAAATGTCTTTCAAACTAATCCCAAATTAACCTCAAATGAACTCCTTCATTTGAATTTTCCTCCAAAATAAATTCCTCAAATTAATTAAATTAACTCTTTAATTTAATTAATTGGTCTTGACTTAACTCCTTAAGTCAACTAACTTAACTCTTTAAGCTAGAAGGTACTAGCTTAACTCCTAAAGTTAACTTGACAAATTATGTAACACCCCTAGAAATTATTTAATTGGTAGAAATTCTTTTTAATATTTTTGTTCTTATAAATTTTAATCATTTAGGCATTTTGAATAGTTTTGGGGCCAATTTGCAATTTTAGAGAACCTAATTGAACATTCTTGAAACTTTAGGGGGTTTGCATAGAATAAATCATGGCCAAAAGGGCCAATTTTAAGCACTAATAAGTCTAGAGGTTAGAATTTAAAAGAACAAATTTTTTATTGGACTGAATTAAAATAAAAACAAAACTTGAAGGGTCAAATTCTAAATAAGGAAAATTGGATTTTATAAAGTTGACCAATTCTTTCTTCTTCTACATTTTTCCTTTCTTCCTTCACCGAGAACCTTCTCCATCTCTTCTGGCGAACTTCATCGGCCCTGACCATCTCCTAAAACTAAACCGATATTCAGCTTCTCTTCCTTACCAGCAAACTGGTGACACCACATGCAACCATAAACCAATGTGAAAGCCGAATGGGCGACGGTAGAGCTTGGTGGGTTTCTATTTTCTGGCGACTTTGGAGGTAGACTAAGGGTGATTTTTGACGAGTTGAGCTTGGTGAACAAACTGGTAGCTTCAAATTCTAGTTTTAGCTACCAACGGTGGAGGAATTGAGCAAAAACTGCGACGCGGCGAGTGGTGGTGCTAAAGGATTTAGGCTAAAATTGAGCTTCAATTTGGCATCAAATGTAAAAATTAAGTTGGGCATTGGATTTTTGGAGTTGAGAGGTTTCGATTAGTGGTGGCGTTGCTCATCTCCGATAGTGCTGAAGCGATAGTCTCTTTAGCTTGTCGCGATGATCGTGGCGACGTGCTCAGTTTATGATCAAATCTTGGGTAAAGAAGTTGGTTCGAAGATATTGCATATATATATACATATATACATATATGTTGTATCGTTATTCTTATTTACCTTGTACTATGCCAAGAATAAAGAATGGATATATGATTGGTATATATATTTCCATGCATGGATTATTATATAGTTTAGTAGACCCGTATATGTCTCATTATATGCTAATTGGGATTAATTAAGTTATTCAAGGATTTAAACCTTAAATTTGTGGATTTTATTGAAAAATCGACTATGCATGAGATATGCACGGACTGTATATAAGCGTTAGTGGACCAAGATCTATGTTATTATATGTTAAGTGTTGGTTAATTAAGTTTAATAAATAAGAAAACCCTAATTTTATGAATTTGGGACACTGATATGAGGTTAATTAAGTAATTAGGAAATTGATTATATATATATATTGCTCGTATCGCTAGGAACCCTGTAACTGATAATAAATTAGCGGCATTATTAAGAGTATTTCTTAACGATAATTCCAATGAATTTTTGTACCAAATTAATTGGGTAGTTACTAATTCTAGACAGTTAATAGTAATATTTTAATTATTGAAGTTTATTTTGGTCGAATGTGGATTTTGATAAGTAAATTATTTTTTGGTTAGGTGACGAAGAGAAGGAAACTGCAGATTGGTAGATTGTAATCACATTTCTAAGGCTTTTGAGGTGAGGGTCTGCCACTATGGCACTTTCCCATACTGGTTTGTTATCATGATGAACCCCTGTGAGGGTTTCTGTTTGACTTGATTTTGAAACTTATTGATTCTCGATTATCAAATTTCATGACTCGCTTGCATTCTTGAATGTTATTATATGCTTGAGCCCATTCTAGTGCCCATAATTTATTTACATTGTCAGATTTATGTCCCTTATACTCCAACCTTGTCGGCTAACCCCATGTTCTTGACATTTGTGAAAGTAATATATAAAATGCTTTGGTAGACCTATTTGTGTTAAAAGTCCTCCTAATTTGTTCATATACCTTGTTTATTGGAATAGTCCTTGCTGGCCATTATTGGATAATGTTATGCCTTGTAAATTGTAAATCTTGTAAAGTTCCGAAATGTTCATGTTATTACTTTAAAAGTTGAATTGATATCTGTTGGCATTATATCATTCAACCCATGATGACACCCTTAGGAAGTTCAACCTAGAGGGATGCCATGGGAAATTGGGTTGGGGCTAGGTCCGAAAAGATGGCCAAGTAGAATGGTCCGACGATGACAGATCTCCCAACTAGTACCCACTTACAAGTAGCTGGAGGTAGTGAACTGTGAGTGGCAGGATCTGGCTGGAGGTAGTGAACTGTGAGTGGCAGGATCTGGCATGCCGTCGACCATTCCATAAAAACAAGTTGTTACATGTCGAGCTGTGTGCTCGAGCAAATGGAGAGATAAGGAGAAAATTTTCATGTTTAGGTTAAAGGCTATTATAAAGTTATCTTGTATTCATCAAAGAGCAATAAGAAAGGATGCCAACAGGCCAGCTAAATGTTTGCATGTTTCATACTTATATGAGTCTAAATTTTATTTTCGTCAATCATGAACTGATTATCTGATTTATTATCAATGACCTTGTTGTTGCCATTGAAATTCAACATTTTTCCTCTATCTCCTGTTATGTATTTCCCTCATTGAGTCCTTAAGACTCACCCTCTTTGGTAGTCTTTATTCTTTTCCTAGATAGGTCCAAGTGAGAAGTAGAGGCTCACGCTTTGGGTGGAAGTCATTTTGTAATAGATTAGGTGTTATGATTATACATATAGTCTACACCTGATCGAGACAACTATCTAAGAGATGCTATGAGGATGTTTGTATGAAACTTAAGATATTTGGTTGTACATAATATGCTCTATCGAGTGATATATTGGGTTAGTGCAAGTTGTTTTTCCCTTGAGCTGGTTAAATTCTTGATTCCCCAGTTATCATTTGATTTAGATTTAAGTTTGAATTAGTGGCTCCCTAGCTTAGAAGTCATCCCGAGTGGGGGCGCTACAAATTAATTGTCATATGGACATAATTAAATTAACTCCTTAATTTAATTGGTTTAATTTAACCCTTTAAATTATTTTAATCAATTTAACAATTAAATGAATCAAGCTAAAATGACTAAAAATTAGCCAACCGATTTTTCTCAACAAAAGCGGTCATACCGAATTTTCTAACTCTTAGAAAATTTCTTCTATCAAATAGAACTTCCTTTAGGCTTTTGTATGTGACCCATTATGTTCTCCCATTCATTAGAAATAGGCTCACAACAATTGTGATATTTTGAAAATTGAAATATTTTTATTAGTTTAAACTCCTTTGAACTAATAACTCATTCAATTAATCTATATTAATTGAAGAGTACCCAATCTTCATGGTCAATGTCTAGCCTCAAGCCCATGGAGCCCAACTAATTGGTCAAAATAAATATGCTCTTGGTGAACCCTTCTAGTTTTACACTTACCATGCAAATACGGTCTTTTCTTCTCCTATATCCCGAAAGAGGCCTAGGGTAAGATATTCGTCGGCTTCCTAAAAGCCTCGATAACTATATATCTAATCCTGATTCCGATTTATGACCTCATCTTTGAAAAACTACTTTTTCAAATTGTCATATTGCCTTGCGCAAGAATACCTTGGAATCAATCATAACAGAATACATATAAGATCACTCACCCTTCACAATGATAAAGAGAAGGATTCTATCTTAGATCTCATAAACCTCTATATCTAAGTAGCTCATACCTACTCTCAACCCGGATGACCCACTAAATGGTCAAGGAAGAGTTAAGGTATGAAGATATAAACACAAGGTTACTATAGATCCTCAAGTCTAATGACTAATTATATGCACTAGTGTAAGTTGGAGAACTTATCACTACCAACTTGCCACTTTGGCTATCTAGTGGACTCTCTGGCCGGGCCATCAGTGAACTTGTTCTATAACAAGCACCCATATCTAACATAGATTACTCATGAAACGAAGTAATATTCGACTCCTTGGATTTATGCATCGTTAGTGCAAGTGTATCTGAATCTTAGATGCCCTGTCTAATAAGATTCTATGACTTTGAATATTTTAATATCACAATCGTGTAAGACTTATTTCATGATCATCACCCATTGTTTGATCAAGCCCCGTACTCATGTGTAATCTAAGGGCTTCAATCAAATGCTAGTGAAGTAAAATAAGTATAAGATGAAGATGGCTATTTAATATGAATACTATTCAATCAAGATTGTCTCATAGGTGAAATAGTTTACATGCCAATCTAATTGGCTGCGGGGCGCTATTCCAACAATCTCCCACTTTCCCTAAAGTTAATTCTCTATAGTCTTAAAATCCATCTTCTCAAGATGTCCTTCAAAGACCTTTTGCATTAGGGTTTTAGTTAATGGATCTGCTATATTCTCTTCTGAGGTTACCATCTCCACTAGGATGTCGCATCTTTCAATGATCTCATGAATCAAATGATATGGCCTCAAAATGTGCTTGGATTGCTCATGAGATCTTGGCTCTTTTGCTTGCACAACCGCTTCGCTGTTGTCACAGAAGACAACTACAAGCTCAGTAATGCTGGACACTACGTCCAATCTCGGATGAAGTTTTTCATCCAATCACCTTCATTTGTAGCTTCTGAAGTTGCAATATATTGCACCTCTATAGTAGAATAGGTCGTGGTGTCTTGTTTGGAACTCTTCCAACTCACCACACCGCCACTGAGGCAAAATATAAACTAGAATACCAATATTCCTCAAGTTTCAATTCTCCATTGCCATATACCAAAAACAAATTCTTAGTTTTTCTGAAGTACTTAAGGATTGCTTTAATGGCTTTCTAGTGACATTCACTGGGGTTGGATTGAAAGCGGCTTGTAACACTTATAGCATGTGCTACATCTGGCCTTATACATTGAATGGTATACATTATGCTCCCTATAGCGAACGCATAAGGCATGTGGGACATTCTACATCTCTCATCATCAGTCTCAAGGGCCATAGACTTAGAGAGATGAAGACCGTGTCCTATAGGGCTGAATCCCTTCTTGGATTCTCCTATACTAAACCTTTTTAGTATTTTGTCAATGTACGGTGTTTGGATAAGCCCCAGCATCATGTTCGATCTATCTATATAGATACATATTCCTAATACATAGGATGCTTCTCCCAATTCCTTCATGAAGAATTGTGTAGATAACTATGCTTTAGTACGCTAACATTTCTCTCTTATTCCCAATGAGAAGAATGTAAGAAGAATGTTATCAACATAAAGCACAATAAACTGTATGCTTCTTCAACTAGCATTCTTGTACACACAAGATTTATACACTTTTTTGACAAAGCCAAATGATTTGGCTGTCTTATCAAAACGTATGTTCCAACTTTAGGATGCATATTTGAGCCCATAAATGGACTTCTTGAGCTTGCAAATTTTTTGCTCATTCCTTTTAGATGTAAAACCTTGTGGTAGCACCATATAAATTTCTTTTTCAATGTTTCCATTGAGGAAAGTAGTTTCGCATCCATTTGTCATCTCTCATAGTCATAATATGCGGCTATGGCAAGTAAAATCCTAATGGAATCAGGCATAGCCACCGGTGAAAAGGTTTCCTCAAAATCAATACTGGGTCTTTGATTGTTACCCTTTGCCATTAGTCGCACCTTAAAGGTTATTACCTCTCAATTGACTTCTAGCTTTCACTTATAGATCCACTTGCAACCAAAAGATACTTTACTCTTCGGTGGATCTATCGAAGTCCATACTTTGTTTGAGTACATGGAGTCCATTTCAAATTTCATGGCATCTAGCCTATGTCCCAAATTTATGTCCAACATTGCTTCCTCATAGGTCTTCAGATCACTATCCAATTGGCCTATCTCATGCAAGAATCCAGACCTTTTAGGTTGTTTCTTGATTCGTTCCAACCTTCTCAAAGGTTGTGTGTAAGGCTCTTGATGTTCACTTATTTCTACCACTTGTGGAATTTGTTGATCATCTTGAACTTCATCAAGTTCAACAACAATATCATTTCTATCTAATAGAAATTCTTTTTCCGAAAAGATGGCGTTTCTTGAAACAAATGTCTTTTATTCCAAAGGATCATAGAAATAATAACGCAAAGACTCTTTTAGGTATTTCACAAACTTGCACAATGTGGACCTCATATCCAACTTATCTCCCCCTAACCGCTTGACATAAGCGGGAGACCCCCAACTCTTAGAAAAGAGTAAGAATGTGCTTTGTCATACCATATCTCATTTAGTATTTTTGGCACCAACTTCGAGGATACTATATTTAGTAACCTCGCCACCATTATTAAAGCGTATCCCAAAGGATATAGACACATTGAAAAAGCTCATCATGGAATGTACTATGTCCAATAAGGTATGGTTTCTCCTCATGGCTACTTCATTGTGTTAGGGTGTGTTAGCTAGAGTCCATTGAGAGAGAATTCCATTTTCTTTTATATAATCCAAGAATTTGATACTTAAGTATTCTCTCCTTTGATCCAATCGAAGAACTTTAATACTTAGTCCTAATAGCTTTTCTACTTCATTCCTATACTATTTGAACTTTTCAAAGGCTTCGAACTTATACTTCATAAGATACATATGTATGAACCGAGTATGATCATCGGTGAAGGTTATGAAGTATGAATAACCTCCTATCACACTAACCCTTAGTGGTCTACAAACATCCATACGAGTCAAATCCAAAGGACTTGTGGTTAGTTCCATTTGTCCCACAAAATGAGCATTGGTCATTTTTCCTGTTAAACAAGACACAAGTAGGAAGGTCCTCTATGCCACTAACATTTAGTGCTTTGAGGGCTTCTAATTTGTTCATCTTATTTTTAAAAATATGTCTAAATCTTGCATGAAACAAGATGACATCTTCTTGGTTATCTAATTTTCTTTTTCTTTATTCAATGTGCAATAATGATGGTTGAGAATCTAAAATGTATAATTCATTGTTTAATGTACCTTGTGCTACTAAAGAACCATTATTGCCCTCAAATTCCCATTAGATAAAGAAAAATCATATCCTTCATTATCTAAAATAGGAATAGAAATAATGTTCTTAATAAAGCTGGGTATATAATAGCAAGGATCAAGTACAATGTAGGAGTTCCCTAAGTCTAACTTGCTAATGCCTTTGACTACGGCCGCAACTTTTGCTCCATTGCCTAAGTATAGGATCATATCCTTATTATCGAAACTCCTTCTTCTTTCCATCCCCTGTAACAAATTACAAACATGAGAACCACATGCGATATCAAATACCTATGAGGAAGAATTTGTCGTTAAGTACACTTCAATAAAGTACATATCCTTCCGAAGGGTCGCAAGATACTCCTTGCAATTTCTCTTCCAGTGGCCTTTCTCGCTACAATAGAAACAAGTAAAATCAGCTTTCACCTCTTTCTTTTTCTTGATAGCCCCTAAACTTTTCAAGGGTTGCTTTCCCTTAGAGGAAGAACTCTTCTTCCTTTTACCTCCCTTTCTAGCACCCCTAGAGCCCTTAGACTTGAAGGAGGAAGCAAGCATAGGAGGTTTATCTTTCTTTGCTTCAGTGGTCACCAACATATTAACCAACTCATTAATCTTTACTTCTTACTTCATCATGTTGAAGTTCATAATGCATTGATCAAATGTGCTAAGCAATGAATGAAGGATCAAATCTACATAGAGCTCATTGTCATAACTACATCCAATTAACCAAGCTTTTCAATGAGACTGATCTTTTTATGGCCATGATCATGGACACTTGAGCTATTATTCATTCTAGTATGGAAGACTTCCTTAGATAATGAGAACCTTTCATATCTAGTTTGCACGCCATACAACTTTTGTATGTGCAAGTAAATCTCTTGAGCAGTTTTCATGTGCTTGTGAGACTTTTGGGGCTCATTGGACATAGAAGCCAACATGTGGTAACATATTTGTAGATCATCATCTTCCCACTTCATGAATGTTTCACCTACTTCATTGTCAGCATCATCGCCAATGGTGTCCGGTGGACTTTGAGTAAGCACATAAGTCCTCCTATCAGAATCAAGAATAATTTTGAGATTTTTAAGCCAATCTTGGAAGTTAGGCCCGGTGAGTTTATTGGTTTTCAAGATAACATGAGCGCATTCTTAGCTATTTTGATTTGAAGATTTAAAAAATCTACAAAGGCGAAAAAGATAGTATAGCCATGTGATTGAATATTGATATTGAAAACATGTTCATAGACTTTCAAACATGTTTTTCTCCCACTATTTTATCAAACTCCTCAACCCCTTAAGGAATTTAGGAAATCTCATTTCATAATAAGACTCAAGGCCCTAAGGACTTGTAGTGGATCTACGACTAGTGAGAAATCCACAAACAATCCTAAGGTAAGCAACTTTTGCTAATTGCATCTCTATACAACCCTTGATATATTTTGCCTCACTTTTCATGTAAACCCACAACTCGTGCAACATCTACATTACTAGATGTTAAGTCAGACCTACCAATCAAGCTTTGATTCCAAACTGCACTAGGTCATTCCACAACTCGTGAGACAATGCGTAGAAAGTGTCAAATCAAAGGTGCATCGTATGCTAAGTATGTGATTACAACTTTCCACCCTATGTGTGACCCACGACTCGTGAGACATCACACAAATGTGACAGCATCGTTATGCCACATACTATTGGTAGAAGGCATTGATTAATTAAAATGACTTCTAATTTATATCCATTTTGACTTAATATTTGAAAGCACTTAGACTCCTCTTAGTGGAGGGATTTTCTTACTTGCAAAGATCTCATCAATTTTATTTTGTTATTTAGGTTTTCTATATCCTAACCATACATCTTATACATCAATAGGATAAAGAAAGCATAAGTAAGTAAATACGCCTAGCATGCTCCTAGAGTGAATGACCATGAGCCTCAATCAAATAGTACACTTTCGAGCCATAGGTGCACTATTTAGTTGATTTTAAGTGGGTTGATTAAATCTTGCTATTACATAATTGTATCCCATACAATCATGGGTCTTCATGCCTCCAATGGTCTTCTTGTATCCTTACAACATTTACATGAGAAATAAATCCTCACTCCTAGTGATTTTACTCTCATAACATTTTCAAGATAGAAATTAAGAGACATTCAAGCCCCAATCTAATACAACCCTTTTCAACAACTTAAAACAAATAAAATCAATATTAAAGGCTCATGTTCATCCATATTCATTCATCATCGATTCAACAATTAAATGTACAATAAATAAGAATCGACATTCAATTCCACAATTAAATGTTTATCTCATAAACAATTAATTAACTAGCAAATATGCATAACTATTATGCATCTCATTTTTGTACCAAATTGAAGACTAACTTGAACAAGATTTTAAAAGCAATAAAAATTGTCAAACATAATTTTGAGAACTTGCACAACATTTGTACATCTAATTAGCATGATTTAGATTAATTTTGATCACAAAAATGACACAAAATGACCTTAAAACTTGCCCAAAATGAGACTAAGCACTGCTGCCTAGCCAGGCGACACGGCCGTGTGGCAAGTGTGTGCCAGGCACGTCCACTACACAGCCAGGGCTGGCAGCCTCCCCTATTTTTGGTTAAGAACCGAGTCAATGTCTTTTTGGTCCAATTTTTGTGCACCAAAAAATTATGGACACTACCATAATATAATCACACATATTAGGCAAATTTTTAGATTTAAAACACCTTTTAAAAATAGAAATTCATGTGCTTAAACATGCTTCAAATTCAAGTTAAGTAAGAATCAAAGTTCTTCAAAAATCTCCAATTAACTCCAATCCAATTAGATCTAAAAATGACCAAAACACCTTAAGGCTAAATTAAACATGCTATATCAACATATAACATCATCCAATGCTAAATCAATATTTATCAAAAGCATCCATGAATCAAAATAATACTAACATATAAATTAACATGTAAAGCACATATTAGCATATTTCAATCCATCATTGAAGGCGCCACATGCATCATCAACCAAACACTCAAATCCATGAATTAGATCAAATATTTGGTTATCTAGATCAATTCATCACATCAATCAATCAAACAAAAATCCAAATTAAAGCATGAATTAGGCTCTGATACCACTTGAATAAAGTGTAGCACAAGGATCCAAGTTATAAAGCAAAAATAACTAAATAAAACTTGACTACACTTCATTCAAGGATCTCATCATGATATTAAGATGGATTCAATTTTATAAAAATACCTTGATTGCTTAAATCCAAGGTAGAAATGGATGACAAGAGTGAACACCTCAAAACTATTGATCCTGGCGCAGCAGAGAACTGGCAACAATTTCCCAAGAAAATCACCTTCGATTGAGCTAAAATTTGGATAGAAACACATCAACACCTTTGAGGATCCCCAATAAAAATTTTAGAAAAAACAAAAATTGGCAAGGCCTCCAAAACAACCTCCAAACATTCTGCATTGCAGTACATCTTCAAGAGCAAAGCTCCCCAAGCATGAAGCCTCTAACGCAATGATCCACACACCCAAGGAAAGATCCAATGTTCCATTAATTAGGTAGATCACTAGAGAAAGAAGAAGAGAAAAGGTTGAATTTGTGGAGATGAAGATGAGAAATGTGTGAAACTTCAACATATGAGTGGATCACACTTTTGGAGGAAAAATGGAATCTTAGCATCACATGCTTTATATGTCCAGCCACTTCACTCAATTTATAGATTTGGAGGTGTGATGCAAGTTGGAATCACACCCTCCATCAGGTGGTGTGCCAACTGAGCAAGCCACTTGCATGGAAATGTGAATTTCACTTGCATTTGGATTTAATTTGACTTTACATTTCATTCTCATTAAATGTCTTTCAAATTAATCCCAAATTAACCTCAAATGAACTTCTTCATTTGAATTTCCCTCCAAATAAATTTCTCACGTTAAGTAAATTAACTCTTTGATTTAATTAATTGGTCTTGTCTTAACTCCTTAAGTTAACTAACTTCACTCTTTAAGCTAGAAGATGTTAGCTTAACTCCTTAAGTTAACTTGACTAATTAATTGTCATATGGCCTCAATTAAATTAACTCTTTCATTCAATTGATCTAATTTAACTTCTTAAATTATTTTGATCAATTGAACAATTAAATCAATCCAGCTAAAATGACTAAAAATTAGCCAACCGATTTTTCTCCACAAAAACAGTCATACCAAATTTTCTAACTCTTAAAAAATTCCTTCTATCAAATAGAACTTCCTTTAGGTTTTTGTATGTGACCCATTAGGTTCTGCCATTCATTAGACATAGGCTCGCAACAATTCTGATATTTTGAATATTGAATTATCCGCATTAGTTTAAACTCCTTTAAGCTAACAACTCATTCAATTAATCTCTATTAGTTGAAGAGTACCCAATCTCCATGGTCGATGTCTAACCTCAAGCCCATGGAGCCCAACTAATAGGTCAAAATGGATATGCTCTTGGTGAACCATTCTAGCTCTACGCTTAGCACGCAAATATGGCCATTCCGTCTCCTATATCCTGAAAGAGACCTAGGGCAAGATATTCATTAGCTCCCTACTAGCCTCGATAACTATGTTTCTAATTCTAATGTTCGAATTTGATTTATGACCTCATATTTAAAAAACTCCTTTTCCAAAATGTTATATTGCCTTGGCAATGACTCGTTGGAATCGATTATAATAGAATACATAGGAGATCACTTGCCCTTCACAAAGACAAGGAGACAGATCGCATCTTAGATCTCACAAACCTTTATGCCTAAGTAGCTTACACTTAATCTCAATCTGGATGGCCCGCTAAGTGGTAAAAAAAGAGTCAAAGTATGAGGACCTAGACACGAGGTTGACATGGATCATTAGGTCTAAAGACTAATTATATGCATTAGCGTAAGCTAGAGAACTTGCCACTACTGACTTGCCACTTTAGCTATCTAGTGGATTCTTTGGGCGGGCCTTTAGTGAACTTGTTCTCTATCAAGCACCCACTAATATGCAACTATGTCTAACATAGTTTGCTCATGAAACGAAACAATATCCAACTCCTGGGATTTAGGCATCATTAGTGGAGGTCTATCCGAATCTTAAATGTCCTGTCTCATAAAATTCTATGACTTGGAATATTTTAAGATCATGACCATGTAAGACTCATTTGATGATCATCACCTAGCGTCTGACCAAGTTCTGTAGTCATGTGTGATCTAAGGGCTTCAATCAAATGCTAGTGAGGTGAAATAAGCATAAGATGAAGATGACCATTTAATATGAATATCATTCAATCAAGATTTTCTCACAAGTAAAACAGTTTACATGCCAATCTAATTGGTTGCATGGCATTATTCCAATATGCCGTTTAATGTACGAAACCGAATGTAGCATGCGCTCTAAGCATTACGAACCACTATCGATCCGATCAAGGTGAAAGTCACTAGAAAGCCATAAAAGCAATCCTTAAGTACTTACGAAAAACTAAGGACTTATTTTTGGTGTATGACAATGGAGAATTGAAACTTGAAGGGTTTTCAGATTCTAGTTCCCAATCCGATGAGGATGACTTTAAATCCAAACAAGATACCACGGCTGATTCCACCACTTGGGCGAAATATATTGTGGCTTTGGAGACTGCAAAAGAAGGTGTTTGGATGAAAAACTTCATCTAAGAGTTGGATTTAGTACAAAGCATTAGAGAGCATGTAGTTCTATTTTGTGACAATAATCGAGCCATTATGTGAGCAAAAGAACCAAGATCTCATCAACGATCCAAACACATTTTGAGGTATTATCCATTGATCCATGAGATCATTGATAGAGTCGCTATCTAAGTGGGGAGGCTAGCCTCATAAGAGAATATAGCAAATTTACTAACTAAAGCCCTATCGAGAAAGTTCTTTGAAGGACCTCTTGAGAAGATGGGTTTAAAGGCCATGGGGAATTGGCTTCAGAGCCAGCGAAAGATTGTTGGAATAGTACCCCACAACCAATTAGGATTAGCATGTAAAAAGTTGTTCCACTTGTGAGACAATCTTGATTGAATTAATGTTATTTTATAAAATGGCACTACAACAAAAAAGCTCTTTTGTGACGCTTCAAATAATGTAGCAATAGGCTAAAATTTGTAGCAAAAGGTATTTTGCTACAAATTTGCTACGAATTTGATCCCATAGAGAATACAGCCGTGACCAATACTTTGCCACGAAAAAAACCCGTAGCAAATGCTTTTTGCTATGAAATTTTTATCTTTCGTTACGGTTTGTTCTTCATTGCAAATAAGTGTTGCAAAAGCCTTCTTTTTGGTACAGAGTAGATGATCGTAGACAAAAATGCTTTTACTACAACTAACACATGTAGCAAATAATTCAAAATTACTTCAAAATTTATTTGTTAGGGCTGGCTTGGCATAGCAAAAACCTTTATTATATACCTATATATAATATTATTATAATTATTGATTATAGTTTTTCCTGGCATTTGAAAAGCTCTATAACTATTTCAGTAGGAGCACCTAAATTAATAACCACAACCAGCAAATCAAAATACAAAAATCATAAGCATAAAAAAAATTTCATTGATACAAAAATTTAATATATTACCATAATAACCAAGAATTCCTATTGCAAAACATTAAATACATTATTTTTCAAATTCATAAAATTACTAAGTCGGTAAGTATTAATACCACATTTTGGAAGCTAGGAAAAATACATCATCATCATCATTAATAAAAGTTTAGAGGAGAATATATCATCATTGACAAAAAACTATATGTTCAACTACTTATCAAAAATGCTAGGAACATGTGCGGATTTTGTCTTTACATTTCCATAACTTGCAACAAGACAAAATAAATAATAAATAGCTGAAATTATAATTTCTCGAAGACATATTTTAAATTGTTGGAACAAAAAAAAAAAAAGTAAAGTCTTATAAGTACATCGGCCAATTCCCAATCAATTCATTTGTGAACAACTTCTCCAATAGTCTTTAAATCATCATGATGGATAAATAGTTAAGCATTTGGCATCAAAGCCTTTTCTACATAGACCTTCACAAGTAGGCTTTTCTCATTCAACAAATATTATCTCAACAACAATGACGTGTGCCAAAATCTTTTGGGTATTTCATGACAAAATATGTACACACAAGTCCCAACCTAAGAGAGCACCATTATATTACAGCGAGTATGGAAAGAAAATAAATATTCAAATTGAACAAAGCACAAACCAAAAAGAGCAGTTATATATGTTGTTTAGAATGTATACTAAGGTGCAATCAATTAACTTGCAACAATCAAGAAAGAAATTTATAAGACATTATTCCATGAAGGTGGGTATTGATGTCACAATCCAAAAACAATATGCACATCAGAAACCAACAAGAAAAATAAGTCATCATAAATACCTCCTAGTTTTCAATTCTAAAAGAATCATCAGACACATTCAAGTTTAGTTCATGGGAGCTTGATGCATCTTTAACCTACAAGTTTCATCTTGATGCATCTTTCTCATACTTATCTGGAATAAAGATCAAAAGAATAAGTAATGAGCTTTAGTACCTAAATTAAGCATCATATTGAGCTTTGGTACCTAAATGGAGTATCACATTGAAAGGTCTCATATGGTAAGTTAGTATATACTACTAGATACAAAATATTAAGTTGCTGCTCCACTTCATGAGCATAATTCATTGTTGCTCCTTAGGTTAATTTGCTAGTTAGGACACCAATTGTTGGCGATCATTGAATAACAAATATTAAGTTTGACAGAGCATACATAAAGTTTTTTTCCCCCAAGGCTTGCTCGTGTTGGACACCTAATTGTTAAGAATCTATTGTAATTGAATTCAAGTGAATGCCAGTTTGGAATTTGAATGGACTCGAAAAGAGCCATGTTACATCTATTGAGTTACTATATAATAGGAAGCCTTTTGGAAATTAGTTGGCACACTTTAAATGAGGTTGGTTCCTTGCCATTAACAAACATTTTCTTTTACAGAATAGATAAGGTATACAATTCGATCGATCAATGTAACTTTATTGAATGAAAGTACTCTATGATGCTTTAAATCAATTATTGAATTTTCATAAAAGGAAAATGAAATTCTTTAACAATAATAATTAGTTTCAGTAGGTGCTGTTGCAGTATTTCCTGTGCACGACCAGGAATTTGATGAGTGGAGCAGAGGATTTAGTGGTGGAATTTTTCAAAACTGTTTTTCTGGGGTACTCTTTGAAGTGTTGAGAACATCTCTGCCAATTTTCATAGTGATACGATTCCGTTTGACCAGCGAACAAAAATTATATTTATAGAGTGACAGTGCAGTGGCATTTTCATAAGTTTAGAACATTCCAAGTGCAATTCCACAATCATGATGAATTGGATGAGGCTGATATTTGACAAAAGTAGAGAGGAAGTCTTGAGCTACATTTCAACAAGTGAGTGATTTTGTGCTCAGACAAGATAGATACCAAAGGTGCTAAGAATGGAGCACAATTGACGAATGAAGGAGTTTGTTGGTTTTATGCTTGTCAACAAATAAATGTGTATTTTAGATGATGAAATGTCTGGCAAAGATGATAATAATTATGGTATTGATGATGTCATTCATGAAGAAGAGAGTGAGGAAGATGATGATGAACAGCACGAGAAATTCATTATATGAAAACTAATACGACTAGTAGGAAGGATCCCATGCTGATAACCATAAATCAAAAGCATGGAAAAGAAAATTTTCTGATTCCAGGGACTAGTGAATGCTGCCAATAGAACTCTCCTAGCTCAAAAGAAATTAGCCATAGCAAGAATACCTATTCAGACACAAATGATGACATTATTTCTTACGAGCACTTTCAAAAAATAAAAGAGTTTAAGGCTAATAAGGAAGCTTAGGGGAGCCTTAACTCAGTATGTATTCAAGCTTCCAAGCTCAAATCAACTTAGCCTCAAGAGGGTTGATTGATGTGGCCATACTTGAGGCTAACATACGAAAAAGATTAACCAACAACAGCAATCCAGCAAACGATCATGAGGAATTCGAGCATGGAAATAATCTCCAGTAAATCAATTCATTATTATCTATTTTCAATCTGTTTGGCAAGTACTTATTTATCAAAAGGAGATGAAAATTGCCCAACGTACCAACTCTTCTCTTGTCAATCATACTAAACAATCTAAAATTAATTATTTCCATCAAGTTAATTGAACAGGAATTTCAGCTAATGAATCAAATTTTACCCAAGAAAACAAAAACAAAAAATAAAGTTGCAAAAGAAGTCACCATTGAAGAATTAAAATGCAAAAACAGATGGTGACTCCATGCAAACTCCAACTATATATCACAAATACCAACAAAAATTAATTTACCACAAATACACAAATACCAAATAAAAACTAATTTAGTATCTGATTGAAAACATCATAAAACAAGTAAAGCTCCAACATCACACCTCATATTCATGTGATTTACATGTATCAAGGAGAGTAGAACTGCAAGAGAACAACCTTCAATAAAGCTAGGGTTTCGCAGAGAAGGTGGAATAAAATTGATATTATTAAGCATGAGTAAATTAACAAATAAAATGGAGAAATTTGAAATAACAAGTGAATAAAGAACTTACCAGGAATTGGGGGTTTTGTGACTGGAGTAAGAAATAAGTATAACTTACCATATTAGAGAAATTCAAACTAGAAAATGCAGAATATCATCAGCAAATAACAAAATGTACAAATAATTAAGATCTGTGAAAAACAAACACCATAGGATTAAGATAAAGTAACAAAAGCTTACCAGATAAAATGTTTTGGCGATTCTAAAAATAAAAATAAAATCATTCAGAACCTAGGTATATGGTCGAGAAAATTGCAGTAAAGTAACGAAAGCTTGCTAGAAAAACATAAGGAATAGACTATGCTTCACCATTTTCACTAGGAAGCTGTTTTAATGGCTTGAGTTTTCTTCTATCCATGCTTTTTCGCCTTTCGGACCATGGATCTGTGCATAAGACTAGTGATAGCCCATTATTGAGAGAGTGGGTGGCGACCGGGCATGTGAGCTGCAGATGGGCAGAAGAGAGGGAAAATATGTGAGGGAAAGAAACGAAACAGGAGGAGGGAAAAAATAGGGAAAGAAAAGGGAAACCAGAGGGAAAAAGACAGAGGAAAGAAATTGGGAAAACAAAGAAAAAAAATTCTTTGTTAGACAATAAAAAAATTGGAAAATTGTGGGTGAAAACCAAAAAAAGAAAAAGAAAGAAAAGAAAAAGAAAAAGATTTTGTGCGTGAATTTTAAGTAAAGTGACTAGTAAAATTTTATGGTAGAAATTGACTAGAAAATTGGCACCAACTTTTGAAACTAATGTTTTTACTACATAAAAATACACTTTTTACTACGAATTTTATAGTGTACCAAGTAATTGTTTTTATTATGCTATTTAAGCGTAGTAAAAAGCTAATACGATGTAGTTTTGGTATTTCTTTTGCTACACAGTCATTTCTATAGCAAAAAAATGCTTTTTGGAATGACATCTTGCACGTAGTAAAAAAATTCGTAATAAAAAGCTCTTTTTCTTGTAGTGTGGTTATAATTATCTTATGCATTTTATTCTTCACTTGCATTTGATTGAAGCCCGTAAATCATACAAGGCTATGGGACTTGGTCACACATATGATGGTGATCTTGAAACAAGTCTCTAAGGTCATGATTTTAAATACTCCAATTCATAGAATCTTACGAGAGGTGGCATCTATAATTCAAATAAACTTGCAATAACGATGCATGATCCAAGGGGTTGGATATTGACCCATTTCATGGGCAATCTATTGGAATAGTGCCTCACAGCTAATTAGATTAACATGTAAACTATTTCACTTTGTGATACAATCTTGATTTATTGATATTCATAATAAATGGCCATATTTATCTTACGCTTATTTTCTTCACTAGTATTTGGTTGAAGCACTTAGATCACACAAGACTATGGGATATGGTGATGCACTGGGTGGTGATCATGAAACAAGTCTTACACGATGTGATCTTAAAATATTCAAAGTCGTAGAATCTTATAAGACAAAGCATCTAAGATTTGGATAGACTTACACTAATGATGCATAAATCCAAGGGGTTGGATACTACTTCGTTTCATGAGCAATCCATGTTAGACATGGGTGCTTGTTAGAGAACAAGTTCACTGAAGTTTAGCCCGGAGAATACACTAGCAAGTTGGTAGTGGCAAGTTTTTTAGCTCATGCTAGTATATATAATTAGTCCTTAGACTTGAGGATCCATGTTAACCTTGTGTTTAGGTTCTTATGCTTTGACTGTTCCTTGACCACTCTACAGGTCATCCGGTTTGAGGTTAGGTATAAGCTACTTAAGCATGGAGGTTTGTAAGATCTAAGATGGGATCCATCTCCTCATCGTTGCAAAAGGCGAGTACATCTCCTATGTATTCTATAATGATTAATTCCATGAAATTCTTGCGCAAGGTAGCAGTATGACAATTTGGAAAGGAGTTTTCCAAAGATGAAGTCATAAAAGGGATTCAAATATTAGAATAGGAACATAGTCATCAAGGCTATTAGGGAACCTGCAAACGTCTTACCCTAGGCCTTTTTTAGGAGATAGGAGAGGAAGGACCGTATTTGCATAGCAAGCCTAGAGCTAGAATGGTTCTCCAAGATATTATTCATTTCGGCCAATTGGTTGGGCTCCATGGGCTTGAGGTTGGACATCGACCATGAAGATTGAGTACTCTTCAATTAATGGTGATTAATTGAATTGAGTTTTTAGTGTAAAAGAGTTAAAATGAATGTGAATATTTCAATATTCTAAATATTATAAAAGTTGTGAGCCCATGTCCAATGAATGGTAGAACTTAATGGGTCACACACAAAAGCCAATAGGAAGTTATATTTGATTAAGGGAATTTTCTAAGAGTTAGAAAATTTCTTGGTGACCAATTTTGTGGAGGACAATGGTTGGCTATTTTTTGGTCATTTTGGCTTGATTAATTTAATTATTAAATTGATCAAAATAATTTAAAGTGTTAAGTTAATCCAATTAAATTAAGGATTAATTGGTGTCATATGACTATCAATTGCTCAACCTAAGGAGTTAAGTTAACACATTTTACCTTAAAGAGTTAAGCTAATTGACTTAAAGAGTTAAGGCAAGACCAATTAATTAAATTAAGCGGTTAATTTAATATTGTGAAGAATTAATTTTGGATTCAAATGAAAGAGTTTATTTGAAGTACATTTAGAATTTATTTGGATGACTTTCATGAGATGAAATGAAGATTCCAAATGTAATTCAGATGCGAGTGAAATTCACATTTCATATGCCACTTGCGTGCTTAGTTGGCACCAAGCCTCATGGGAGCCGGGCACCCTCCCTCCTCTATAAATAGAGGTAGCTGGCAACTTACCTTTGCAATGTATGTTAGATTCCACTTTTCCCTCTAATTTCTAAGATTCATTCATATGTTGAAGTTTCACGGCTTCTTCACCTTCCCTCATCAAATCCGCCTTCATGATTTCTTCTCTCCTTGGTTTTTCAACTGACTAAGAATTGTTTGGAATTTTCCTCTGGTGTGTGGATCATCACATTAGAGGCTAGACAATTGGATAGCTTTGCTCTTTGGAGATCCACTGCAGGGGCAAAAACTTTGGAGTCGAATTTCAAGATCTTACCGATCTTATTTTTTGCTGAATTTTACTAAATCCTCATCAAGTTATTGGTGAGGAACTGTCAAATTTTCAGCAAATTCGGAGGTGTTTTGATAGGGCAAAAGTTGCTAAGTTGCTAATGTGCCAAAGAAAGATAGCTTTGATGAGTTCAAGCCTTTCTTCTATTCTACCTTGGATTTTTGAGCAATCAAGGTATTTATCTTCTTCCAAATCCATTTTGCAACATGATTTGAACCTTGGAAAATGTGTAGTCAATTTTTTATTTAGCTTTATTTGCTTTATTTCATGGATTATTGTGCTACACAGTCCTTTAAGTGGTATCCTATTTCATGCTTTAATTTGGATTTTTGGTTGATTGATTCATGTGATGGATTGATCTAGATCTCCAAATACTTGATCCAGTTTATGAATTGGAGTGTTCGGATGATGATGCTTGTGGCTCCTTTGTTTGTGAATTAAATTTTGCTAATATGTGTTTTAAGAGTTAATTCATAAGTTAGTATGTTTTTGATTCATGGATTATTATGTTAAATTTTGATTTAGCATTTGATGATGCTATATGTTGATATAGCATGTTAAATTTTGCCTCAAGGTGTTTTGGCCAGTATTGCATCCAACTAGATCGTAGATTATAGGAGATTTTTGGAGAATTGTGATTTTCACTTAAACTTGATTTTTGAATCATGTTTGAGCACTTGAATTTTCATTTGTAAAAGGTGTTTTAGATTTGAAAATTCATCTATAATGTGTGATTTAGTGTTTAGGAGGTGTCCTAAATTTTTTGGTGCACAAAAATTGAGCCAAAAACACAATGACTCAATCCATACCTTCAAATAGGGTAATCTGCCAGCCTTAGCTGAGTGCTGGCTGAGCAGCAGGCACACCTGGTGCACACCAGCCACACGGCAGTGCACCCAGGCCGGCCAGTATTGGCCAATTTTGATTTTGGATGAGTGTTTATGAACTTTTGTGTTCGTTTTATAACCAAAAATGATCTAAAATCATGCTACATAGATGCACAAGTATTGTGCAAGTTCTCAAAATGATGTTGGACATTTTTGATTGCTTTTAAAATCTTGTTGAAGTTAATCTTCAATTTTGGTGCAAAAATGAGATTCACAATTGTTATGCTTGTTTTTTCTAGTTAATTAATTATTTATGACATAAGCATTTACTTGTGGAATTTGAATGTCAATTCTTGATTTATTGCTCATTTAATCGTTAAATGGATGATGAATGAATGGGGTTGATCATTAGTCTTTAATATTGATTTTATTTGTTTCAAGTTGTTGAAAAGGGTTGTATTAAATTGGGGCTTGCATGCCTCTTAATTTCTATCTTAAAATATTATGAGAGTAGAATCACTAAGAGTGATGATTTCTTTCTCATTTAAATGTTGCAAAGATACAAGAAGACCATTGGAGCCATGAAACCCATGAATGTATAGGGATATATATTTGTAATAGCTAGATTTAATCAACCAACTTAAAATCAACTAGATAGTGCACCTATGGGTCTAAGTGCACTACTTGGTTAAGGATCAAGATCATCCCACCCTTGGAGCTTGCAAGGTGCTTTTACTTATTTATACTTTCCATATCCTATTGATGTATGAGATGCATGGTTAGGATATAGAAAACCTAAATAAGAAGATAAAATTGATGAGATATTTGCAAGCAAGAAAATCCCTCCACTTAAAGGAGTCTAAGTGTTTTTTAAATATTAAGGCAAAATGGGTATAAATTAAAAAGAGTTTTAATTAATTCATGCCTTCTACCAATAGTATATGACATGATGATGCTACTATCTTTGTGTGATGGCACTCATCACGAGGGTCGCACTTAGGTAGAAAGTTGTGATCATATACTTAGAATATGATCCACCTTTGATTTGATGCTTCCTATGCAATACCTCACATCACGTGCATCACATGGACTGCCCTCGAATCAAAGTTTGATTGGTAGGTCTGACTTAACACCTAGTAATGTAGAGGGCGCACATCACGTGGATCTACATGCAAAGTGAGGCAAAATATATCAAGGGTTGCATAGAGATGTAATTAGCAAAAGTTGCTTACCTTTTGATTTTTGTGGATGGCACTCATCACGGGGGTCCACTTACAAGTCCTTAGGACCTTGATTCTCACTAGAAAATGAGATTGCCCAAATTTTTCTAGGAGGTAAGGAATTTGACAAAATAGTAGGAGAAAAACATACTTGAAAGTCCATAAACATGCTTTCAATATCAATATTCAATCATATGCTTATAAGTGGATTTTTGAATATGCTTAAATATACTTATACTCTCTTTTTCACCTTTGTAGATTTTTGAAATCTCAAATCAAATGGCTAAGAATCCACTCAATGCTATTTTGAAAACTAATAAACTCACTGAGCTAACTTCCAAGATTGGCTTAAAAACCTCAAAATTATACTTGATTCCGAAAAGAGGACCTATGTGCTTACTTAAAGTCCATCTAACACTATTGGTGATGATGCCACTGATGAGGCACGTGAAGCGTTCACAATGTTTGTGGATGATGATCTACAAATAAGATGTCTCATGATGGCTTCTATATCTAATGAGGTTCAAAAGTCTCACGAGCACATGAAAACTACTCACGCGGTCCATTTGCACATATAAGAGTTGTATAATAGGTGAACTAGACATGAAAGGTTCTCATTGTCTAAGAAGCTCTTTAGAACTAGAATGAATGATGGCTCAAGTGTCCATGACCATGGGCTAAAGATGATCGATCTCATCAAGAAACTTGATCAATTGGACATTGTCATGGACAATGAGCTTCGTTTGGATTTGATCCTTCAATCATTACCTAGCTCATTTGACCAATTTGTTGTGAACTTCAACATGACTAAGCAAGAAGTAATGTTCAACCAATTGGTCAATATGTTAGTGACCACCGAGGCAACAATGAAGAAAGACAAGCCTTTTATTCTTGCTTCTCCAAGTCTAAGGGCACTACAGTTGCTAAGAAGGGAGTTGAAAAGAAGAAAAATTCTTCTTCTATGGGAAAGCAACCCTTCAAAGGTTCAGGGGAATCAAAGTACCCCGCAGCCAATTAGATTAGCATGTAAACTATTTTACTTGTGATATAATCTTGATTGAATGACATTAATTATACATGGCCATCTTCATCTTATGTTTATATTTCTTCACTAGCATTTGGTTGAAGCTCTTATATCACACAAGACTATGAGACTTGGTCACACACTGGGTGGTGATCATGAAATAAGTCTTACACAATCGTGATATTAAATATCCTAAATCATAGAATCTTACGAGACATGGCATCTAAGATTTGAATAGACTTGCACTAACAATGCATAATTCAAGAGTTAGATATTGCTCCGTTTCATGACCAAACCATGTGAGACATGGGTGTATGTTAGCAGGTGTTTGTTAGATAACAAGTTCACTGGAAGCCCACCCAAAGAATTCACTAGATAGTAGTAGTGGTAAGTCGGTAATGGCAAGTTCTCCAGCTTACGTTAGTACATATTATTAGTTCTTAGACCTGAGGATCCATGGTAACCTTATGTTTAGGTCCTCATGCTTTGACTCTTCCTTGGCCACTTAGTAGGTCTTCTAGGTTGAACTTGGGTATGAGCTATTTAGACATGGAGGTTTGTGAAATCTAAGATGGAATCCGACTCCTCGTCGTTGTGAAGAACGAGTGCATCTCCTATGTATTCTATAATGATTGATTCCAAAGAGTCCTTGTGCAAGGCAGTACGACAACTTAGAAAAGGAGTTTTCCAAAGATGAGGTTATAAACTAGAATCCAACATTAGGAATAGAAACATAGTATCGAGGCTATTAGGGAGTTGGTAAATATCTTGCTCTAGGCCTTTTTCGAGATATATGAGATGGAAAGACCATATTTTCATAGTAGGCATAGAGCTAGAATGGTTTTTCAAAAGCATATTCATTTTGGTCAATAGTTGGGCTCTATGGGCTTTAAAGTGGACATCGACCATAGGGATTGGGAACTCTTCAATTAATAGAGATTAATTGAATTGAGTCATTAGTTTAAAGAAATTTAAACTAATGTGAATATTTTGATATTCTAGAAGTCACAAGAGTTGTGATCCCATGTTCAATGAATGGTAGAACCTAACGGGTCATATACAAAAGCCAATTGAAAATCCTACATGATGAAGGAAATTTTCTGAGTTAGAAAATTCCACCTTGACCGATTTTAAGGAGGGAAAGAGTTGACTAATTTTTGTCATTTTAGCTTGATCAATTTAGTTGTTAAATTGATCTAAATAATTTAAGGAGTTAAATCAGATCAATTAATTTAAGGAGTTAATTTAACTAGGGCGACATGACTATCAATTGGTCAAGTTAACTTAAGGAGCTAAATTAACACATTCTGGCTTAAAGAGTTAAGACAAGGTTAATTAATTAAATTAAGGGATTAATTTAATTAATGTAAAGAATTAATTTGGAGGGAAATTCAAAATGAAAGAGTTCATTTGGAATGCATTTGAATTTAACAGGATGATATTTCAGGAGATGAAATGAAGATTCAAAATGAAATTTAAATGCAAGTGAAATGTGAATTTCACATGCAACTTGCTTGCCTAGGTGGCACCTCATTAGATCTATGATGCCAACTAGCTTCACACCTTCTCTCTCTCTATATATAGATATAGAGTGGCCAGCTACTAAGAAGCTAAATTGGCAAAATCTAGATCTAATTGTTAGATTCCATTTTTCCCTCCAATTTTGTGATTCTCTTATGTGCTGAGGCTTTACACTTTCTTCACTTTGCCCTCCCGAAATTTCAGCCTTCATCCTCATTTTCTCTTCTTGATTTTCTAGCTTTTAAAGATAGATTTAGATTAGCTATTGGTGTGTGGATCATATCATTATAGGCAATACATTTGGATTGTTTGGCTTTTGGAGATCCATAGTAGAGGTAGTAATTTCGGAGCGTCTTTTCAAGACCTCTCCAAATTCATTTTTGGCTGATTTTTTAAGTGGATCTTCATCAAGGTATTGGTGATATTGTGTCCAAATTTTTGCCAATTTTGAGGAGATTTGATAGGGTAACTATTGCTAACTTGCTATTGCACTAGGGAAGACTACATTTAAGCTTTCAAGCAAGTCTTCGTCTCTTTGGTTGGATTTTTCTATCTAGGTAATTTCGTAACCTAAATCCACTTTAGAAGCATGAATTAGATCCTTGAGAAGATGTAATCAAGTTTGATTTCAAGTTTTAATTATTTTATAGTTAGATCCTTAGCTTACATCTTCTTTCAATGAAGAAAAAGAAAGAGGCCAAAGTCGATGCTACTTGTTTCTACTATGGTGAGAAAAACCATTGGAAAAGGAATTGCAAGGAATACCTTTGCACCCTTGGGAAGGGTATGTACTTTATTGAAGTTCACTTAACGACAACTTTTTCCTCATGAGTATTTGATACCGCATGTGGTTCTCACTTTTTTAATTCGTTACAACGGGTGGAAAGAAGAAGGAGTTTCAATGAAGGGGATATGATCTTCCACCTTAGAAATGGAGCAAACGTTGTGGCCATGGTTGAAGGCATAATCAAGTGAGAGTTGGGGAATTCCTACATTGTACATGATCCTTGCTGCTATGTGCCTAATCTTGTTGAGAACATTATTTCTATTTCCATTTTAGATAATGAAGGATATGATTTTTCTATATCTAATGAGATGTTGAAAGCATTAAAGAATGGTTCTTTAATTTCACAAGGTACATTAAACAATATATTGTACATATTAGATTCTCAATTCATTGATGCATATTCAATCAAGTAAAAGAAAATTAGATAACCAAGAAGATGTCATCTTATGGCATGCAAAACTTGGACAAATTTCCAAAAATAGGATGAGCAAATTAGAAGTCCTCAAAGCACTAAATGTTAGTGGCATAGAGGATTTTCCTACTTGTGAGTCTTGTTTAAAGGGAAAAATGATCAAGGCTTTTTTTATAAGACAAACAGAGTGAACCACAAGTCCTTTGGATTTGATACATACTGATGTTTGTAGGCTACTAAGAGTTAGTATGAGAAGAGGCTATTCTTACTTCATCACCTTCACCGATGATCATACTCGATTTTGACATGTGCATTTTATGAAGTACAAGTCCGAGGCCTTTACAAAGTTCAAACAATATAGGAATGGAGTAGAAAAGTAAAGGGACTAAGTATTAAAGCTCTTCAATTATATTGAGGGGGAGAATACTTAAGTAATGGGATTCTCTCTCAATAGACTCTACCTATCATACCCTAATATAATGGAGTAGCCGAGAGGAGAAACCGTACCTTCTTGGACATACTACATTCCATGATGAGCTTTTCCAATGTGCCTATATCATTTTAGGGATATGCTTTAATAACGGCCATGAGGTTACTAAATATAGTACCCTCAAAGTTGGTGCCAAAAACAACATATGAGATATGGTATGGCAAAGCACCTTCTTATTCTTTCTAAAAGCTTAGGGGTCTCCTGCTTACATCAAGCGACTAGTGGGAGACAAGTTGGATGCTAGATCTATCTTGTGCAAGTTTGTGGGATACCCAAGAGAGTCTTTGGGTTATTATTTCTATGATCCCTCGGAACAAAAGGTATTTATTTCTAGGAATGCCTACTTTTTGGAAAAAGAATTTCTATTAGATAGAAATGATGTTATTGAACTTGATGAAGTTCAAGATGATCAATAAATCCTACAAGTGGTAGAAATAAGTGAGCATCAAGAGCCTTGCATACAACCTCTGAAAAGGTCAGACCGAATCAAGAAAAAACCCAAAAAGGTTCGGATTCCTTCATGAGATATGCAAATCGGATAGGGATTTGAAGACCTTTGAGGAAGCACTGTTGGACATAAATTCAGGACATTGGCTAGATGACATGAAATTCAAAATAGACTCCAACAAAGTATGGTCTTTGGTAGATCTACCGAAGAGTTTAGTACCCATTGGTTGCAAGTGGATCTATAAGCGAAAACTAAGAGTTGATGGAGAGGTTATGACCTTTAGGGCGCGACTAGTGGCAAAGGGTTACACTTAGAGACCAGTATTGATTTTGAGGAAACTTTTTCACCGATCACTATGCCTAAGTCCATTAGGATTTTACTTGCCATAGTCGTATATTATGACTATGAGATATGGCAAATGAATGTGAAAATCGCTTTCCTCAATGGAAATAATGAAGAAGAAATTTATATGAAGCAACCAAAAGGTTTTACATCCAAAGGGAGTTAGCAATAGATTTGCAAACTTCAGAGATCCATTTATGGACTCAAATAGACATCCCAGAGTTGGAACGTATGGTTGGATAAGATAATCAAATTGTTTGTCTTTATCAAAATGTATATGAACCTTATGTGTATAAGAAGGTTAGTGGGAGTAGTGTACAGTTTATTGTGCTTTACATCGATGACATTCTTCTCATTGGGAATGAGAGAAAAATGTTAGAGTGTACTAAAGCATGGTTATCTACTCAATTCTCTATAAAGGATTTGGCAGAAGCATCCTACATATTAGGAATATGTAACTATAGAGATAGATTGAGGAGAGTGCTGGGGCTTTCCCAAACACCATACACTGATAAGATTCTAAAGAGGTTTAGTATGGAAGAATCCAATAAGGGATTCATCACTATAGGGCATGGTATTCGTCTCTCCAAGTTTATGGCCCATAAGCCTGATGAAGAAAATCGTAAAATGTCCCACATACCTTATGTATCTACTATTGGGAGCATAATGTTTGTCGTTCAATATATAAGGTCGGATGTAGCACACGCTCTCAGTGTTATGAGCCGCTTTCAATCCGACCTTGGTGAATGTCATTGGAAAGCCGTTAAAGTAATCTTTAAGTACTTGAAAAGGACTAAGGATCTATTTTTGGTATATGGTAATGGAAAATTGAAACTCGAGGAGTTTTCGAATTCTAGTTTCCAATCCAATGTAGATGACCTAAAATCCACTTCTAGATTTATATTTTGCCTCAATGGTGATGCGGTGAATTGGAAGAGTTCCAAATAAGACACCACAGTTGATTCAACTATAGGGCCAAAATATATTGTGGCTTCGAAAGCTGCAAAGGAAAATGTTTAGATGAAAACTTTGTCCAAGAGTTGGATATAGTGTCTAGCATTACTGAGCCTATAGTTGTCTTCTATGAAAACAACGGGGCAGTGGTGCAAGCCAAAGAGCTAAGATCTCATCAGTGATCCATGCATATTTTGAGGTGATATCATTTGATCTGGGAGATCATTAATAAAGGTGACATTCGATCGCAGATGGTAGCCTCATAAGAGAATATAATAGATCCACTGACAAAACCCTTAACACAAAAGGTCTTTGAGGATATCTTGAGAAGATGGATTTTAAGACTATGGGGAATTAGCTTTAGGGAAAGTGGGAGATTATTTGAATAGTACTCCGCAGCCAATTAGATTGGCATATAAACTATTTCGCTTATAATACAATATTGATTGAATGATTTTCACAATAAATGGTCATTTTCATTTTACGCTTATTTTCTTCACTAGCACTTGGTTGAAGCCCTTAGATCACACAAGACTATGGGACTAGGTCACGCGCTGGATGGTGATCATGAAACAAGTCTTACACGTGTCGTGATCTTAAAATATTTCAAGTTGCAGAATCTAATGAGATATGGCATCTAAAATTCGGGTAGATTTGTACTAACGATGCATAAATCCAAGAGTTGGATATTGCTCCATTTCATGAGCATTCTATTTTAGACATGGGTGCATGTTAGTGGGTGTTTGTAAGAGAAAAAGTTTACTAAAGGCCCGCCTGGAGAATCCAGTAGATAACCTAGTGACAAGTTGGTAGGGGCAAGTTCTCCATATTATGCTAGTGCATATAATTAGTCCTTAAACCTGAGGATCCATGGTAACTCTGCATTTAGATTCTCATGCTTTGACTATTCCTTGACCACTCTGCGGGTCATTTAGGTTAAGGTTGGGGTATGGGCTACTTAGGCATAGTGGTTTGTGAGATCCAAGATGGGATCCATCTCCTCGTCATTGTGAAGGGCGAGTACATCTCCTATATATTCTATAATAATCGATTCGATGAAATCCTTGCGCAAAGTATTATGATAATTTGGAAAAGGAGTTTTCCAAAGATGAGGCCATAAAGGAGAATCGAACATTAAAATAGAAACATAGTTATCAAGGTTATTAAGGAACTAACAAATATCTTGCCCTAGGCCTCTTTCGAAAGATAAGAGATGGAAGGACCGTATTGGCATGACAAGTGTAGAGCTAGAATGGTTCTCCAAGAGCATATTTATTTTGGCCAATTAGTTAGGCTCTATGGGCCTAAAGTTGGACATCGATCATGGAAATTGGGTACTCTTCAATTAATGGAGATTAATTGAATTGAGTTTTTAGCTAAAAAAGTTTAAACTAATGTGAATATTTTGATATTCTAAATATCACAAAAGTTGTGAGCCTATGGGAGGTGTGATGCCAACTTGCATCACACCCTCTCTCCTCTATAAATAGAGATGGCCAGCCACTTAGCATGAAATGTATGTTAGATTCCACTTTTCCCTCCAAATTGTGTGATTCATTCACGTGTTGAAGTTTCACACCTTCTTCTTCACCCTCTCTCCTCAAATTGGTCTTCTTTATTTCTTCTCTCATTGGATTCCCAGCTAACTAAGGATTTATTGGGATTTGCTGAGGTTGTGTGGATCATGACATTAGAGGCTAGACAATTGGATAGCTTTGCTATTTGGAGATCCACAGTAGGGGCAGAAACTTTGGAGCCAAATTTTAGGCTCTTGCATATATTATTTTTTACTGAATTTTGCAAGATCTTCATCAAGGTGTTGGTCAGGAGCTATCCAAATTTCAGCAAATTCAGAGGTGTTTTGATAGGGTAAAAGTTGCTGAGTTGCTGCTGTGCCAAAGAAAGACAACTTAGAAGTGTTCAAGCCTTTCTTCCATTCTACCTTGGATTTTTGAGCAATCAAGGTATTTATCTTCTTCCAAGTACATTTTACAGCATGATTTGATCCTTTAGAGGTGTGTAGTCAAGTTTTGATTTAGCTTTATTTGCTTTACTTAATGGATCCTTGCGCTACACACCCATTCACAACGTATGTTAGACATGGGTGCATTTTAGTAGGTACTTGTTAGGGAACAAGTTTACTGAAGGCCTGCTTAGAGAATCTACTAGATAACCATAGTTGCAAGTCGGTAGTAATGAATTCTCAAAGGTTATGATAATACGTATTATTAGTCCTTTGACTTGAGGATCTATAGTAACCTTATATTTAGGTCCTTAGATTTAACTTTGTTCTGACCATATAGCGGGTCATCCAGGACTTAGATTGGGCATGAACTGTTGGAATAGTACCCGACAAACTAATTAGATTGGCCTTGTATAAGCTATTTCCTTGTACAACAATCTCAATTGAATGATATTCTTTATCTGGCCATCTTCATCTTATGCTCTTTATTACTTTACTTGAATTTGGATGAAGCCCCTATATCACTCATGACTATGGGACTTGGTTTGATGACAATGGAATAAGTCTTATACGATCGTGATCTTAAATCTTCTAAGTCGCAGGATCTTACAAGATAGGGCATCTAAGATCTGGATAGACTTGTACTAACGATCCATAAATCCAAAGTTGGATATTGTTGATATGGGTGCATATTAGTGGGTACTTGTTAGAAAACAAGGTACTGAAGGCCCACCGGAGAACCCACTAGATAGCCATTATGGCAAGTCGGTAGTAGCAAGTTCTTCAGTTTATGCTAGTGCACATTATCAGTTCTCTAAGTGAGGATCTATGGTAACCTTATGTCTGGTCCTTTGACTCTTCCTTGACCACTTAGTGTGTATTTTGGGTTGAAATTGGGTATGAGCTACTTGGCATGGAGGTTTGTGAAATCCAAGATGGAATCTGACTCCTTGCTTTTGTGAAGGGCGAGTGCATCTCCTATGTATTCCATAATAATCAACTCCAAGAAATCCTTGCGCAAGGCAGTGTGATAATTTGGAAAAAGAGTTTTCCAAAGATGAGGTCACATAAGGGAATCAAACATTGAGAATAGAAACATAGCATTGAGGTTATTAGGGAGCTGACAAATATCTTGCCCTAGGCCTCTTTTAGGAAATAGAAGACGGAAGAACCGTATTTGCATGATAAGCGTGGAGCTACAATGGTTCTCCAAAACATTCATTTCTGCCAATTAGTTGGGCTCCCTGGGCTTGAGGTTGGACATCAATCATGAAGATTGAGTACTCTTCAATTAATAAGATTAATTAAATCGAGTCAATTAGTTTAAAAGTGTCTTAAACTAAAATGAATATTTGATATTCAAAAATCACAAGGAGTTGTGAGCCCATGTCTAATGAATGGTAGAACCTATTGGGTCACATACAAAAGCCATTTAGCTTCTTATTTGATGGAGAAAAGATTTGCTAAGTGTTAGAAAATTATCTCCTAGTGGACTGATTTTAAGGTGCCAATTTTGAAGGTCAATTTTGGCTTGATTAATTTAAGTGTTAAATTAATCAATTAATTTAATGAGTTAAATAAGATCAATAATTAAGGAATTAATTATTTGGTGCCAACATGACCATCAATTAGTCAAGTTAACAAAATTCAAGGTTAAGAGTTGAGCTTATTTGACTTAAGAGTTAAGTCAAATGTTAATTAGTTAAATTAAGGTGTTTAATTTAATTAATGGGAAGAACACATTTTGGAGGAAAAAGTCAAATGAAATGTTCATTTGAATTATCATTTTAATTAACTTGAAATTAGATTTCAAATGTAATTAAAATGCAAGTGAAATTTAAATTAGATTAGAATTTGCATTTGCCACCTTGGCAAAATGCAAGTTGTCCGCCCCTTCTCCTCATGGAAGGTGTGATGCCACCTTGGCATCACCACCTCTATATATAGATATAGAGATAAAGAGGGCTGGTCATTATGTCAATAGGTGTGAAGAATTAGATTCTCCACCATTCCCTCCAAAATACTTGCAAGCATTGCATTCATGTGTTGAAAGCTTTGCTCTCTTTTTCTTCTTCCCTACCTAAAATCAGCCTACACCATAGCTTATCTCTAGCCTTATTCCAGCTTATAGGCTAGAGATTTTGGAAGATCTATTTGGTGTGTGGATCATATCAATAGAGGCAAACAAGTGAGTTTGCTATGGTTTGGAGATCCACTTGCACAGAGTCCAATTTGGAAATTTTCTCTAGGGAGATCCATAAAGCTTTTCGGTCTGAATTTTTTACTAAGAGTTCCCAAAGGTTTTGATCAGCTCCAGTAAATTTTTCGTGATTTTTGGAGGTGATTTGATGGTGGTAAAAATCTCTCCACTCCTACTGCACATTTTTTGCCAGTTTCTGGATTGGTGAAAACTTCACCTTATTCCTTGGATTTTGCAATTTCCAGGTATCACTCTATCCAAATCTGAATCTTAGGCATGATTTGATTCTAGTTAGCATGTAAGCACTAGTTTATTAAGCTTTTGAAGTTTTTATAATTGGATCCTAGTGCCTTAGTAGCTTTCATGAACTACCTAAGTATGGAGGTTTGTAAGATTCAAGATAGGATCCGTTCCCTCATTGTTGGGAAAAATGAGTACATCTCCCATGCATTTTATAATGATCGATTCCAAGAAATCATTGCGCAATGTAGTATGGCAATTTGAAAAATGTGTATTCCAAAGTTGAGGTCATAAAGTGGAATTGAACATTAAATATTGAGATATAGTTATTGTGGCTATTGGGGAGCCAACAAACATTCATCCAATTTGTTATGCTCCATGGGCTTGTTGCTAGACATCGACCATGAAGATTGGGTACTATTCAATTAATGGAGATCAATTGGTAGAGTTATTAGTTTAAATGAGTTTAAACTAATTTGAATATTTTAATATTCAAAATATCATAAAGAGTTATGAGCCTATGCCTAACCTAATGGGTCACATGCAAAAGCCTAAGCAAAATCTTATTTAATTGGAGGAATTTTCAAAGGAGTTAGAAAATGTAATTGAGTGGTTTTTGCCTAAGAAGACAGATGTAGTTGGCTAATTAAGAATTAGTCACAATGACTTGATTAATTTAAGTGTTAAATTAATCAAATTAATTTAAAGAGTTAAATTGATGCAATTAAAATAAGGAGTAAATTTAATTGGTGCCATGTGGCAACTTAATTAGTCAAAATCAACTTAAAGAGTTGTGTTGATTTAATTAATTAAGGAGTTAAGTCAAACTAATTAAATTAAAGAGTTAATTTAATTAACTAAGGGATTTAAGTTTTGGAGAAAAAATAAAATGGAGAAGCCCATTTTAATTTATTGAGTTGGCATTTTTAATTTGAAAAATTAAAATCCAATTCAAGCTAAAATTAAATCTAGCTAGGTGACACGTGTGGGCATGGTGTAAAGGAAGCTTCCAAGAGCTTCCAATCACACTATAAATACCTCTAGTGGCCGGCCATGGTAGGGATGAATTCAGTTTTCATTTTCCCTCTAAAAGGTAGCACAACTCATGGTTGAGTCATTGCCTCCCCAGATTCTCTCCCTTCTTTCTCCTCCCCAAAAACTGCCTCCTTCTTCTCTCTCTCCTATCATCTTCTTCCTCCATTCTATTCTAGCTTACATTATGAGGAATTGAGAATTCTTCTTGGTGTGTGGATCACCATTGGAGGCTTCACAATTGGGGAGCTAAAAATTGGAGTTTGATCCATTGTTTGTTGACCGATTTTGGAGGACTTTTGGACTGATTTTTGGGGCTGTTTTTCCTCCAGATTTTGGGCCATTTGTAGGCCGCTTTGGAGGTCTTTGGTGAGTAAAAGTTTCTGACACAAGGTGCTTTTGGTTTGGTGAAGAAGATCCAAGAAGAGGAGAGTGTTGATCTTGCTTTGGAAGAGTCGAAGAGGAAGATCTACTTCATTACCTAGATATTTCTTCAAAGGTAATCTTCTTGCTTCCAAATCCTAATTATGACATGATGACTGATCCTTGGTTGGGAGATTGCAAGTTAGTTTTGCCTTATTTTTGGTTTTAATTGTGGATCCTTGCTTCACTAGGCAAGGTACACCATTAACCTAAAGGCATCCAAAATGGTGATGAATTGTACTATATGTTTCTCCTACAAGGAAAAAATTAAGGAATCTAAGAGATGTGGGAAAAAAATTCAAAAGTTATCAATAAAACTTGAATGTGGTTAGTTGCTTTAACAAATATCTACCTTGTTTCGACCATTGGAATCTTTAAATACACTCTTTAAACTCATTAAAAGACATGAAAATTAGGTGTTGTACATATTAAGCAGATATTATGATTATGCAATTCTGGAGATAACTTGATCTCAAAGAACTTCAAAAAATTTTAATGCTTATAATAATTTCATTAGATGCTTAACATTATGTGTGAATTTTTTTTATTAGTAGAATCGTTAAACTAGGCCAACTAAGAAAATCTAGTGACCTTTTAATATATACTTTAAGCACTTTTGCTAGTAAATGTGTAAATTTAACTGAATTATGAAGTATTGGAATTAATTTTTTTTAATTACTTAAAATAATTTTATTGGTTGCTCTAAAATTAGCGATTAATTTGATTTTCAACATTGTAGAAATACGCAAAAGGAATTAATGTCACTTTAATGTATTTAAATGGATTCACCCATATTAGTCTAAAGAATCTAATCAATGTCGAAACATCCATTTCATATAAATATGATTTACCAATCAAATGATGATAGTTTAAAATACCACCAAATGTAATTGTTTAATAGTTGGTATAATAATCTTATATGCTAACAAAATAACATGTAGTTGAAGATGAACAAATGAAATAAAGTCTCAGGTTCACTTCTATTTGCAATACAATTTCATCATATTAATTTTTGTCATTCCAAACTACCTTTGTGCAAAGAAAAGACCAGAAGTAAAACATGTTGCAAAAGCAACAACCTAAACAAAAAATGAAATTTAAGACCACTTAAATCTGCCCTAACTATTTTAGTCATAACGAAATTCAACAGATAATATTTTTCAAGTAATCACATTATAATTATACAATGGAATAGGTTGAGGATACTATAAGTAACAATATAAAAATTTCATGTTGTTGTTCTCAAGTCTCCAACAACCACAAGTATTTTATGAGAAACATATGAATCTTGCAACTTGTTCTAGGTAGAGCCAAAAGTAAAACGATTTGAAGTTACAAGAAAGAATACTCATTCACTTAAAATAAAAGGAATCACTTATGTCAATGTTTCAAGTTTAGAAAGAATTAGCAAAGGTAGTTGACTAAGCAAAAATACCTCTTTAGAATCTATAATGGGACAAAATCATGTTATTGCACTCTTTTGTTTCCCATCTCTTTCATTATTGATCAAGAGTATGTGACATACTTAATTTTAAATTGTCAACAATTTTATTATGTTCCACTATTCATACTAGATTGTTTCTCTATTGTGAATATGATATATTTCAAATGTGTATATCATTGATAATTGATTGTCTACACTTACTTCTGTAATAGCAAAATGAAGATGCTATAGCATCTCTATTTGACAAGGCCTCCAATACTGAATGTCCTATCTGCAAAGATGAAGTGGTGGAGGAAATTTCAACCAAATACAGCCATTTCTTTATAGAAGTTTTAGAGCAATTACATTTTGGGAGAAAAGGTTATCCACATGTAGATGGAAGCATAGAGTTAAAGATACAATTAGGATCTACCTTCCAAAGAGAAGTCGATTCGTACTGTTGTTCCTACTTGTACTTTTTCTAATTATGCTATCCAAGCCAAGAGATTGAGACTCCAGTTGCTATTGTTTATTAAGAACTATGAACAGTAATTAAATTTAGAACTAAATGCCTATTCATCCTTTGTTCAACTTATGTGCAAGTTCTCAATCCTTTGTGCACTTTCAGTGTATTCAATCTATCCTTTGTGCATATGTTTTGCACTTCACTCATATTCACGTAAAAGAAATGAAATCATTATATCAACTTTCAAATTTTCTTTCTTGAACAATTACATATATCTCATCCTTTCTTGCAACTATATTTTTCAACTATTGCTATGTTCTTCAACTATTTCTTGAAATTCCCAAAACTTTTAGTTTAGTCCGTCTTCATAAAAAAAGCCATTAATTGATAACTCGTGTGACAAACTCCAAGTTGATTCCTATTTTGCTTATATGAGCACTAATGAAATGATGTTGGATTTTGATGTACTTGGACCTAGCATGATAAATTGGATTTTTAATCATCTCAAAGGTCAACAAGTTGTAACAAATAGGGGTTTTAAGAGATACTTCTATTATTCTTGCAAATTGGGTAGAATTCTTGATAGTCGAACTACTTCACGAGCTACATTTGTGGCTTCAATATATATGAGCACTAATGAAATGATGTTGGATTTTGATGTACTTGGACCTAGCATGATAAATTGGATTTTTAATCATCTCAAAGGTCAACATGTTGTAACAAATTAGGGTTTAAAGAGATACTTCTATTATCTTGCAAATTGGGTAGAATTCTTGATAGTCGAACTACTTCACGAGCTGCATTTATGGCATCAATATATTCAGCTATAACGATAATGCAAATTTAATTTTCATTTTAGAATCCCAAGCAATCATCTTTTAATTAAGCTTGCACAATCAATTTCTATAAAATCAATGAATTTGTTATTCTCTTCTTTCACACCATGTTTCGTATTACCTTGGAGATCTCAGAGGATCTATTTTGCTAAAGCTAAATGAATCTTGCTTGGCTTACTAAATACAACTTACAAATTGAGCAATATCGAGTCTTATATTCATATTAAAGAACCAAAAATACTTGTAAACCATTTTGGATCAATTTTTTCAGCACCATTTTCTTGCTGCAACTTCTCATTCAATCCTACAGGAGTTGCAAGTAGTTGGTTGTTTTGTGGAATTTTTTGAACAAGTCATCAATGTGTCTTTCTTGAGAGATAAAAATCTGCCCTTGGGTTGTCTCATTTGTATTATAAGAAAATATCTCCTTAGTCTCAAATCAATCATCTCCAATTCTTGCATCATATTTTTCTTGAAGCCTTCAACCACTTTCATGTTAGTTTCCAAAGGAATACAAACATACAATCAAAAAATCTTTCATATCTTCTTTCTTCACATAAAAGATGGCTCACCTGGACTCCTATGGAACCTATTCTTGCAAAAAATATCCATCAATTTTGCTATTCAAAACTCTTGCAGCTTGTTTTAAGATATAAAGAGACTTTTTTAACTAGTACACATTTTCATCCATTCCTTTGATTTCATAGCCATGAGGGTATTCTTGTATTCATTTAGAAGTGCAGATTTTACACCCAAAGGCAAACATTTAATTCCAGTTATGCTTGAAGTGCTAGACAATGTGGAATAGAGATGTCTCTGTTCTTGCTACCACTACATATATTTTATTAGAATCAACTAAGGACTACTGAGAATAGCCCTTTATAAAACCAATCATGCCTTATGATATTTTGATTGAACCATCTTCATTTACCTTGGTTTTGAACACCTATTTCAAACTGATCACAACTTTTCCTTAGGGTAAATTCATAACCTCCTAAATTTTGTTTTCATCATTCATATTTTTGTCTTGATTGCTTTTACAACATCTTTAAAATCAGAGCTTCATAATCAAAGAAAGCAACATTGTGATTTTCATAAATATCTTTCAATAATCACACTTTCCTTGGAAGTGATTTGGTATGCGAACTTTCTGAACTTAAAGTGCTTGCTTGAAGTGCTTTTTTCTAAACTTCTTAATAGACTTAGGGTTGGATTTTGTTGTTGTGGCAACCTTTTTGATATTAATGGAACCAAAAAATCAATTAATGTTGAACTTTGTGAAGATTTTTCTTTCTAACCTAAAGCTACCTGCTCATCGAAAATCACATCTCTTGAAACAATTAATTTGTTAATCTTTGGATTATAAAGTCATAACACTTAGGCTCATCACTATAACCTATAAAGATGAGTTCTTCTTCTTCTTTCCAATCTTATGATTATTTGTGTCAAGAGCTGAAATATGAGAATATGCAATGCATCTAAAAGCATAAAATGATCAACAATAGGTTTTTTTCATGCCATGCTTCAAAAGGAATTTTATTTGAAACCGACTTAGAAGGAAAAAAATTGAGGAAATAAACAGCCTTGTGAATAGCTTCTGCCCAAAATTTATTGTGCAATCCCTTGCCTTTAAGAACACTTGTAGCTATTTCCATAATGGTTCGACTTTTCCTTTTCCCTGTTCTGTTTCTTTACGGGCTTCTCTGAATTGAAAGTTGTCTTTGAATGTCATTTCTCTTGCAACATTCCACTAATGGAGTGAGTAGAAACTCTCCTTCATGATCATTCTACAAATACTTGATTTTGCCTCCACTTTACTTCAAACCAAGAGCTTTAAATTGCAGAAAAGTAGAAAAAGCCTCTCATTTTAAAACAAAAATTTTGACCACATCATTCTCATAGAATCATAAAAAAAGTGGACAAAGTATGTTTTGTTACCAAGTGATGGAACTCTTTTAGGACCGTAAATATCGACATGCCCTAACTTAAGAGGAATTTTGGCTCTCCAAGATGTTTTAGGAAATGATAGTCTATGCATCTTTCTATACATGCATCGTTAACAAACTTGATCTTCCCTTTCAATAGATGGAAGACCAACAACCATATTTTTTCTTTTGAGTAATTGCAACATCTTCTGGTTCAAGTGTCCATACATCAAGTGTCACACATTCAAAAGTCATAATAAAAGGAAAAAATTGTTTGAAGTCATTTGAATTGCATCAATTGAAGTATTTTTTTTCTTATAAAAGATTTTACACTTTTTATCATCAAGATGCTGAATATTCCTATAGCAAGAGTTGTCCAACACTCAGTGAGTTTTGAGTAACATTGGGAACATAAAGAACATCACTAATGACCTTTTGATTACCTCCCTTTACAAGAAATGCAATGAAATCTTTGCCTTTTCCATTTTGAATTTTTCTCTCCAAGTCCTACATCAGAAATGTCACTGGTATCCAATTCCACAAACATCTTTTGCTTCCTAATCATATGATTGTTGCAATCACTATTGACGTACCACATATTTTCATATTTCTTTTCTTGTTCATTCATACAAGAGAATAATTGATTACCTTCATATTTGAAAAAATTTTGTTCATCCTTGTCATTCTTGTTTTTTGTCGGACAACTGCTATAGGAGTGATCCATAATTTTTGAGCTTTTACATATGAAAAAGCAATCCTACATATCATGATTTGAACTTTTGCAAGATGTAGCATCCAAGGTGAGAACCTTTTCAAATTACTTTTGTTCTCCTCCTTTGAAATTCATGCCTTGCCCCTTTCCATTTTTATTGAAAGAACTCCATCTGCCAACTTACTGCAATTTTAAATATTTCATTTGAAACATGAAGTGTAGATTGAAGTGCTTGCTCCTTGAAATGATTTGATGATCTTTTTAATCATTCCTTATCACTAATAACCTTTTTATACTATCAAATCTTTTAGGAAGACTTCTAATAACCTTTTAAACAATTTTTTTCTTTGGTCAATAATAGCAACAAGACTTCAAATTTAATTAACAATTTCAGAAGCTTAGAGAGGAATTCCTACATACTTTCATCTTATTTCAATTCAATGTTGTCAAAATCTCTCTAAAGGATGTATTTTCAAGGAGATCACTTTCTCGTGTCCTTGATAATCCTTTTTGAGAATATTCCAACCATCTTTTTCCTTTATGGTTCAAAAGTTCTTAAAAAATTATTTACTTATGCCTTGCTATAGATATTTGAATGCACTTGCATTTTTTCAAACATTCTATTGATATAGTTTTTGTTGCTCCTTGGACCACTTATCACAGCTACCCTATTCTGGTGGCTCAAAATATATGTCTTTCATAACATTCCAAAGATATAATGAAATGAATAAAGTTCACATTTGGCTGCTCCAATAAACTTCATGTTCAACTTGAAAAGTCGATATTTGGTTGGGGGTATAGGCTAACATTATAGAAAACGAATTCGATGTCATCTTGAAATTAAAATTTCAACCTTAAAAAGACAAAAGGGGACGGTGAACACAACTAGAATAGTTGAACTCTAACACCAACTTTGTTGGGATTTTTGTGTGAAGAATTGTCGTGTCGAGTTTTAAAGATGATAAAAACAAGTATATAAATTTTTATTAAGCAAACAAATACTAAAATGGTTAGGAAAATAGATGATGTTATTGCAGAAAATTATTCTGTTTTAATTGGTTTTAATGTGAGCAAGAAAAATAAGTACCACCAACTTATTCATAATATTTTGTCTTTACAACATTTACTTGGTTTTAGTGTTACATTTTTAATATATTTATGTACATAATTTATAGACATGATTGCATAAAAAGTATTATGCTATTACATTTTTAATGTTATTGAAGAAATGTATAAGCTCTTTGTAACTTGGTAGTATTTCCTAGTGATATAACAACAAAGTGTAAACTTTGGAATACATCCACAAGAGGCTCTATGTCTAAGTCAGAATATTCTACTTTTGTATGAAGAGGTAGATGACACATTCAACTACTAATGACATGCAAATCAATATTAAACAATAGTTAAATATTATAATCTATACATAAAAAAAATAATCTAAAAAGACTAAAAGTATGCAAAAAGTAACTTACTGAAATCCAGTAAATGACGCCCTATAATATGAATGTTGGAACATCATTTAATAAGCATGGAGTTCTATTGATCCTCTAATGGAAATAAAACTAAAATAAATGTTTGTCTGGAAGCTAGAACTAGCCAAATTCTATTTCTTCGAAACATAAACAATTAGAACTATTTTTAATTAGTAAATAGATTCATGCAGAAGGAATATATGTGTAAGCTAAATCTATAGACTCGAATGACAAAACAATGTTTTACAACAGTTAATCTTTAAATGTGTTGCAAAAATTCACTTCAAATAAGAAAGAATTTTATCTTCTTTAAGTTTAATGCTATGAATGATTCAATGAATACGATGAAGTTATCTATGAATTAACATCACTAGGGGAATGTTTTAAAAGTTGATAACTTTATTTCAAAAGAGAACATGCTACATTTTGAGTAAATGTTTGTGAAGTACAACACAAATAAATTAAAAAGGATAGTTTGACTATGTATTGAACCATATGTCTATTATATAGTACTATAGTACTTTCAAAGTGGTTTTCTTAACTTGTTAAAGAAATAAGAGATTTACATCCATGTCCCTTGAACTACCTCCTTCATTGATAACTTTCATTCAATCTGAAAAGGGAATACCACCCTCTGCCCAGGACTAATTTTTTTGGCATCTATTTTTGTCTTTCCTAATTTTTCATATGGTGATAAGACATAGTATGTTGTCCTTCTTGTTGCAACTTATATTGCAAGAAAACAAGTGAAAGTTATCAAACTAACATGCAATGGATTGTAATGTGCGAATCAAAAAGATGTCTTGTTAAATAAAATATTTACATTATAAAAAATTAAAACGTAAAATGTGAGAATAGGCTACTTTTTATATCCATGATCCTTTTATAATTGCTCTTTACTATGACTAATAATCCTGTAGCACGTAAAACGAAGTGTGACTTCATGAAAAAGTATAAGTAACCTCATGGATCTCCAAGATGATCTCAGCTCTTTCCTTACATAGTAAAATCCATAATTTGATAGGCTTGCTCTCCACAGCTATAGATGATATCAATTGCCTTTTCTTTCTCTGGGGCCTTTGATTGATTGCTTGCATTTCCTCTTGCAAAAGAGGATCCAATCCATCAGTTGATAAAAACTATTTCATTTTTAGCTGGGCATCACATGTGAACCCTCAACCTTCAATAGATTACTCTACTATGCACCTTATTTCTTAGATGGGCATGCATCTTTCAGTCACATCATCATTAAGTTCCATCGATATGCCAAAAATAAGATAATTTTAGGTTGCAGAATAAGGAATATTTGATAAAGATCATATTGCAAAAGAACAATCATGAAGAAATTTTTTTTTGAACTCTTATTTAGGATAGAGTAGTTGATCAACCCCTTGCCATTCATAAATAGCCTATAGAAAAATGTAAATTTTCATAAAAAAGAAAAAAAAAATCATAATTTGAGAAGTTGTATGAAAAGACATGTGGATTATGTTTACTCTTGTAACAAAAGGTACTAAGGAAAAGGAAAAGTGTCATGATCCCCACACATAAAATTATGCAGATAGGCATAATTGCATATATACACACACACATATATATAAACCTCTGACAAAAAGAAATTGATCAACCTATTGCTCTTCCAAAGGTACATGTTCCAATGGTGGAGACGGAGGTGGTGTTAGAGGCTCTAGGCAAAGGACACTATTAACCCAAAGGCATCCAAAATGGTGGTCCAATTGTATTGTACATTTCGCCTGCAAGTGAAAAATTAGGGATTTTAAGAGATGCAGGAAAAAATTCAAAACATATCAATAAAATTTGAATATAGTTAGTTGCTTTAACAAATGTCTACCTCATTTCCACCATTGGAGTTGTGGGGCATTTTCTTTTTGGGAAGTAGGAATAGAAAAACCAATTTATTCTACTACACATGTGAAGGCAGCCTTTCACCATAGTTAAAACTTTGACGAAATTATGAAGTCTTAAAATTTAAAATTTTAAAATAATCCATTTTATTACTTAGTTTCCTTGTATGTTTTCTGATTTTTAAATTATCATCAAAATATGTCATCTAACAAAATTTAATGAGTTTTTAAATACAATCTCTAAACTCGTGTACATACATGGAAATTAACTATGATATATTACAAATAGATCTTTTGATTATGCAAATTTGATTAAAACTTCAATTCAAAGAATTCTGAAATTTTAAATTGCTCATAATATTTTTATTAGTTGCTTAACATTATGTGTGAAACTTTTTTGTTATTAGAATCATCAAATTAGGCCAACGAAGAAGATTTAGATACCCTTCAATGTATTCTTTATGCTCTTTCGATTGTAATTTTGCAATTTTTCTAAATCTTGAATTGTAGGAATTGAAATTTTTTAATTATTTAAAATAATTTCCTTGGTTGCTTACATTAGTAATTAATTTGATGTCAATACTATAAAATACAATAGCCAAAAAAAATTAATGACCTTTTAATGCACTATTTAAATGAATTTACACATACATAAGCCCATAATTTTATATTAATGAAGTAGGGCTTTTGGCCATATTTGTGTAATATTGACCGAATTTCAAATTTCAAATTTTACAACTTTCAAATGAATTTATTTAGAAATTAACTGATTGCTTAATATTAGTCATAAATTTCTTAATTGTTTGGACTATAAAAATATACCGACAAATACAATCATATTAGAATTTGATAAAATCCATAAATATATTCACACACAAAATTAGAATTTTTTTTAATGAAAAATGATAAAACAAACACAAAGTTAATGAAAATTTCGATTACAACAATAAGCAGTACCATCAAATTAGCTAAAATTTAGGGAAGATTAAAGAAATTTAAAGTGGATAGAATAGTATTTACAATACTTTTTTTTGTCATTTGGGTTTTGTTATTTTCTTCTCATAACATTAATTTTATGTGATAAAATTATAGTGTTGTGTTCTTTTGTTGTCCATCTCTTCCATTACCGATCGAGTGTACTCTGAGTACTTACTTTTAAATTTTCAACAAGTTTATTGTGTTCCACTATCCACATTAGATGGTTTCTCTATCATTACTATGCCATTTTCTACTTTGTATTACTTTGATAATTGACTGTTTAAACTTGACTTCTTTAGTAACAAAACGAAGATGCTGCAACAACTCAATTTAAAAGGTCCCCAAATTTGCATGTCCTATCTGCATAGATGAAGTAGTGACGTAAACTTTAACCAATTGTGGCCACATCTTTTGTAGAAGTTGTATGGTAGCTATACTTTAATATAAGAAAAATGTGCTCTACATTTAAAGGGAAGCCTAAAGCTAACAGTAAAATAAGGATCTACCTTCAAGAGAAGTTGATTTATGTTGTTATTTTTACTTGTGCTTTTGTTGATTATACTATCCAAGTTTAGAGATTGAGAATCGACTAGCTCTAGCTTCTTATGATTTATGAATGCTAATTAAATTTTAAAAGTAAATACCTATTCATCTTTTGTTAAGCCTTTGAGCATGTTCTTAATCCTTTGTTCATTTTTAGTGCATGTAATTCATCTTCGTGCATATGTCTAGCACTTCACTCATATCTGCATTCTTTTGTATGTATATATCTTTCAAGAGCAAGGGCTTAAGAAATATTTTGTTTACAAATTCTTGAAATATTAGATGGTGGATGGAAAGTATGTAATTGAACAACAGAAGATCTGATCAACCTTGAACACTTTCTTATTGATGCTAAGATAAAGCTTCCTAATAAGTTGCTGGTTATGTCCATACCTAACAAATTTTCCAAATCTTGAGAATTTTTGAATAATGCTCAAACATCAAAAAGAGAGGTGGTCTCTTGATAATCTAATGATTACCATTAGTATAGAAGAAGAACACAGGAATTGGGATTCATGGTGTCCTAGTACAGTATCAACCTAAGGAAAATGTGTTAACTACTAGAAAAAAGGTAAAATAGAAAGAGAACTAAGTAACGGGATATTAGAAATAAAGCTAAAGCCCAGAGGAAACTTCAAACAATGTTGGAATTGTGGATAGTTAGGCACTAGTCTAAGGAGTTTTTGTATAAGAAAGCTATGGCAAAACTTAAGTTCCTTGAACCTGCATTGGTGAATAGGATTTTGGGTGAGACATGCTATTCTAGACTACTATAAATTGTTGATAGGTATGCTATCTTGAAACCCGAGCTCTTAACTATTTCTGAACTTGATATGGATAAAATCTAGAGGTTTAATTAGGAAAAGATTCTAGGTGAAGCTGAAGCTATTGGTTGGGCCAAAACTCAGCTTTTACAATAGACACGGGGTTGAACCTGGAACCACGAAAGCTTTATTAGGCTAGCCGAGGGAAACTTTTTTATGCTTAGGTCAGTAAACTAGAGAGGAAAGAAGGGGTAATTTAGCTAGGGTAGAATGTAAATAAAGGCTTTACCTCCACCAAGCGAGTTCACTTGCTTGTAGCTCGACAACCAATTTTTCCTCCTTTTTGGTAGGGCACAAAGGTCCATTTTCTTATGTTAGTCAGTGGGGTCTTCATCATCTTTTACACTGGGAGCTATAACCTATGGTAGATCAGCTTTAGTATGACCCTTGAGAAATGGCAGAACTTTCCATGTCAGAAAGTAGCTGCAGGAATTGAAGACGACTCAATATTAAATGGGGTTGTCTGGCTAGAAATCGGAGGACCTCTACTCATGAGGTTGAAGAGAGACTCATTCCTAGATAAGATGTCAGAGAGAATAAGAAGGGATAAAGGTCAGATGTAACATCCCAAATTCTCGATCTACTAAAATTAAGACAATAATAATAAAATTAATTAATTGAAACTAATTATCAGATCATAAATTGTAAAAGATATCAATTAAGTTCATTAAAATCCTATTATAGTTTCTTAAAATCTTAAACATCTCGGAAATAATTAAATTAGGGACCTAATTGCTAAAATTCCTAATGTTGGAGGTTAAAAAAAAATAAATTCAAACTTTTATGGGGCAAAAATATAGACCATACGTCAATTTGTAGGTATATGATAAGTTGGGGGACTTAAATGAAGTCAGCCAGAAAAGTTTGGGGGTCAAAAATAGAATATTGAAAAATAGTTTTTATATATAACATTAAGGCCAAAATTTTATCAAATTCTCTCATACATACCCACCTCTTTTCTCCCCAACCCTTCCCTTACCATGACTGGAAAACATAAGATTGATCAATCCATCACCTCCCTGTTAGCTCAGTGAACATATTGGCACCAAATTTTACCTGAAAGGATCAGTGGATCGCCGAAAAATTGAGGTCGATGGTGGCAATTTTCAGAGGTGGTGATTCCACGGTGTTAAGCAGCGAAAAGCAAAAACTAACTATTAGGTTATGATGGGTTCATGGAGAAGAACACATTGGTAGCTCCAATTTTGTCCTTTGACCATTGGAGGTAGGGAAATTAAAGGCAATGGCATGTAACGGCGAGACAGTGGTGCTGTGACATTTTTGGGAAATTGACCTATGACACGGTGATAGAATAAGCAATTGGTCATGGGCTTTTGATTAGTACGACGTGGCACGCGTGCTGGTGGTGGCAGTACTAATCTTCGAAGGCGACAGACAACGGCTGAAGTACAGTAACATTGGAATCTAATTTTGGGTTTGTTTAGGCTAATTTCGGGCTTCGAATTGGACTTGAACCCGGTCCAACTTGGTAATGATGGATTGTTGAGTTGTTAATTTGATTAAATTCTTATTTTAATTCGATTGGGAATTGATTAATAACCAAGACATAAATTAAATTGAACTAAGATTATGATTAATAAAATTTTGACAATAAATTAAGATTTCGGCCTTGGATTTGTGAAGACTCAGTTGGGAACTAGCATGTCAAATTGACTTAAGCTAGAAAGCTAAAATTGTAAATTGGAATAAAGATCAATTATAGAAAATCTAGCTAGTCTAATTGAAGAAATTAGCTCAAAGAAGACTTAGACTATAGCAAAGCCTTATGCCTTCTATTAAGTGATGTAGTGTCCCATATTTTGCTTATTTATAAATCTTAATTAATTAAGATTAGTGAATTGTTTAAGAAATAATTAAATTTTATATATTATTAATTTATTTTTAAAAAAATTTAAATTTAAAAAAAAAGAAAGAAATAACAAACTAACAACTAAGTAGATAAGGATAACATTTTTGGTACTTCTAGTCTTTGTAGAATACCTAATTTGTTAGGTTTCTTTCTCCATATCACATTCAAACAACTTCTCTTCGCTACAATGTACATTCAAACCTTCAAATTTTCAACAAAATAATTTTCCTCAAAAATTTCTCAATCCATTCCTACCCATTTAAGAAATCCCAAAGGGTAGGACAAGAATAAGATTGCTAAGAAATCTCAACGTCGTTGACTCTTGTTCTCCCTTGTTCGTAGGTAAGATCCCATATTTAAATTATAATATAAACATAAGTTTTGATTAAACTATATGTCACAATATTTGTATTTTGTGTGCATTTGATAATTGCAAAGTTTAATAGTTGTTGCTATTAGGTTTTGATTTTTAGATTCTAGGGTTAGAAGTTTTACATCAGTTCATAGGTCAAATTATGGTACTTTTATGCAAAAAAGTTTCTATAAAATATTCAATGTGTTAGAACATACTTGTAAATTTTCATCTGTAAATAATTTTTCTTGAATTTTAAAAAATCCTCAAAGTTTCCTGCCAGATTGAGTGGCGAGTCTAAATAGTTTCTTTTTGAGAACTTATTTACCCATTGAAATAAAATAATTTTTAATTGAATTTTTTTTTATGAAACTTTGATGTGTTTACAACATTACTATAAAATTTTAAAGTCTCAAACCTTATAGTTATTTTTATAAAAATCTTTAGGTATAACTGCCTAGTGCTTGTCAAGTTGGACCACTATCTTGAATTTTAAGAATTTGCTACCCATGATAATGGAAATATTTTAATTGATAAATTTTTGAAAAATTAACTTAAATTTGTCTAGGATAAAGTAATAAAATTTTAAAACCCAAGATATTTTTTAATTTTAGTTGTGAAATACGATGATTTGTTACATCAAAAATTTTATTTTGAGAGTTGTCTACCTGTTCTACATGGAAAGAGCATTATAATGTATGCTTCTATTATTTCCTAAATGAATTAGAAAAATCTCCCAACATATTAATTATAGATCCATGTATTAGGTTTTTTTATGACTCTAAATCACTTTCATCCGATGTATGTAGAAAACATTATGGTCAAATTACAGTAAGGTGTCATGTGAAAAACTTTCTAAAAACTGAAGCTGTTCCAATGTTGCACCACTGCTGCCTCTTGAACTCTATTTTTCTCTCTCATATTAGCTGATCTAGACTTTGACATGAGTATAAAATTCTTAATAGTCTTTCTTAGCTTTGTAATGCCACAAGAATCGAGCCAATTGGATATCTAGAAAGAAAGTTATGAGTGAATCAACAAAGTGCGTACGAAAGGACAAATTCTTGACAAGTTTTGTGATTGTGTGTGTACTTGGCTAGTGACATATAGAAATTTTTTGTTAGTATTGAGTTTAGAGTTTTATTGACCATTGTCTTGATTTCTTGGATGAATTTGAGGTTAGAATTCATGGATCAAATTAGAATGTCGATTGAATTGAATGCTAGTCTTATGTCAACAGGTGCGAATGCCTAAACTTATATGTATTATATAGCACTACTTTCAAAACTCAGAAGGCTATATGCTATAACGTAATCCAGTTGCAACTTTTTCATTTTACACTGCACTATAAAATTCCGCTGCACACATAAGTTTATTTTATTTTATTTTGTGATGCAAGAAAAGCAATTTCTTTTAAAGCCATTGCTATTATTTCAGCATATTTTTAGACTAGCAGTTAAACACGATGATCAACATTGATGATGGAATTTACTATTGTTGCTACTGTTACAATTAGTTGGATCCAACTTGGTTTAGGTTCGCGAGGGACTTCACTGGGTGGCAGCGGGCTTGCCAGTTGAACCCTAAGCTCCCATGGTCTAATCCCTCCAGCACACAGCAGAAGCCGTTTGTGGCTGAGGTGGGTCGTATGATTTCTCAAGAACTTAGGCTCAAGCACTATTTGGTAATGTCGCACCTTGTTCGAATCTATAGGGGACTATTATGGTAGGAGTTATAAGGTTGACTAGCTACAAAAAATACTAGTTCGGTCATCACATTTAATTATTGGCCTATTAAAAATATTTGCCGTTATATTCCATTTTACCACTGTATACTACATAACTGCTTTTCACTGTCTTCTTGAATGTTTATAACTATTTTTCAGTGTTATTCAAGTTATATAACGATTTCTCACTATTTTTCTCAAGTATTTATCACTAAGCATCTTTTGATCATGATATATTCTTGAACTCACATTGCACACACTTGGCATTCACTGAGTCATTTACTCACAAATTATTCTTCTTTAACTTTCTTCTAGTAGACCTAGACGCTAACCCTAATGAGGAGCCGAATCCGCTTTTAATGAGAATAAGAACTTAAGTATTTTGGGACTTCTGCAGTAGTCTTAGCATTTGATGATGTTAGCTTGTTAGTTTCCTTATGGATTTTAGTTGAGGTTAGAGTATTGTTATTTGAGTTTTATATTGCAAGATTTATTAAATTTATTTTGAATACTCAGTGGGTTTTTTTTTTAAGATTATGATTTTGGATTAGATAACCTTTATTTTTTGGAATTGAGTTTCACGCTTCGAGACTAGACTGCATAGTTTGATTATGGGGTATGACAGAGTAGTTTCAGAGCCTAGGTTTTGAACCTAGACTATATCGGGATAAGATCCCCGAACTATGGAATATAGGATGGACTCTTAGGGATTGATTTGAGTATTTAGGTTTGACTACTAAATTGAATAATGAAATTTAGTCTGATATTGAGGTTGTGAGGGATTGTTGTTAGGTTAGTGAGCTAATACGATTGAACACTTTTGGTACTTGATGATATAATCTGTGATGTACTATAAGACCTGGATTAGAAAAATTATGGCGCTTAGTAGTTTTTCCTTCTTAAAAATTATGAATCTTTGGCTATCTTTCTTTAAGATTACCACTTGGATTACTTTGTTATATATACATATATATATGTATGTGTTTCACTATTGAATTAGGCTTAATTTCATTTTCTGTGCTGAAATAGGGAGTCAAAGTCCACCTAAGTTGGTTCATCATTTAGAAGCTTCACCATGCACGATCATGGTTAAAGGCAATGAACAATACAACTCTAGCAGCAAATGACCGATTTCCAAGAAATTCAATGTACTTTGAAAAGATTACTCAAATCTAATCATACATCGACTTGAGGATGATAGGGATCACTAGAAAAGGGAACATCTACACAAGAGATGTGAGGAGTTAGAAAAATAGCTAGACATTTATTGATGTGAGTTAGATCATCATAGCAACAAGTTACAAAAGTGACATCACTGAGGATAAATGGATTTTTAAATAACCATGAGATTACTAAGGAGCCAGAAGAGGATCTGAAAAAAGAGTTAAATGAGGAAGAATCTAGCGAGGAGAATGAAGAGGACATTAAGGAAGACTTTAAAGAAGTGAGCTCGAATAAGGATATTGAAGAGATATAATTAAATGAGGGCAATGGTAAGGATTAGAATAGGAGAATTATCCTCTATAATTTGATAGGACTTTTATTTTGAAATTTCTATTATGTTTTTTCAATAAATTAAGTTTTCTATTTAGTAGTTGCAATAACTTACAATCTCTATTTGATAATCGTTCGTTTGTGTGATCTTAAGAAATCAATAATTGAACTGATTAGGGAACAAAAGCTAACCATAATAACTTTGATCTTGAGGCACTAAGAATGGGTACAATAAGATACATAGCCTATCTGATCAATAAACCTAGGGACAAGATTAAGATTGATAAGGTATGCCTAGTTGCAAATTTTCCTGATATATTCCCCGAGGAATTAACTTCATGACCCCCGAATTGTGAAGTAGAATTTGACATTAAGGTATTTTTAGGAACAACACCAATATATAAGGCACCATATAGGATGCTATTAGCAAAATTCAATGAACTGAAGGTACAGTTGCAAGAACTACTCGAAATTGGGTATATTTGGTCAAGTTCTTCTGCTTAGGGAACCCAGTGATTTTTTTATAATGAAGAAGGACGGGACTTTGAGCATGTGTATAGATTACTAAGGCTTGAATAATGTTATGATTAAGAATAAATAACCCTTACCAAAAGAGACGAACTTTCTTTCAATTACAAGGATCTCAGGTCTATTTCACAATGGATATTAGATGAGGGTATTACCAACTAAAGATTAGAGAAAATGATATGTCTAAGATGACACTAAACACTCAATATGGTCATTTTGAGTTCATGGTAATGCCATTTGGATTAACTAATGCACTTGGGGCATTTATAGATTTAGTTCGTTGTGTGTTTAGGCCATATCTAAACCAAATTGTGGTTGTTTTGTTGATAACATTATGGTCTATTCAAAGAGCTAGAAGGAACATAAAGAACACTTTTAGAACATAAACTTTATGCTAAGTTGAATAAGTATTAGGTTTGGCTTGATAAGGTAGCATTTTGGGTCATATCATCCATCCAAAATTGAAGCAATATTAGAATGGAAAAGGCCAGAAATGGTAACTAAATGAGAAATTTGTTGGGGTTGGTAGGTTACCGCAGGAGGTTTGGGATTTCTCAAAAATAGCAGCTCCGTTGTTTGGACTGACACAGAAGAAAATGTCATTTAAGTGGATTGAGAAATATGAGGTTAGTTTTCAAGACCTTAAGATTACATCAACATTAATATTGGCACTACAAGATGACACTGATAATTTTTGCATACACTGATGTATCTAAAGAAAGCTTAGGATATATGCTGATACAAAATGATAAGGTAGTAGCCTATACCTCAAGAAAATTAGAACTACAAGAGTAAAACTGTCCAACTCATGACTTAGTTAAGCAAATGATAAAAGAAGATTTTTTGTAAAATTAGTGCTAGGAATATGGAGCTTCTGAATTGCCACTCATAAAAGGATCTAGGAGGATTGGAGCAGTATCTTATTGACTTATTTCATTAGTTCATAGGTCAAATTATGGTAATTTTATGTAAAAAAAAAATTCTGTAAAATATTCAATGTACCTATAAATTTTCATACGTAAATAAGTTTTCTTGAATTTTAAAAAAATCTTGAAAAATTCCTGCCAGATTGAGTGGCGAGTCTAAATAGTTTCTTTCTAAAAACTTATTTACCCATTGAAATGAAAGAATTTTTAATTGAAAATTTTTATTATGAAACTTTGATGTGTTTACAACATTATTGTAAAATTTTAAAGTGTGCGACCTTATATTTATTTTTCTAAAAATCTTCAGGTATAACTACCTAGTGCTTGTCAAGTTGGACCACTATCTTGAATTTTAAGAATTTGCTACCCATGATAATGGAAATATTTTAATTAATAATTTTTTTAAAAATTAACTTAAATTTTTCTAGAATAAAGTAATAAAATTCTAAAACCCAAAATATATATTTTTTATTTTAGTTGTGAAATATGATGATTTGTTACATAAAAAATTCTATTTTGAGAGTTGTCTGCCCGTTCTACATGGAAAGAGCATTATAATGTATGTTTCTATTATTTACTAAATGAATTAGAAAAATATTTCGATAGATGAATTATAGATCCATGTATTAGGTTTCTGTATGACTCTGAATCACTTTCATCCAATGTATGTAGAAAAAGTTATGGTCAAATTACAATAATGTGTCATGTGAAAAATTTTCTGAAAACTGAAGTTGTTCCAATGTTGCACCACTGATGCCTCTTGAACTCGAATTTTCTCTCTCATATTAGCTGATCTAGACTTTGACATCAGTATAAAGTCTTAATAGTCTTTCTTAGCTTTGTATTACCACAAGAATCAAGACAATCGGATATCTAGAAAGAAAGTTATGAGCGAATCAACAAAGTATGTACGAAAAGACAAATTCTTGATGAGTTTGATGATGTTAGCTTGTTGGTTTCCTTGTGAATTTTAATTGAGGATAGAGTACTATTATTTGAGTTTTATGTTTAAATTTATTTTGAATCCTTGGTGTTCTTTTGTTTAAGATTATGATTTTAGATTAGATGACCTTTACTTTTGGGATCGAGTTTCATGCCTCAAGACTAGACTCATGGTTTGACTATGGGGCATGACAAGTGATTATTAGATCCTTGTTGTAATAGACGACTTGTAAAATAATTAAAGCGATTCGAACTTAGAGCTCAAATCTGCCCCTTCAAATAAATAATGCTTAAATATATATGATTATTTGATAGAATGATGAATTGATCTTATTTGGATACTCTAATATTATATTGAGGTTTGGGAAGGTTAACGAGTAAAATTAAGTAAAGTTAAAGGCCAACTCTAATGAAAAGGACCGACATAAAACTCCTTAACCAATTTATCCAATAATGATATAAACTATGCTGTGAAGCCAAACCAAGCAGAGGTTTAGTAGGACACGGTTTGATAGCATATTAGAGTGGTCAAGGAATCTTGTTACCAACACAAGCTCAAGATAATAGCAAGCTAAGCACGAAAGCCTAATAAGGACATTAGGATAGACAATACAATTTAAAGAATTAGTATAACACTAAATCAAATCATCTTACGACAATCTTTAGATTGGTTAGAAATCAAGGACACAAGCTATTCAAACAACTAGGGAAGTCCCTCCGTGTCTGCCAACTGAGTTTTATACTCGCTAGTACGAGACTTTCTTATTGGGGAAAGAATGTATATGTTATATTTATGACTATTGTTCCATAATCCTTGATACATGTCTTCATAGTATTTTATTACGATAAATATTTCATATATATTTGAAAGTTGAAGCTTGGTTCTCCTCGAGAAATTTCCTCTCTAAAAGATTGGTTTCTTGATTATTAAACTTATGAAAATGTGATTTGATATTTGGAACAATCACATCGCCACAAATTGATTTTGTATTGAGGTTCAGTTATAGTATTTATGATTTCGATTGTATTGTTGATTTAATATGTGGCAAATGTACTATAAGATGAATTATGCTATTAAATTACATCCTTCAAACCCATGGGGATGGCCATGGGAAGTTAAAACCCAGAGGTATGCCAAGAGAAGTTGGGCCTGGGACTAGGTCTAAAAAGATGATCGAGCGGAATGGACTGATGGTGGTTGTCTCCCAACTAGTACCCACTTACGATCCTGATTCACAGGTAGTTGGAGATAGCTATTTATGAGTGGTGGGATCTGGCATGCAGTAGACCATGCCATACATATTACTTATGTTCGAGCTGATCACTCAGAATCTTGAAGAATAAAGATTTCAATATTTTTGAAAATGGAGTGATAAGGTCTAAGACCTCTAATAGTCTTTTGCAAAAGTGATTGATGCATTTTGATATTTATGTTTTGTACTTGAGTAATTTATGTAGGTTGACTGATTGTTTGAAAACTATGTTGATCATTACGTTTTTCTTCTTCAGGTTTAAAATTCTTCAAGAAAGGTTTTGGATTTGTGAGGTCTCGACATTAGTATGGGGATGATGTTGAGATGAAACATGTAAGATTTGAAGAAAACCTTTTCGATTGAAAAACAAATCATTTCTATTTTATTTTGTGACTAGCATGAGGATATATTTAAATCTTTCATCAACATACCAACTCAGTAAGTCATTCGGACTTACAATTATTTTTGTATTATTTTTTCCTGTTCTTTACCCTAGATAGAAGCAATTGATGGTGGGAGCAGAGCGACGCATATAAGGTATACGGTCAATGGAAGTACATAAATGTATAGGTTGTAATATACTAGAGCTGTTACATGAATGAGATGGATATGCTTGTAGCGTGACTTCTGTTGGTTTAAGGATAAGTTTGAGTTGTAGTTACTTATGAAATTTTGTTCTATTATATCTACAAAGTGTTGATCTAAATAAGCTTGGGAGTAATCTAGTAATGTTATATATGACTGATGATGTCACGAGAGTAGGCATGACTTGGAGATGACTGAAGTTTATATAATTTTGTCTCATCATGACTGCTAGGTGTTGCTGTAGGTATGTATAACTTCTCAGGTTCTAATTACAGGTTGATTTTTGTTAAAAGTTGGCTATTTGAGTTAAATATTTTGGATTTTGACAGAGTTGTCTTATTCAGGAAACTAGTGTACAGATTGAGTGGCAACTCGATTGGGAGTAGGCACTTCCCCATTAGGGGCGCTACATCGAACTCCCTCCATATCAAAAACCTTAGATTAGTTAATCGACACTAGGGCAAATGTGCACGTTTTTTGTTGAGAAATTGTTGTTTTGTTATATTAGTCATTTGATCGAAAATTTATGACCATGGGGAACTCAGTGTTGCCATTGTGCTTAGGATAGGATGAATGGACCTAAAGTTTGCTTCAAGATGCATAATATACTTATATAAGGCAGATCATGTTCCTACTATTTGAGGACCATAATTAGTTCTTCAATGTTACTTACAGATGTTGTTAAGCTTTCCCCCCCCCCCCCCCCCCCCCCGAACCCAAAAATTCAACAAGGTTGAAATTTTGCATTATGGAACTTCTATTAGAAAGGGTTGTTTCTTATGGTCTCTTCAAACGTAGGGTAGATTATGTTGGTCCCCATGATAATAAATTTCATTATTTTGATTATCTTGTTGTGACTATTTTTTAAAGTTCCAATCTTTTGCGTAAACATATGGGTCATTTTAATTATGTTCTACTAAAAGAATGATGAACTTAAATTTAATTCCTAGATCTGACATTTGACGAAATCAAATAAGTGCATGGAGAAACTAAACAGGTAGGAAAGCCTTATCATTTAATAGAAAGGAATTATGAGGTACTAGATTTAGAACACACTAATACTTATGAGTTTAATGTAGTTTTGACAAATTACCTTAGAGGATACTTTATCCTTTTTATAGATGATAGCAGTAGGTTTTGTCATGCTTACTTGATTAAACATAAGAATGAATTACTTGAAAAGTTTATCTTGTTCCAAAATAAAGATAAAAGTCAAACTAGTAAGAAACTCAAAAGGTTATGATAGAATGGAGGTGGTGAATATGACTATAACCCCTTTGTTGAATATTTCCAACAATTTGGTATTATTCATGAGGAGACTTCTACACTCTCTCCTTTATCCATTGAAATAGTTGAACAAAAGAATAGAACCTTGAAAGACATGATCAATAGTTTACATTTGAATTGCCTAAATATATGTAAGGAGAGGGGTTGAATATAGATTGGCATATTCTGAATTGAATACCTCTTAAGCATAAGGGATGGACGCCATTATAATTTTAGAAAGATAAGAAATCAAGCTTAAAATATTCTCAAGTGTAGAGCTGTCTTACTAAAGTTCTAGTTCCAAAACATAAGAGAAAAAGGCTAGGTCTTAAAGCTGTAGATGCGGTCTTTTCTAGGCTATGTGCAAAGAAGCTATGCCATGATATTTTTAGTGATTAGGTCTAAAATTTCTAGTATATAGGTTAACATTATAGTTTAATTTTGTAATGCTATATCTTTGATGACATGTTTCCCATTATAACAGGAGTACCTCAATATGTTTCTACTTTAAATTGAGCTCTTGCATCAACATCTATTCTTGATCACATGGAGTGAATGACATGAGGGTTAATCCAAAAGTAGTACATATTCAATATCTATAAAATCTAAAGAAGTAAATAAATGTAGATAGATTAAAAGAGCAAGAATTGTAAAGGATTTTGGAAATGAATTTATTACTTGCAATTTGGATGTAAATGGATCTTCAAGAAGAAACTTAAATATAATTAGACTATTGATAAGTTAAAGGCCAAAGCAGTTGCCAAAGGGTTTTATCAAAAAGAAGGAATAGATTATTTTGATATGTATTTCCAAATTACTGGCTTGACTGCAATCAGATTTCTTATAGCATTAGTTTTTATATATAACTTCCCAATTCACTAGATAGATGTGAAAACCACATCCCTTTGTGGTGGTCCTGAGGATGAAATCTACATGGATTAGCTATAGGGATTTGTAGTCCTAGCATAAAGCACGTAATCTTATTAAATCACTTTATGGATTAAAACAAGCACCTAAACAATGGCATGAAAATTGATAAAATCATTTTATCATTTTACATCAAAGCAATGACAATGAAAAGTGCATTTTAGTGAAAAGTTAAAGGTGATACATGCCTAGTTTTATGCCTTTATGTGGATCACATACTGCTAATAGGATATAATATTAAATTATCAATGAGATAAAGTCTTCTTAAGAGTAAGCCTAAAAGGAAGGATAAGAGTAAGGCTAACATGATTCTTGGGCTCAAGTTGATTTATTCAACCAAGGCCCAAGGGTATAGACATGTCTCAATCACATTATGTTGAGAAGATCATTAAGAAATTCAGTGATAAAGATTGTAGCATTAAAACACCATATGATCTGTCTGTATCTCCTTTTAAATAAAAATAGAATTCATGTGTCTCTATAAAGGTATTCTCAAATTATTGGGAGATTAGAATATCTTGAAAATGGTACAAGATAAAATATGTCCTTTGCTGTTGTAAAGTTTGTGAGATATAATAGAACCTGCTAGGAGGCTTTGGATAGGGTACTTAAATATATTATGGGCACGACATCACGCATGTACTATGGCAGATTCTTTACAGTACTCAAGGGATATAAGGATGAGAGTTGGACTGTTGGAATAGTGCTCTGCAAGCCAATTAGATTAACGTTGTAAACTATTTCACTTGTGATACAATCTTAATTGAATGATATTCTTTAAATGGACATCTTTATCTTACGCACATATTTACTTCACCGGCATTTGGTTGAAGCCTTTAGATCACACAAGACTATGGAACTTGGTCATGCACTTGGTGGTGATCATGAAACAAATCTTACACGGTGGTGATCTTAAAAACTTCCAAGTTATAGGATCTTATAAGACTAAGGGCAACTAAGATCCATATAGACTTGCACTAACGATGCATTAATCCAAGGAGTTGGATATTAGTAGATGCTTGTTAGAGAACAAAGCACTGAAGACCCGCCCAGAGAATCCACTAGATAGCCGTAGTGGCAAGTTCTCCACCTTACGCTAGTGCATTAATTAGTCCTTTAACTTGAGGATCCATTATAACCTTGTGTTTAGGTCCTTATACTTTAACTCTTCCCTGTCCACATGGCGGGTTGTTCAGGTGGAGATTAGGTATAAGCTACTTAGATATAGAGGTTTATGAGGTCCAAGATGGGATCCAACTCCTTGTTATTGTGAAAGGCGAGTACACCTCCTATGTATTATATAATGATCGATTCTATGAAATCCTTGCACAAGGTAGTATGACAATTTGGAAAAAGAGTTTTCAAAGATGTGGTCATAAAGGAAATCGATAATTGAAAATAGAGACATAGTATCGAGGCCATTAGGGAGCCAAAAAATATCTTGCCCTGGACCTCTTTCGGGAGATAGGAGACAGAAAGACCATATTTACATGGCATGCATAGAGCTAGAATGGTTCTTCAAAAGCATTCATTTCGACCAACTAGTTAGACTCCATGAGCTTGAGGTTGGACATTGACTGTAGAGATTGGGTACTCTTTAATTAATAGAGATTAATTGAATTGAGTCGATTAGTAGAAAGTGAATATCTGATATTCGAAAGTCACAAAGAGTTGTAAGCCCATGTCCAATGAATGGTAGAATCTAATGGGTCACACACAAAAACTAATTGCATATCATAGGCGATGAAGGGGCTTTTTTGAAGAGTTAGAAATGTTCCCACATGACCGATTTGGAGGTTGACCGATTGACACAAATGTTGTGGTCATTTTTTGCTTGATCAATTTAATTGTTAAGTTGATCTGATTAATTTAAGGAGTTAAATTAAGATCGATAATTAAGGAGTTAATTATTTGGTGCGACATGACTATCAATTGGTTAACATAAGGGGTTAAGTTAACAATTGCTAGCTTAAAGTGTTAAGCTAATTGACTTAAAGAGTTAAGTTAAGATAATTAATTAAATTAGAGGAGTTTAATTTAATTAAAATGAAAAATTAATTTTGGAGGGAAAATTCAAATTAAATGTTCATTTGGTGTGAATTAGAATTTATTTGGATGAAATTTTAGATGAAATGAACATTCCAAATGAAATTCAAATTCACACAAAATTCAAATTCAAATTGAATGCCAACTTGTAATGCCAAGTTGGCGGTCAGTCGTTGAGAGGTGGCATCACACCATCCTCACTCTATATATAGATATAGAGGGAGAGAGGGGCAGAGATCTAGCAACAAGTGTGGAATTAGATTCTCTCCACTTTTCCCTCCAATCTTCAAGTGTTGCATCATGTGTTGAAGCTTCACTTTCTTTTCTTCTCCTACCTCCAAATCAAGCCTTCATCATTGTGTATCTTCTGTAGATTCTCCATCTAATATTGAAGAGAATAGATTATTGCATTGGTGTGTGGATCTTAACATTAGAGGCAAGACAATTGATTGTTCGCCTTTGGAGATCCAGTTTCTAGCAGCAACTTGGAGGCTATTCTGGGTGACCTTTTCGAGTTCTGATTGAGCTAAATTTTGGACTGTAAATCTAGCAAGGTGTTATGGAGTTGTAGTAAAAATTTTAGATCAAAAAAGAATCTTTTGGCTGGGGAAATTTGGTCTCTACTATTTTACACTGCTGGAAGGCAGTTTTGAATACTCAAAAATTTTCTTCTAGCTTCCTTGGTTTTTGGGCAAAACAAGGTAATCCTCATACCAAATATAAATCAATGGTATATTTAGATCCTTGTTATCATGTGTAGCCCTGTTAATTTGAGTTTTTAATGCTTCGGTTATTGGATCATATGGCTACATATGACTTTAAGTGGTATCGGAGCCTAATTCTTGCTATGATTTGGATTTTTGATTGATTAATTCATGTATTGAATTGATCAAAATCACAGAATACTTGATACTTGCTATGGATTGGAGTGTTTGGATGGTGTTGTATGTGTTTCCTTGCTTGATTAATTGAAATTATGCTAATATGTGTTTTAATGTGTTGATTCATATGTTGAGCATGTTTTAATTCAAAGATGCAAATGTTGAATGTTGATTTGGCATTAGTTTATGTTATATTTTGACATAGCATGTTGCTATTGGCCTTAAGTTGTTTTGGTCAATTTTGGATCCAATATGATTGGAGTTTGTTGGAGACTTTTGAAGAATATGATTCTTATTTAAATTGGTTTTTGAAAGCATGATTGAACACATAAAATTCAATTTTTAAAAGATGTTTTGAATATGAAATTTCATCTATATTACGTCATTTTATGTTTGGAACGAGTTTTAAAATTTTTGGTGCACAAAAGTTGAGCCTAAATCCACTTGATCTATGCAAAACCTCAAAACAGGGCAGCTACCGCCCATGGCCGGGCACTGACTAGGCAGCGGGCGCCCCAAGGGCATGCCTGCCATGCGGCCATGTGCCCACACTGGGCGGCAGCAGAGCAGTTTTGGTTTTGTGGATTTTAAGTGTTGATTTTTGGTTCCTTAAGTGACCAAAAGTATTTTGCATCACACATAATAGATGCACAAATATTGTGCAAGTTATCAAAATTATGTTTGACATTTTTTATTGCTTTTAAAATTAGTTGAAGTTAATCTTTAACAATGTGGTATAAATGTTACGCTTAGTCTTGCTTGGCCAATTAATTGTTTATGAGATAAGCATTTAATTGTTAGAATTGAATGTCAATTCTAGATTTATTTATTGTTCATTTAATTGTTGAATGTATGATGAATGAATGGGGATAATCATAAGCCTTTAATATTGATTTTATTTGTTTCAAATTGTTGAAAAGGGTTGTATTAAATTGGGGTTTCCATGCCTCTTAATTTCTATCTTTTAAATGTTATCAGAGTAGAATCACTAGGAGTGAGGATTTCTTTCACATGTAAATGTTACAATGAGTGAAGAAGACCATTGGAGGCATGGAGACCCAAGAAGACCCATGAATATATTGGGATACACTCATGTAATAGCTAGATTTAATCAACTCACTTAAAATTAACTAGGTGGTGGACCTATGGCTCTAAGTGCACCACTTAGTTAGGCTCATGGTCATCCCACCCTAGGAGCGTGCTAGGCATATTTACTTATTTATGCTTTCCATATCCTATTGATGTATGTGATGCATGGATTAGGATATACAAAACCTAAATAAGAAAATAAAATGATGAGATATTTGTAAGCAAGAAAAACCCTCCGCTTAGAATGTCTAAGTGCTCTCAATATTAAGTCAAAATAGATATAAATTAAAAGGAGTTTCAATTAATCCATGCTTTCTACCAATAGTATGTGCCATGATGACACTACCGATTTTATGTGATGGCACTTGGTCATGGGGGTCATACTTAGGGGGAAAGTTGTGAGCATATACTTAGCATACAATGCACCTTTGATTTGAGAATGCCCACGCATCGGCACTCGATCATGGAGGATGTCATGACGACATCTCAAGTCAAAGTTTGATTGGTAAGTCCGACTTAACACCTAGTAATGTAGATGGCACACGGTCACATGGGTCTACATAAAAAGTAAGGAAAAATATATCAAAAGTTGCATAGAGATGCAATTAGCAAAGGTTGCTTACCTTTTGATTGGTTATGGATGGCACTCGGTCATGGGGGTCGCTTCCAAGTCCTTGGAATCTTGATTCTCACTAGAAAATATGATTTCCCGAATTCTTCGAGGGAGTGAAGGATTTGATAAAATAATGGGAGAAAAACATGATTGAAAGACCATGAACATGTTTTTTCAATATTAATACTCAGTCATATGCTTATGCTCTTCTTTTCGCCTCTTGTAGATTTTTGAAATCTTCAAAACAAATATTTTGGTAACTAATAAACTTATCGGGTCAAACTTTTGCGATTGGTTGAGAAATCTTAAAATCATTCTTGACTCTAAAAAGAGAACCTAGGTCCTTAATCAAAGTCCGCCGGATACATTGGGTGATGACACTACAAATGAGGAGCATGAATTGTTCACTAAGTTCGTAGATAATGATCTACAAGCGAAATGCCTCAAGATAGCTTCCATGACCAATGAGCTCCAAAAGACTCTTGAGCATACGAAGCATGCAAGTGAGATCCATACACACTTATAATAGTTGTATGGTGTACAAACTAGGCAAGAAAGGTTTGCTTTGTTTAGAGAACTCTTTCGGTCAAGGATGGTTGAGGGTTCTAATATCTATGATCATGGGCTTAAGATGATTGGACTCATCGAAAAACTTGAACAACTTAATGAACAATGACCTCTATGTGGATTTGATCCTACAATTATCACCCTCTTCATTTGATCAATTTGTTGTGAACTTTAATATGTCCAAGCAAGATATGATGTTCAATGAATTCATGAACATGTTTGTGACCACCGAGGCAACTATGAAAAAGGAAAAACCTCTTATGCTTGCTTCTTCCTCAAAGTCGTAAGGCCCTAAGGGCCTTGAGAAAAGAGGTACGAGGAAGAAAGGTTTTTCCTCCAAAGGGAAGTAGCCCTTGAAAGGTCCAGGGAGAGTAAAGAAAAAGAAAGGGAATAAAATCGATGTAAATTTTTTTCATTATGATGAGAAGAGGCATTGGAGAAGGAATTGCAGAGCTTACCTTGCAATTATTGAGAAGGTATGTACTTTATTGAAGTGCGTTTGACAACTAATTCTTCTTCATGGTATTTGATATCGTATGTGGTTCTCATCTATGTAATTCGTCACAGGGTATGGAAAGAAGAAAGAGTCTTCGTGAAGGGGATATGATCCTCCGCCTTGAAAATGGAGTAAGAGTTGCTACCATAGTCCAAGGTGTAAGGAAGTTAGACTTGGGGAATGCTTGCATTGTACTTGATCTGGTTTATTATGTACCAAATCTTGTGAAAAATATTATTTCTATTCCTATTCTTGATAATGAAGGATATGATTTTTCTATATCAAATGAGATGTTAAAATCATTAAAGAATAGTTCTTTAATTGTACAAGGTACATTATATGACGAATTGTACATACTTGATTCTCAATCTTCACTTATGCACATTCAATCAAGTAAAAGAAAATTAGATAACCAAGAAGATGTCATAATTTGGCATGCTAGACTTGGACATATTTCTAAAAATAGGATGAACAAGTTAGAAGCTCTTAAAGCACTAAATATTAGTGGCATTGAGGACCTTCCTACTTGTGAATCTTGTTCGAAGAGAAACAAGTCCTTTAGATTTGATCCACATGGATATCTGTGGTCCACTAAGAGTTAGTGCAAGAGAAGGCTATTCATACTTCATCACCTTCATTGATTATTATAGTCGGTTCGGACATGTGTATCTTATGAAGTACAAGTTTGAAGCCTTTGAAAAGTTCAAAAAGTATAGGAATGAAGTAGAAAAGTAAAAGGGACTTAGTATTAAAGTTCTTCGATCGGGTCAAATGGGAGAATACTTAAATACTGAATTCTTGGGTTATCTAAAGAAAAATGGGATTGTCTCTCAATGGACTCCACCCAGCATACCCCAATATAATGGAGTAGCCAAAAGGAGAAATCGTACTTTGTTGAACATGGTAGTTCCATTTCTGATGTGCCCATATCCTTTTAGGGATACGCCTTAGAAATAGCCATGAGGCTACTAAATCTAGTACCCTTAAAGTTGGTGCCAACAACACTGTATGAGATGTGGCATGGCAAAGCACCCTCTTACCATTACCTTAAGGTTTGGGGGTCTCCCACTTGTTTGAAGTGAGACAAGTTGGATAGTAGATCTACCTTGTTCAAGTTTGTGGGATACCCAAGTGAGTCTTTGGGTTATTACTTCTATAATCCCTCAAAACAAAGGGTGTTTGCCTCGAGGAATGCCCACTTTTTGAAAAAAGAATTTCTATTAGATAGAAATGACGTTGTTGTTGAACTTGACGAAGTTCGAGATGATCAACAAATCCCACAAGCGGTGGAAATAAATTAGCAACAAGAGCCTAACACATAACCTCTGAAAAGCTCGGACCAATTCAAGAAGTAACTCGAAAGGTTCGGATTTCTTTATGAGACGGGACAATCGAATAATGATCTGAAAACCTACGAGGAAGCTATGTTGGACATAGACATGGGACATTTGCATGATGCCATGAAATCCAAAATGGACTCCATATAATCCAACAAAGTATAGACTATGGTAGATCCATGGAGGGAATTGTTTCCCTAGGTTTCAAGTGGATCTATAAGTGAAAGCTAGGAGTTGATGGAGAGATTATGACCTTTAAGGTGCGACTAGTGGCAAAAGGCTACACTCAAAGACCCAGTATTAATTTTGAGAAAACCTTTTTACTGGTCGCAATGCCTAAGTCTATTTGAATTTTACTTGTCATAGCCCCATATTATGACTAAGAGATATGGCAAATGGATGTGAAAACTGCTTTCTTCAATAAAAATATTGAATAAGAAATCTATTTGGAGCAGCCACAAGGTTTTACATCTAGTGGGAGTTAGCAAAAGATTTGAAAACTCTAGAGATCTATTTGTGGACTCAAATAAGCATCCCAAAGTTGGAACATATGTTTTGATAAGACGATCAAATCATTTGGCTTTGTTAAAAATATATATGAACCTTGTGTGCATAAGAAGGCTAGTGAGAGTAGCATATAATTTATTGTGTTTTATGTCAATGACACTCTTTTCATTGGGAATGAGAGAGAAATGTTAGAGTGTACTAAAGCATCCTACGTATTAGGAATACGTATCTATAGAGATAGATCGATGAGAATGCTAAGGCTTTCCCAAACCCCACACATTGACAAGATACTAAAGGGTTTAGTAGGAAGAATCCAAGGGGGGATTCTTCCTTTTAGGACATGGCGTTAATATCTCCAAGTCTATGGTCCCCAAGACTGACAACAACAGATAAAGAATGTCCCACATACCTTATGTGTCCGCTATTGGGAGCATAATGTATGTCGTTCAATATACAAGACTAGATATGGCACATGTTCTAAATGTTACAATCCATTTCCAATCCAACCCTGTGAATGTCACTAGTGTCCATTAAAATGATCCTTAAGTACTTGAGAAGGACTAAGGAATTGTTTTTGGTATACAGCAATGGAAAATTGAAACTTGAGGGATTTTCGGATTCCAGTTTACAATCTGATGTAGATGACCTAAAATCTACATCTGGATTTATGATTTACCTCAATGATGATGCAGTGAGTTGTAAAAGTTCCAAACAAGACACCACAGCCGATTCAACTGCCAAGGCAGAATATATTGTGGCTTCAAAAGCTGCAAAGGAAGGTGTTTGGATGAAAAACTTCATCTAAAAGTTGGACGTAGTGCCTAGCATTGCTGAGCCAGTCGTTGTTTTCTATAACAATAATGGGGCAGTAGCACAAGCAAAAGAGCCAGGATCTTATCAACGATCCAAGCATATTTTGAGGTGATATCATTTGATCTGGGAGATCATTGATAGAGGCGACATCTGAGTTTATAGATTGCCTTAAAAGACAACATAGTAGATCCACTGACTAAACCCCTACTGCAAAAGGTCTTTGAAGGACATTTTGAGAAGATAGGTCTTAAGACTATGGGGAATTGGCTTTAGGGAAAGTGGGAGATTGTTGGAATAGTGCCCTGCAAGCTAATTAGATTGGTGTTGTAAACTATTTCACTTCTGATACAATCTTGGTCGAATGATATTCTTTAAATGACCATCTTCATCGTATGCACATATTTACTTCACTGGCATTTGATTAAAGCCCTTAGATCACACAAGACTATGAGACTTGGTCACGCACTTGGTGGTGATCATGAAACATGTCTTACATGGTCGTGATCTTAAAAACTTTCAAGTCGTAGGATCTTATGAGACTAAGGTCATCTAAGATTCAGATAGACTTGTACTAATGATGCATTAATCAAGGAGTTGGATATTTATCCATTTCAAGACCAATGCCATATGAGATATGGGTGCTTATTAGAGAACAAGGCACTAAAGACCCGCCCAGAGAATCCACTAGATAGCCGTAGTGGCAAGTTGGTAATGGCAAGTTCTCCAGCTTACAATAGTGCATATAATTAGTCGTTTGACCTGAGGATCTATTGCAACCTTATGTTTAGGTTCTTATGCTTTGACTCTTCCCTAGCCATATAGTAGGTTGTTCGGGTGGAGATTAAGTATGAGCTACTTAGATATGTAGGTTTATGAGATCCAAGATGGGATCCAACTCCTCATCATTGTGAAGGGAAAGTATATCTCCTATGTATTCTATAATGATCGATTCCATAAAATTCTTGCGCAAGGTAGTATAACAATTTGGAAAAGGAGTTTTCCAAAGATGAGGTCGTAAAGGGAATCAAACATTGAGAATATAGACATAGTATTGAGGTTATTGGGGAGCTGACAAATATCTTGCCCTAGGCCACTTTTGGGAAATAAGAAACAGAAAAACCATAGTTGCATGGCACGTGTAGAGCTAGAATAGTTCTCCAAAAGCATTCATTTCGATCAACTAGCTGAGCTTGAGGTTGGACATCGACCATGGAGATTGGACACTCTTCAATTAGTGGAGATTAACTAAATTGAGTTGATTAGTTTAAAGGAGTTTAAATTAAAGTGGATATTTGATATTCCAAAGTCACAAAGAGTTTTAGCTCATGTCCAATGAATGGTAGAATCTAACGAGTCACACACAAAAGCCAATTGCGTACCCTAGGCAATGAAGGGGAATTTTCTAAGAGTTAGAAAAGTTCCCACATGACCGAATCAGAGGTTGACCGATTGATACAAATGTTGTGGTCATTTTTTTCTTGATCAATTTAGTTGTTAAATTGATCTAATTATTTTAAGGAGTTAAATTAAGATCAATAATTAAAGAGTTAATTATTTGGTGCCACCTGATTATCAATTGGTCAACTTAAGGGGCTGAGTTAACAATTGCTAGCTTGAAGTGTCAATCTAGTTGACTTAAAGAGTAAAGTGAAGGTAACTCCTTTAATTTAATTAAAATGGAGAATTAATTTTGGAGGGAAAATTCAAATGAAATGTTCATTTGGTGTGAATTATAGTTTATTTGGATGACATTTCATAAGATAAAATTAAAATTCCAAATGAAATTCAAATTCACACAAAATTCAAACTCAAACTGAATGCGAACTTGCAATGCCAAGTTGGCGATCACCCCTTAGAGGAAGGTGTGATGCCACCTTAGAATCACACCATCCTCACTCTATATATAGATATAGAGAGAGGGGGGCAAAGATCTAGCAACAAGTGTGAAGAATTAGATTCTCTCCACTTTACCTTCCAATCTTCAAATGTTGCATCATGTGTTGAAGCTTCAATTTCTTTTCTTCTCCTACCTCCAAATTAAGCCTTCATCATTGTGCATTGTCTATATATTCTCCAGCTAATATTGAGGAAAATAGGTTATTGCATTGGTATGTGGATCTTAACGTTAGAGGCAAGACAATTAGATTCCTCGCCTTTGGAGATCTAGTTTTTGGCAGTGACTTGGAGACAGTTCTGGGTGACTTTTTTGAGTTCTGATTAAGCTGAATTTTAGATTATGGATCCAGCAAAGTGTTCTAGAGTTCAAGTAAAATTTTTAGCCCAAATAAAAATCATTTGGTTTGGGAAATCTTATCGCTACGTTGCTGCGCCACTGGAAGGCGATTTTGAAGAGTCAAAAGCTTTCTTCTAGCTTCCTTGGTTTTGTTGGAATAGTGCCTAGCAAGCTAATTCGATTGGACTTGTAAAAGTTATTTTCTTGCAAAATAATTTTGATTGAATACCTTTTTCAAATTGTCACACCACCTTGTGCAAGGATTTCTTAGAATCAATCATTATAGAATACATAAGAGATGCGGTCGCCCTTTACAAAAGCGAAGAGTTGGATTCCATCTTGGATCTCACAATCCTCCATGCCAAGTAACTCATACCCAACCTCAACCTAAAAGACCTGCTAAGTGGTTAAGGAAGAGTCAAAGCATGAGGACAAGACACAAGGTTACCATGGATCCTCAGGTCAGAGGACAAATAATATACACTAGCATAAGTAGGAGAACTTGCCACTACTAACTTGCCACTATAGCTATCTAGTGGATTCTCTGGTGGGCCTTCAGTGCCTTGTTCTCTAACAAGTACCCACTAACATACACCCATATCTCATAAGGTTGCTCATAGAACGGAGCAATATCTAACTCTTGGATTTAGGCATCATTAGTGTAAGTCTATCCGAATCGTAGATGCCCCGTCTTGTAAGATCCTATAACTTGGAAGATTTAAGATCACGACCGTGTGAAACTTATTCTATGGTCATCAAACCAAGTCCTGTAGTCAATAGTGATATAAGGGCTTCATCCAAATGCAAGTGAAGTAATAAAGAGCATAAGATGAACATGGCCGTATAAATTTTTTTTCCAAATATGTGGTTACACAAGGGAATCGAACATTGAGAATAGAAGTATAACATCAAGGCTATTAGGGAGTCGACAAATATCTTGCCCTAGGCCTCATTCGGAAGATAGCATGGAAGGACTGCATTTTCATGATAAGCATAGAGCTATAATGGTTCTCCAAAACATTCATTTTGGTCAATTATTTGGGCTCCATGGGCTTTAGGTTGGACATCGACCATGGAGATTGGGTACTCTTCAATTAATGAGATTAATTGAATCGAGTCGATTAGTTTAAAAGTGTTTTAAACTAAAATGAATATATGATATTTAAAAGTCGCAAGGAGTTGTGAGCCAATGTCAAATGAATGGTAGAACCTATTAGGTCACACATAAAATCCGATTAGCTTCCTATTTGATGGAGAAAAGATTTTCTAAGTGTTAGAAAATGTCCCTTAGTGGACCGATTTTAAGGTGCCAATTTTGAAGGTCAATTTTGGTTTGATTAATTTAAGTGTTAAATTAATCAATTAATTTAAAGGATTAAATTAGACCAATAATTAAGGAATTAATTATTTGGTGTCAATATGACCATCAATTGGTCAAGTTAACTTAAAGAGTTAAGTTAACAAAATCAAGCTTAAGAGTTGAGCTTGTTTAACTTAAGAGTTAAATCAAAGGTTAATTAATTAAATTAAAGTGTTTAATTTAATTAATGAGAAGAGCACATTTTGGACGAAGAAGTTCAAATGAAATTTTCATTTGAATTAACATTTTAATTAGCTTGAAATTAGATTTCTAATGTAATTAAAATGCAAGTGAGATTCAAATTGGACTTGAAATTGCATTTGCCACCTTGGCAAAACGCAAGTTGGCCACTCCTTTCTCTCATGGGAGGTGTGATCACACCTTTCAGCACCTATATATAGATATAGAGAGAGAGGGCTGGTCATTTTGTCAAATGGTGTGAAGAATTAGATTCTCCACCATTCCCTCCAAAATCCTTGCAAGCATTGCGTTCATGTGTTGAAATCTTTGTTCTCTTCTTCTTCTTCTTCCCTACCTAAAATTGGCCTCCACCAAGCATATCTCTGGCATTATTCCAGCTCACAGGCTAGAGATTTTGGAATATCTATTTGGTGTGTGGATCATATCAATAGTGGCAAACTAGTTTGTTTGCTACAGTTTGGAGATCCACTTGCACAGAGTACGATTTGATGATTTTCTCTAGGGAGATCCAGAAATATTTTCGGTCTGAATTTTTTATTTAGAGTTTCAAAAGGTGTTTAGTAGCTCCAGTAATTTTTTCGTGATTTTTGGAGGTGATTTGACGTTGGTAAAAATTGTTCCACTCCTGCTGCGCATTTTCTGGCAGTTTCTGGATTGGTTAAAGGTTCACTTCATTCTCCTTGGATTTTGCATTTCCAGGTAACACTCTATATAAATCTGAATATTTGGCATGATTTGATCCTATTTATCATGTAATCACTAGTTTATTAAGCTTTTGAAGTTTTTATAATTGGATTCTAGTGCCTCACTAGCTTTCAAGTGGTATTGGAGCCTAGGTCATGCTTAGATTTGGATTTTCTTTGGATGATTGATTCATGTGATGGATTAATCTAGATCACCAATTCTCAATTCATATTATGGATTGGAGTGTTTGGTTGATGTTGTGTGTGGCTCCTTGTTTGATTAATTGAAAGTATGCTAATATGTGTTTTAATTGTTGATTCATATGATTAGTATGTTTTAATTCATAGCCATTAATGTTGAATGTTGAATTAGCATTAATTGATGTTATATATTGATATAGCATGTTGATAAATGGTTAAAATAGTTTTGGTCATTTTTGAATCCAATGTGATTGGAGTTTTGTTGGAGATTTTTGAAGAATACGATTCTTACTTGAACCTAATTTTTTGAAGCTTGATTGAGCACTTAAATTTCTAGTTTTAAAATGTGTTTTAGATCTGAAAATTGGTCTATAATGTGTGATTTAATGCCGGGAGCCTTGGCACATACTCGGCCACTGCCCAGTTGCGTGCCCCATATGGGCTTGGGCAAGTTTTGAGCCATTTTTGGCTCCTTTAGTGGCTAGAAATGGTGTCAAATCATGTGTTATGGATTCACAAGTGTTGTGAAAGTTCTTAAATCATGTTTGACATTTTTCAAACTCCTTAAATATTATTAAAGTTTATCTCCAAAAGTTGCATAAGTGTTATGCATGACCAATTATTTGTTTATGAGATAACCATTTAATTGTTAGAATTAATTGTTAATTCTAGATTTATTTATTGTTCATTTAATTGTTGAATGGATGATGAATGAATGGGGATGATCATGAGTCTTTAATATTGATTTTATTTGTTTCAAGCTGTTGAAATGGGTTTTATTAAATTGGGACTTGCGTGCCTCTTTATTTCTACCTTGTAAATATTATGAGAGTAGAATCACTAAGAGTGAGGATTTTCTATTCATGTAATTGTTGTGTGGAGCAGTGGAGACCTTTGGAGACATGGAGACTTTTGAAGACCCATGAATGTATGAGATACACTCATATAATAGCTAGATTTTATCAACCCACCTAAAATCAACTAGGTGGTGCACCTATGGCTCTAAGTGCACCACTTGCTTAGGCCTACGGTCCTCCCACCCTAGGAGCATGCTAGGCACATTTACTTATTTACGCTTTCCATATCCTATTGTTGTATGAGATGTATGTTTAAGATATAGAAAACCTAAATAAGAAAATAAAAATGATGAGATCTTTGCAAGAAAAAACCCTCCACTTAGAATGTCTAAGTGCTTTTCAAATATTAAGTCGAAATGGAAACAAATTAAAAGAGTTTTAATTAATCCATGCCTTCTACCAATATTGTATGCCATGATGATGCTACCGATTTTGTGTTATGGCACTCGTGTACGAGGGTCACACTTAGGAAGAAAGTTGTGAGCATACACTTAGCATGAGATGCACTTTAACTTAGAAATGCCCACACATTGGCACTCGTGTACGAGGGATGATGTGGTGCCCGTCTTGATTCAAAGATTGATTGGTAGGTACAACTTAACACTTAGTATTATAGATGGCACACGGGTATGTGGGCCTATGTGAAAAGTGAGGCAAAATATATCAAGAGTTGCATAAGATGCAATTAGCAAACATTGCTTACCCTTTGATTGCTCGTGGATGGCACTCGTGTACGAGGGTCCACTCTCAAGTCCTTGGGATCTTGATTCTCACTAAAAAATATGATTTCCCGAATTCTTCTAGGGTGGAAGAATTTGATAATATAGTGGGAGAAAAACATGCTTGAAAGACCATAAACATGTTTTTAATATCAAATTCAATCACGTGCTTATTCTCTTTTTCGCCCTTGAGGATTTGTGAGATCTCAAGAATGATTTGATATGCCACTCAACATTATTTTGGAAACCAATAAACCAACCGAGCCAAACTTCCATGATTGACAACCTCAAAAATTATTTGAGATTCCTAGAAGCTGAATATGTCCTATATCAAGGTGCTCCTAATCCCATAGGGATTAAAGTAGATCAAGAGACACGTGAAAGGTTCACGAATTGGGTTTAGGATCATCCCATCCCATAGTCTCATGATGGCATCTACAAACTTTAAAAGTCTCAACGACACATGAATAGTACCTTGGTTAAAACTTACAAGAGTTGTAAAGCAAACAAGGTATGAGAAGTTTATGTTGTCAAAAGAGATTTTTCAAGCTAGGATGGATGCGAAGTCATGTGTCATCGACTATAGTCTAAAGATGATTAGGCTTGGAGAAGCTTTTTTCTACTTTGATGTGGTGATGGACAATGATATTGATCAAAGTGTTGGTCTAGAAGGAGACTACCATGACAAGGGCAAACCTTTGATGCTTGTTTTCTTCTCCAAGTCTATGGGCCCTAGGGGTGCTAGAAAGGGAGATAAAAGGAAGAAAAGTTCTTCCTCCAAGGGACAACAACAATTAAAGATATCCGGAGGATTCAAGAAGATTACAGAGAAAATAATTGATATTATTTGTTTCTACTTTGGCTAGATAGGCCATTAGAAGCCATTATGCATAGAATACCTTGCAACCCTTTAGAAGGATTTGTACTTTATTGAAGTGCATTTAAGGATAAATTCTTCCTCATGGATATGTGATATTGCATGTGGTTCTTATCTTTGTAAGTTGTTACAAAGAATAAGAAAGAAGAATAAAACTAAGTGACATGGATATGATCCACCGCCTTGGCTAAGGAGCAAGAGTTGTGACCAAAGCCGAAGGCATTTAATAAGTTGGACTTAGGGAAATACATAATTGTATTGAACCCTTACATTATGTGCCATATATTGTTGAGAACATTATTTTGAATTCCCATTTTGGATAGTGAAGGATTTGATCCTCCTATATCAAATGGGAGATTGAAGGCAATAAAGAATGGGTTTCTGATTGCTTATGGTACACTTAACAAAGGATTATACATATAAGATTCTCAACCATCACTAATGCACTTTCAAAAAAGTAAGAAAGTTAGATATCCAAGAAAATTCCATGTTTTGACATGTAAGACTTGGACATATTTCTTAAAATAGGATGAACAAGTTAGAAGCTTTCAAAGTACTAAATGTTAATAGCACTAAGGCCATGTTATGACATGCAAGACTTGGACATATTTCTTAAAATAGGAAGAACAAGTTAGAAGCTCTCAAAGTACTAAAAGTTAGTGGCATTGAGGATTTTTCTACTTGTGAATCTTGTTTAAAGGGAAAAATGACCAATGCTCTATTTGTAGGACAAATTGAGCACCCTACAAGTCTTTTGGATTTGATCCATACGGATGTTTGTGGACCACTAAGAGTTAGCAGGAGAGGAGGTTATTCCTACTTCATCACTTTCACCAATACCTATAGTCGGTTCGGATACATGTTTCTTATGAAAAACAAGTCTGAAGCTTTTGAAAAGTTCAAAGAGTATAAGAGTGAAGTGGAAAAGCAATTGGGGCTAAGTATTAAAGCCCTTTGATCGGATGAAGAGGGAGAACACTTGAGCACCGAATTCTTGGATTATCTAAAAAAGAATGGGATTATCTCTTAATGGACTTCACCCGGCTCACCCCAACTCAACAAAGTAGCTGAGAGGAGAAATCGTACCTTGTTGGACATGGTGCATTCCATGATGAGCTTCTCCGATATGCCCATATCTTTTTGGGGATACGCTTATAAATATAGTACCTTCAAAGTCGGTGGCCAAAATACCATATGAGATATGGCATGGCAAAGCACCCTCTTACTAACACCTTAAGGTATGGAGATCTCCCGCTTAAGTGAGACGAATAGTGGGAGATAAGTTGGATAGTAGATCCACCTTGTGCAAGTTTGTGGGATACCCTATAGAGTCTAAGAGTTATTACTTTTATGATCCCTCGGAACGAAAGGTGTTTGTTTCAGGGAATGCCCACTTTTGGGCAAAGGAATTTCTATTAAATAGAAATTGCGTTATCATTGAACTTGATGAAGTTCAAGATAATCAAGAAATCCCATAAGCAGTGGAAACAAATGAGCAACAAGAGCCTCACACACAACCTCTAAGAAGACCAGACCGAATCAAGAAGTAACTCGAATAGTTTGGATTCCTTTATGAAACGGGCTAATTAGATAATGATCCGAAGGCCTATGAGGAAGATATGTTGGACATAGATTCGGGAGGTTAGCTTGAAGCCATGATATCTAAAATGGACTCCATATACTCAAACAAAGTATGGACTTTGGTAGATCCACCAAAGGGAATTGTTCTCGTTGGTTGCAAGTGGATCTATAAGCAAAAGCTTGGAGTAGAAGGAGAAGTGGTGACTTTTAAGACATGACTAGTGGTAAAGGGTTACACTTAAAGACCCGATATTGATTTTGAGGAAACCTTTTCACAGGTCACAATACCTAAGTCCATTAGGATTCTACTTGCCATAGTTGTATATTATGACTATGAGATATGGCAAATGGATGTGAAAATCGCTTTCCTTAATGAAGATATTGAAGAAGAAATTTATATGAAGAAACCACAAGGTTTTACATTACGGGAGTGAGTAAAAGGTTTGCAAACTCTAAAGATCCATTTATGGACTCAAACAAGCATCCTGAAGTTGGAACATACGTTTTGACAAAACAGTCAAATCATTTAGCTTTGTCAAAAATGTGTATGAACCATATGTGTATAAGAAGGCTAGTTAGAGTAGTATACAGTTTATTGTACTTTATGTTGATGACATCCTTCTCATTGGGAATGAGGTAAGAATGTTAGAGTGTACTAAAGTGTGGTTATCTACACAATTCTCTATGAAGGATTTAGGAGAAAGCATCATACGTATTGAGAATATGTATCTATAGAGATAGATTTGGGAGGATGTTGGGGCTATCCCAAACCCCGTACATTGACTAGATACTAAAAGGGTTTAGTATGGAAGAATTCAAGAGAAGATTTCTCCTATACGACATAACATTCATCTCTCCTAGTCTATATCCCCTTAAAGACTGACAACGAGAGATAAAGTATGTCCCACATACCTTATGCATGCACTATTAGGAGCATAATGTATGCAATTCAATGTACAAAATCAGATGTGGCATACTAGCTAAGTGTTACGAGTAGGTTCCAATCCAATCCCAATAAGAGTCACTGGATAGTTGTTAAAGAAATCCTTTAGTACTTGAGAAGGACTAAGGATTTGTTTTTGGTATACGGCAATAGAGAATTAAAATTCGAGGGCATTTTGGATTCAAGTTTCCAATCCAATGTAGATGATGTGAAATCAACTTTTGGATTTATATTTTGTCTTAATGGTGGCATGGTGAGTTGGAAGTATTCTAACAAGACAACACGACCGAGAAAACCACTGAGGTATAATAATTTGTGGTTTTGAAAATCGCAAAAGAATGTGCTTAGATAAAAACTCCATCCAAGAGTTGGATGTAGTGCTTAGCATGCATGACCCACAGTTGTCTTTGAAAGAAAATTTTGGACTTGAGCCCAGATCTCATTAGTAATCCAAACACAGTAAATGCGTTATCATTTGATATATGATATCAAATTAATAGAGGCAACAACTGAGTGGACAAAGTTGCCTCAGAAGAAAATTTAGCAGAATAACTGTCTAAATCCCTAAAAGCAATAGGTCTTTGAAGAACATCTTGAGAAGATGGGTCTCAATGCCATGGGATATTGGCTTTAGGGCAAGTGGGAGATTGCTGGAATAGTACCCGGCAAGCCAATTAGATTGGCCTTGCAAAAGCTATTTCCTTGTAAAACAATCTTAATTGAATGATATTCTTTATATGGCCATCTTCATCTTATACTCTTTATTACTTCACTTGCATTTGGATGAAACCCTTAGATCACTCTTAACTGCGGGACTTGGTTTGATGACCATGGAATAAGTCTCGCATGTTAGTGGGTGCTTGTTAGAGAACTAGGTAGTGAAGGCCTACCGGAGAATCCACTAGATAGCCGTAGTAGCAAGTCGATAGTGGCAAGTTCTTCAACTTACGTTAGTGTAAATTATTAGTCCACTGACTTGAGGATCCATGGTAACCTTATATTTGGTCCTCATGCTTTGACTCTACCACTTACCGGGTCTTTCGGGTTGAGATTGGGTGTGAACTACTTGGCATGGATGTTTGTGAGATCCAAGAAGGAATCCGACTCCTCGCTTTTGTGAAGGACGAGTGCATCTCCTATGTATTTTATAATGATTGATTCTAAGAAATTCTTGCGCACGGTGGTGTAACAATTTCGAAATGGAGTTTTCCAAAGATGAGGTTACACAAGAAAATTGAACATTGAGAATAGAAGCATAACATCGAGGCTATTAGGGAGCCGGCAAATATCTTACCCTAAGCTTCATTCAGGAGATAAGAGACGGAAGGACCGTATTCGTATGGTAAGTGTAGAGCTACAATAGTTTTCCAAAACATTCATTTTAGCTAATTAGTTGGGCTCCATGGGCCTGAGGTTGGATATCGACTATGGAGATTAGGTACTCTTCAATTAATGAGATTAATTTAATCGAGTCGATTAGTTTAAAAGTGTTTTAAACTAAAATGAGTATATGATATTCAAAAGTCAGAAGGAGTTGTGAGCCCATGTCCAATGAATGGTAGAACTTATTGTATGCATTAGGTACTCTTCAATTAATGAGATTAATTGAATTGAGTCGATTAGTTTAAAGTGTTTTAAACTAAAATGAGTATATGATATTCAAAAGTCACAAGGAGTTGTGAGCCCATGTCCAATGAATGGTAGAACTTATTGGGTCATACACAAAAGCTAATTAGCTTCCTATTTGATGGAGAAAAGATTCTCTAAGTGTTAGGAAATGTCTCCTAGTGGACCGACTTTAAGGTGCCAATTTTGAAAGTCAAATTTGGCTTGATTAATTTAAGTGTTAGATTAATCAATTAATTTAAGGAGTTAAATTAGAATAATAATTAAGGAGTTAATTATTTGGTGCCAATATGACCATCAATCGGTCAAATTAACTTAAAGAGTTAAGTTAACAAAATCAAGCTTAAGAGTTAAGCTTGTTTGACTTAAGAGTTAAGTCAAAGGTTAATTAATTAAATTAAAGTGTTTAATTTAATTAATGGAAATAACACATTTTGGAGGAAAAAATTCAAATGAAATTTTCATTTAAATTAGCATTTGAATTAGCTTGAAATTAGATTTCTAATGTAATTAAAATGCAAGTGAAATTCAAATTGGATTTGAATTTGCATTTGCCACCTTGGCAAAATGCATGTTGGCCACCCCTTGTTCTCATGGGAGGTGTGATGCCACCTTGGCATCACACTTCTTAGTACCTATATATATATCTAGAAAGAGAGGGCTGGTCATTATGTCAAAAGGTGTGAAGAATTAGATTCTCCACCATTCTTTCCAAAATCATTGCAAGCATTGCATTCATATGTTGAAAGCTTTGCTCTCTTTTTCTTTTTCTTCTTCTTCTTCCCTACCTAAAATTGGCGTCCACCATAGCATATCTCTGGCCTTGTTGCAGCTTATAGGCTAGAGATTTTGGGAGATCTATTTGGTGTGTGGATCATATCAATAGAGGCAAACTAGTTTGTTTGCTACGGTATGGAGATCCACTTGCACAGAGTACGATCTGGCGATTTTCTCTAGGGAGATCCAGAAAGCTTTTCATCTAAATTTTTTACTGAAAGTTCTTCAAGGTGTGTAGTAGCTCCAGTAATTGTTTTGTGATTTTTGGAGGTGATTTGATGGTGGTAAAAATTGCTCCACTCCTACTGTGCATTTTCTGGCAGTTTATGGATTGGTGAAAGGTACACTTCATTTTCCTTGGATTTTGTATTTCAAAGTAACACTCTATCTAAATCTAAATATTAGGCATAATTTGATTCTAGTTAGCATGTAAGCACTAGTTTATTAAGCTTTTTAAGTTTTTATAATTGGATCCTACTAGTACCATACTAGCTTTCAGGTTTATGAGCAAAACAAGGTAATCCTCATACCAAATCTGAATCAATGGCATGTTTAGATCCTTATTTTCATGTGTAGCCTAGTTAATTTGAGTTTTTAATGCTTTGATTATTGGATCCTATGGCTAAATGTGACTTCATAGATAGCCGAAAACTTCAATATCATTGCATGTACCGGCTATATATTTACCTAAGATTGGGTAATATCTCCTGGAAATACATTAAATAGAAATTCAATCGGAAAAGAATTATATGCTTTGGACACGACTAGGACAACAACTAAATGGCTACATAGTCTAGTGTCAAATTACCCTTAATCAGTAAACCTCTTCTATGATTATAGTATATTGTGATAGCCAAATCATAATTGTAAAGAATCAGGAGTTTGAAATTTAATCAAAAGACCAAGAGACATATCCAAGTTAGACTAAAATCTATAAGGGAACTTCTGCGTAAGAAGGTTACAACCATATCTTCTTGTTGGCATTGGAGACAATGTGGCGGATCCCTTAAATTAAGCACTTAAGATATCTTTAATCTAGAAACCTAGGTTGAGAAAGGGATTGAAAACCCACAAATAATACACCTATAGTGGCAAACAACCTACCAAGTGGAGATCCCACATGGAAGGCTCAATGTGGTATAAAAAAGCTGCTGAGTGTATAAGGTTGCCTCTAATATTAATTGATACTTGTATCTAAGTTTATCCTCTGGTACACCTAGTAAATTGCTTATTAAGTAAGGGCTTGATTGGATTACTTGACCGGGATAGATTGGAATGATACAATTGCGAGGATTGTGCTATTTAAGATAATTTTTCCACAAATAATTTGCTATTTGGTGCAATTGATAATTGTGAGACAGGTTTTAGAATGGAATGCACATTTACATTTCTATCCTTAAATAAATTACTATCTTTTCTGAAGCTTCTTTTTGTTTTCAATTCACCTATCAATTTTCCACTACTCTCACCAATTTTCTCATTTTATCTACTATATTTTTTTCTTATTTTTAGCTCTTTTCTTCTTTATTTTTTTCTCCTAGCACCACAACATCACCTTCACAGCTACTCTTCTTCTTCCTGTCCCCTTTCTCCTTAATATGTTTGGTCTCTTCTTCTTTTGTTTTTCATTTTCTTTTGTGCCGATTGCCACTGCAGCTTGCCCTAGCCCATCCCCCTTTTTATTCCTTACTTTTCACCTTCTTTATGTTCTTTTCATTTCTTTCTTTTTCTGTTTGTCTCTTGTTTTAAACCATATCCATTGCAATATGTTGATCCTCTATAATACAACATATGTACATATGCCACTGTATACTCTTCCACCACACAAGGATTTAGCCCAAAAAAGGCCATGTTATCACATCTCGTAGATATGGGGTGGTTAATTATTGAGTCAATTTTGCTAATGAAGATATTTGGACAAGGTTCTTTAACTACAATTTAGGACTTCTATGATGAATTATATTTTGGTAATGAAGGCACAAGTTTATCATCGTACATCCAATTTTGAAGGCATAATTCATTTTGGTTATAAAGCACAAGTTGTCACCGTGCATCCAACTTTGAGGGCACAAATGTCCAATAACCTAATTAACAAGTTTAGGATGAAATGTAATTGTAGTATCACACCTCTACTTCATGGACTACAAATCAATTATCTCCTTGATTAATTGACAACAGACGTGTTAGTGCTGAGACACTATGAAGCAAACCTAATGCTTGACTTGGATACATAGTTTTGCTAATCCAAACTAATCAAACATACCAAATTGGCCCCAAGATTAGGATTTAGTCACCCTAGACAACATGCTAGTGGTGCATCCCTAGAAATACCAAACTAAGACAATGTAATTCTTTAGCCGTGATAAGAGGAATTGGGTTGTTCCTTAAAAAAATTTAGAATATAGGATAGGGTCACATGGCCTTAATGTGTCAAACCTAAAGATCATTGCATAACCTATTGACTATTACCAATGGACGCTATCACATCTAAGGGCCTAATTTAAGGCTTAAGTCCATTTGTCCTTGTGATGGCATAAGTTGGATAACTTAAATAGTTCAGAATGAAAGGTACCATTACTGAAAGCAAGTCACAAGAACTCGGTAGTCTTTGTACTATGGATTTGTGGTGATTGTTGTAATTGACATCTAAATCAAGTTGGATTTTCTCCAAATTATATTATGAGAGATGGATTATGCATAGTTGTATATATATGTATAACTTTAAGCTTTGGATAAATGCCAAATTTTTTTCTTCAGAAATTCATAGAATCAACTGGGTGTAAACTTTGGGAACAAATAAGCTCGGAAATATGTTTACATGGAAAGGAACCTTGATCCACATTGGATTTGAGACAAAAGGTGGAACGGTGTTTATTTAGCTTAAGTGTTGGTGCTTGGTAATTTACTAAGTATAATATAAGTCTGCACGATGTGCACATGCAACTATCGCTGCCTGCTCATTCTGACCAAACCGAGCTCTAGATATAGATGTAAGTAGACTACAAATTTGCATTTTTGGTCCTGCAAGTTGTACCAATTTCAGATTCTATCCTTTATTATAGGGGTCTATCAATTCAAATACTTGAATTAAAGAAAAATTGGTAATTGCAGGATGATTTGAACGGAACAGGCCAACTGCTACCAGAGTTGTCCCTACGTGACACATGACTTGGGGATTTTGGCAATTTGGAGCCAAATATAAGCTGAATTGGCAAATGAGTGTTTAGGTGGCCAAAACACTATAAAGATTAGAGCAAAAATTGACATTTGGCATCTATTTTGGGAGGGAAAAATTACTATTCACCCCCAAATTCCCTCTAAAATCACATCCTTCTTCCCTGTTAATTAATTTTACTTGGTTTCTTTCATAACTTGTACAATTTTTTAATTTTTTATTCTTTCCCCTTCTTTCTTGAAATCAATCAACACTGTAAAGAAGAAGAATAATGTCTTCTTCAGTATCAAGTCCTTTGGTTCTCTATTGCGATTGTGGAAAAAGAGCTTAGCTTCGCACCTCTCGGACAGATGACAATCCTAGAAGAAGGTTTCATGGATGCGTTGATTGGAAGGTAAAGAAAAAAATGATGCTTTTGGCATATTTTCTCATACCTTATTTTTGTCATTTTGTTCCCATAATTTCTCAAGAATGGAAAAATTGATTATGTGTATCAAGTCTTAATTTCATTTTTTTTTCGTTTTTTTTTTTACTATAGAGAGGTGGTTGTGACTTTTGTGTGGGAGATCCACCCATGTGCCAGAGGGCCTTGAATCTTCCTACAACATTGCGTCGGTAGGAGGCATTGTATTGTTGCATACCAATATTGTATTCCCGGCTTTTAAGTACAAATTAATTGCATATTTATACCCATGAAAGCCAAAAGTTGAACCATGAACCATCAGTGCCAAGCTGACAAAAACTAGTCAAATATTAATGTTGGGTATTCAAAACTAAGAAAAGTATTCAAATACACAAAAATAGGTACCCAACATGCAGTTAAACAATATAGTCATAATCAAAAAACAACAAATCAGATTATTAGAAAGGCTTCTTTCCCTTCATCTTGGAACTCTCAGTTGCATCATTGTACTTAGACAGAGCAGTAGTGAAGTTTGAGATAGTGACAAACTTCTTTCCCCCTTCCTTAATCATAAGATTTGAAGGTATGGATGCATTGAGGTGGGAAGCTGAAGTTGTGGGAGAGACAACTTGTGAATATGTGAATAGAGCTAGTGCTCTTATTTTTACCCTTAGAGCTGATGCTTTTAATTGAGAGGGAAGAGGCATTTGAGAATGAGCTTGCTGAAGCTGTTGGAACATAAAAGGTGGTCCTTGAGCTACAACTAGAGATAGAAGTGTCTGTTCAGTTAATGGAGCTACAGTTAGGGCTGATATTGTGAATTGACTTCCTTGAGTATTTGTTCCTCTAATCTGCTGGAGTTGTTCCAAGATTGAAGGACCATGATTCAATTGTGACACTTCAGGATTTGTTAGAGTTGGTGCTCTTACTTGTTCCATAAGATAGATGTAACATATCAAAACATATAAATATTAACATAAATGACAAATATATATTTAATTGGTCAATTATACTAACACTTCTTGTCCTTTTAACTTCATTTTGACCAACCAAAGCTTGCTCTAATCCATCATCTCTGCAAGATGCTTATCTCCTTTTCCTCATCTATTACAAAATCTAAGTTTTAGACAATTGAAGTTCAGTTTAAACTTATAATTTACAAATATTACTATAAAGCTAAAACTTTACTTTGGTATTTTTGTCCCTTCCAACTTCATTATGGACAGCTGAAGTGCCCACTTCAGTGTTTTTCCCCCTCCTCAACTGATGGACAATATAAGATAGATTCGATAAGATAAATGCATAATCTCATAATATAAGATAGATCAAATGTAGATGCATAATCTCATAATATAGATGTACAAACTTTATAAATAGTACCTCTAAATTCTGTGATGCATTTGTAGAACCAAATACCTCTGATGGATTGATTTGACTTAAAGATTCAAGCTATGTTCCTTTAGATGCATGTGTTGTTGCTCCATCATCCAAAGGGCAATATACTCTATTATGTCCCTCAGCACCATAGCCGCTACACTTAATTGTTTTCTATTGTCTTCTTAGTTTCAAAGGATTTGCATTGATCTTTGGCTTCCCCCTATTTTTTTTCTTCCTCTTCTGTAGGATCTCATCTAGCTCTCTTCTTCTTGCTTTTGTTGGTCTTCCTGCAGGTCTTCCCTGGTGAGATGGAAGAGGAGGAAGAAATTCTGACTCTTTCCATTCACTTCTGCCATTTATGGGCATAATTACATTCTCATAAACCTTGTTGTAAGCCTCCACTGTATAGCACTTGTGAATAAACTTATCACAATCCCAGCCTTGAGAGCTTATTGCACTCAGTGCATGCTTGCATGCGATTCCAGCCAAATCCTACTTTCTACATCCACAACATCCTTTCTTCAAATCCACAATGTACTGTGTCCCATCAAAACAAGATATTTAATAATGCCAATCATTTCCTTTAATGGGAATACAATCCCCCATTTTCTCTACAACTTCGTCAATCATTTTCTTGATCTTGGGATAGTAAGTACCCTTCCATATTTTTGCTGCTCTGTCCCTATTTTCTTGCATTCTTTTCTTTAGGTACTCCATTATCCACTCCAATATAGACAAAATTAGTTTCACCCTAGCCTCCAACATGTCACTGTTGAAAGTTTCACAACTATTGCTCAACAACATATCACACTTAGGATAATCATTGAAATGGGACTTACTCCATTGATAAGGTGGTTTGTCATTAAACTACTCAACTGCCTTTTCATCTAAAGCTTTTATCTCAACTATCCTCCTATTAAATTTATTGACTGTAATGGCCCTAGCTGTCTTCAATAAAGTTGTTTTAAAGGCTAGACCTCTAAAACCAGCATTCTTGAAATTAGAACGCATGTGCCTCACATAAAACCTACGAGCTGCATTAGGGAATATTTCTTGAAATTCTTGAATTAGGCCTTTTTGTTTATCACTCATGAAAGTATACTCATAATCATTCTCAATTTTTAGGTCTACTTTCAATATGGTAAGAAACCAATGCTAGGTGTCCTTGACTCCCTATTTACTACAGTATAGGTAATGGGAAAGATATTATTGTTGGGGTCAATCCCAACTGTAGTTAGTAACACTCCCTCATTAGTTCCCTTCAAGTGACAACCATCTACCCCAATTATAGGCCTACAACCAGCAAAAAAACCTAGTTTCAAAGCATAAAAACAAACATAGAGCCTGTCAAATCTATTCTCCCCACTTGATTGATCAGTTCCTAAGATCACAGTAGAACTAGGATTTGTTCTTTTGATTTAATTGGCATAACTCCACAGCAAGGAATACTGCTCATCTGGTCTTCCTTCTAATATGGGAATTGCTTTTCTTTTAGCCCTATATGCTTGATAAAGTGAAACACGACATCTAAGCTCCTATTGACATCCACCCTAAATCCCTTAACATTTCTCTTAGGGTCAAATTTGAATTTTTGGACATATTTGCCAGATAACCACTTAGATTTCATATTTTTCACATTATATGTTTGCCCATAGTTGTAATTAAGGTTGTATTGACTTACTTGGAAGCTACATTCATCTCTAACTTTATGTGCATGAATCTTCCAACCACATCCCTAATCAGCACACTTAGCATACACCCAAATTTTATTTTTATCATAGCTTGCCTAAACTCAGCTTTGGTGCTAAAGATCATGCCCCGTTCAAAGTTTGGATCATACAATTGAGCATGATTAAAAACTGGAAATTTTGGCCCTTTACACTTACCATCAAAAACTTTAGTACTATCCAAGTCATCATCACTCTCCACCACATTGTCATCTCTAGATTCATGCCTTGCCTTCTGCCCCCATTCTTCTCTAACATTCTCATTTTCAGTGTTATCATCATTACACTGTCCTAACCATTCCACCTCAAAGTCTACATTCGCATTGAACGGCTTATCATCTTCAATATCTTCATCCTCAATTGAGTCTAAATCAAAGTCACTACTGATTGTAGCACTATCACTATCCCTGTGTAGCCCTTCATTATAACCAGGTACATCATTAGTCTCTATTTCCTCTACCAGTTTATCTAAGCACCCCCCCAAGCTTAGAAAAGTCCCTCACTGCTTCTACAGCTCCCTCTTCAGAACCCTCAAAACCATGTTGTTCATATACCACATCAAACTCAATCTCTGTTTTTTCAATTTTATCATCACTCTCACCACACTTAGTCCCCAAACTCACCCTGTCATCAGGCCCTGCTGTTTCTTCTTCTAGATTTACTTCACCTTCTGTATTTGCAACATCTTCTACCCTATTCCCAGCACTCAAATTCTCATTTCCTTCATTGTCAGTTAATTCAACACACTCAAAATATAGACTCACCTCTCTACTTGTGGTTAATTTTTCTTCACATAACTTTTTCAAAGCATCATCAGTGCCTATGAGCAGAAACCCAGTTGTAGTTCTACTGCAATATTTAAAGCAACCATCTAAACCCATACATTTGCTCAGTTGATCTAATGCAGCTATACTTAACAAGTCAATTTCAGCATAGTCAAATTTAATTAGTTCTCCCTTTCTTGCATATTTTGTGACTGAGGATGATGTGTCAAAGTATCCCCCATAATGTAGAGTTAATGTGATCTTCCTACTCTTTGGATTTGAGAAATAAAAATAAATAAATAAATAAATTCCAGGTAGGTTTTGACTATTGTTCAAACACACATAATCTTTGACTAAAAACTTTTTTAAAAAAAAAAAACATCCACAGAAAAAACACATCAGGGACCAACATTCAGCTACCCCACACAAACACATTACTTTTCATATTTAAAAACTACACATAGTCACAAATCATCATGCATTTATGAAAAAAAAATAAGGACCCAGAATATAGGGCTCCACACACATGTGATAACATCAAGCAAAAAAAAAAAGGTGAGAATCTTTGACACTTACTGTACTGAGGAAGTGGCAAAATGTGCCTCTCTAGGGGTCTAACTTGTCACATTTTAAAGCCCACCACTACTGATGGTAGTATCCTTGAATGTCAACGCAAATTGGGTGTAACTTCTTCAATTGCAGGGTTTTTTAGTGGCTTTGGCTATGGAGGAGAAGAAAGTTTCTTTCTTTAGGATTTTCCAAAATCGATTTGGGAAAATGAAGAACTATTGTTTTTTTATTTATCGCTAAACAACTTTTTTTTTTCTTTTTGGTTTTTTCTTCAAAAATTCCAATTTTTAGTCATGTGTAAGGCACATGACAGAATATCCCTCCTAAATTGACCCACGTCACCTTATAATTTTGGCCACCAAAACAACCCTTTTCCAACTCAACTTATATTTGGCTCCAAATTGCCAAAATCCCAAATTATGTGCCATGTAGGACAATTCCGGCAACAGTTGGCTGGCTCTGTTCAAGTCATCTTGCAATTACCAATTTTTCTTTAATTCAAGTATTTAAATTGCCAGACCCCTATAATAAAGGACGGAATCTAAAATTGGTACAACTTACTGGACCAAAAATGCAATTTTGCTCGCGGTGGTGCTTGCACAGGTTTGGGCATTTGACTTAATTGTCTCGGCTCTCAATTAATATTTTTTTCCCAAAATTACATTTTCTTGGGAATTTACTTTTTTAAAATTTGACTACATATCGCTTTTTCAAATAAAGCATGTCTAGGTTTTGATTTTGTCATAGAAACATTATTAACATTTTAGATGTTACAAATTTTATAACAAAAAATCATAAAACGTATGAGGACAATTTTTGGTTCTGCACCCACGCCTATATAAACTTCTGCATGGCTCCTAGCAGAATACATACAATAGTATTCATCCATTTATCTCTAAAATTCTCTTTGCTTTTTCTTCTCTCATACTACAAATACAAATATGGGTCTTGGTAGCTTAGTGATGGTCGAAGATGAGGCATTCTGCTTTGCAATAAAAAACTCCGGGACTGTCTTATCCCAAAAGGACTGTTGTAGTACCATGTGCATCGATGGATGAATGATTATTTCTTCAAGATAAACCAATCTGCTCATGAATCAACTGCTACATTTTATTTTATACTGAACTCAAATAGGTACTCTATTCTGATTTCTTTTATTTTTTGAATTTCAAAAATTGGTTTGTGCTTTTGGTTTCTGCCTAGATGCACATAAATTGTTAAACACTAGCCCTGTTGTTTTTTATTTTTTTCTTTATTTATAATTGGAGGATCGTCCCCAAATTGCTGTGAGTATCCTCCTATAGCTCTGAACCCACCCCTCATCTATAGTTAGGATTGATGCAACTGAGGTTGTTTCGATAGAAATCACTCTTGCTAGGATCACATGCCTGTACAACTAAGCCCAATTAATTATCTGTTTAAATTGTTTACACAAAATAGATAATCTGAACTTTGATCTTCACCAACAAGCCTTATAAAAAAAGAATACAGCTTGGACACCCACAAATCATGTGAGAAGGCGTTAATATGGATACATCTTTACGCTAATACAGGAAACACGTGTTTTGACCATAATTTGGAATTTTTGGCCAAAATTTTAATTTAATAGATTTTGAACTTTTTAAGATTCTTTAGAGTATATTATATATTGTGTAACAACATATGTGAATTATTTGGCTTTCTACATCATCAAAATATCAACTAATCAAATTTGATAACAAATTTGGCCAAACTAATAAGCCCTGGAAATTATAGTTTTATATTGTTTAAAATGATTAGTTTTTTTCTTAGTTTGCTTATAAATATTTCAATTTTCTAAATTATCAAAATATGTTGTCTGAAAAAGTTTAATGGCTTTTTAAATGCACTCTTTGAACTCATTCACAAACATGAAAATTATATATGGTACATAGGAAATAGATCTTTTGATTACGGAATTTTGAAGAAAACTTGAATTCAAAGAATATCAAAAAAATTTAATTGCTTGTAAGAATTTCCTTAGTTTCTTAACATTATGTTAGAATTTTTTTAATTACAGAATAATCAAATTAGCTAGACTAAGAAAATCTATTGACCATTCAATATATTCTTTAATCTATCTTGATAGTCATTGTGTAACTTCGACTAAATTTTGAAGTGTTCGAGTTAATTTTTTGAATTATTTAAAATAATTTTATTGCAGGTTGCTTTACATTATTGATTAATTTGATTTAAAAAATTTCAAAATAAACCAATCCAACCAAAAAAAAAAATATGAAAAAAAAGAAGAAAAATAATGATGTTTTTATCCACTTTTAAATGAATTCATCCTTGCATAAGTCTTCCTATTATAAAAATCATGAAATGAGTCCTTTGACCATATTTGTGCAATTTTGACTAAATTTTGAATTTAAAAATTTACAATTTTGTAACTAATTTGTTTAGAATAGCTTATCTTATTGCTTCCTATATGAATTTTTGAATTGTCTGAAACATAAAAATATACCAACAAACAAAATTTGATGACCTTTTGATAACCCTTAATCTATTCACACGCACAAAACTGGGAAGATTTTCAATTTTCAATTGGTACAAAATCATGTTGTTACGTTTTTAGGTTTCCCATCTCTTCCATTATTGATTGAGTGTACACCACTTACTTACTTTTAAATCGTCAACAAATTTATTGTTTTCTACTATTCATACTAGATTGTTCTCTATGATTAATATGGCATATTGCTGCTATGTATTCCACTGATAATTGATTGTGGGCACTTGACTTTTGTAAGAGCAAAATGCAGATGAATTCCCTATCTGCATAGATGAAATGGTGGAGGAAACGTCAACCAAATGCGGCCACATCGTTTATAGAAGATGTATAGCATCTGCACTTTGGTATAAGAAAAGGTTACATGCATGTAGATAGAAGCTTAGAGCTAAAGGATCTGCCTTCCAAAGAGAAGTTGATCGATTCATACTATTGTTTCTAGTTGTACTGTTTTTAATTGTACTACCCAAGTCTAGAGATTGAAATTCTAGTTGCTATTGTTTCTTAAGATTTATAAATGGTAGTTAAATTGATAACTAAATGTCTATTCATCCTTTGTTCAACTTGCGTGCATGTTCTAAATCCTTTGTGCATTTTAAGTGCATGCAGTTCATTCTTCGTGCATATGTGTATTGCACTTCACTCGTATTGATATAGAAGAAAAGCAGTCATTATATCATCTTTCGGATTTTCCTTCTCGAACGGTTATATATATATTTCAATCCTTCTTGTAACTATATTTTTCAATTATTGCCCTATTCTTTATTTGAAATGCAATTGGTCCAACCAAAGTCCATTGCTTTTTTACTTCATAATATGATGGTAAAATTCTCCCCAGCCTGTTCAACTAATAGTTATTATTTGACCCGATAACCAAGTAATTAGGACCAAGTGTCAGTAAGATATTGACACTTTGTATCCTCTTCGAATGCAAACCCTTTGTTTCCTCTCTAATACTCCATGTATCATCCTTTAAAAAGGAAGAGGATAAGAAAAAGGACAAAATAATGAATTTTAAGAAGGTAATATTTCATATCTCACATCGATTACAAGAGAAAGTTTAAAGTTGTTTATAATAGGATAGGGCCACCCCCATCAGCCTAGGGCATGACACATCTGTCAACATGGACAAACATGAAAACGGAAACATCAGAAGCATTTTAATTAGGCAACATGGGTTGAAGATAAATATGAAGAAATTGTTGAGTTTCTAAATAAAATGTTTACATGAAGAAATTGAGATCCCACTATAATAAAAAAGGATACAACCACATTTCAATGTATGGCAACAAATAGCCTATTGTCACACTTAACCATATACCACATGCTTAATATATATGGATCTTGTAAGTTTCCCCAGTTGAGTAAAATTAAGCCATAGGATCTACTCTTGGTGGTGCCCTTCCATTAATTCCTTTAAGTTTCAATCTTGAGACCATACTCATCCCAAAACCCAAGACTTTGATTTCTCATAAGGTGTCATATCCAAAAAGTAGCATCTGTCGATTCCTGGTCGACATCAGTTATGGTTGAAATTGAGATGGTATCAAATCATGTTCGAGTCCTATTATAATAACGATTGACAGGCTCAATAGGAGAGAATATCAAGAAATACTACTGCAAAAAATGAGAATCATGTAGGGCAGTTAAAAAGATCAAGAACAAGTATAGGGAGGAGTGGGAAGCCATAGATGTGCTTTAAATCATTCAGGGAAGATGGGAGATTCATTCTTAGGGGAATAATTTCTTATTAGAATGGCACCATCCCTCGTGGTTTAAGCCTAACACCATGCTTATAAGTGTGGTGTTTGTAAAAGCTAAAGTCTTACATGCAAACATAGGGATACGGATTTGACACCACAATTCTTATGTCATTTAATATTTCAAGAAGTTTGTTAAAAACTTAATATTGCAGAATAAAAATCATTATGCTAGGCATATATAATTACACTTGTTAATCATAACATAAAAAAGAAATCACCACATTTCAATTTTTAAATGGAACTAAAATTACTTACATTTTAAAGTGTAGCGCTAGGTATATATTATTACACTTCTTAACTACAACATAAAATAGAAATCACCACATCTTAATTTATTGACAGAATTATTGTTCAAAGTGTAATCATAAATATTATTAAACTTTATAATTGTAGCATAAAATAGAAATCACCACATCCTAACTTGCCAATAGAACCAAATTACTTACATATTAATGCTAAGCATGTATTTGTATAGTGCAAACCTTTTACCAATAGTTGAACTGTAATACAAAGCACATATATCATATACATCTTTGTAGTACAAACTTTCACCAAATATTTAAATGTGACAATAGGGATTTAATTTTCCACAAACTTTTACCACACAACAAAGAGTAATAATAGGTATACATTGTTACAATTCTTGGCTATAATGCAAATTTTGCATGCTCTTTTGCTGCACTTCGCTGCTATAATGAAAACATTAGCAACATGGATCAACTACTATAATTTACAACCATTTAATACAAATAAACTTTCTCAACTAGAGAATACAATTTATTTTGAACACAAAAACCATATTCTTTGAATTTTCAATTCAAAATATGATATCTAAAGAATCAAGTCAATGGTGAAGCATCCATTTCATCTAAATACAAACTATTAATCAAATGACACTAGTTTAAAATAAGGTAAATAGCAGACACCCCTCAACGTATAGGGTCATGTACACTTTGCCCCCCAACTGTTGCAAGTGTGCGAAAATATTACCCAACCTTTATTGAATGTGCTTAAATACCCCATCGTTCCATTTTTCGGCATAATATTCCACTTGAGATGCAAAATACTTTGATTATGTTGCACTTTACCTCCTCAACTTTACTAAAATGTGCATTTAACAACCCAATCATTCTAAAATATAACACTTTTATCATTAAATTTTTATTTTTATAGAACAAAGTGAAATATTTTATAAAAAATATTATCACACACTAATCACTTGTCAATGTATGGAAAGTTAAATTACTTTGAGCTATCATATAATTTTAAATTAATTTTATATTATATGCTACTTGGTTTATATACATGAGATGATTAAAACTAATTTTAAAATTATATCCTAATTGATTTTTATATCAATATAATATTATGCATATTTGTTAGCAAATGGTATTTAAATATTTTAAATATAAATAGAGTAATAAATGAGAGAGATAATTTTGATATTAAGATATACATTATTTGCTATCTATATTCGTCTGACTGGCGTCACATATCTTATTCTTATTCATATTAAAACACTAAACCACTTACACTCTTAATTAATCAAATATGCACAAATTTATAAGTACTCCATAACAATCATTTGGTAATAGAACCCTAAAATTAATTTTTAACTATCTTAGACACGTCAATTTAGAACCATTAAATTGGTTTATACATTTCAAATAACTCAAATTGACTAAACATGTGATATATTGATATATAATTAAGTAATGTATGGTAACAATTTTTTGGCAAAATATTTTACTTTATGCCACCAAAATAAGAATTTAATGCTAAGGAAAGCATTATAAAGTGCTTTAGGTTGCTAAATGTAAATTTTTTAAAATACCAGGGGGCAAAGTGCACTAGCTTTAAAACATATCACCAAAAAATGGAATGAGGGGGAATTCAAGCACCTTTAGCAAAGGTTGGGTAATTTTTTCACACACTTGCAACGATTAGGGGGCAAAGTGCAAACGACTATATACATTGGGTGGTTGTCTGCTATTTACCTTTTAAAATACTACCAAAAGTAATTGATCCAACATTTTCGCATAATAATCTTATGTTTCAGACAAAATATCATCATAGTTGAAGATGGACAAGTGAAATAAAGCCTCAGGTACACTTCTATTCACAATCTATCTTCACCATATTAATCGTTGTCATTCCAAACCATCGTGCAAAGATATAAAAAAAAAAAACCTAGCAGTGAAACATATTGCAAAAACAACTATCTAAATGAAAATGAAATTTTGGACCAATTAAATTTGCCCTAACTTTTTCAGTCATAAAGGAATTCAATAGTAGTATTTGTCAAACAATCACATTATAATTGTACAATGGAATAAGCTATTGATATTATAAATAACAATATAAAAATTTCAAGTCATTATGCTTCTCTAACAATCCCAAGTATTCTATGAGAAACATATATATCTTACAACTTATTCTAGGTGGAGCCAAAACTAAAACAAACTGAAGATATAAGAGAGAATACTAATCGACTTTGAAGTGAAAAAAAATATCACATATATCCATGTCCCAAGTTCAAAAAGACTTACCAAATGGTCAGGCAATAGATACCCTTTTTAGCAATTATAATGGTGTTAAAGTGCAATATGATCTCACTAAATCCTCATCTCCTTTTACTGCTATATTTGTTTGAACTTCATAATAGTTTCTTCCCAACATTTAGTCCAATAAAATGTGTACAATGGTCCATGCTTTTTAAGTATCTCTTCAGCACAAATTCATTTGGGTAGAGAAACTAAACAATGAACCTTAGAATAAAATTTATAGCTAACATGTCTTAATTCATTAAGTTACACATGATTTACAAAAAGAATTGTATGAGATATTAGAAGTAATTATATTTTAAGTAGTTATTGTAAATTTTATACTTGAAGATACTCAAGCTTCAAATAGGTTACTTATTGAAAGAGGTTGAAGGCAATAGTTGAGATTAGGGTTGAGATCCTGGCTTCATAAGAAAAGGATGGTGGACTACTGGGTGTGATAAGTTAATTCATATTTTATTAAACTTTATCTGACCTTTCTTGATGTGTTTGAAGCAACTGAAAATAGTATTTACAAGATGGCATCTTCTTAAAGACATCGTGTTGTGTCACTCCTCGACCAAGCACGCGTACTCATCTAGGCTTTTCTAGGCCATTAACTCTGTCATAAATATTATCCTGAGAAATAACATCTTCTAATCCTCTAAATTCATTAGTGAGTTATTGCATTTGATCCTGCATTGTTAAAAGAAAACAAATTTTGTTCAACTCAACTTTAATATAAGAGATCAGGTTTATAGTTTACCACTTTTACCCTTAGTTGCCTAGTATCTCCTCCCTTAGATAACACAAGTTGAATGTATCCACTAGAGAAATTTGGTGTTTCCTTTTTCTTTCCTAACTTATAATATATTAATTTTGTTTGTTTTTGGTTAAGCTAGCATCTTTTGAATTTTAAATTGCTTTGCTTATTAGATTAACACAAAAAATATAATCAAATTATAACACTTGAATTCTAAATTCCAATAATAATTTCAAATTATTTGGATTACAAAAGGCCATAGTGCTTTTTTTGTTTTCGAATGCATACTGTATTTCAAAAATCAAAATAAAATGTTGTTAGGAAAACCATATAAGAAGAAAAAGTAAAACTTATCATGATCTATAGTTCTTCAATTCAAATTCATAATCATTACCTTATATGCTCGAACTTGTGCAAAAGATTTTCTTATTCTATTATAATTTAATGTCTTTTTCTTTATGCTTTCCTTTCACCGAATGTTTGCTTTCTAGAAAATATAAATCATATTAAATTTGGTCAAAATTGCTTTATGAAAATACTATTATTCTTTACTTCAGATTTCCTTTTCTTGATAACCAGAACAGGATAAGTCTTACATTGGTCTAGGATGACCCCATTTTTTAGTATATTTATTAAATCCATCCAATAGTAATTTAGGGTTATTGTGCTTTTCTTTCAAGTCTTTCTTCCAGTTTCACCAATTGGTTCTAATTGTTTCTAGAAATTGACATCAATTCCAAGAGGACAAATAAACTTTGACTGCATTTAAATGTATTTCCATAGATTAGATATTGAATTCAGAGAAATGACTAATAGAAATTGTGCAGTAAATTACCTTAACAATGCTTACTAGCTCATTTTTGTCAAAATGTGGCAATTTTCACAAATAAAAATATTGAGAGTGTAATATGCACCCATTATTTAGATAAATGTGTATCATGAATTTTTTGACCATATTGATTATAGTCAATCAGAAGTCTTTTCTTTGGAGGTGAACATCATATTCCAGGCATTAGAATAGGTCCTCTTGTGTTTTTGTGTTGGCTTTCCTCACCTATTCAACAACATAATAATATGAATATTTTCAAGCTAAATATTTCAATTATCAACTAAATAAATACCCTCATATATAGCTATAAATAATTATCCATTAACGATTTCAATTTCACAATGTAAACCAACCAATTGAAATTTCTTGCTACTTAGTGTTAGCTATATGACATTTCAAAAAGAGAAAAACATTAATAAATGAAGTTGAAAGCGAAAATATAGACAGTAAAATTCTAAAGATAGGTCATAATAAAGTATGATCACTCAAATCAGTTAATTAGCAAACAGTAGCACACTGGGATTTTTGAAGTATAATTGCTTATCTATTTTTACTAGCTTTTTGTATTAGTTTACTATGCTTAATTATGAAGGATTGGTTCTCTTAATTATCATTTTTAGGATGAAAATACAAATTTCATAAAATCTTGCATTACACTATGATTCCTTAGAAACTAATTACAAAAGCCATGACTTTTGTATAGCCCCTCAAGAAATGACCTTTTCTTTTGTTACTTTTTTACTAGTCTCTCAATAAAGTGCCTAAAGGTAGATCTAATGTAACACCCCGACTGGGAGGTGCCTGCTTTCAGATGAGGTGCTACTCACTCTATACTTGTCTCAAAATTCCAGAATAATTAATTTCTATAACAACATTCATCGGATATTCAATTCTGAATCAAAATATCTTGAAACACCCTTAGCACTTCTATCACCCTCATTACCTTATGGGTCACTGGGCTAGTCTAGTCTGTCTTCATCACTTGTTCTTATTTGGGGTAAAGAATGGAGAGTAATAATAAAACAACATAAGTCTGAATGACTTAGTGAGACAATTTAGCAATAACAACAAAGTAACAATTTCACAATTATTATATAAGAGATAAATATAATTATAAATATTCTCAGAAGTTGTGAGAGAAGGTTTTAGTGAAAATTTGAGGTGATCCATCTCACCACTATCCCATACCAGCGATGAGACTTCACAAAATACACTATCTCTCACAGAGGTTTTAACCTCAACTATGATCAGAAAGGGGTCGATATGCCATTTGAACATCCACTGAATTCTAGTCAAATATTTGAGATTCAAAGTATAACTGTTAGGCATACCAAGTAACTAAATATAATTTAACAAAACATTTTCACTGATAAGCTGTTGGTGGTTCTCCTACCTTATCACTTCATTTTCAAAAGCATGAAAACCCATATTCCTCCGGTCCCGAGTGATCGGCTGAGATAATGTACTATAACTAGTAGGCATGGCTAGCTACATGCCTCATCTCTCTATGGCCAGCTACCTCCAATTGACTAGCAGCCAGATGTAATCAGTAGGGTATCAGTAGGATATCGGTCTCCGTCGGTCCGTTCCACCTGTCCATCCCTAGCTAATCCCAGGGTCCACCCCTAAGGGTATCAGTAATCAGTATAGTATCAGTAACCACTAATCAATGCCCAACAACATTTCATATAACGCATCACTTCGCCATGACAAACAGTAACTAAATAATCAATATCGAACTTATTTCCAGATAATAGTCATGGCTATGAAGGAAAATATATCTCAAAACCATTTTCAATTTCCTCAACATAATCACCAAATTTTAGGTGAAGTGACATTAATCAATATCAGTAAAAGATCTCAGTATAAAAGGGCAATATGGAGTACTATTTTCAATACATAGATTAAAAGGAATCAAGCGATCAAGATATATAACAAGTATATATGTTTTTTCCCCAACAAGAAAATCTCATACTAATGAGTATAAACTCACCTAGCAAATGCAGAGGAATTCTTATTCGTATAGTCACTCAGGTTCTGGCTTCTTAGTCGAATTGAGCACTGTCATAAGATAACTCGGGTTATCATTCTGTCAACCCTTTTGAATCTTAACTATAAATATGGCTAATATATTTATCAAACTTAAGGTTACTCTGACACTCGAGTTAAATTATATGTTATCTTACGCGGCCTTAATCTTCCAACTACATGATACTTCAGTATTACAAGATTTTACTTACTTGAGCCTATTCAATCTCGCTTTATCATCTTAATGTTTTAACCATCTCAATAACTTTACGTGCTCGAGTAAACTTACACTTCTAATTACACCCAATAAACTCCATTTACCACTCTACTTATTTTATAGTCAAATAATAAGGGTTCAGGTTCCTAAACCAGTTAGGTTTTAAGAGTCGATTAGGTCTAAGTTGGAACATTCATTCATGTTCTAACATTTGCATAACTTGATCTTTTAATTCAAACTCAATTGTTCTTCATAAAATAACATGTCATGTTATCAAGTTTAGGGACATAGACCTAAATCAATATTTCTTAACTTACTAAACTTAATTCATGTAATTAATTCTTAGCATAACATTTACAACATTACGTCATTAGCTTGAGTTAAGTTACAATTTGTTATCCTCAATTTAATGAACATTTGACCGAAACTGTAAAATTAATCGAATCAATATTTGATATGAAATTTACCCAAACTGGATCGAATCGAGATCCAATTGCAAGTCAAGAATTGCCTAAACAAGTCAGAAATTTTATTTTGAATAAACTGGTCCAGACCGCCGCCACGCACCATCGTTGAGATGGACACCGCCACCACTAGTTGGTGCGCCTTAACGCCAGGAGCAAAACCCCCAAAATAATTTTCAATTTTGACGCTGGGAAGCTACTCAATTTGGTGTTTAAAGTTGTGGCAACTCTAGCTCTCCACCATCGCGCCACCGCCTCGATTCCTCCTCCGTCTGCCATTGAATCCTCAAATTAACCCCACCACCAGATTGCCCATGCTTTTTTGACCAAAACCCATCCATACACAACCACTTTTTGCCGCCAAAAGCGGCGGAACCATCACGTCCGTCGAGCTCCGCTGTCGGCCCTTTTTTTTTTCCCATTCCCTGGGTCGTTTTTGAGGATTTTTAGTATGGTTTGGTTCACTGTGATGAGAGGAACATATTTATCCAATTGGTTTTGGGTTTCACAGTCATCCTCTGGCAATTCGTCGTTAGGGTGGATCTGAGGTGTTTTTTGAGAATTTGACATAATTTCATCCTGAATCCTATATATATATAAATGTATTTTCCAGCATCTTCAGTTCATCCCCAAACTTTCTAACCATCCCACTTTTCACCCCAAAACTCTTTAGCCGCCTCCATTTTGGTCCTTAGCGTTCAATTAAGTCCTTTAACTTTTAATCTTTATATGTTGACCCCTAAAATTTCTATTTCTAGGCAATTGGGTCCAAATTTAATTATTTTAAGGTCACAAGACTTTTGATTCCTTCGCATTAACCCCCTAAATTTTATAATTTTATACAATCAAGTTCTTTTCTTATTTACAATTAAATCCTTCAATTCCCGCATTCCTACTTAGACTTTAATTAATTAAATTCAATCAACTTAAACAGATATTCCGAAACTTAGGGTGTTAAAATTCTCCCCCCTTAAGAGAATCTGGTCCCTAGATTCTCATATGAAATATAAAGGTTCTCGTAGTGTCATCACATATCATTTTGCTATTCCCAAGGAAAATTTTGTTGAGGATGTCTATTCCTTTCAACTCAATTGGTTCCACATATTCTTTCTCCTATTTCGAATATCTCTTACTTTCCATAAAATATGGGAATCCATCTTAGTGGAAATCACTGTTGTGGGTTTCTCAGTTGCTCATACTTACGTGAGGCTTCCATATTTTATCAAGTGTTTCGAGTGATTTTCTATGTTCCATGTCCAGCAAGATCATCTGTCATATGTCTCAAGTCTTCCTAATACCTAAAAGATTGTTTCCTTATGATCCCAACCTTTCTTACACATCTCTACATATCCAAAAATTAGCCCCCTTTTCAAGTATTTTGATCAATGGGTCTACGGCGTTAAAAAGATCACATTTGATAGGTATTGTCAAAGCCTAAGAAACATATATTCCAGACATATCTTTCGATCTTCTTCATCTTATCGTGACCTTATCTTTAGTATGGTCAAAGTTCCCTTTTCTTTCAAAGAATCATGTGTTTCATATCTTATGACGTAAGGATTGGTGTATCCTAAAACTTATAACTTAGATTTCTTGCAATCCTTCTATTCCTTCTCATTTCTTTAGTTCGATTGTTGGTACTTTAACTTGATATATTACAACCATAATTTTCCAAGAAATTCTAGGATTAATAGAATAATCCTAATGTAATGAGGCAACCTAAGGTAGCGAATTCTATATCTTAAATAAGATAATCCGTTTCCATCACTTAAATTCCTTACGATACATGTAACCACCCTTTTTACAACTAACCCTTTGGTTAGCATGGATGCATGAAATTATCCTACACATTTTGTAGGAAGAATGATAACTAACACAATTTAATCTTGGTTCCTAGTTCACAAAATCGCCTCATGTCCTTATTCGTCACGTAAAACCACCAATTCTTTTGATGAGTTTAGTTAATGAACCTATTATTATAGGAAAACTTCAAGCACACTCTTAATATTAATTCGATAAGGCCTAAAGGGCTCTACATCTCTGACATAATTACATCCTAGCTTTTCCATTCGGCTATAACCTTGACTTCAGTAAGATTATCCAGATGATCCTCCGTGGTGTTACACACCTTTAAATATGACTTCCTCCTAATTAATACTCGATTAACTTAATGCATAATTGGTATTCCTATGGGTACTGATAACACCAAGTATGAATGTGGTATGACTCTTTCCCAAATTCCAAATCCATTAGTTGTCCTGAATAGATTTGCTAGGATCTAATCTAATAAATCATCACCCTGTATACTATATCTGCAAATGTTGTAGGAATCTAGCCATCCAAACGACAGTATTTCAGTTCCTAGTACCTACATAAAAACGAGAGATAATTCCCAGAATACTTTCTCCACTGACTTATGACTAAGAACAATTCAACTTAGTCCAATCTTAAATAAATTATTCATCTTTACCTTGGGCCAAGTTATGGGCATAGAACCAGGGATTAGGATTCCATAGTGAATGAGACTTGTTTAGTTCCTATCCTTGTCCCACAATTTCTTGTATTCTAATTGCTAGCCTTTTCATAAATCTTCACAAATGAAGCCTAGGAATTTACATGAAGTCCTTTCCCTAAAATCTTTTACGACACCTTAAAAATTACTGATTTAGTTGAGTTTATTACTATTTTGCAAAAGTAGTGTTATTGCTAACCTATGGAAATACGATATCACTGGAGTCAGATTCTCATCACATCTCCCCAAATTCTATCCAAATCGCACTGATATAGTTGCAATTGTCCATAAACCACAAGAGCATCATATCATCTCTATTAAATTCCATGTTTGGCCCGTTTACTTCAAAATCTTCTCTTAAAATTGATATAGGGGTTTGTCGCTAACATCTATCTTTTGTATACGTTTCCCAATAGAGTATTCTCCATAGAAGGTTAAAATCCATTAGTAATTATTCGTTGTGCTACAAGTGACCTGTCTTTACCTAACTTCAATCAGCATTAGTTTCTAGCATGTCAAAATTTTGGCTCAACAGGACGGGCTTAGACTAACTTAACTTGCAGTATCCAACCTAGAACATTTATAAGCAATGTGGAGGTTACTATGGGATTATTTAAGGGTACCTAAGAGTCACCATCACTTGCACCTGAAATAATATAATAGCTCATATACTTAGATCTCATGTCCACGTGCTCGCCTAGACCATATCAACTTAAACGATATTACTAAAAACAAAACTCATGATATTGTCAGCATCAAAGTCTTAATAGCATGGATAGGTACGGACCAGAAAGTTCAGTATAATCATATACCCCAAAAATATGTAATAAAGCCAAGTCCATGGTTGTCGTCCGCCTCAAACCCACATAAACGTAAGTATTTACATGAGTCATCTTGAAGTTCAAGCTTACATATATAATATTTCACATAACCAAACTAAGTTCAGTACATCTGAAAACTAGTAACAAAATTGTTTACGTTAACACCACTTAAACTTTCATAACCAGTCAGATGTTTCCATAGAGTTCACTACCAGTTCACAAAACTTATATACATACTAGGTAAAGTCATGGGCGGTAAGTTTATGATCCTTAGATTCCATCTATGAGATAAGGCCTAGATTATAGGGAATTAGGTCCTTGATTGACATTCAAAACTTCGACAACACCTTCAACTACGTTCATATGTGAGTTAGAGCCAAAATTTCTGAAAATATCATTTTAGGTTGATGGGGCTCAATATTATAATAATTATGAAACTAATTCATAACTTGAGCTAAATCATAATTTAACAATCTTAGTTTATATTATGATCAGGTTTGAATCCAAAACTTCAATCACCTTCGGAAAAGTAATTGAATTAAAATTCAAATACGAAATTTACCGCCTCTATGGCACCCTACTCAGGATAACCCCTAAGTTGAGATATCACTAGTTTAGTATTAAATATAATCTTTAAAATAGTTAATAGGCTTATGAGAAGGAAAATTTCTAAGTCTATTAGAGATAGCAGCAGACTTCAACTTAAACAGACCTCAACATCAATACCATATACATACTATTAATGGTCCCACAACATTCATCATATAATATATACTGTAAATCACAATTTCAAACCTGACATATCACAATATCTCTAAGTAAAAGCTTAACGTTCACTTAAACCTATATACACATATGTACACATGTTTTATTACAAAATATATTGTCTCTAGCCTAAGCCAAGGTCGTATCCATCACTCAGTCTTGTCTAAGAAAATCAAAGATAAGGTAGGAGGGTAAGCCCAAAAGACTTAGCGAGGGATAATTTTAATAACAAAATAGTAGGAACCGATGGAGGAAGAAACAACTCAATAGATTATAAAATAACATTCAGAACAAGTACATATCCGGATACAAGCATTAACAATTCAACGTTACTGGTAAGTTCTAGCTCAGGAGTTGTTACCGTCAGCTCGAATAGCCCGGGATCGTCTCAATCAGATCAGATCGGGAGAAAATACAAACACCTCGTTTAGCAAACAACCCTAACAATAGCCTAATCTAGACCAAAAGACCACTCTTCCCTTGTTGCCCCATGAGTAGAATATGAGCAATCAAAATACAATTGGGACGAAACAAACCCAAATACGTATACAATCCGACGAATCAGAACACAACGTGCATATTAGATTCCCCTTATTAATAATATTTCCTATTTCCCTTACAATTACCACAATGTAGTTACACTGATCAATTCCATTATCGAAATATCGATTCCTTGGTGATGACAATATCGTATGGATCTCAACCATATGTATAAACCAAAATGCTAATTATCCCAAAATGATCATTCGCTTCTCAAGCTCTATTATCACAAAATATACTTGCACAACGATGCAATACCAAAAGCATTGTTCCACCAAACACTAGTGAAGTCATATGCTTAACATTTCAAGAGCAATAGATTAGATATTGGTTAGCCATTCCAACACCAATCCTTTACTCTTTTCACACCAAGCAATATCCCAAAAGTTCATATCCTAGCCGAACTTTCATGTCAACATTAGCCTCCATTAATCTCAATATTCTATACACCAAAAAGATTCGAGTCATTAACATGTCATTTTCCAAATAACCTCAACTTAAGCCATGACACACTCTTGTGTCCAAAGTAATGATCCAATAAGACTCTTCCCTCATCAAATTGAATTCCATCTAAAACAGTCATTGGCTCATACTAGCTAGAATGTTCCCAAACGTGCTCGCACTCAATGTAATTTCCCGAGGGTATTATTCTTTCCAGCATAAGAAGTCACATGCTCGATACATTAAGAGCTACGGATTATACATTGGTTGCGCACCCAATCATAACCCTTCACGTCCTTCGGATCAAACATTGTTCCCAAAAATTCATGTACTAATCTGACTTCAAAATCATATTTAACCTTCACTAGCCAAAACTTTTGTATCTTCTTCAAATCTCAAAATCAAGCTTACTCCTCACTAATCAAACTTTTCATATTTCGAGGGTCATATCCTAATGTAGCTCAGGTTTCCAAACTTAAGCTCTGATACCAATAGTAACACCCCGACCAGGAGGTGCCCGCTTCCGATCGAGATGCTACTCACTCTATATCACAATATCTCTAGAATTACAGAAAATACTTGTCTCAAAATTCCAGAATATCTCGAACCACCCTTATCACTTCTATCACCCTCATTACCTTATGGGTCACCTGGGCTAGTCTATCTTCATCACTTGTTTTTATCTGGGGTAAAGAACGGAGAGCAATAATAAAACAACATAAGTCCGAATGACTTAGTGAGATAGTTTAGCAATAACAAATTCACAATTATTGTATAAGAGATAAATAGAGGTATAAATATTCTTAGAAGTTGTGAGAGAAGGTTTTAGTCAAAATTTGAGGTGATCCATCTCACCACCGTCCCATACCAGTGATGAGACTTCACAAAATTCACTATCTCTCCCATGGGTTTTAACCTCAACTATGATCAGAAAGGGGTTGATATGCCATTTGAACATCCACTGAATTCCAATTAAATATTTGAGATTCAAAGTATAAGTGTTAGGCATACAGAGTAACTGAATATAATTTAACAAAACATTTTCGCTGATAAGCTGTTGGTGGTTCTCCTACTTTGTCACTTTACTTTCGAAAGCATAAAAACCCTTATTTCTCTAGTCCCGAGTGATCAGCTCGGATAATGTACTATAACCAGTAGGCATAGCTAGCTACATGCCTTATCCCCCATATAGTCAGCTACATCTAACTAACTACGGAGCCATATGTAATCATAAGGTATCATTAGGAGATTGATCGCCGTCAGTCTGTTCCGCCAGGTCCGTCCCCAACTAATCCCAAGGCCCACCCCGAGGGTATCAGTAATTAGTACAGTGTCAGTGACCCATAATCAGTGCCTAATAGCATTTCATATAATGAGCATTTCTCCGTGATAAACAGTAACCAAATAATCAATATCAGACTCATTTCTAGATAATAGTCATGGTTATGATGGAAAATATATCTCAAAACCATTTTCAATTTCCTCAGCACAATCGCCATTCAGGTATGATGTGGAGTACTATTTTCAACACATAAATTAAAAGGAATTAAGCGATCAAGATATATAACAAGTATATATGTTCTTTCCCCAGCAATGAAATCTCATACTAATGAGTATAAAATCATCTGGCAAATGCAGAGGAATTCTTAGTCATATAGTTACTCAGGTTCTAGCTTCTTAGTTTAATTGAGCACCATCATAAGATAACTCGGGTTATCATTCTGCCAACCCTTTTGAATCGTAACTATAAATATAGTTAATATCTTTATCAAACATAAGGTTATTCTGACACTCGAGTTCAATTATATCTTATCTTACATGGCCTTGATCCTCCAACAACATGATACTTCAATATTACAAGTTTTTACTCACTCGAACCCATTCAGTCTCGTTTTATCGTCTTAATGTTTCAACCATCTCAATAACTTTACGCGCCCGAGTAAAATCAATCTTCTAATTACCCTTAATAAACTCTATTTACCACCCTACTTATTTTATAATCAAGTAATAAGGGTCCAGGTTCCTAAACCAGTTAGGTTTAAAGAGTCGATTTGGTCAGAGCTAGAACATTCATTCTTGTTCTAACATTTGCATAACTTGATCTTTTAATTCAAACTTAATCATTCTTCAGAAAATAACATGTCATATTATAAAGTTTAGGGACATAGACCTAAATAAATATTTCTTAACTTACTAAACTTAATTCATGTAATTAATTCTTAGTGTAACACTTACAACAATACGCCATTAGCTTCTGTTAAGTTATAATTTGTTATTCTCAATTTAATGAACATTTGACCAAAATTGTAAAATCAATTCAATCAATTTTCGATATGAAATTTACCTAAATTAGATTGAATCAAGATCCAATTGTAAGTCAAGAATGGCCTAAATAAATCTGGAATTTTATTCTGAATAAACTGGTCCAAACTACCGCCATGTGCCGCCGCCAGAGATAGAGACCGTCACTACCAAGTGGTGCGCCTTAACGCTAGGAGCAAAACCACCCAAACAATTTTCAGTTTTGACACCGGGAAGCCACTCAATTTGGCATTTAAAGTCGCGGCAACCCTAGCTCACCACCGTCTCGCCACCGCTTTGATTCCTCTTCCATCCACCGTTGAATCCTCAAATTAACCCTACCAGCAGACTATCCATGATTTTTTGATCAAAACCCACCCATACACAACCACTTTCTGCCGCCAGAAATAGCGAAACCATTACCTCCACCGAGCTCTGCCATCGGCCTCCTTTTTCTAGCTGTTCCCTCAGTCATTTTTGAGGATTTTTAGTATGGTTTGGTTCACTATGATGAGAGGAACATATTCATCTAATTAGTTTTGGGTTTCACGGTCGTCCTTTGGCGATTTGCCGTTATGGTGGGTCTATGGTGTTTTTTGAGAATTTGACATAATTTCGTCCTTAATCCTATATATATAAATGTATTTTCTAGCATCTTATATTCAGCCCTAGACTTTCTGACCGTCCCACTTTTCACCCTAAAACTCTTTAACCGCCATCATTTTGGTCCCTCGCTTTCAATTGAGTCCATTAACTTTTAGTCTTTATACATTGACCCCTAAAATTTCTATTTCTAGGCAATTGGGTCCAAATTTAATTATTTTAAGGTCCTCAGACTTTTGATTCCCTCGCATTGACCCCCTAAAATTTATAATTTTATACAATCAAGTTCTTTCCTTTTTTACAATTAAATCCTTCAATTCCCGCATTCCTACCTACACTTTAATTAATTTAATTCAATCAACTTAAATTGATATTCCAAAAATTAAGGTGTTACATCTAATTTGCTATGATTATTTGGAAAATCAGTGCTCTTTCACTAACTACAATATTTTGTTTAGCAATACATAAACAAAATATATATCTTACAGAAAAATATGCATTTATACTACAAAGCTTTCACTATATCATAACTAGTATTAACTAATTAAGCTAAAATATATCCCCATTTATAACAGACCTCCATTAGAGACCGTTGTACCTCAAAAGTTGATTACAATATCAACCCCTCAAAGGCAACAATGTTGAGCACCCAAGCAAGAGCCTAAGGCCAATCCCACAAAAACCTAGAACGTTGAAGACTTTACCTCCGACCTTAGCAATAAGTAAGAGGTATTAGATTCGACCTTGAGAGCAAGCATAAGGTGGCGACGACATAAACATAAGGTTAGAGATCGATGGCCTAGATATTAAATGCAGGGTAGGGCTGATGCAAGATGAGATCTATCGTATTTAATGTTACCTCCAGGAGCACTCTCTACATAAAATGTGAAAACAAGCACAGTGCAACCCCCTATCACTTCTAAGTACTATTCACTATGAGTAAGTCACTCTAATTGGGATGATGGAAAAACCGTGCTTACCCTTCTAATAAGGACATTGACAGCTTTAAGGAGCGAGCTAGAAACTTAAAAATTGACCCCTAGCTGGGGAACTATAAAATTAAGACCCAAGTATGCAATCTACATACACACTTAATCCCGCCACCTTACTTCCTCTCACTTAATCAACTTGGCACTGACTTAAGCATCGGTAGGCCTTAGCCAAGGGCATCTCAGTGAGCCTAAGGTTTACTTGGTGCTCCAAACCAATCAAGTGAGTTCGAAGAATTCGACCTCATCCTAATTAGTTCTCCTGCTTCACAAAAATCAGCATCATCATTTACCACCATGTGCGAGAACACACCGGTCTAGCAACACGAGAATGGTCAACACGTTAAGAGTTCAATTCCAAAGGCAAGTAAGGAGTGAGATACCAAATCTCCAACATGTACCGCCTCTAAAACTACAGTCGCCTCGCCCTAAAGATCTCATGGGGTCGGGCACCCAGCCCAAGTAATTGCCATTTCACTGGAGCAGTTAAGTGAACTCATTAGGCACTAGGTCGATCGAGCCCTTCAGTTGGAGAGAGAACAACAACCGACTCTACCGATTAGTATGACTTATAAACTAGAATGCCAGCCTCCGAACTTAACCTTCCAAGAGGCACTAGTTCGATTGTAAACCCCTCAAGAAGATCCCCAGGAGTTCCATTATTAGAAGAGGCCAAAGAAGCGGTGGAGAGGCTGATGCCCGAGCCAACTGACCGTAGAATGACAAGCTGGATTGCCTTCTAGCAAACCTAGTGCACCTAGGAAGAATCGAGCGCTGAGAATGGGAAGAGGTGTTCCATTAGGTACAACACCTCAACCACCAAATAAAAGATATGTTTAGAGCCATTTGGACCACACTCATTGCAGGTTTGATGCAACACAACCCTATTGGTGAGAAAGAAAGCCCATTTCCAGGAGATTATTGATGAAAATGTGGTAGTCTATGCAAAGGTGCCCACTAGGTTACCGAGATACAACTGGACAATAGACTCCAATAAACATATCTTCTAGTTCGAACACATACAGCTACATGGGCATAATGATCACACAAAAGAAAAATTGCTAGTGACTATATTCCAAGGGATGGCCCTGAATTGGATCGTGAAGCTTGAGCCGCGTTCAATCTATTCGTACAACCTCTTATGCAATAAGTTCCTGCATTAATTCACTAATAAGTGCAAGAGCAAGTATCGCATTTACACCTTTACTCAATCAAACAGAATGAGGAGGAATTGTTGAGGGACTTTTTCATGAGGTTCAACAATGACGTCCTTAAGATCAACAACCGGAGGATCAACTTCCTTATCGATATCCTATTCCTGGTCTTACGCCATAACAAATGCATGATCACATTAGCTTGAGAAAGACCTCACACCACGAAGGCTCTGCTCGACCTGGCAAATCATTTCATGGCACAAAAGGACATTAACTACCTAAAGTATGGACAATCGAACTCGAATAAGAAGTAGAAATAGAAGGAGCAAAGGAGGACAAATCTAATAGAGACAGATATCAATCTTTCATCAGGCATATGATACATCACATCCCCCTCTACATATTAAGGAAAGAGATCTTAATGGCCATTCGCCACAAGGATCTCTTAAAACACCCCAAAAATCTACCTGATAGAGTCAGCATAAAGAATTCCAAGGAGTATTGCCACTTTTATTAATAAAAGGGGTATGATACAAATTACTACTTTCAATTGCATGATGAGATCGAGCAATTAATACGAAGGACATTTGAAAAAATATGTAGCGAAACAAAAAAGTGCCAAGGACTAACCTTTGAAAAGGGATAAATCCAAAATCTTGCCCCAATAAGCTAACCATCATCCACAGTTGGCCAAAGATATCCCACATGTTCAAAAAGTTATCGATACCATTGCTAGTGTACTAGCTGGAGAGGACTTGAAGTCCTTAAGGAAGAAAGTCGAGTGCACCCTCGAGAACTTTCAAAGAGTAAAGTGAATTTTCCATGTCTCGACTAGCATGAAGATAATCACTCTTGGTGAGGAAGACTTGAACCATATTTGAATGCCTAATATCAGGAACAAGTGAAATTACCCTTTAGTAATCATAGTTGAAATAGCTAACTATGTAGTCACAAAGGTGCTTGTCAACGAGCAGTTCAGCTAATGAAATCTTTCTATTTGACCCTGAGATATATAGACCTAGGAAAGCTTGTTTTCTCCCCATTAGTGGAATTTGGGGGGTCAAAATCGTGCCAATAAGGTCTATTGAGCTTATAACCTTTATTGGAATGGTCCCCAAGAGATACACAACGATGGTCAGATAATTAGTAATGGATGCTCTTTTTACTTATAGTGCCATTCTGGACCAGCTGGTACTTAATGACTTTCGAGCTATAGTCTCTAAGTACCATTTTCAAGTCAAGTTCCTATATCCAATTGGAACAGGAGAAGCCTTATGAGCATTATTGAGACTTGGAGTTGTCACACCATCTTGGTTGACACTAAAACACTAAAGGCACCAACACTGAAGCCAAGCCTGGTGATCAATGTCTCAATCCACGATTATGATGTGGACTCTCAAAAACATAAGGTAAAAGACAGTTAGGTTAAGCCCACTGAGGAGTGCAAAAATGTTGAGCCTGAACAAGGCAATCTAGACAAGTATACCAAGATGGGGAGCCAGCTCCAGCCAAACATAGAATGCATACTCATCGATTTCCTTTGTAGAATTGTAGACATTTTTGCTTTGTTGGTGTTTGATCTGCATAGTATCAACCCTAATGTGATCGTACACTACCTAAATATTGACCCTACTATAAAAGCAGATCAAAAGGCTCGAATCTAATAGGTTCGAACTGAGGGGGAATGTGGAATTTTATTTGGGAAAATTAAGCTCAATCTCTATGATGATAGACTGTGTTTGAGTATGGGAAGTTTATGTCTTATAAGAAGTTCACTTTTTGGCAGAGGTCAAGGGCCCAACATCCGAACCGACCAAGGGGTCCTCTCTACTCGAACCGACTAACTCCTCTACTAACTTAAGTGAACTGACGTCAGGTTTACTGGTCGTACCCTTATCTTTTAAAACTTGCAAGTCGCCTCACCATCCAAATCGTACTGAGCCGCTTCTCTTTTCTCAGCTAAGCTTTAATAAACTTTGCCAAATCAGCCTCATCTCCCTCGATGTCAACCTCAACCTCACTCATTTGGTTGGGGTGGTACTATCAGTATGCTCGGTATCACTATTATTAAAGTAATCCTCGATCTAAACACTGCTATCCCCGTTAATCCTCTTGATCTACTAATCCTTTCAATCTCAATATCATTCATAGAATTTATCAAGAAGAAATAGAAGTAAAAAGAAAAGTCAAAGAGGTCGAACAAAAAAAGAGATAACGAAGATTACCTAAAAGTCACGGGCTCTAGAGCAAGGGCGCTTGAAATTAAATCTTGAAGCTTAGGAAATCGACCTGAAGTAGAGAAGATTATGAGAACTCTGGAAGTGTGGAAATGAAAATGACCATGTGCAAAATATATAATGCCTATCCTAGGGCATGTGAACCATCACAAACGACCAGTTTTAGACTATTTAATAGACGATTGCCAGTTTCCTGGATGTTACGTCTTCCAAGGGTTGAATGAAAAACTCTCCAAGGTCTTGACCCTCACCGTCAATACTCATGGAGTGTGGAGGGACACATGTTGTAGCCCAGAAGTGGACTATAGTATCGAACCTTCAAAGGCCAATCTCATGAATCCTTGGAATGTTGAGTATGAGGTATTGGATCCGACCCCAAGAGAGAGCGTAGGGTCGAAATGGCATGAACATGAGGTTAGAGGTTAATGGCCTAGGCATTAAATTCTAGGTAGGGCTGACATAAGGCGAGATCTGCCATACTTAATGCTATCCCCTCAGGAGCACCCTCTACATTAAGTGCAAAAATATGTGTTGTGGCATCTTTGTCACTTTTGAGTGTTATTCACTAGGAGTACATCACTCTAATATTGCGCTTACCCTTCAGACAAGGAATAGCTTCAGTGAATTGAGGCTTTAGTGAATCACAAAAATCATCACCATTAGAGAGCAACCATATATACTATAGTAAAGTTACATATGGAGTCTGTGAGGTAGAATTGCAATTTTTGTCCTGTAACTTTGGCTAATTGCAAGTTTTTTTCCGTATAAGTTGCAAAATTACAATTTTAGTCCTATAATTATTAAAACATTGTCATTTTTAGTCCCTTTTTCACCAAAAATAGGAAAAGTTGCTAGAAAGGTAATGTGGCTCATTGGGTGCATATTTATTTGGAGTATTTTCCTCGTTGGCAAAAAATAAAAGCTGACTTGTCTATGTGTCAAATCTAGTTTGATTATTTTATCATTTTTTTGGCTTAGTTGGCACATGAGTTGGAGTTTAAGAAATCTACACATATATTTAAATAAATACATATTTATACATAATTTATAATTATTTATTAATTAAAAAAAATGAAAAAAATCTAATCTACCATATTAACAATCTTATTTTAACTCACATACTTAAAATAATTTAATTAAATTTAAATTAAAAATAAATAAATTAAAAGTGAAAAAAATGGGAAAAAAATAAAATTCCTTCGCCCCCCAACCTAGCTCTCTCGCCAACTGTGTCACACCCTAAAAACAAACCATGTGGCTTAGTCTCAAAGAGTAAAATTTAGTCCTAATAAATAAGTCACCAATCAAAATCATAACCATTAATAAACTTTAAATATTCCTAGCAATCCAAATAAATATCATACATGAAAAAAAAAAACCAAAATGACCAATCCTTTATCAATTAAAAGCTCATTAAACAATATAAAAAAATAAGAACTAAATCCTCAACATGCCCATGATAAAAAAATACTACTAATTCCTCATCAGAAGTCTTTCAACTCTGATTCTCGCCAAAAACGAGTTCAACGTCATCATTAGGACTAGAATCAAGGTCTACCAGAGGGAGATAAAGAAAATAGAGTGTGAGTAAAGGATTTAGTGAATGTCAGTGTATGCAAAGTGATTTCAAGAATATATTATAATCAAATGATGCTCGATGATTAACATTTAAGAAAAACGGTGAAAAACAGTCATGGATTATATAGTAGTAAAATAGGATTATATCAGTCAAAATTTTAATAGACCAACATTTAAATTCGATGATCAAACTAGTATTTGCTATAGCTAGTCAACTTTATGATTCTTATCATGACAGTCCATTAACATTTTGGGTAAATCTTTATCTCACTAAATAGTGTCTGTGCCTAGCTCCTCAGGAAATACTACGATTCACATCAACCACAAATAGCTTCTGTTCTGCACTGAGGAATTAGGCATGGGGGCTTAGCGTTAATTCGGCAAGCCCATTGTTGTCTGGCAAAGTCCTTCATGTACCCAAAATAAGTTGGATCCAGCAAATAGTATCAATATATAACTATAAATTCAATCATCAGTGTTAATCATTGTGTTTAGCTGCTAGTCTAAAATATTTTTAAATAAAAATGAGATCATAAAAGAACATGTTTTCTTGTGTCATGAAACAAAAAAAATAGAATTTATGTGTGTAGTAGAATATACTTATAGTGTAGTGTAAACTGAAAATGTTATAGTGGTTTATGCTATAGCATTTATCCTTTTGAGTTTTTAAACATAATACTATATAATATATGTAAGTTTGGGCACTCACAGTCTTTATATATTGTATCAAAAGTAGATTATGTCATGTTATATGCTTGATCACTTGCTGAAACTATAGTAATATGCAACTTAATCAATATCTAATTAATGAAAACTAAGTTGAACTCTAACTTATATTATTCGCAGCATCATGCCTTTATAGGATTATAAACTTTAAATTGTTTGTTTTATATACTAACTGGTATTAGTTCCAAAATAATTAAATCTGGACTCCCTATTTATGAAGCCTAATCCTAAACATAATTAATTTAGTTTGTTCCATTATTATATATGATAAAAGGATACAATTATTTATAAACTAAGAATCGTTAAAGAGTAAGAATTCTATAACTGACAATATCAACACTTATTAACCATATAAAAGATACATGTAAAGAAAGAGAAGGGGTTCCACTAGCCGCACATTAAAGTTTAAATTCATAAATAATACAGTTCCTCAAGCTAGTCATTTGATGTGCTCTTACCTAATTCAAAAGATGTCCCAAGCATCACTTTTCGTCTTCCTAGGATAAGAGTTTTGGATTCTTATGACGTAATTAAGTAGGTGAGTGTAACACCCTGATTGAGAGATGCCTGCTCGATCGAGGTGCTACTGATTCTATACCACAAGCTCTCTAGATGAGAAAAAAAATAAATCTTTGAAAACCCAAAAAAAAAAAAAAAAATTAATTCCCACAAGTAACATCTATCAATAGTTGCACTTATAACCAAAATATCATAGATTACACTTAACACTTCCAACCCATTTGCCATATCTATGTCAATAATTTAACAAATACAATTTGTGTATTTATGCACTCTTTAGGTTTATTACCTCATGTGTCGTGCAGTTTAGTCTATCCCCATCACTTGTTCTTATCTGGGGTAGAAAACAAAAGGAAATACTACAACCACATAAGTCCAAATGACTTAGTGAGGTATTCTAGCAACAACAACAAAGTAACAGCTATTCGATCATATCATACAAGAAGTCGAAAAGAGCATTATGATTAACAGAAGCCATTAGAGAAGATTTCATTCAAAGTTTTAAGTGATCCATCTCATCACCTTCCATACCAGTGATAAGACTTCACAAAATTTGTTACCGTTTTGTAGAAATTTAAATCTCAAGTGTGACCAAAGGGTCAACATATTTTTCTTTAAGGAATACAATTGGCTGGAAAAATTAATCGACAATAAACTAATAAATACTTTTACAATCTTGTTGTTTGTATTTCTCCAACCTTGTCACTCCATTTTCAAAAAGATGAAAATCCTTATCCCTCCAAGTTCTTAGTGATCAACTTGGACTAGTAATCTAGTATTAAGCATGGCTAGCTGCATGCCTTGTCCCGCTCATTGACAGCTAGCTCTAGTTGGCTATGAGACAGGATTATATATATAGCTAGTAGGTTAACGGCTGAAAGACCAGCCATTGTTGGTCTATTTCGCCCAGTCATCTTTCAAAGTCGATCCTAGGGCTGACCTCCCAAGGGTATCTAGTACTAAGTATAGTGTAAAATTTCCAACATCATTTTTAAGTAACGTCTCAATTCACCATGATAATCGAACTATCAATTAATCAATATCAAATATATTCCAAAGTTGGTATATAGCTTCTATAGTAGTCATGGCGAAGATAGAAAAATATAGTTCGAAATACCTTTGTAGTATTTGTAACACAATCACCAATTTCAGGTAAAATAGCATAAATCATGATCAAATTAGCAAATAACAACCAGTGTGAAGTTAGCGTTCTATAGGTAGGATTCATAATCTTTTTTTTTTTCTTTCAAAACTTTTGTGAAAATAAATTGGTTTAGAACACAGATCAAGAAATCCCATATTTTTAGAGGATTCTAAGAAATCAAATAGTTATCACTTATACAGCCTAAGGTAGAGAAGAGAAGTTCGATTAGACTTTTAAGTCCAATGCAAGAGTCAAAGAACAATTATGGAATAGGCAGATAACAAATTATCTGATTTCAGCTTAGAAGGTTGAAGCAACAATGATATATTTACTAGTATATATGTTCTTTTCCCAACAAGAAAATCCCATATTGTCGAGTATAAACTCACTTGGTAGATGTGGAGGAGTTCTTATCCATATGGACGCTCATCTCCTTGCTCCCTAGTCAATCCAAGAATTTACTATAAGATGACATAACTCAGTATTACATTAATTCTTTAAATCATAAGTGTATATATATATATATACCTAGCATCCTTGTTAAGTTTTAGTATTTAATTTATTTTATCATTTGGTATTTCTCTAATCTTGTTTCTATACCAAGATGCCTAACATAACTTAGTGTAGAATTTTTATCTAATGAATTATTATGTAGATTAATGGTACTATTATCTTTAGCTTGTGCTATTGATAAGTCTCACTTATGGTGTTGATGAATACCTACTTAATTAATTTGAGCATATTTGATTCTCCATTAATGCATCCTCAATAATCCGACTAAATCGCGCTACGATGTCTAATATCCAATATATTAGTTAACATAATCGTATCAATTCTTTTATCAAGGTTGCCCTTTAACTCCACTGCATTTTGTTCGGTAACCTTTTCTTTCATCTTACTCTAATGCTAAAATATTTGAACCCAACTCATTCCTAATAGACTGAGTAATTACATACTTAAACATTATTTTTCATTTTAATTTAAACAAGATCTATATTTTGTTATAGACAAGAGACATACTAGTTATTTACCAAGTTATAGAATTTTCAATAGTTATTTTTATTCTTTACAATTATTTAACTCAAATCAATTTAATTTAATCTATGGACAATTACGTGATCTACTAATACTTAAGGTATACCTAAATGTTACAAAGTGCAAGGTCCTATTTCATTTAGTATCACCTACTAAGCTTCCTAATAGTTCAATTATATCAAAATGTCTTAACTGATATTATTTATATTTGTCTATTCCAATTTAATTAAATATATTTATTGTATTAAAAATATCTAATTTAATTATTTAATCTTTCTATTATCTAATCATTGGGGATCTATCCAAATGTAATGTTTATCGCTTATGATGTCCCACATATTACTTTAGATTTAAGTTGAACTTTTATTCTAATATTCATCTGAGTGAATTTTTAAAATGATAATTAATAAAATTAATTTGTTTTAGGGACAACTAAATTTTATATTATTTAGCTCAATTATTGGATAGTTATTCTTTCTAACTTTTATTATAACTTTATCATATGGTATCATATTTTGGGGGTCCAAGTCTCAATCAGTTCGATACCTCTTAACTACATAAGCCTAGTTTCCTAATTAATGTTTACTGTCAATAATTATGAATTTAATCTTTAATTCAAGCTTAGATTGTAATTTAACGATTTTATTTGATATTAAAAGAGAGTCTTATCAAAGTTCTAATTAGAATTATGATTCAATTGAATAACATTCGATTAAAGAGAATTCACCTAAATTGGACTAAATTTGGATCCAATCTCAAGCCAGAAATAGTCCATACGAGTCTGAAATTTAAATTTTTGCTAACTGCCCAAGAGTCGCCGCTACGCACCACCGTTGGAGGTGGGGGCCGTCACCATCCACATATGCACCTCGTCGAGCCCAACCAAATCCCTCAATCAATTTTTCCTTCCTCCACCTCCTCGCCGGTGAGTTAAGTTAAAACAATCACAAGAACCCTAATTCCTCCACTCGTGGCCATCTTCAATTCCTTCGTCTCCAATGGTTCAAAATTAAATCTGAGACCACCACCATATTCTTGTCAACGAGCCCATTAAAACACCAATTTCGGGTTTTCATCGCCAGGACAACCAAACCCATCACCACCACTGCCTTGCTCTGCCTCCCACTTTTATTTCTTTATTTATTGGTTGTTTTTGGAAGTTTTGGGCATGGTCATGCTTGTGAGGATGTAAAGAATCTATGGTGTTACATTTCAATTTTTCAGCCAATATTTGGAGGTTAAGCAAGTGTTGAGTGATGGGCTCTTTTATGAAAAATAGAATAAGTTTTGGCCTTGCATACACGCACACACACATATGAACTACTTTCCAGACCTTTCAGCTAGGCCCCAAAAATTACCACCACCTTCAATTTGGCCCATCATTTTTTTGACCGCCATTTAACACCATATTTTCAATCAACCCCCTAGACTTATCTTTCCTACATTGACCCCGTCTAAGTTTGTATGCTCGACAATTAAGCCCAGTTTTAATAATATCTTTGGTCCTCCTATTTTCATAATATCATCCAAAAACCTTAATTAATTTAAGTCTAATTTTAATTAAGGCCCATCTTTGTTTTTGTTATTTTCTACCAAAAATTAATTAATTAAATTCTTAATTTTTCAAAATATGTATTTAAGAGTTGGGGTGTTATAGTGAGCACATGCAAATTTAAATCCAACTAAATTTAGAAAAATAAACTCCTTCAAAAAGTATTACTTTGAGAATTGTGTAACGTCAAAATTTACTCAAATGCATTCTAAAAGAAAAAAGAGGTTGTGTTCATGAATTTTGGAAACAAAAAAAAAAAAAAAAAAAACACCAATAACCAAAACCTATCCTTACTCATGTTTAAAGTTCATTAAAAGAAATGAAATAAGAACAATTAATAAAATTGATCTAGTCGGTAGAACAACAGTCAAAACAAGAATCGAGGTCAATCTAGCAATAATCCTATTAGAGTATGATATATTGGGACTCGAGTTGGTTGCAAATTCAGTTGACTCGTTCAACTCGATAGTTTTAAGTCGTAACAAAAAATTGATCTGATGTATTACAAGAATAAAAAATTTATATAAAAGATAACAGGAAAGCAATTTTTCAAATACTATAAAAAACAAATCAAACTAATTCTTGTGGGCACAACTCATGGGCTGCATATGGGAGACGTTTGCTAAATGTCTCTCCTCTCTTCCATTTTCTTTCTTTTTTTTTTAAATTAAGTAACGACAATACAGTTTTATGCATAGTCATGAGATGCAGACGACACACAAACAAGTAGATTTGTGGTAAAAAACTAGGATAATAATTAGGGATGGGAATAGACCAAGCTGTCCGTGAGGGGCTCATGGCCTAGTTTACTTATAACCTAACTTGGCCTAGCCTATTTAATAAAAAGTCCCGATCAAGGCTTAAAAAATAGTATTTTTAACAAAATAAGCTAAATTTAGGCTCTTCTAAAAGCTTGCAAAGCCTAATAGGTCGGTCCGTTTATCCTTCTTTACATAAAAATAAACACAATAATAATGATAAGATATTAAATAGTTGATTCTGTTTGATTTCTTTAATTAGTTCTTTATGAAATCTTTTATGTTGTATAATGTTACATTTTGTTAAAATGATATTATTTTATATTTAGATTTGAATTTTTATAATTATGCATTTGTTATTTATCATTTTAATTATTGTCTATCAAGGTCTATTACGAGTTTGATCTTATTAAAAATTTAGAGTTATGTAATGTTTAGACTTAATTAAAGCTTTAGAAAAAAATAGGCTTTTAGATAGGCTTTCAAGTTGAGCTATGGCTTTAGAATTTATTAAAAATACTAGATCTAACCTTAAAAAATAGTTTATCATAAATAATAGGTTAGACTCAAGCTTATAACATAACAGGCTTGGCCTATTTAAGCTAAAGCCTATCCTAGCCTAGCCTATTTTCATGCCTAGTAATAATCAGCCCAGGCTATGAATTTTCGATTTCATGCTTAACTTATTTTACTTGAATCAAGACACTAGAGCTATGTACCATTTTTTGTGAAATAACATTAGGCCCAATTACCGTATACAAATGACCAAGTGGCCAGAAATCGAAAGAGAAATCTCAATGGGTTTAAACTTACAACTGGCAGCTCTCTTTCTCTCTTCCTTCTTCTGCCGTTTTTCTTTTCTTTTTGTTTCTGTTGTGTATTATTGAATGTGTGACTGGGGTTTTATTATTTATATATATATATATTGAAAAAGTAGCTTACTCTAGGGACTCTAATTATTTTTCCTTATGGGAGTAGGATTTTAATCCTAATTTAACTCTAGCATTTTTATTATTAATTTTTAATGTTTAATAATTTTACTCCTTGTGCAATATAACATTCATTCGAGTAGAATTATAATATACTCTTCAAAGTATGCAATATAAAATAACACATAAAGTAACAATTATCATTATTTTACTTGAGGATAATTTAATTTCAGTTTTCCTAATTTGTAATGCAATTTATTTTATGCCTTACTATGACTTTAATTGATATACTAAATAAAGTAAAATAAATGATAAAACAATCAATTAAATAAAAGGTAAATTCTAAGGCATTACAAGCCGCTATGATTGGGCTGGCCATGGTGGCCAGCTTGGCTATAGTCAGGTAGCTTCTGGCAATGGCCACCTCAACTTTGCCCAGCCTGTCCAATTAGCTAGCGGCTACCTGGCCAGATCTAGCAAGACGGCTACCATGGCTACGAGCTGACTCGTGACTACCATGGACAGCGAACCATGGTAGCTTGGGTGCTGAGGGGATAGGAGCGGTCCGGTAGGAGGTGTGGTGGAGTAGAATGTATATGTATATATGTGTATGTAATATGTATATATAAATATATATGTGTATATGTGTGTGTATATACAAATATGATATATTTATAAAAACTATTTATTTATATAAATACATGTACATATATATGTATGCATAATACATGTATATATATTAAAAAGGTTTCCACCAACATGGCAAATAGTTCAAATTATCACACATTCATTGTGCCACATCAATTTTTTTGAGGACTTTTTTCATCTCAGACAAAAAAGGACTAAAAATGATATTTTTTTAATACTCATGGGACTAAAATTGTAATTTTATAATTTATATGGAAAAAATGCAAATCAAACAAAGTTACATGACGAAAAAATATAGCTTTGCCGAGTCTGTGAAGTACTTTTATCGGCTACACCAACAACTAGCTGTACCTCAATCTACACGTGGAGTAGCAGCAACTACACATGAATGGTACCCTATGTTGGTTGATGCTACCATAATTGTTCCTTACTCAGCATAGTCATCAGGCTATAAGTCTTTCTTACACTAAGCAATAATAGAAGGGATAAATCCTTGACACAATCATTGAGACAATTTCAGTTTAGTCAAGGTTTTGACTCTATTTTCCTAATTCAGTTTTCGTTTAGTAAAACTGCCTAACTGTTATTCATGGTGAAATGCAAAAGAAAATAGGGCAGTCTAATTATTCGTTTATGTACAACCTTGATATTGGAAATTTAAACAAAAGAGGAAATTAAGCACCAATTCTGGAGTGACATCCAATTTTTAACAAATGAAAAACTAAGCGACATAGGCTTCCCATAAATGGAAAAAGCCAAAAATAATCCCACAAGACAATTCAAAAAGAAGATAAAAAAAGGGATGAACAAAGAAAAGAAGAATTATATAAACAGAGGATCAAACAAAGAAGAAATAAAAAAGAGAATGAAGATTACCATGTCACTTCTTCTAGATATAAAATATCGCACTAGCTAATAGAAATAAACAACACTTAACTCGATATGTGATGTCTTGTAAAGATCATGAACTTGTTACAATTTCATTAGACAGAGAATTATGCAAGTGATCCATGTGTACTTTCTCCCCTTAGATAGCATGAGGTAATGTGTTTACATCATTGGGATGCCTAGTGCTAGTCCTCTTTGTTTCAGAAAAATAAAGAAAAGAAAAAAAGGTAATAACATGACCTCATGTATAGTGTGCAAAAGATAAACAAAGATTAAAACAAATGAAAACTAAATAAGGGCTGCCAATTTAAAAATTAAACTCAAAAATATTGAAAACATAAACAAATATATTTTCAAACATGAGTTCATATTTCGTTCATCCTTGTAACATCTCCAATTCTCTCTTTTGTCATATCAACTCTTGGGTCTTTGATAATGAAATATCAACTTTAATTCCAACAATGTCTTCTCTCACCATAACAACTTCATTTTTATCAAATAATCATGTTGTACCCCATTGCACCGATTCAAGATCATTATTTTCTTCCATGTCATAGTAATTTCTAGCAACTATTTTCAGCACATGTTATAAATCTTTTTTCACTGGGTCTTCAACAAAGAAAATTTGTGTTGCTTAAGAAGCAAGGATAAAAGCATCATTATGACATTTGACATCTGTGAAATTTGTCAATGTACATCTTTTATCGTCTTTCTTCAATCTTGAACTTTCTGAAATCAAATAGCTATCAAACAATAAAACTTTTTGCCTATATAAGCAATCTAACTCAATCATATCTTTTACAATTTTATGTAATTGAACTCACTTAGTATAGAACGTTTATCTTTCCTACTTGCAAGAACTCGAAGTTGATACTGTTACCATCAGCCCACTATTTTGACTTTTTCTTTTTCTACAATCTTTTGGATGAAATTTGAATTTATTAACTATGCATCCACTAAGTTATTTTTCAATCATATTTCATGGTTTAGATAACAAATTCAAATCTCTAGAAATGACATGGTCGTTATCTGATTACATGCCTTTTACGTGTAGAAAACAATACAAAAAAATGTTTAATAAATCTTTTACTTTAAAAGATTTTAAGAAAGACTTCAACATATCAAAACCTTTAAAAAAATAATCCACTTATAACAACTTAGTCTCTAAACTAAGATGCAAACGTTACATTGTATGCGATGGATTTCATGCTTAGTTGTAAAAGGATTTTCATTGATAATTATGGGCAAATATCAAACTATATCTAAGAAGTATCAATTGGTTAAATAAAATTAATCAAGCATTAAGATATCTTACTTGACATATTGCTTAATGTTTTTGCAATTGAACAACACATATCTATGGGCATGTGATAATATTTTATCATCCAATCTCACAATGTTTATCTTCCAACTAGCATCCGAGCTTTCCCTAGAACTTCCATTATCAAAATCATTCCTCTTAGTTTGATTAAATCTTTTCTCAATATTATCAAATAAGTACATAGAATAAAATGTGATGCACTCCTCCATTATATATCTTTCTACAATTGAATCCTCTATAGGCAACTTTTCTTTCGAACATATGATTTTAAAGCAAACAAATACCTATGGAATTAAGAGTTTCCTAATATTAAAATAGACCTCATATGTACCTTTCAATTGGATATATCCAACTATAATAAACTAAGCTAGCAATCCTAGCTTCGGATGCTAAATGAAAAAAATAAATGACATTTCCAATATTCCATGTTGAGTAATAATTCTAAAGTTTTGCACAATATCAAATAATTTGAAAAGAGCAACAAGAATCATCAACTATGGGGAATGTAATGGGAAGGAAACAACATTATATATTGGTGTCAATGTTGGGAATGGTTGGAAGGCTTCATTAGGCCTTCTTTAGTTTATTTATGCACATGCAAATCAGTAGTCTATTTGGATTTTAAATCATGACCTTATATTTTCATATGTAAGATTTATGCTATTAGGCCAAAGGCGACTCAGTATTTAAACTTATTTAGTGTGAAGGAGTTCATGACACTTTTATTCTAGACATGCACATGATGTACGCACATTACTAGACTTGGAGTTTCTTTTAACATGTTCAGGAAAACAGAATGAAGGGCCAGAGAAAACAAGTATATTTTTATGTTTACAATCTATGAATAATAAAGTCAAACCAAAAAAGAATATGCCTAGCGATCATCTATTTGTTTTTGTGGCTATCTTGTTAATTATTAACCACTATTTAATTCCTAGTTACATATTTTTAAAAAGAAGATTTTCCAACACATTACTCTTATGTTTATATATATGTCTGTGAGGGTGTGTAGGCATGTGTATGTATGCATGTATTACTATAGACTACATAGGTGAGCCGCACTAATTGATGCACATGCAAAAAAACTTCACATTTATACACAGACTAAATTCTTAGGTTTAAAACATGAAATGATAAAAAAAAATTGTGAGACTAATGAAAATAAAGAATAAATTGCACTTGATGAAACTCATGCCCAACAAACTCATTTTACCATTGCATTGAATATCAAGTTGACAGTCCTACAGTACAAGAGTTAATCAAACCCTACCCTACAGTTAGAGCGTCTTTTGGTGACCTTATAAGCTTGTCACCATCATATAAGATTTTTTTTATTAGAAAAAAAGGTAGGAGGCATAGCAATCTTCCTTGGGTGTAACCATTGGAGTCCCTCGACACTATGGAATGTTTGGATTGAGCCATAGCTATTACCCAAAGGGCAAGCCCATCACCATAGCCCCATTGAGGCATTAGTCAATCAAGCCCCTCCACCATGCATCTTATAAGATATTTGAGAGTTTATAAGATGCTATAAAGTATTTAATAATATCCCAAAAAGACCCTGAAAGTCCCAAAGGAAGAAATTAGGATCTTATAAGCTCTTTCAAACAACACTAGAGTACCATATCAATTATAAAATAACACATCTTATAAAGTTCAAGATGATATTTTATGCTAACACTTGAAGAGTTTAAATATTACATAAAATCTAAAATTTAGTAAGCTCCAAAAATATCTTACAATATATAAGAGCTTATAAGATCTCTTAATTAAGCTTAGCCAAACACCATCCAAGAAGATGTTTGGGTGAGCTTATAAGCTCCTCAAAATATTTTATAAGATATTTTTGAGGAACTTAAGACATTATAAAATATTTGGTGAAACTTTTAGAAAGGAGTTTATAAGCTTCCAAAATAGAATGTTAGCATTTATAAGCTCTTTTAAGAAAATTAAGGAGTAGTTCGTATTCATATATCTTAAGTTTTAAACATACTCCTTTAATTTTCACCACATAAATTACGAAATTTTCATTACTAATATCTTATGAGTTCTAAAATCCTATTTTATTCAAACACTTCAAGTGGTTATTTTTAAAATAACCACTATCATCTTATAAGCTCCAAAAACATCTTAATTACAAGACCTTTTATATAAGCTTATCCAAGCACCCATATCCACAACAATCTACATGCAACTATGTTAACCTTTGATGATTTTGCATGAGTTTAAGAGTTTTGTTTATGACAATATTTATTGCATGATTAATGTGAATTATGTCCAGAAATCTACTAAAACTTGTTTTATGTCATCTGGAACTTATCTTTCCTTAGATTTTAGCAGCATATCTCTATATTTGATTAAGCACATCATATATCTTATTTATTGCTAAACTTGAATATGTGCTCATCATAGCCAGATTCAATCAGTGTAATATATAGAATGATTGACTAAAAATTTACTTTCCTTTTTTGTTATCTTCTTCCCATTTGATAACCTTTTGATAATTAAGGAAAGAGCATTTCTATGCATTGACATATCAAATTATCTTTAAATAGCTTGCAGAGAATTCATAAGTCTCCTCTGGAATCTACCTTCCATAAATAACTGGAATTTGACTTACCTTTTTCATGACGATTATGTAGATTAATTCTCATATCTTTCCTATTAAGAAAGTCCATCCTTCTTGGCTCTAAATCTTGCATCTCTAGCTTGCTGAATAAGCTTGTCTAATTTAGATGCCATAATTATTCTTTCCTTAATTATATGCTGGAATATGTATATACGTTGGAGCATTCTTTCCATTTGTAAATGATCTCTTGAAGACTCTAACATGATTCATATCTTTTATGATTTAGGAAAGAAATCAATCTTGTTGTACTTATTGATAAATCCACAATTCATGATGCTAATAGATTTTTACTATAATATCTTGTTTCCTTATTTGTTTCCAATGGACACTTACCTAATTAAGGATTTATAGCCGTTGGACATGAGCATATAAATAAGAAAATATGCAGCATTGTTTGGTGTGGATCAAGTAGTTGGGAAAAGATCTTTGTTAAGTGTCTTAAGGAGTTGTGTCATAGTCTCATACACGTTTTGTGCTTAAGTGTTGTTAATTCCCTACTTTACATGTATTTTCGAGGGACCTTAAGTGGAGTTTGTCTGTGAGGGACCTTGGGGAGATGAAGACAAGATGGTTTGTCTCTCGAAAGACCTTGTGGTGCAGAGGGATGGGAGTCACACCTACTCTCGAGGGACCCCGTGAAGAGAACAAATCAGTGCTTGGTTGCTGTAAGGACCTCTAAGTGAAGAAACCAGTAGAGTGGTGAAGTTTGAAATCTTCGATAGTGTTTGGGTTTTGATCCCAATGGAGACTATAGAGATTGCCCGTATGTAGTGGCAGCAACTCGTGCATTAGTCCACAGAGGTTGTGCAAGTGGAACTAGTAGAAGTTCCCCCGAACTTATTCACAAAGCAGCTGGTTTCCCAATTCTCTAGAATCTACCTTATCCCATATGGGATTTCGATTCAGCTCTTTGTAAAGAGTTGGTTTTCACCCTACTAGAGTGTTTCTGATCCTTACCTTTTTATTCTGTCAAATCACTGTACTTAATTGTAAAACATTCTTATATCTTAATTGATTTGACAGGTTCAAAATCCTAAGTGAAAGCTTAGGTAAAGGAGTAGGCTTACCGAACGTCTACAAATGGTAGTGTCAATCTACTTCTATTTTTACTGCTTCATTTGTCACTAGTCTGATTGGTTGTTTAACTAGTATCTAAAAAATCCAGTCAGTAACTAAAATAGCTTTTTGTAAAAGACTTAAAGCATTTTGAAAGGCCAAAAAGTCTTTGAGTGATAAACTTACGCTGCATTAAAATCCATTAGGTCTAATTTAACCCCCTCTTATGCTTATAATCACTCTCAAAATGTGTATTAAATCTTAGTTCAATATAATTAAATCTTTGGTATTGCTTGTCTAAACTGATCAAACTTACCCTTGGAACATATCTATTTAAATGACAACATGTTATGTTTATCCAATGCGATAAAACTTTGTATTTAGTTTTAGGGACACCTGAAAAAATAAACAGAAAACATATTGTGTACAAAAACTATGTGAGAATCAAAACTCCGGGAATTATTTGCATCCATAGTATAACATTATACACTTTTATTGCTAATGTTAATGTATAATAATATCAAGTTACCTCCAATTTCCTTATATTGGTATATTGATTCAATATATAATTTTCACAAAAGTAAATGTCATTTCAAATGTTTCTTTAATGTGATACAAAAATGATTCTATTCTTTGGATTAAATCAACTATCTCTATAAGGTAATTAACTCCATTGTACGTTTTTGTTGTGTTAATTCTACAATTTAACAAATGAAATATGTTTGTTTCAATTTTATATAAATATTTTAGATTATTTAAGCATGTGCAAAGAGTGTGCATGTCTTCTATATAAATATAAACAATTGATTTTCACTTTACATAGAATATAACAAGTTATAATTGTAAATTTATATTTCTTCCAGTATTTTTTTCTAAACATTGTACTATAAAGGTCAAAACTCGAAGTGTTAGTCTACCAATTGTCAGTCTATTGAAAAAGAAGTAAGGATGAAGGTTTTTTTTGGTAATGAACATATTACCCTTTCTCCTATGGTGCGAATTATCAACCCTCATTATGTTGATGGTTCACATAAAATAAGAAAAATATTACTTAACTGCATAACCATTCCTAAGCAATAAAAAAATACAACTCGAGTGGGTTGTTGCATTGATACGTCTACCAAAGTAGTTGGTGTTTGAGACAATAGATTAATGAGATTGCCTGATTCATAGGACATACTTATATCTGATACAGATGAAGTTGTCCAACAAAGCTCACCTACGTAGTTGGATGAGGAGTCGGTTCTCTCATGCAATGTTATAGGACACACTGCATGAGTACTAGTAGAACTTAGAACCCACATAAATCCACCCTCTATGTGGGATAGCATCCATAATTACTTTCCATTTGTGTCACGTGACAAAGCATTGGGCTTGCTATATGTGGGCACATAGGTGTATCATGAATTGTCATTATGGTAAAATCGAGGAAACATATGTAGTACAAATTGTTACAATCATTAACATTTGACAAAAAGAATTTAAAATTTATAGAGCATTATATACGTAACATAGAGTAATCATTTTATGTTGTCCAGATTGTTAAAATCATTATATACCTAACATAGAGCACAATAACCCTAGACGTACGGTTAACTGAATATAATGTTTATTTCTCTGCAAGTGACACATAGAGTAAAGTGGGTGGTAGCAATAAATACAAACATGAGAGTACTCAAGTACAAAATTAACTTCATACATGTAGACATTTTTTGTTCAACTAATGGCAGACATATCCATAAATTATTACATAATTTACTCCATACAATGTTATGCATATTCATGGTTTACCCACATAATGTTTGCAAGATTATCACAGAATTCCATCATCCAATCAATTTCATATTCGGAGGTTGGTGGTGGTCATTATCCTATTTGTCATTAGCATTATTCATTAAATTTTTTCTCTTTAAGAAAAATGTGTCATCTCTAAAGTATTTTCTTATAAAATTGTAGATAATGTAGTAGGCAATCAATATTTACTTCACTCTACCACATTGTTGAAACTTTGCATGCCTTTGGGCAAAAAGTTCCTATAGCCTAGCTCGACCACCAAACTGATTAATACGATATAATTGCATTCAATATGGAGTGAGGAAGACTGCAAAGTTGCAATACCTAGGTTCGATAATATAATACTTCCCTAAAGATAATGAAAACTACAATGTTACAAAGCTTATTAATTTATGGTAATGTTTTAATCTATTGTAGATGAGAGGAGTAACTTTGAGATACCGATGGAAACTTGGGGTCTGTCCTCGGAGCATGGACCAACACATGTCAGTCATTAGCACTCCCTGCCCACCTCACCCTGATGTAACATAGATAAACATTAGGTCCATTTCACTAATAACTAATACATTTTGGGTAGTAACAAATTTGCAACAATGGTATGCATTTTGTATTGACAATGGTGCTAGGGCATGCACATATGTACCTTCTACTACATCGATACAATCCTATAATGACAATTGATCTTTAAATTAAAGAATGGGATGAATAGACCAAGTTGAAGGCATAATATGAACAATTGATTAATCACCTTAAAACACAGATAGAATGCACAATTATATAGTATGAGAGGCTGGACATTATTAAAGTTCAAAGGAGTGATGATTTCAGGAGCTAAATAGTTTATTGCTCTTGTAACTCGGCAAACATGTCTGTGAACGATTTCACTTGAATGCTGGAACCATTCACAACTATCACGTTTCCAGTGACCTTGTCCAATAGTGTGCAAGAAAATTGCTATCGCCTTCTTTACACCTACCCTAGTAGATATACCCTTCTTAAGTAAACCCTTGCTTCAAATCAAATTACATGTAACATTAAAACACTCTTTACTGATTCGCAATGTCCTTTTAATCCTCTCAAGATTCCATCTAATATTTCCTCTACCCAATTTGTGCCTCTTAGACGAGAAACGCACATTGGAATTTTGTCCCTAAAGTATGATGGGCATTTAACCTATGACAGGAAGACAAATGCTATCCCATCATCCTAGGTACTATTACTGTTATTTGTCAACATGTTAGTGGAAGAGGATTCATTAGAAGTAGTTTTAGTTGTTTCAGAGATATTATTGGAATTATCATTAATCTATTGGGAAATATCATTGTATGCATAAGATGATGAAGAACCTTCCATTATTGGGTAGGAATAAGAGAAAGAGTACTTGTTTCATGAGTCATTTAACAACATTAATGTATTTAGTTAAGAAGAAATTAATGCATAATGTGATTTTAACAACCATTATATGTAAGTATTGTTCATCATAATCAAACATACTATTAGGGTATCTTGCTTTGATATTTTTCTTCTTCATGTAACTATGCTAGTTAGGTTAACCCTTGTAATTAATCAATTTGTTATATGTTCGGTTAATTAATTAGAAAGTTAGTTATGTCATCTTCTCAGCTTTGCCAACTGGATGAGTGTATATAAATATTGTACTTCTCTCATGTAAAGCACAAGCACACTTGTCATGGCAGATTGCTCTCTAATATTGTATCAACAGAAATCCTTCCTCTTGCTTTTGCTAGATCCGTCTAATCCGATATCTCTATTCTTCTTCTTCTTATCATCATCTAATTCATTCCTCCTCTATTGAGATTCCCTAATCTTCGCAATCAAGCTCTTCTAATAGTTCGTCAACCATTCACGATTCCTCCAGTCTAGTATTTCTTCATCATATGGACAATCCTTGATTAATTTTTGTTTCTCAATAGCTAACTAGTGAGAATTATGTATCTTGAAGTAGATCGATGATGATTGCACTCTCTGGGAAAAATGAGCTTCATTTCGTGGATGACATAATTCTAAAACTGACCTCAGATGATGAAACTCTTCTAAATGCTATCCATAACAATGATATCATGATATCATGGCTTTTGAACTTTGTGTCGAAAGAAATTTCAGGCAACATTATCTTTGTCAATTTTGCATAAGACATTTGAAATGACACAAAGGAGCAACTCCAACATAGTAATAGACCACATATTTTTTAGTTTCATCATGAACACACCAATCTCTCACAAGGCACAATGTTTGTTCTTTTGCCAAGAATCAGCAAAGTTTTTTCTCTAGTTTCTCATGAGAAAAGGCAACATTCAATTAAATGAAAAAGTGAAAAATAGAAGATCAATTAAATGAATTCGTGATTAAAGAGAAAAAATTAGAAGGTGAAGTAAGGGAATTGAACATTAGAGCAAGGTTTTTGGAAAATGAAATAAATTTATTGAAATGTCATGTTATGCATTGAAGATGAAAAAAATTATGCTACAGTTATATTGAATATCGTGTTATGTGTATTTACAGTAGTCATTACATTTGTGGTCTTGAATAACAATAGTTTAGATAAGAATGTGAATAATTTGCAACTCAATAACTTGCATTGCAATTGTTTTAATTTAATGATTGCCTTCCTTGTATTGTAAGCGTTTGCTGGCTATTGCCAGGCTGCAAATTTCTAGGTCCTAAATGTTGGCTAAATGCAAGGGAAAGTTTAGGATGCATAAGAATGCAAATATCGATGATGCAGAGTAGTTTTTAAATGTTGACAATTGCGTAGGCAATCTACACTCAAATTTCACAAAGCACCCACTCAAGGATGCAGGTGATCTTCACTCTGCAATGAAGTATCCTTTCATTGGCACCATCTACTGAAGCATCCTAAAGTAAAACACCATTTCTTCAAGCAAGCATTCAAAGATATTAGTTCATGCACTCAAATCTGTATTGTCACCTTACATTCTACCAAGTGCCAAGATTGCAAGTGTACTTTTCTAGGGACATAATCCCCACCGTATGTATACTTATGTGACAATACCTCAAAGAGACTGGCCCTCCATGTCACAATAAATCTGGTCATCATAATTTGGCACCCTTTGTGGGAACGACGGTCATGTGCTTCTTCCTAATCTGAAGCCCATTGACTAAGGGGCTATGATAATACCTAGTTATCACACATTGAAAGAAGACGAGGACTTGGAATAGTTTATAAATTATTCATCATCTTTCATATTTTAAGATATCTTGTCCAACCATATCCATGCCAGTAGAACAATATCTCGAAATAGTTGGACCTTCATATCTAGAGACAAATCAAAGCATCTTGAGAATCATTTATTAAAAACCTTTCAAACATATCTTAGTCAAAATATAATATATTTCAACACAACTTATCTCTAATTTAGAACATAAATCCATCAATACAATCCTAATGCCAACATACCACAAAACATAATGCAAATTCACACTTCTTCAAAAATAATCACCCAATCAATTTTTTCTATGCTTTCTTGATGCACCCTATTTGTTTTGACTTCCAATTGTATATTTGAGCTTAGATATTGTGATAAAACTCATGCCACCTCTTACAATGAATAGAGTATTTATGTTGGAAAATTGAGTAATCTAAATTTAGATGAAACATGTTAATAAAGTAGAAAAGAAAATAAAGTGCAGCCTAATTTATAATAATTTGGATGCCTATATTTATCGATGAACCATTGTTAGATTTCCCTTAGTGGCTATAATATAAAATTTATCAAAAGTACAAGGTGCAAATTGTTAAATTAAATGAAAATAAGCTTACAAGTAGTTTATCTTTTCTTGAAAGACGAAGTTTCACATTTTTAGTAGAAGGTGCACTACTACAAACATCAATAGGGAATTGACAATCTCCATTGGTCATCCATCATAGGAACAGGTTCCAGTTCATGTGAAGCAGAATCATAAGCCTTTTCTTGCAACTCCTAGCATTACAACTATTTTTTCTTGCAACTCCTAACATTACAGCTTACTATGCTAGTCACCGCCTAACAACTAAACCTTATTTTGCAAGAAATATAAAAAGTATTCAACACAAGAGAATCTCATATATGAATGATGATTAAATTAAACATGCGCATAAATTATACATGTAATAACTATTATGTAAAACTCCTCGAACCATATAACCTTAACTACATTGAATATTTCTTCCATGACATCCACGCATAAATTATATTTTTTTGAATAATATTATTTGTCTACTAAGTGCATACTGTTGGATACAAAATGAGTAATGCAATCACTCAAGTGGCACGTCATAACAAGTAATCCAAGTAATAAATTGATGAAGAAACTGCCACCCCATGAGGAACTAAACTATTCATACAAAAATATCAATTTATGACACGCTTATTTTATTCAAACAATGATTGATTATTTTATATTAGAAATTAAGCAAAAAATGGAAAAAGCTATTGATTAAGTTTTGATCAGGAGACGGAAGCCTCGAATTATGATTGCATCTGTCAAGTTGGTTAATTATCTCAACTGTAGGCTCAATTCCAACTCACTTGCAATCAAATCACTAATTTATTTAATTCACTGTATTGTTGTGTGAATTAACTATATTATGAATGAGATGGTTCCACTCAATTAATTACCTAGAGCAGGCACATAAATTCCCACCCCATTTCCAAATTAATTGATGCATTCCTCTATTTGAATAATTAAATTTAAGTTCTTCTACTATCATTCAATTCCTATTATCTCTTCTAAGATTTCTCTAAAGCTTAGAGATTGAATTAACTAGTTTTCAGACAATCAAATAGAAAAAGCAGGCAATAAAAAAATGTGAAGCGCTATTAATTTCACAAAAGAAAATCATGCAATCAATTTAATCAAAAGAGTCCATTATAATCATAGAGCAATGAATTAGTTTATGTTAGAATTGTCAAATAAAACATGAATAAAACGAAATATCATGAGAAACATAAAAGTGAAGTGAAAACCAAAGAGAAAAGAAGAAACTCTTTTATTAGATGAATTGATCTCCACTTTGTCCTCATTTGAACCCCAAAAATCTCATGCTCAAATCAAGAAACCAAAATTAGAATCTTAACTAGGTGTTTGAAAGATCAATTTATAGTGAGTAACAAAGTCGTCTTGATAAAATAAATAAATAAAATTAATAACATGACTCTTTTGTCCATCATTAAGTTAAATCACAAGAAATTATGCCAACTTTCACCAACTTGTTCCTTTCTGCATTTCTTTATCTCGTGTTCCTGTAGGTCCAAATTTTCATCTATAGCAAGAGAATTATAATTCTTTAGCAAGAATATTATTTTTTAAGTCCTCAATTTGATATTACAATGAATAGGAATAAAGATTTAACACATACTACCCCCTCAAAAAATCTAGTAAAAAAATAACAAGATATGTTATGAACTGAAAATGAAATTTAAGCCAACTAAAATACATAGTAAGAATTAACATGGTATGAGGATCTTATGTTACTCATTTACTCAAAGCATAAAATACCTCGGGGTTATCAACAAATTAGCATAATTCGGACTAGCAAGATCTATAGGTGGTGTAGTCAGGACATGACTCATACTTGGATTAGAAGTAACGACAACTACGATAGTATAAGGAGATGAATATATGGAAGAAAGACCATATACAAAATCATGACTTGGTGGATGCATAATTAACTTACATCTACCAGTAGAAAAAGTTACCTTGTTTTTCCCTTTTTCTTTTACCACCCATCTATAACTAAAAGAAATTGTAAGACCTAGTAAAATGAAATTAATATAGCACTTCAACAATCTTATAACATATTGTAATTTAATAAGAAAGAAATCAACATAAATGTGCATGAGTGCAAATTGAACAAACTATTTTACCCAAACTACATATTCTTATGTAAAGCCTTCGCAATTAGGATTTAATTGCTTGGGGTTCTAAATGTTGGGAACCAATGTATAATGATTAAACACTGAGCTCTCAATTGGAGAATGGGGGTAGAATTAGATGCGGTTAAACTTTCAATGGACTAAACGAGGATGGTCAAAAAATATTGGGGTTAAAACAGAATTCGAAAAAGTAGTTCTATATATATACTCTTAAGGCCAAAAATTTATCTAATTCTCGTGTGTGCCCCAAACCTTTCCTCAACAATTAGCACAGAAAAAAGGCCACAAAACTCACTACTGTCTACATAAAAATGCCCCTCTCACTATTGTGAGCAAAACTATACTAAGAAACCTAAGGAACTACCAAATACATTGCTAAAAAACCTAGCACGACGATGGTGCAATTTCGGGGTAATGGATTTTTTCAATTCTAGGGATGGAAACCTAAAATTTGTTGAAGAAAAATGATGGGTCTATTGAGAGGGGCATTTTGGTGGTGGAAATTCTAAGTTTTGACAGCTGATAATGGAGAAATTGATGTGGTGGCCGATGAAGATGCTAGGCAGTAGTTCACGATTTTTTCTTAATTAGTTGAGCTATAGGTAGAGAATCTGAAAATTGAGTGAGGGGTTTTGCTCACTGGAAAGACATGCACGTGTTGGTGGTGGTGGTTTCCAACTTCAATGGTGCCGGTGGTGGTTTCCAACTTCAATGGTGCCAGTGGTGGCGATGGTAGCTTCTAGGCAGAATACTAAAATTAAATTTTGGGTTAGCCGAGCCACTCCCGAGCTTGAGTTTGGGCTCTGGATCAACCAAAATTTGGTAAAAGCTCTTTGATCGCATTTTATTTGATTGATTCCCAAATTTTAGTTATATTATATTATTGGAATGAGAATTTAATATACTCAATTGAAATTTAAGAATTAATCGATAAAATTTTGATGATTAATTCCTCAATCATTAATTTGAAAATTTTACATGATTAATGATGAAATTAGGTTTTTGGATTAGAATTATCCAATTAATTTTCTAATCTTGGCTACAAACTTATCATTACATTACATTAAAAAAATTTAGTCTAGGAATCTATGATATGTGTGAAGTTTAATTGAATAAATTATTCATAAATAAGTTTCATAAATTAATGATTGAATTAGTTAAGAACTATTGATATTAGTGTTGTAGTATTGAAAAGCTTGAGACCATAAATTAAAGAATTACATGTATAACTAAATTCAAATTAGAAATCGAGTGTGTTGTACCAATTAAAGTGAAACCTTCTAATTTAAAAGTTTTGAATATATTCTAAAGGGATAATTTCAATTTTCGTCCCTCAAGTTTGCCAATAATTCAATTTACGTCCCCTTGTTTTAAGTAATTTTACATTGTATCACTAATATTTCTTAATTTCTTCTAATATTGCCCCTCCGTTAAATAATCCGTTAAAAGCTAACGCCTGGAAATTGTTGGGAAAAATTAGGTGTTCTTTTTACCAATTTTGTGTCTCTCCCCCTTTGTTTTCCACTTTTCATTCTCTCTCCCCTTTACAAGCAAGAGAACTTAGTGTTTCGATGAGTTCTTCTTCCTCTAGATCAAGTATCTAAGGTTGGGTAAAAAGTTCTCCAAGTTTGGCCTATCTTTTTTGTCTTGTTATTAACATGAATGCTTGTTTATATCTCTAAATTAAATATACAACACTCTAACAATATAAGCAAGAAACTAGGTGAGTTATCAGATAAAATGCATGTTCAGTTAACAAACTATATACAAACCAAAGAAAGAATTTTATAGATGGACACTACAAAAGAGATCTTGAAGAAGCACAAGCTTGAGTGGAAATTTAGAAATACTCAATATCTTGGAAAATCACGTGGGCAGTGGAGCATGACATTCGATCAGCTCTCTTTGGTGCTAAGGTGCTCACCCTTAGCCTCCTACCACATCATAAGGTTTTTGCTTATCATGGGATCTTTAAAGAAGTTAAAACTGATGAGGAATCATCAATTGCTTACATCAAAACTGTCGATTCATGCCTTTTCATGAAAAATAGTATGGTATCTTTACTTCTATTATTGACTAGTCTGGTGATGCTTGCCTCGTTGCATGGCCCCAACAAACTTATCTTAGCAAATGGTGGCAGCACATGCAAGGATTACTAACATCATGCATCATTGGGTCCTTCCCATAAAAGCTATTCAATGACACTACGGCATTCCAATCCATGGTCACTGCATTAATGGTGATTGAAAATTATTCAGGCGGCAACTTTTGAGAGATTGGTTCGTTGGTGGATGTTGGCGACGATGATAGGACGATGATGCATGCTTTGATAAAGCATGCCCATGGATTCAAGGGATTAATTTTGATCTTCCTCATGTAGTATCTTGTGCTATACAATATGATGGAATGAAGCATATGGGAGGTACCTTCTTTAAGAGTGTTCCAGATGCTGATGGTATTCATACCATGATACTATTTCATAGAACCTTAAGATCCATTTGCTATTTAGGTTTTCAATTTGATTATGATGATAGTGGGTATTGCATGACTGGGATGATTATGTGTATATCAAAATCTTGGAAAACTCTAAAGAAGCCACCCCAAGGGACATAAGGAAAATGATTATTGTGGAGGTCGTGGTTGATGAGGTTGAAGGTAATAGTAGATATAGAGATGTTCACTTCTCATGTTCACTTGGTGTTAGATATGATAATGATAACTTACACAATCAAAGGAAAAGACAAGACTTCCAAGGAATAGTGGCATGTTATAAATGCAGATAGCTGGATTCACTAAATACACTTCTAAACAAATTCCATTACTTCATTCTGTTATCCAGGCTTTTCCTTAATTTAATTATATGCCCAACTTCATCATTTACCTGTGTTCTACTTTCATCAATAATTTTCAACGAAAAGTTCTCATTTTGTATCCAAGTCTAGTTCGGATTCCCAGTAAATTTATATTATTGAATAGAAAAAGATGAAGGCACAAGAAGATAGCAATGTATATAACTAAAACAAAAAATATTAACATCCGTAAAGGATACTAGTCTAAGGGATTCAACATCATCAAGTAACATAACAAAACCTTTTTTTTTTCTTTAGGTTTGAGAATTGGGTTCTTCAATGTTTTTTTATTTTTCAGACTCAGAAAAATGGAAAATATTTTAAGTTGGTTGTTCGTCATGTGAGACACGCAACTGTTAGCTTTTAATGGTTTATTTGATGGCAAGACAACATTGAATGAAATTAAAAAATATTGGTAACGCAATGTGAAACAACTTAAAATAAAGGGACATAATTTGAGTTAGTGGCAAACTTGGGGGACAAAACTTGAAATTATCCCTATTCTAAATGCCTCAAGTTGGTATCCTATTGATGTTTGAATAAGAGTATGTAATAGTCTTAGAGTCATATCATTAATAAATTAAATTAAGCCAATTAACTTAGGTACTTGCAAAAAGATTGAGATAATTATTAGAATTAAGTTAATTGAACTTGAAAAAGTAAACGGGTTTCGATTTAAAAATAAGATATTCTTTCATAAAAATATAGAATAGAATGATTACTAATTAGATTCGTATTTATATTCTAAAGTCAGGAATCTAATATATTTGAATGTCTTGATATTCAAACTTAGAGTTTATAGGAAATTTATACTGAAAGAGAATAAGATATTAAGGTTATTAGGCACAACCATGTTTAAATTTAGATATTAAATTAATATTATTTTAGATCATCTCACACCATGTATTGGGTTGATTAGGTATTAAAAGCATAAACTATCGGGCTCACTGAGGAAAGGCCACCTACCTAATATTGCTAGGTGATGTTAATACGTGATATATGTTATGAGACTTCTTTGTTAGAGAAGGATCCCATATATAGTAATATGGTATTACTTTATGCTATGGTCTACATGCTCAAACTTGATATTTCATTTTGTACCATTTCATTTTGGATACACTTAACCCACGACTCTTTCATTAAACCTTGATAAATTGATTAAGTACCTCCTACTATGCTACTCTTGAGAAATCAATTATCGGATACTTGTCTAAAAATAATATTTTTGTTGAAAGCTAGTGTTATCATCTAAATTGGGTTCTTGAATTTGTGAATTAAACTATGAAATTGTCGAAATGCCGAGAATATTATGTATATTATTTAACTGATGCATTATAAATCCCATTGCCATATTTTATGATTTGATTGTAAGACTATTTTGATAACCAGCTATTATTTGTTTATATTGGTTAGGGAGGCCATTCTACCGGCCCGTAATACCGTAGCTGTGGAGGCCGTCCTACTGGCCTGAATACATTGGTTAGGGAGGCTATCCCTACTAGCCCGTGATGGTTGTGGAGGTCGTCTCCACCAGCCCGTAATTACCCTGTAATGCTTTTGGAGGCTATCGTAACCAACCTATAATTATTCTATAAATAATTATAGAATAAAAGAAACAAAATAAAAGAAATTTATGTGTACAGCAGAATATTATAGTGCAGTGTAAAATGAAATAAGTTACCACACATGGATTACATTAAAGCATATATCCTTTTGGGTTTGAAATATAATACTATATAACATTTATAGGTTTAGGCGATAATAATTACACCAATTTCATCTAATGAATATTTCAACAACGATTAAACTTTCAGGCTCATTTTGGAATACCCATACAATACTTTTATGATGAATAAGTAGAAAGGCCTAAATACATGAGTAATTCTTCCTAAATTTAATGTAACAAACCCTAACGGAAACCATACTTGTTACCCTCATCAGAAGTATTCATTACACAATTATGAACTTGCATTGCAAATACTACTTAAAGATTAAAAATGCTCAATATAGTACTCAACTTTCCAATTAGCAATTGGTCTTTCAAAGATTTCAAGAGATAAATAACCTTAACTTAAGAGTAATTTTTTTGTACTAGTGTAAAACGACAAGTTATAGCACTCATGTAAAAATGAAAAATTCTTTAAACTTGAAAATTTTCAAATATGATCTAAACAAAATCCTTTTAATGCAGAAAACTTTTGACATAAAATTACCATAATTCGACCCATGAACTAATGTAAAACTTCTAACCCTAGAATCTAAAAATTGAAACATCGAAGCATCAACTATTAAACTTCGCAAATATCATATACATATAAAATACAAATAATAATCAAAACTTATGTTTATAATATAATTCAAATATAGGATCATACCTATACAAAAGCGAGAACAAGAGGCGCAGAGATTTCTTTGCAATCCTTTTCTTGCCTTACCATTTAGGATTTCTTCAATGAAGAGGAAATGATCAAGGATTTTAATTCTAAGGAAAATATTTTGCTGGATGTAGAGAAGAAGACTTAAAAAAATAAGAGTTCTACAAGGGTTAGAATTGTTGGAAACTTTATTCCTATCTACATATTTGCTTGTATATTGTTATTTGCGTAACACCCCCTAAAATTTGGCATTTTGAAAACAATAAGGATTTTGATATCAAGAGATTAGTTGGTCGGATTTTAAGGCTTGAAAAAATAAATAAAAAGGACTTGATTGCATGAAAATTGAAAGTTTTGGAGATGAATTGCAATTTGAGAAGACTTGATTAGACCATTTTTATAAATCCTGTGCGTTTGCATGGAATTGTTATTGGTCAAAGGTGCCAATGTTAGGCACTAACTAAGTTTGGGGGCTAAAGTGAAGGACTTTGAAACTTCAGAAGACCTAATTGAAACTAACCATACAATTTGGGGGGTCAATCTATGATTAATGAAAGTCTAATTATATAAATATGGGATTTGCAATTTCATCCCCCATTTTCATCATCTTCCCCACTGAACCACCGTGAACCCTCCTCTGGCGAACTTCCTTCTTCGACGACCAACTCCTATCACATGTGGTATCAATCTCTTCCTTTCCTTGAGTAGAACACAGCCATACCTTTCTCTTCCAAAACCTACCAATGAGACGATCAAAATTTTTGCTGGAAGTTTTGGCCATAGTGGTGATGATTGGTTTCCTTGTTTCGACAATGGAATTGAACATCTGGGCTATGGGTTTGGAAGGTCTCAGCTTAAGGATGATGATGGGGGGCTTTGATTGAAGTTTCAGGCGATGGTGATGGCAGAATTGGGCTGAAAATCAACAGTGGAGCTCGGCGGCATTAGACCTTCAAGGCAAAAATTAAAGGCTTTTCAGGTAGCCATTACTGAAACTAACCTGGGCAACTAGTTTGTTGAGCTAAAAGGCACCTATTATTGGTGTTGTTGTTGCCCATCTTCGGCGGTGGCAGACGGTGGGCAGCGGTTGGCAGCAACAGCGGCTGTTGGACAGTTTGTTCATCTCGATGTGGTGATCACATGCATGCAATTTGATCGTGCATTCGGAGCTTTGATAAAAAGATATTTGGTAAAAATGAGAAACTTTTGTTAAAGTTGTATGCATGTATATGCATGTGCCTCCAAACCTTACGATGTATTGTATAAACGAAGAATACGCATAACTTGATCAAAAATATTGAGACATGTATAGAATTACATAAGTTAATGGATCTAGATTTTGTCATATCGCGTAATAATGTTGATAATTAAGTTAATTAGATGGAGAAAGCTTCGTTTTATGAATATGGAACCTAAGTGGCGATAATTGGGTTAACTGAGATGATATAGAACTAAGATTTGGGTCATGCATGTACCATTATGAGTTTAGTGAACTTAAATTTGTATTATCATGTGATAAATTTGAGATAAATTGGGAGTTTTAAGGGATATTAGACCATCATCATCGATTTAGTATGTTGTGGCAAGATCAATTGGACGATTTAGGACATAATTTTATTCCTTTAAGAAGATCAGTGCTATTAGAATGTCTTTATCGAGGCTATCGATTTAGTCGATTAAGTATTGATTGGCTGATGTTTGTGTAACTGTGATTATATGGTCGAATGTGGATTTTAACTGTAAGTAAATTACTCTTTTGGTTAGATGATGAGGAGCAGAAAACTGCAAAGTAGTAGACTGTAACTGCATTTCTAAGGCTTTTAAGGTGAGGATCCGCCAATCTAGCACCTTTTGTACCTATCGATTTTCTTGATAAACCTCTGTGAGGGTTGGTATTAACTTGATTACCGTACTCTGTTAATTATTGTTACCCCTGTGAGGGATCTGCAAATTAGTTCTTGCTTTGTATGAGCTTATTTCATATATGTCATTGAACCCATTAGGTTTTCTAATTTAATATCTATCTCCAATACCGTTGTTGATTGTCAAACCCAGTGATATTCTCTTGATTTGAAACTAATGGGTATTTTATCCGTCTTTCCTTCAAAATAACTGTTTTTCAATCAAAATCTATGAATCTTTCTGAACTTGTAAACTCTATTTGAAGTTGATTGATCAAGTGCATCATTGATCGCCTTGTTGGCATATTTGTTAAATTGTTCTGCCCTGTTGGCAATTGAACATTGAAAATCTTACCCTTTTAAATATCTTATTCATTCAGTACTATAAAATATATGCCGAACAGAGCAAAGAGCCACATTAGTTGATAGGGCATGTCCAGTGGGGGCCCCTCTTAAGTCTGTTCCAGAGCAAAGAGCCACACTAGTTGACATGGCATGTCTAGTGGGGGCCCCTCTTGAGTCTGCCCCAATTAGCACCTCTGGATTTCAGTACTACACCTAATTATTTCAGAAGTTCTCTTAAATTGTTCATGTACCTTGTTTATTGGAATAGGCCTTTCCGAGCATTATTGGATAATATTTTGCCCTGTGTTTGGCAAATCATGTAAAGTTCTGAAATATTCATGTTATTGCTTTAAAAGTTAAATTGATATCTGTTGGCATTATTTCATTCAACCTATGTGGACACCTTTGGGAAGTTCAACCCAGAGGGACACTATGGGAAGTTGGGCATGGGGCTAGGTCTGAAAAGAAGGTCGGGAGGTACGGACCAATGGTGACAGATCTCCCGGCTAGTACCCATCTACGATCCTGACTTACAAGTAGCTAAAGGTAGCAAATTGTGAATGGCGGGATCAGGCATGCCATCGACCATGCTATAAAGGCAAGTTATTACACATCGAGTTGTGTGCTTGAGCAAATGGAGAGATAATGAAAAAAATTTCAAGTTCAAGTTAAATGCTATTGTAAATTTATCTTGTATTCATCAAGGAGCAATAAGGAAGGATGCCAACAGGCCAGCTAAATGTTTACATGTTTGATGTTTTTATGAGTCTAAATCTGATTTTCGTCGATCATGAACTGATTATCTGATTTATTATTAGTGACCTTGTTTGTTGCCATTGAAAATTCAACATTTTTCCTCTATCTCTTGTTATGTGTTTCCCTCATTGAGTCCTTAAGACTCACCATCTTTGCTATTCTTTATTCTTTCCTTAGATAGGTCTAAGTGAGGAGTAGAGGCTTACGCTTTGGTTGGAAGTCATTTTGTAATAGACTAGGTGTTATGATTGTACATATAGTCTACACCTGATCGAGATAGCTATATAAGAGATGTTATGAAGATGTTTGTATGAAACCTAAGATACTTGATTGTACATACTATGCTCTGGAGTGATCTTTTGGTTTAGTGTAGGTTGCTATCTCCTTTGAGTTGGTTAAATTTCATATTCCCTCGCTATCATTTGAATTATATTTTAAGATGAAATTGAGTGGCACCTTAGCTTGGGTGCTGTCCTGAGAGGGAGTGCTACAAAGGTGGTATCATAACTTGGATTTGGAAAGCCCGAGCTACGCTAGGACATGATCCTCGAATATGGAAATTGTGGATAATAGATGTTAAGTTTAATGTTGGAAAGGATGATGTTGTGTGGAATTATGGCATCATATGAGTAGTTTCAGCTAAGGAAGCATCTATTGAGTAGTAACTAATTGGGAAAATTTGTACTCAATATGTAAAGGATTACTTTGGAGATCTACATTGTGAAAGCAAAAAATTATGGAAGTTTTATGTGTCGAGTAGGGATCGTTCTGAGAAGATATGTAGTGGTTAGAAGATGATTACCTTAGGACGAACGAATTTCTGCCACTTGCTTACGGATAAGAATTAGACCGTATTGACATACAGAAAAGAGGATTAATGTGGAAAGGAATACATTTGGAAAGTAAACGGTCCTCAGGAATGCATGATGACTGACTTATGTGTATGATTAAGATTTAAATGATATGATTATGTTGACTAGGGATAACACGATGGAAAAAGATCATTTTAGATAAGGATGAATCTGGTAGTTGAAATAGCTTTTAGGAATAATGGTTCTTGGCATGCATATACAGTTATAGCTTGAACAGAATGACCATTTTGTGAAGAATCACTTTTGTTGAGTAAGAATTATTTTGGAAATCAATATTGTTCGAGCAATATTTGTGGTAGTTACATCTGACGTGTAAAGAACTGTTCTAGGAAAATATGTACTTGGTAAGTGAATGATTATCTTGAATTAAATAGTAATTGGTGTCTGAATTTGTTTGAAATTTGGTTGGCATGGCTACGCTAGGAAAGGTAATTGCGACAATAGTGGAGATGATTTGAATGATTGTCGACAACGTTGAGATGAGATGAAACTTAGTACCTGATAAGGCATAATTCTCTAACAAAGCTTGAGGATGTCAAATAGATTTATGACAATAAAAGAACCAATATTTTGGAAAATGGGAAATGAAAATCATATCCTAGGCCTACTGATGGAATTTGAGACTATAGGTTATGGAAATTAAGGAAATAATCAATGACGAAATGATACGATATAGGATGACTAGTGTATGATCCAGTAATATGGGAATGTCAAGCACAGGACTCGTTGAATTTTGAAAACGTGAAATTTGGAGAACCATTTGATGTTTAGACATGTTTTATAGGATATGAAGAGCATTCGATTATAATAATGACATGCAAGATTTAACAAGCTCTACTTGTCCTGAATTATTAAATGTTAATTGGGTCGGTAGACAGACTAGGTATTTCCAAGAACTACTAAGCACCAATCTATACGTACAATGATGGTGTTGCGTGTGAACCATTTAAAATAAATAGAATTGTATCTCTTATGTCGTGTATTTCGATCTGAGTTTTAAATTGGTTTATATTTGGATATCCTATTTTCTAAAAGAAAGTGGTCATTCCGATATTATTAATATTTAAGACACACGCTATGGGTTAATCAAACTTGAGCTCATTCTCCAAGGTTAAGAATGGTAATATGATAGGTACAAGATCACTAGAACATATACAAACATCAATACGATCCCCTGTTAAGTAAGTCGTAGCGGATGATTATCAATCAACGAAACTAAAACACTCAAAGACCACAACAAAGGCGCCTTAATTTGAAATATCCCATGGGAAGAACCAAAGGTAACGTTAGACTTCATTTCCCCGTCCTGCTAGTAGATTCGAAGATAGAAACACTTCAGGCACAAAACTCATTATAGTGAAATGAAGAACCTTATAACTTTATGGATACGCAACTGAGGCTAGTAATTTTGGGAATATGATAGAAACCATACTAAGGATAGCCTAGAGGAATTTAAAATTATACCCTTAAATCACTGAAAGGATCAAATAAGTAAAATATAAGGGTATGAATTAAGAAATGACAAGAAAATTAGAATTAGAGTGTCGAGTAACCTTGATGAATAAAGGAAATTTGGTTATACGAGAATGATCTCATACACCTTGGGGAAACTTAAGCCATAGGATTGACTATCTTGCTTATGCTTAAGACTATTGGAATGGTGATTGTTCTAAGGAAATAAAGATATCATCTAAGAATAGAAGAGAAAAATTCTTGCAGATTGTGAATGTACTACTAAGTATGAATCAGGTCAATCTAAGAGTTTACAAACACTCTGAGTTTAAAAATGAAATTTCTGTATTCAGTGGTTGCTGAAATAAGTGGAGGATAGATATTAGTATCACAAAAATGGAAAACTTTGATCTTAGATGTAGAAACTAGTGATTTATCTTGGAAATGTGTTTGACCCCAAATGTTCTCGATTTTATCTCTCAGGTGAAATCTAAGGAACAACAAATGGATTATCTGTGGCTATATATAGAATGGTTCGTTTTGTAAACATGTAGCTGGTTGTTTGGGAATGTAAACATAATATTTATGTAAGTATGAGATCTGATTATGTGCATAAGGATTACTCCATCAAAAAGAAGTATAAGATGCTCAGTACTGACCTATTTATGTCAAAAGTTCTCTTAAATTGTTCATGTACCATGTTTATTGGAATAGGCCTTGCCGGCCATTATTAGATAATATTTTGCCTTGTGTATGGCAAATCATGTAAAGTTCCGAAATGTTTATGTTATTGCTTTAAAAGTTGAATTGATATTTGTTGGCATTATGTCATTCAACCTATGGGGACACCCTTGGGAAGTTCAACCTGAAGGAGCACCACGGGGAAGTTAGGCCTGGGGCTAGGTTCGAAAAAGACAACCGAAAGGTACGGATTGACAGTATCTCCCGGCTAGTACCCACCTTTGATCCTGACTTACAAGTAGCTGGAGGTAGCAAATTGTGAGTGGTTGGATCGGGCATGCTGTCAACCATGCCATAAAAGCAAGTTGTTACACATCGAGCTGTGTGCTCAAGCAAATGGAGAGATAAGGAGAAAATTTTCAAGTTCAAGTTAAATGCTATTGTAAAGTTATCTTGTATTCATCAAGGAGCAATAAGGAAGGATGCCAACAGGCCAGCTAAATGTTTACATATTTCCTGTTTTTATGAGTTTAAATCTAATTTCCATCAATCATGAATTGATTATCCGATTTATTATTAATGACCTTGTTTATTGCCATTGAAAATTCAACATTTTTCCTCTATCTCCTGTTATGTGTTTCCCTCACTGAGTCCTTAAGATTCACCCTCTTTGTTATTCTTTATTCTTTTCCTATATAGGTCCAAGTGAGGAATAGAAGCTCACGCTTTGGTTGGAAGTCATTTTATAATAGATTAGGTGTTATGATTGTACATATATTCTATACCTGATCGAGATAGCTATATAAGAGATGTTATGAAGATGTATGCATGACACCCAAGATACTTGATTATACATACTATGCTTATGGAGTGATCTTTTGGTTTAGTGCAGGCTGCTATCTCGTTTGAGTTGGTTACATTTTAGATTCGCTAGCTATCATTTGAATTATATTTTTAAGATGGGATTGAGTGGCGCCTCAAATTGGGTGTTGTCCCAAGAGAGGGTGCTACAATTTGTGTCATACTTTATTTATTTTTATTTTTTCCATATCTTGAGTAAGAACCCTAAGTAATTCTAATAAACAAAAGTTAATTGTTTCTCAATAATTAATTAATCTCAATTAATTAAGATTTATATTAACAATAAAAATATGGGACACTACATAAATATTGTATATAATTATATGAAATACATCAATTAAGAATTTTATTTTGTAGTATTATTTATTTGAGAAAATAATAAAATTTGCTTTACCTAAATCAAACCCCAAATCATAAAACTTTAATAAAAGAGAAGGAATTTTTGTTGATTAACTTTGTAATATATAAATATTTGAAAGTTTAATGACCAATATTCTGAAATCCATCATAAAATCAATTTTTTGTTAGATTATAAAAAATTATGATATGCAAAAATCATTAAATATCAAAATATAAATTTCAGAATAAAAATTGCAAGTCAAATTTCAAAATTAAGATTCTGAATTTAAAATTTAAATTTTCAACTTAATTTTGAATTTTGAACTTGAATATTCTTAATGCATACTACTAAAATGAAAATAAATATTCAAATTTTAAAATATTGACAATTACAAATATGATAAAATATTAAATAATCTTAACAAGGTATGACTCCGCCAAAAACAAGCCTCAATAGTGAGCAACAACAGGGTGTGTCCTTTTATGTTAAGATACCTATGCTTCTTCCAGGATCATAGCTAATCCTTATAATCTTTCTGATGCAGAAGATCTTTTTCAAAGGCGACTGTAGAGCGTACTCAACTTTTTAGACGTTGAGGATAATAAATGAAAGAGGGTAAAGGTGAGCAAATGTTTTATTTGGAACTAGGCTATGCAACTTGCTGTGCCCGAAACATACAAATGGGTTCCCTTTATATAGGGGAAAATCCACACTATTGATAGTACAATAATGTAGAAGTCTTGGACCTACCAAAACATCTGGACAAATTCAACCACACTAAGAATAATAATTTATACAGTGGGACCTACAGAGGACAATAATTTAAAATGACTAAGACAGACGGTACAATAACTTTAAAGACTAAACCCACAAATGATAATTCGTTTAACAAATCTGACACCCCATAGTACAATAATTTAAAGCTTTATTTCTTATCGCACTATTAAGTCAAAAAGTCTGCTAGGAATGGTCCCATCACACAGTTGGACTTAAGTTAATCAAGAGCTTGGGCCAACACATTTTCAGGTTCAGCGGATAATCCAGCAACTTGCCACCATTAGCTATCAAATTCTTAGGGGTCCTGAGAATCAATCAGCATATATTCATCTTTTTATTTTCCTTTATGTGAAAATCCTTGGAGAATCTACAATTATTACTAGAGAGTTTGTTTGTGCAGATGAACTTTGAGAAGACTTGTTGTTAGACAATTGATTCCAATTTTTCTGAAAATAATGTTTTGAATCTCCCCACATGGTATTTAGTGTAGCCTTCTTGGTTTGAGAATAAAACTATCCAAAGTAGGCTCTAACATCTTCTTGAAGCAATAATGCATAATCAACCGGCATTTGTTCCCAAGGAGCGTCTTTATCAAATCTTGGCCAAATTTGTGGAGGGATAACTTGGTATTGTTCTACCATTTTCCTCTGAAAATCTCTGATATCAAACTTCCGTGTTCAAAATATTCTTTGTTGAGAAGATATGGAAAGACTCCATATTCTTAGACCAAGCAGAAGAATGGATGATTGTGAATATGAGAAGAACTTTGTCTTGACAGAATATATATAATAGAAATCCATTTGTTGGTTTTGCCAACTTGTTGAGCTTGAAAAACTTTAAACATTCTAATCCATGTTAATAATGGATAAAACCATTCCAAGAAAGTTCTAGCACATGGATTATTATCATACATATCCTACCATCCATTATACAATCCAGCAATCCAACTAATAGATTGTTCAATTGGAAACTCCACACCAATTTTCCATTGATCGAGTAGATACCAAATCATGCATAATAATTCTTTAGAGAACATACAATGAAATGGCGTAGAAACACTATATAATGTAAAGAATGGATAATCAGGATGAAATCCTAAATCTCTAAAAGTATGAAGATTAGTTTTCGTAACTGTGAGAGATTCATATTTTAGCATGAATTCTTTTGCTCTAGTCTGAAGAGTTCTGGTCTTGATAAGATCATGCAATTCAGGGGAAAGGTTTTCAAAAGGAAACTCATGGTTTGATGAGATTCTCAATGTGGTTGGAGAAGATATCATGCAAATAATGGGAATATGTTTTCTGAGAATATGGTAAATCTTTGGTCTGGAAATGAAATCAGCAAGAACATTATTTGTTCCGTTGATGTGGTTAATGGTGAAAGACAATTAGAAAAAACCACTCAAACCATCTTAAAAGTTGTTTAGAAGGAAAGTTCCATGGCTGAAGGTCTATCATTTTAGGAAAAGAAACCATGTCCATTTCAACAATAAAATGGTGTCCAATGAGATGAAATAAGAACTTTTCAATACCTCTTTTGATAGTCAAAATTTCTTTGTAAGTGGAATGATAATTCTGCAATGAGGTTTTGGAGGATCCACTTTTATATGCATAGATACATTTATTTTCTTCCTTTTGTTCGAAGAGCACTGCAGCCCAAAAGCTTTCACTAGCATCTGTTTGTAGGATTCTTTGTCCATCTGCTGGTATCCGTAATGTAGGCAGCTTTTAGATTAGATTCTTTATTGTGGTGACAGCCTTTTTCTGAACATAAGATAAAACTGGAGGTTTTTTCTTTAGCATATCCTGTAGGGGTCCTATGATTGATGCTAGTCTTGGAATAAAATCAGCAGCATAATTGATAATCCCCAGAAAGTACTAAATCTGTTGTTTTGACTCAAGATCATCAGGGAATTTAAGTAATTCTTGAGCAATGTGGGGTTGAAGTGTATATCTCCCTTCTTTGATGTGCATCCCCAGAAAATCTATTTCATTTTCTCAAATAAACATTTTATTTTGTGACATCATTATACCATATATTTGAACTAATTCTTCAAATTTACAAAGAAGATGTGAATGGATTGTAATATCTTCTGAGAATAGAAGAATGTCATCAATGTAAATCAAAGCATATGGGAATAAAAGTTCAAAGATTCTGACCATTGCTTTCTGGAATAAGGATGGTGCAGTTTTAAGACCAAAAGGCATAACAGTCCACTAGAAGTGTGTATTTGGGATGCAGGATGTTGTATTGTATCTGTCATCAAGATGTATTCCAATTTGCCAAAATCCAGCTTTTAAATCAAACTTTGAGAATATTTTGGCTTTGATGAGATATGAGAAAAGACAATTCTTATTCTAGAGAGGCAACTTGTCATCTACAAGGAAACGTTTAGAGGTTTGTAGTTGATCACCAACCTCATTTTTCCTCTTGCCTGCTCAGCTCTTTTGTTTACATAAAAGGCTTGGCAAGCCCATGAAGAGGTTGTTGCTTCAATCAATCCTTCGTCTCTTGGTTGGGTTAGTTCTTTCATAGCTAACTCCAATTAATCTAGTGGCATTCCAAGTTGACTGGCTTTTGTGGAATTAATGTTGATATCCTTTTAAATGGAAGGTAAATGAAGAAATCTAGGTTATGCCAAAGGAGATTTGTGCATTTCTGAAGAATTTTTGTATGTGACTCTGCACAACAATTTTTTGTCAACCTGGCTTGGATTTTTGGGATTGTGTCAAGAGCAAAGTAGGAATGTGGTTTGATATATGGGAAAAAGTAAGATTTGAACTTGAGTCCATCTTATTTTGGAATGACTCTCTTTTCCCCTAAGTGCTTTATAATATCAAACCCAAATATAATATCTTTGCCAGGAAGTGATGATCCAAGGAATTTAGAGAGAGAGAGAGATAGATAGGCTGCCATGGCGGCCATGCCAACCGGATCTGGCCGGCCAGATTTGACCAGTGACCGACATGTATGAAAAAAAAACCACAAAAAGAGAAAACTTTGCTTAGGCTGCCATGCCAGCCAGATCTGGCAAGTGGATGCAGTCCCCACGGCTACCTTGTATGAAAAAACATATGCATACATATATCCCTTTTTTTCCTTTCTTAAGTATTTGGATTAGATTGGGTTGGGTTGTATTAGGTTGGTGGGTTACACAATAAAATTATCATGTTTTATCGAGTAACCCAAAACCCAACCCGAACCAACCCCAAATTTTCGTGTTGCTTATCATGTCAACCCGATATCTACCCAACCTAATAACTCATAATCCAAACCCAATAATATCGTGTCAATTTGTATCATATTAGCATGTCGTATTGAAAATTACCACCCCTATTGTAAGCTTCTATATCTTATAAGATATTTTTGAAGCTCTTGCATCTTATATTTTTCAATCTTATAAGATGCTAGATCTTTTTCTAAAAATAAGTTTTCAAAATGTTTGGATAATAAGAGCTTTGAGCTTATAAGGTATTGGTAATGACAATTTTATAATTAATATAATTAAACTTCAAGGAGCTTGTTAGTATCTTAAAAATAAGTTAAGAACTCCTTACCTTTATAAAAAGAACTTATAAGTTTCTAACATCTTATTTTAAAATTTTTACAAGGTCTTTTCTTAAAAAGATTATGAAACATTTTGTACATCTTATAAGTTATTAAACATCTTATAAATTATTTTGAGAAGCTTAAAAACTCACCCAAACAACTTTCAAATGTTTTAAAATATCTAACTATACTCTATACCTATAATATAGGATGAATATATCATTTCATAATTCTATTTTGTAGATTTGTATTATTATTAATTTAGAAAACTAATAAAATTTTTCTAAACATAGAACTTAAACACTAAATCCTAAAATCTCACAACTTCTATAAATTTTAAACCCCAAAATATTAATAATATAGAATATTTTATTAATTAACATTATTATATCAATATATTTAAAACTAAATATTAATATTCAATAGTCATTGTAAAATCTAATTTTTTAAAATTATATTAAAACGTAATATATAAAAATATTGAGTACCAAAATATGAATCAGAATCATATATAACAAATTAGTGAATAATTAAATTTAAAATTTAAAAATTTTAAAAATTAATTACTATAATTAAATAAATATTGTCAAAATAAGATATAAAACAATAAAAAATGTAAAAGACAAGAGTGACCTAATTACTATGGAGCAACATTTCAATTTCAATTCCCTCCCACTAAATTACTAAACCCTAGCTCCATTTACATTTGAATTTGAATTCCCTCCCACCCATTTCACAGGTACTTTCTCTTCTTCCTTTGTTCTTCTTCCTTCTTTTTTTTTTCTTTGACTGTAGCGTTCTCGTTGGCACTGTTGCCGGCGGGAACTTTTTGTCCGCAAAAGCTAGCAGCAGTTGGCTCTCCATGGGAGGCTAGTCGTCGGGAGATCCAGCAGCAGCTGGACTCACCCAGCTGCTGCTGGGTCTCGTGATGGGAGGCCAGCAGCTGCAAGCCCTCCCGTCCAGCAGCTGCAAGGTTACCCGACGGGAGGCCAGCAGCTGCTGGCCTCCTCACCCCTCTTCATTTTTTTTTTATTTTTTTTATAAATTATAGTGACTTTTTATTTAATTGTGCAGGTATAAAATTTTGCATTTTAGTGCATTGTAAAAGGTAAATTATTTTAGTGTTAAGCTATGACTTTGTTTTATGATTTAGCCTTTTGTTTTACGGCTCTGTACTGCAGTATTGCTATGTAAAGACTTTGATTCATTGTTCTAATTTATGCCTTGCGGTAACAAGAACTTAGTAAAGGATACATTCTTGCACCAGAATATGGCAAATAGGTTTCTATTAAGTTAATAGCAGGCTTCAAGAAAGTGAGTTGTCTGCAATTAATAAGTCTTTTACGCATTATTTTTAGTCTTTGGTCCATGCATTGATTCTTGATAAATATAATATAATAAACACGCATTGTGGAGTTTTGGGGGATGCCTGTAAATTTTGATGACAAATGGGCACAAAGGTTGTTTATGGTAATTGCGAGAAATGGGAAAAGAATAACAAGATCATTTACTTGAAGAAAAACTGTGAGATCCTTTGGTTGAGATTGCTTATGAATAAATCAGAGAGCTAATTGAAATAAGATTAACTAAACTCAAGCTTCAGGAAACAATTGGCTAGATAGATGTTTTTAGGAAAGATAATTGTCACTTTAGAACCTATTTTCTTATATTGAAGTTTCTTAGAAAGGTTGATAGCAAAACTTGCAGGCATTATGTATGCTCAGCTGCATGTTTCATGCCTCTTCTCGAGTGAATACTGGTCTGAAAAACTTTTCTTGATGAGGGTGGTCCTTGAACAATGAAGTTTAGTAAGTGCATAAGATTTGTTATAGAGTTGGTTGTGATATAGCCAATTTGTTGGGTAAGGCTGACGTAATTGCTGCCAATCCACATTAATATGAGGTCTAGAATGGTTCTTGAAAAGAAGCTTTGCACTTACCCGAAATTCAAAATCATTTATTTTGACTTAGATACACCTGCAGAAGCTACTTCGTTGAAACTAGCTAATATCCATAAAAAAAACGATCACCATAAAACAAGTAAAAATTAACTTACATGGCAAACTGTATTAACTCAAATACAATATTTTATCCTCAAGGTCAATATAATAAGATGAAGTTGTAAACTGATAATTGATAGCTTGATGCCTTGATTGATGGCAACATGTTGTGTGTGCTTGCTTATGAACAGCCTAATTGCAGTTTTCCAAAAATATATTCTATTTTCAGAATTGGAAATATACTGGAACTAGTATATTTATGCATTAGTTTATCCAAAAGAATCCAAGATTTGTCATTTGAACTCGCTAAGAATTGAAATTCAAATTAAAATAGCTTTTTATGTGTTTCATATAGTTTCTACAAAATTATTGTGATACTAAGTTTCATATTTTTAATTGAGAAATATAATTTCCACCAGATAAGAACTAATTAACTACAATAAAAGTGAACCTGGGGATCTGGGTATCCTGACTCGTAACTCTAATGGTGTGGATTGGCTGAATGCTAAAGGTTTATTTGCTAAGCTAATTGTAAATTGACGTTGAACTGTGTCATTTTGTATTTTTATTATTCCCTTGAATATTATCGTGAGCAAGCTTGTTAGGAACAGACCTTGAAATAGTTCATAGCAAAAAAGAAATGTTTGCATGAAGAAATAATGGCCTGTCTTGAATGTCCATAATTATGTTTCCTTTTTGTGTTTTTGGAGACTCTTCCGAAAGTAGCATATTACTTTCCTTGTAGCCATTCTTATTCTTTCCTTTTCTTTCAATTACAGGTACAATCTTTGCATTTGGTGTTACTAGTAGTGGGAAAACTCACATGATGCATGTAAGAGAACTGTCTTCCTAGTCTCCTTCAGTCTTTTCATATTGAAATATAGCCAATATGTGATTAAGCTTAAAAGTATTTATATGATTTTCCTTTGTTTTCTCCTAATAACATGATCCTTGTTCATTTTTTTCTTTTAACTTCTTGAGTTGATAATGTTGTGTTATGTGTAATTTGGACTGAAATTCATCAGGCAACATCATGAATATCTTGAGAATATACATGGGTGCATAGCCAACTTGGGAGCAAGTTCCATGAGATAGGAAAGAATTTTTTTTTAAAAAATTTAGAGTAAATTATTTTTTTTAGTATATAATGTTTTGCATAGTAACAATATTAAATGATGCAATTAGCCTTTCTAATATCGATTTTTTCTTTTATTTGTGTATTTGATGTAGGAACACTTCATGTAGCTTCCTGAGCATGAAGCCGGTATTAGGCACTCGTGAGAGCAACTCATGAACTTGCTCATGTTTTAAAATCTTTGTTTTGTTTATCGATTTGGATACAATGTTGTTGGATTTCTGTTATTATTTGGTGTTATTTGGAATATGAATTGTGTTTTAAATGATGTGGTTTTAAATTGTTATTAATGGAGACAAAAAAAGTTTGGATAAATATATTAAATTAAACATTATAAATAAAAAAATTTAATAAATGAGTGACCAATTAGTGACCCCGAAGGCGGTCACTAAATGGAGGAAATACAAAAAATTTATGACTGCAAGCAGCAGCCACAAATCTGTGACCAATTAGTGACCCCAAAGGCGGTCACTAAATGGAGAAAATACACTCATCATTTGTTAAAATTTGTGACCGCCGCTTGTGGTCACAAATTTGTGACCGATTAGTGACACCAAGGCGGCCACAAATCAGTAAAAAATGGAGTGGTTGGTCATATGGCTAACTATTAATGATCCACATTGCGGTTACTACAATAAATTAGTAACTGAATTTAAATCGTTTGTGACCTCACTGGCGGTCACTAATTTGTGACCCCATGGTCCAGTAGTCAGAAATTTGAATTTGTGATGATGAATTTTGTGACTGCTGTGAGCGGTCACAAATATGGTCACTAATAATGTCAGTGACTGATTTTTTGTTGAATTTGTGACCAATTTGGTTGTCACAGAAGCCAATTTTTTTTATAGTGATTTTCTTGCAGTGACATTGCTTGAGAAACTGGTGTAACTGTTTTAGTGTTTCATAAAGTTACATAGGTTGAATGGTTGTGGGTATTCACAGAATTTCAAAAGAAAAGTCAGGACTATTAATGGAGACAAGGAATATATAAACCCAACTTAGCTTCCAAAAATTGAAATATGAAAAAACCATTACAATATTCTTTGTGAGTACAAAATAGAGCCTCACTGATGGATTTTTCCATCTCTGAAATAAATACAGTTGAATATTTTTTATCTTTAAATTTGAGGCTGAAAGCCTTGTCTCTAATCCAAAAGACAGAATACTTTTCTGTCTGTGAACTTAGAGATGAATATATTCGATCTCACTCTATATATATATTTTCTACCAATTTATAGATTTAGTAGTTTGTAATCAAAGTGTTTTACAGCCTAATGCTATAATAGAGGGCTAATATATTATCTTCTTAGGATAGCGCTTCAAGACATGAAAACAATGAAACAGATCCCCTTAAACGAAGAAAGTACATGGCCATCCATAGTAACAATTCTCACTATTATACTAATTAAGTAATGTATATGTTCATATTCGTATATCAATGAGCTACAACTACAATGTTTAGTTAAATTAATGATGGTTTGAAAGGCGGATAGGCACCGTAAAGAACATAATAATATGATATTTTTCTTTTCTTTTCTTTTGTAAGTTGAACTTCATTTATTATTATTAATATACAAAAAATATTGTTATGCTAAACCATCAAGATCAATTTAGTATCCACAACCATAGCTTAATTTGTCGACCATAATTTAAATGCGATTATATATCCAATTATCAATTTATCTTAGATTCTATCTCAGCATATACATGAATGCTTCCAACATCTCACCAATTACCAAGGGTGGGCCTACATGTGTATAGTCTCACCAATTACTATAATGTTGATATATGATAATATGGTATTGACGTTGTAAATCAAATATACATGGTTAGTTAATTATTATAATCTATATATCTCTGTTGTGGATTTTGTTTATTACTAGAATTTGTGATTTAAATTCTTATAATGTTGAAAATGGTCAAATTAGTAAGCAGTATAATTTGTCATAAATACACATATCAAATATTTAATTTGTGTTCATCTCTTGCTTTCAATTGAGGATTTTTTTTTCTTGAATTGACACTCTCCATTGCGATCCCCTTTTTATATATACAGACAGACACATAGGGTTATGTATCATTTCTTTGCTCATTCTTGCTGACAGTTTGCACCCACTCTCTCTCTCTCACACACACACACACACTCACTCCACATAGCACTTCGTATACACTTAAAAGGAAAATGGCATACAACTTCAATGGTGTAAACATGGTAAATATGTAGTTTAAGTGATTTTTATGGTTTCTTTTTGTGTCATCTCTTACGATCCCTAACTTTTTCCTTGTAAAGGAAACCTTTAGTAGTGGAAATGGACAATGATTATGGATGCCTACGAATCAATGGCATTCTCACCCGGAGCATCTTAGTCTCTCCCTTTGACACCACCTCCATCTCCACCACCAGGATACGTACCTTTCGGAATGCAACATGCACGACTGATTTCTCTATCCTTTTGTTTGTCTCCTAGGTGTTTATATATATATATATATATATGTATACATGCATGGCTGATTTCTCTATCCTTTTCCTTTTGTCCTAGGTTTATATATATATATATATATATATATGTTTATGCAAATATACATCGTATTCTTTAGTAACTTTTCTTAAGAGGCTGTTTATGAACTTCAAAAGGTTGAACAAAATTTCCCAAAAAAAAGAGTTCAAAATTCAGGTTTTTTATTATTTATTTATTTTGCGTATTACATATGACTTTTTATCAAATATTCCTTGTTTTCCGATCTTTAATCTTTGATGCCCTCCTCATAATATACCTATTATCTAATCATGAAATAATTATCATTAGCTTATGATTTAATAAGATTCGTTGTTTGCAGGAGCAAGCACAACCAAGTACTGACGGGCCCCAGAGAAACAAATGGGATCTGACTGAATCTAGGAATGTGGAAATAATAACCATCTCACTCCGGCTCTTAAGATGTGAGGAAAAAGGTGAGACCATCTTCACTACAAAAAAATATAATATTAGTGGCAAAACAATAAGTGATAATGTAAAAGTTGTTACAAATAATATGTAATAAGTGCAATAACTTTTGTTTTGTCATTAATAATAATTTTTAAGTGACAATAACTTTTACCTTGTCATAATATGACTCAATAGTGACAAAAATTGATGTTTTAAGTTGTCACAATTAACAATTAGTGACACCTCTATAGTGACATCCTAATGACAATAAAAATTGTCACTATAATTTGTGATAAGATTTTTATTGTCACTATAGGTGTGTCACTAATTGTCTATGGTGACAACTTAAATACTATTCTTGTCACTATTTAGTTTGTAAGAATCATTAAAGTAACAAAACTAAATCTTTTGTCACTTAATATACATAATTAGTAACAACTTTTCTATTGTTACTTACTCTTTTGTCACTAATTTTTCTTTTTCTTGTAGTGCTTGGAGATGCGTGAGGTTGATATTCTTCTTTATGAAGTCACACTTTGTTTATAGGTGCAACAGGATTTTAATCATAGTAGAGAACTTATAAAAGGAGCTTATATTCATGTTGCATGTTAAACTAGAACTTAAGAAAGCATAACATTTTACATTGTGATATTTTATAATGCAAAAGTTTAACTCAACAAGACAACTTTTTTATATTTGGATGCAACAATTAATTAATTGATTGTTGGTTTGATATCTTTGACTTGTTTTCTTGCATTACAGGTTGCAACAGGAAGGACAACATATTATGTCTTATCATCATATTTGAAATTTGGGAGAACAAAAATACGAACCCGAGAAATTACTCTTGGGCAGAGGGTAGTAATCCCTATGATTGAAAAAGTTAAGACTAACTGCAAATTATCATTGAAGGAGCAGCTAAAAGGGAGATGGAGCATCGAGGTCAGAGAAAGCAAAGGTACTGAAAAATTGAAAAGGTGTGTTAGTCATTTGATCCATTTTTACAGTGCTCCCAATGCTATTCTTTTAACCTATTACATAAGAGATTTATATCATATATCATATTTTGCTTAACTAACTATTAATGAACATACATTTTCAGTTTCAGTATTGCTATTGTGCTCTCAATGGTCCATTTCCCTTCTAGTCGGTCCTTCATTGATAAATTGGTTTCATTCTGAATATCAAGATTGACTTCTTCAATAACAGGGACTATGACCCTCTACCCAAGAGTAATTTCTTTGGCTTCAGTTGTTGTTTTTCCTGATTTTTCATATGGTGATAGAACATAATATATTGTCTCTCCTGTTGGAAGCTATAACGCAGGGAAAAAAGTGACAGATATCAAACTAACATGAAATCAATTGTTGTATACAAATAAAAAAATTTGTCTGCTCAATTACTTTGTTACATTATAAACTATCAACACATAAAATTAGTTTAACATGCAACATGAGTATTAGCTCCTGTTCATATCCCTTTCCCTTTTATAATTTCTCTCTACCATGATAAAGAAGAATAAGTTACCTCATGCATCTCCAAGATGGTCTCGACCTTGTCCTCACATCTTAAGAGCCTTAGTGAACTAGCCTTTGTTTCCACAACCTTAGATGCTATCAAAACCCGTTTTTTCCTAATTTGGTGGCTTGAAGAGCTCGACAGTGCTTGCTCGTGCAAAAAAGCGATCTAAATGTTTAGTTGATAACAGTTATTTAGTTATTAGATTATACATAAATTCGGAAGGAATCACGTGAACCTTCATTATTCAACAAATTACATGGATATATGTACTTTACATTTTTGATTGGCATGCACCTCCAGTTAAGTCTGTTGGATATTGATTCAAACACATGCACACTAAAATCTTAAAGAAACAACAAATAAAATAAATTAACTAGAAAAAAGGAATAGAGATAAAACCCCAGCTCAAGGCACACGAAATACTGTGTTTACTTTAGCACTGCTCCCTACATGCACCCAAAATTCGACATCTACTCTCAAGATACAATTAACTTTAAGAAATTCTTGACATACACTTGAACAAGAATTTTCACAAACTCGATTTTTTCTACAGTCACCTTATTTAATAGAAGTACTCAAATTATTTGTTAAACTTTAAAGAGGACATTAAAAATATGTCTATATATTTTGTAATACAAGTTGTTGGAAATTTCCTTTTCCCTCTCTTTCAAATTTCCAAGTAGTATATTTATAGAATTCAACATACCCCTTTGAAGAGTTATATCCCTATTTGAAAGTGGCACATTAATCTTAAAAGAATTGATGTGACTTTTAGGAAATAATTTTTAATTTTTTCTTATCTTTCTTTTGTTTTTGAAACACAATCAATTTATAATTAACATTTCCTCACATGTTTCATAACAAGAAAATAATAATAAGGCGACTCTTTACTATGGAATAAGTGAAAGTGCCTTGCTGACTTGAACTTTCACTTAGTAATAGCAAGCTTCCATTTGCATAATTCATAGTGACCATAGGTTTGAACTAGGACTCTCTGTTTTAAATTTTAGCAAGCTATGGACATAGTAATTAGGATTCTCATGTTCTACTTGGGTTAGCTGGTTGTGCACTAGTATCTTGTCTCATGAGTGCTTTAGAGATAAGTTAAAATCTAATAAGTTGAAGCCCCGTAACCATACTCACGTAGGTGAGCTCTTCACCATTGCAGTATAGCACTTTATTACTCTTTGTGATAAGATAAAATTATTCATAGTCTAGTTCAATCACTCAAATAACTTGTTTTTACCCGCTGAACCTTTATATCGAGATCCCTAATAACTAATTGGGTTGCCATTATCGGCGATTCATTTTAATGACGTCATAATATCCCCTTTGTAAATTCTTGAACTTACCTCTTATCAGACCCCTTTTTGAAAATAATTCAATTTAATGAGATACCTTTTTGTTTTCTATCTCAAGCATAGTGTTTCTTTTGCTCATAGGAATTCTATTGCTTAGACTTCATGATAGCTGTTTTTCTATATATCACAATATATAAATAGAAATTGTTAGCACTGGCTTTTCCACTAAAGAAAGGTTTTATTAACAATATTTTAAGTCATAATAGATGCTGACCAATAACTTCAAGTGCTATCATTTCGACTTTAGTGGATAACTGAGATATGCACGTTTACTTGTAATATATATCTCCAAGACACTACTGTTCCACCAAGTGAGAATATAATTAGTGTAGTTTTGGTTTCATCTGAATAAAAAACTCAAATAGCATCATTATTTCATTTTTGAACAATAGAATACTTGAAATAGCATCATTGTATCCTTCTCGAACAATGGGATACTCAAAACAACGTAACATAGTGCCTTTTAATGTATTCCTAACACTCTCTTTAAGAGTAAACTATGATAATTATATTATTTCTAAGTCTCCTAATAGCATATAAGATATTCTATTTAGTGGAGTACTTTGTTAAGTAAATTAAACCTCACATAATATGGAAATATCTTAATTGAACAACCGAAACACCATGATTTTTTTCAAATTTGGTAGAAGGATGACAACTCATACTAGTTTACAAAAGAATTTAGGTAACTAATTTAAAAAAAATTAAATGTAATAAGGTTGAATAACTATAATTTCTCCTGTGTTTTTAATCACTTCTATTTTCAAGACATATAAGGTTTATCTTAATCTTTCATATCAAACCCTCGAATCATAATCAGTACATTTGTATCATGCGGAAATTAAATTTCCATTCACATATCTGCATAAAATCACACAATTAGACCCTCCTAATACACACATTTGTTGAAACCATAAAATGCAAATTATTTGACAAAATAGCGAAATGGTTCTTTTCCTTTCACAAGAAATATGTTCTCAAAGCATACAACACTTCTATATTGCCCAATTGTATTTATATATCGAGAATGTCAAACTTTATAATAAAATTTCATTAGTAGGACTATTTAAAAAATATATCTAACAAATACATATAGAAAATATCAAGCAAACATTGTATCAACTAAGTTTGGTCCTACTTATTTCCTTTTATTTCAGAAACTTACTTTGGCTAGGCATCCTTACATTCTAAAATATTTTAAATTTGATTTGTAGCATTTCCAAAGTTCAAAAAGTAAATTTTACAATTTCTTATAAAGAAATCATTGTAAAATATATGCCAAGTGATGGAGTTTTCGCGCTAAAGTTATTACACATGTACATAACGTTATCAATTAAAGTCATTCGTTAAACTAATAAAGTACATCTTTCTGGTTCTTTTTCTCTTCTTCTTATTTTAATGGACTTAAATTAAACTAAGGCAATCTCAATTAATTTTACCACAAACTATTCTAGTGTGTGAGTGGAATTTTACTCCCAAATTGTTGAAAATATTGATTCAAACACACATTAAAATATTAAAGAAACAATAAATAAAATAAATTAAGTAGAAAGAAGGAATAGAAATGAAAACCCAGTTCAAGGCACGCAAAATACTGTGCCACTTTAGAGTAGAGTTTGTTGTTTTTGCTGGTGCACAAAGAGTTCGACGTCTACTCCCAAATATAAGGAACCTTAAAAAATCCTTGGTGTGCACTCAAATAAGAATTTGTAAGAACACGATATTCCCATAGTTGCTTTATTTGACAAAAGCACTCAAAGTGTGTGCAAAACTTTAAACAGGACATTAGAAAAATATGTAAGTATATTTTGTAATACAAGTATTTGGAAAATTTCCTTCTTTCTCTTTCTCTTTTAAATTTTCAAGTAGTATATTTATAGAATTCTACATACTCCATTGAAGAGTTATATTCCAATTCGAAAGTGGCACATTCTCAATTGAAAGAATAGATGAAATGTATAGGAAATGATTTTTAATTTTTTCTTTTTTTTCTTTTAATTTAGAAACACAATTAATTTATAGTTAATAAAGTCATCAGTAATATCCACCAACATGCCAGAAAAAAGACAATTTTAGACAGAGAAAAAGGAATATTTCATAAAGATAATATGTAATATATAAAAAATTAAATTAAATTAAATAAAAAAACCAAATCCTTGAACTCGTCTTTACAATAGAGCGGCTGTTCTGTCTTTGTGGATTCATAAAGAGCCCATATACAGGAGCATAAGTTTTGATAAGTGAAGAAAAAAGCTTGATTTGAGCGGTGAAGTGGAAAGACGGGTAGATTATGTTTACAATTGTGAAAAGGATGCTAAATGAAAAAAGAGTCATGACCTCAGATACAAAAAAAAAATGATCAGATACGCAAATATATATATACAAAAAGTGAAAGATAAACATACATGATCCAGTGGTGTGGAAATGGAGGTGGTGTTAAAGGGAGAGAACGAAGAGGCCCGTGGGTGAATGCATCCAAATTCATGGTCCATTTCCACTACATATTTCCTCTACAATGAAAAAATTAGGGATTGTAAGAGATAAATGATAAAAAGAAAAAAAAAAATAGAATAAGAAGGATTAAAACTATATTTATGTAGTCTGAATGTAGTTGTCACTTTAAAAGATATCTCCTTGATTCTGTCATTGGAGTTGTACGCCTTCCTTTTTGTGTGTGTGTGTGTGTGTGTGTGTGTGTGTACAAGAAGTGTTATGTGAAGTTTTGTAAACAAAAGGGTTACCAAGGATGAAGAAAGAAATGATTGATAATTTTTGTGTTTAGGTCTGTGTGTATATATGAAGAGAGGCGGCAATGAGGAGAATGACAAGCAACAAAAAAGTATGAGATAAACACAAATTAAATAGCAGACATGGGTGTACTTATAACACATGATATTGTTTTCAATTTTGACCATTTTCACTATTACAAGAATTTGAATCACAGAATTCAGGTAATAAATAAAATCCATAATAGAGATCTATAGATTATAACAATTTACTAGCTATATATATATATATATATTTAATTTATGACATTAATAGAATATTTAATTATCATTATCACTACATTACCGTAATATACAACTTTCACAAATTTCATCGACTCTATTCAACTGTTGGCCCACCCTTGGAAATTTGTTAGATTTTGGAAGTATAAACCTATTTGCAATCTCTTAACTTTATTTTTGTGTTATCAACTGGAAACTTGTAGTTTTTCAAGAATAAAGACAATACAAAAATGTCATTCTCAAAATCTTAAGCAAGTTTCTTATATATAGGATACATAAATATATTATTGATATAGTTGAATTTTCACAAGTTTGATAAATGAAAAGTTAAAATAGCTAGTGATGTTGATCTTTACATTTTGTTTATTTATTAGCATATTATTTAATATTTGTGACATATACCTTTATTTACTCATATTTATTTAATAAGAATTTAAAAGAATAATACTTTATATATACACAGTATTTGGAAGGAATAATGTTGGATCAATAAAGTACTATGGAAACCAAGAACTTTGCTGTGAGTGGGTTGTTTGATTCCCCCTTTGTACTTACTTACATACAAGTTTTCTGCTGGTACTTAGTGTATTTTATTTTTTGATTTGTAGCTCTTGATCGTGCTTATATATGCATTTTTTTCTGTTCTCATGCATTACTTATGTATCGACTTGGGTTTATTATACCTTGGTTAGGGGGAAAGAAGATTAACCTCGCTAGGATTCACAATTGAAGCAGGAGGGGTACTCAAGAAATATATCGCTGAGCAACACTACAAGGAGATGCCGTTGAGGAGGCATTGCCCTAGCCCCCGAGTCAGCAGTCGAGTGAGGTGTGCGCCCCACTAGCTTTAGCAGTGGGAACTTCCATTACAGGTGACAAGAAGAGGTCTTGCCTTTCTGTCCTACAGAAAAGCGTACTCGTGGATCTACTACTTGCCTATAGCCTACTTGTATTTTTGATGCACGCGAGGGCAAAAGACACTTTCACTATAGTTTGTGGTGGATTTGGGGGGTGGATTCCCACTAAGATGTTGAGGTGTGTTATGTGGGTATGACCAAGAGAAGTTGCAGTTATTTTCCTCTTCCTAGTCAAATGAGATAGCTACTAGAAAAGTACATCTTTCTATTTCTTTTTCTTTTATTTAATGGAGTTAAATTAAATTAAGGCAATCTCAATTATTTTTACTAACAAATTATTCTAGTGTGTGAGTAGAATTTTACTCCAAAATTGTTGAAAATTTTGATTCAAACACATATTGAAATATTAAAGAAACAATCAATAAAATAAATTAAGCAGAAAGAAGGAATAGAAATAAAAACCTAGTTCAAGGCACGCAAAATATTGTGCCACTTCGCAATAAAATTTTCCATTCCGTAGCAGCACAAAGCGTTCGACGTCTGCTCCCAAAAATACAATGAATCTTAGAAAATCCTCGACATGCACTCGAACAAGAATTTCTAAGAACTTGATTTTCCAGCAGTCGCCATTTAATAAAAGCACTCGATGTATTTGTAAAACATTAAAGAGGACATTAAAAATATATCTAAGTATATTTTGCAATACAAGTTTTTGGAAATTTTCCTTCTCTCTCTCTCTCTCTCTCTCTCAAATTTCCAAAGTAGTATATTTATAGAATTAGACATATTCAGAGTTATATTCCTATTTGAAAGTGGCGCATTCTCAATTGAAAGAATAGATGTGAAATATATAGGAAATAATTTTTAATATTTTTCTTATTTTTCTTTTATTTTAGAAACACAATTAATTAATAATTAATAAAGTCATCAGTAAGATCCACCAATATGTCAGAAATGAAACAATTTTAGACGGAGAAAAAGGAATATTTCATAAAGATAATATGTAATATATAAAAAAATTAAAATAAAATTAACATTAAAAAACATATCCTTGAACTTGTCTTTATGACAGAGCGACTATTCAGTCTTTGTTAATTCATAAAGAGCGCATATACCGAAACGTAAGTTTTGATAACTGAAGAAAAAAAATATTGATTTGAGAGGTTAAGTGGAAAGACGGGCAGATTATGTTCGCAATTGTGAAAAAGATACTAAATAAAAGAAAAAGAGTCATAACCTCGGTCCTCGGACACACAAAAACATGACCAGATTCACAAACACGTATATATATACACAAAAAGTGGAGGATAAACATACGAGTTTCGGTGGTGGAGAGGAGGTGATGTCAAAGGGAGAGAATTAAGAGGCTCCGAGGTGAGCACACCATTGACACGAATGCATCCAAATTCATGGTCCATTTCCACTACATATTTCCTCTGCAAAGAAAAAATCAGGGATTGTAGGAGATAAATGATAACAAGAAAAACAAATAGAGTAAGAAGGATTCAAACTATATTTATAGAGTCTGAATGTAGTTGAGTGGCTTTAAAAGATATCTACCTTGATTCTGCTGTTGGAGTTGTACACGCCATTTTCTTTTTTGCGTACAAGAAACGTTGTGTGGAGTTTGTACACAAAAAGGTCAGCAAGGATGAAGACAGAAATGATTGATAATTTTTGTGTTTGCTTTTGTGTATATATAAAGAGAGGCGGCAATGGGGAGAATGACAAGTAAAAAAAAGCAAGAGTTAAACACAATTAAATAGCAGACATGAGTGTACTTATGACACATGATATTATTTCCAAATTTGACCATTTTCAGTATTACAAGAATTTGAATCACAGAATTCAGGTAATAAATAAAATCCATAATAGAGTTCTATAGATTATAACAATTTACTAGCTATATATATATATATATAATTTATGACATTAATAGAATATTTAATTATCATTATCACTACATTACTTTAATATACAACTTTCACAGAATTCATTGACTCTATTCAACTGTTGGCCCACCCTTGGAAATTTGTTAGATTTTGCAAAGTATAAACCTATTTGCAGTCTCTTAATTTTATATTTTTGTTATCAACTGGAAACTTTTAGTTTTTCAAGAATAAAGACAATACAAAAATGTCATTCTCAAAATCTTAAGCAAGTTTCTTATATATAGGATATATAAATATATATTGATACAGTTGAATTTTCACAAGTTTGATAAATGAAAAGTTAAAATAGCGAATGGCGTCGAGCTTTACATTTTGTATATTTATTAACATATTATTTAATATTTATGTCATATACCTTTATTTACTCATATTTATTTAATAAGAATTTTAAAAAATAATATTTTATATATACACGGTATTTGGAAGGAATAATGTTTGATCGATAAAGTACTATTGAAAAACCAAGAGTGTTGACATGAGTGGGTTGTTTGATTCCTCTAAGAACTCACATGTTCTGCTAGTATTTACCTTATTTTATTTTCTAACTTGTCGCTCTTGGTTTTGCTTACATATGCATTTTTATCTATTCCCATGCATTGTTTATGTATTGACTTGAGTTTTTATCCCTTGGTCGGTAGGAGAGAAGATTGACCTCTCTAGGATTCATGATTGAAAAGCAAAAGGAGTACTTGAGAAATATATTGCAGAGCAGGGCTACAAGATGCCATTGAGTAGGCATTGCCCTAGCCCTCGAGTTGGCAGTTGAATGAGGTGTGCGCCACACTAGCTTCAGTAGCGGGTGCTTCTACTACAGGTGATGAGAAGAGGTGTTGCCTTCTAGTCCTGCAAGAAAGCGTGCTTGTGGATGTACTAATTGCCCATTGCCTACTTATCCTTTTGATGCGGGCATGCACAAAAGACTCTTTCACTATGGTTTGTGGTAGAGTTGTGGTATGTGGGTATGAGTAAGCGAAGTTAGAGTTATTCTACTCTTCCTAGTTAAATTAGATATATAGCTATTGGAGATTTTTCCCAGGTATGTGCTTGCTTTATTACTTTGATTTATTTTCATAGTTTCTCCTCTTCATTGCTCCATGGCAATCCTTTACTCCTGCGTGTTTACTTGTTTTGAATCTAGCTATAGAATTTTGTTGAATAGATATCCCACCAAACAGAGGGAGCTTTCTACACAGTTACACGTCTTAAAGGAAGAATTTGTTGATAGTGGATCCTACCCTCTAGGTGAGCATTTCTACCAAAGATTCTAAGAAACGCCCCAACAATAGAGCAGAGGAGCCAGTAGAAACAGGTCCGTAGAAATGAAGGCATGTAGTTAAACAGTAGTAGTGAGTAGGATTTATGTTTAGAAAGTTAATGAGTATTTCTATTTTCGCATTGATGTTCTCATTTAGAGGCTAAGTATTAGTCGACTTTGTGTTTTTCTCGTTTGTTTATAATATAATTTTTTTGTTTATGTTTATTTTGCATTCAACCAAGCACATAGTTAATCATATGACCTATTGATATTGCATATTCGTACTTCAAAGATTGAGGAGTGAAAGATATAAAGTCATCACCATAAGTCCTATAAAAAAATGCCAAGATTATTTTTCGATATGGATGCAAAAAATGCCATAAGTCCATTTTGTTTTTAAAATACTGGATCCAAAAACCTGAGCAAAGGGCCAAGATTAGTTTTCGATATGGATGTAAGCATCGTGGGACACTCTCTTGCTAGGTTCCTCGGGTGCCTGACTAGAGTAGGGTGCCCACAGGGCGTCCTCATGCACTAGGGTGTTTGTTTGGGTGCCTAACGCTAGGGTAGTTTTTTTCTTCTTTTTTCTTTTTTCAGTGAGTAGCTCTCATTTGGATGATTTTTTTTTTTAGTTTAATTTTTTGATAGTGTAATGCCTTCAATGGTTATCCTAGAACTTAGAGAATTTTAGGTGACGAGATACTTCAGCACGTTCATGAAGTAGGAGTAATTATAAGTATGACGTGTGGCAAAATTACCTTAGGGTAGCATGGAGCCTCCATTAAGCGTCTTTGTTGGTTCACCTTGCATGATGTAGAATTTTCCAAGGGAGGATGTTTGGTATTTTTGCTCTCAAATTGAGCATAAACTAAGTTTCGGGATAAGAATAAGTTACTTATAGATTTTTAAAAGGCTTTATAATAAGTGCATCATAATGTGCGGAGTTGCTGGACTTAGAGATTTTCTTTGTATTTTTTTTCTAAGTGTTGATATGTTGACACCCCCATCTCCGTGAAGACTCAAGGTGGGGCTCCTTTACATGATAACATGAATGTATTACAAGATATTCCTTGGCTAAATTCTTTAGAGTGGTTGTTGTGTGCTCGCGATAGGGACCGATAGTGTACTTTTGAGAGGATGCCATGTACTTCCAAAGAGAGCCAATAGTGGACTTTTTTAGGATCTTGGAGGGAAAATCTTTCCATGGAAGGAGCCACTTTTGTACTCTGAGAGAAAGGTCTTTCCATGGAAGGAGTCACTTCAAGACTCTGATAGGAAGGTTTTCTCATGGAAGGAGCAATTTCAAGACTTTGGTAGGTATTCTGAGAGAAAGGTCGTTCCATGGAAGGAGTCACTTCAAGACTCTGATAGGACGGTTTTCTCATGGAAGGAGCAATTTCAAGACTTTGGTAGAAGGGTCTTTCCATGGAAGGAGCTATTTTTTGACCCTAGCAGAAAGGCTTTTTTCCGTAGAAAGAGCTATTTCTGGACTATGACAAAATAGTTTTTCTATAGAAGGAACCACTTCAGGACTCCGACGGGAAGGTTTTGTTCCATGGAAAGAGACATTTCTGGACTCTGGAGAAAGGTTTTTTTTTGTGGAAAGAGCCACTTTAGGACTCCGGTGGAAAGGTTGTTCCATAGAAAAAGCCTTTTAGCAACTCTGGTGAAACTGTTATTTCTACATTGTTATTCTTCATTAAGGAGCAGTAAATGTGTATGTGAAGGAAACTTCATAATGATTCATAACTTTTATTAATGATGCAAATTTTTCTTAAATGAATGAAAATGAAACTTCACTTACTAGATAAAGAGAAAGAAAACCACTGCAAAACTAGATAAGGGGAAAGAAAACAACTGCAAAACACCAAGAGGGACATGCTTATTTGAACTGGGGGCATCTCTTACTCTTGCTACATGGACTTGCTTATTTGAACTGGCGGTATCTCTTACTCTTGCTACATGGACTGGGTTCTTGATATTGGCATCTCCCTCCTTAGATACTCTTTTGAGTGTAGTTTTATACTATTTGGATGTCTCATTTAACCCCAATCCTTTGCAAGGTAAGCCTGGGTGGTCGCCACTTTTTTTTGGTCTGAGGCACTTTTTGGGGTTGTTATACCTTCAACCACAATATTCTCTCAAATAGCCACACTGGATCAAATTTCTGTCTCATCTCTCCAATGGTGGTATGCCTTGGCTATGGTGAAATTTGCAGTATTTTGAGGTTTTTTGCCTTTTAAGATTCTTCGTGATCTTTGGGAGCTACTTAACCAAGCCTTATTTTTAAGCAATTAGGAGTATTTTTGCTCCAAAGGTGCTCAACGGAGTGTATTTGAAGGTTGTTTGTAGGGAACCCCATTTTGGTTTATTTGGTTTCTTGTCAATGTTGGCTCCATCTTCTTGCACCTTGAGATTGATGTCATCCTAAGAGGTTGAAGAATCCTCATTTTTACGTACTTCTTAGTGTGTGCGAGGAGCTTTTCTAGAGTAGCAGGGTTTCCAGGGCAAGAACTCCTGGCCAACATGGGAAATCACTTGTAGTGCTTGGATAAAGCAGTTGAGATAAGTCCTCAAGGACTATCCATTCTTCTACTTGATGGTGAATGTATATGTTACTGCTTTAGGGTATCTACGGTTGATAGAGAAGTTTTGAAAGAAGTACTGCATCCACACCTCTCATCATGTGATGAATCCAACTAGCATTTGGTTGAACCACTTCAAGATACACTTGATGAGTGTGGTACAAAATAACTTGCAGCATGCAGCTTTGCTTAGGTTGTAGTGCTCTATTCTTGGTATTTGTCTATGTGCACTTGGAAGGGTCTGCAATGCCACCATACTCAGTAATTAGACTATCTTTACTCCAAGCCTCTACCATGATGGCTAGAGAGAAAGTGCGGCGTTGAGGATGGTGGCAGCCAAAAGGTGTAGCTCCAAAGGATGTGTTTAGACTCAGGTGTTAACTGTCGTATGTGTCTTTTTGCCGAGGAAAAAGAGGAGAAGAGATTTCATGCTTAGAGTTATGTCGTTATTTAGTCCTTGCTTGGGAGGAAAAAGCCCCCCAGTTCTAGTGCGAGGATTACTACAATTCCTCGGGGTGATGGTCCTTAGCATATTGGGCAGTCAGTTTGGCTGCACCTTAAGTAGTAGTGTTCTTCAGTTGGGTCTTCAGCATCTCCTACATCATAGGTAGAATATAGAATCTCTGGAAAGAAGTGCCACTGGTGGTGCGGTAGGAGTTGGTTTTGGCTCCGACTGTGGTAGTGCTCCAAGTTGATGACTCTCCATATTCTCTAATGTCGAGGCCATGTGGTTGTCAAGGGCATGCGCACTTGATCTGCCTGCATTCGTAGCATTCCTTCTTCTTCACTTGAGTTTTCAGCAAACGGTGTTGAAATAATGCTGCTTAATGTGGAGCAAGGTCTTTCTGGAAAATAGCAAATTATCGGCTCGTCTTTTTAGGAACATGTGCAGAGAGACCTGCTCTTCTTGAGAGTTTTTCTGCTCTGAGAAATTTTGCAAATAATTTCTATGTCCCATTTCTCTCTAAGACTTGGTATTAATTTATAAATTTTAGTTTTGATGGATATAGGTACATTAGGATTTGTCTGTCTTCTTTATAGGCTGGGCTTGTCCTTTGGGCCTTCTAGCCCATTTACTTATTTAATTAATTTTGGGATTGATTCATTATTTTTAGTTAAATTACCAAAATATTCATAAGTCTAGTTTATTCATTATTTTTAGTCAAATTACAAAATATTCTTAAGTCTACTTTTAGTCACATTTATTACATATTATGTTAGATATTTAAAATTAATTATTATATTATAACAATTAACATAATATGTGAAATATGTTATTTCACAATTTTAAAAATGATAAAACAAATTCATAAACAAAAGTAAATAAATCTTAACATGTTGATATATATAATTAACATTTTAAAATCCTTTGCAAGTGTGACGAAATATATATTGTTACTAAAACCTCTGCATTCTGAGCGGGATCTTACTAATGATATTTTGTATTTAAAAAATAGTTTGCTTATATGCCATATGAAAATATACATTTTTTTATACATATAATTTAACATTATATTAAATTATAATATCTTGCTCCATCATTTATTACCTTTTCGAATTAATTATTTTAAAATTTTTAATAATTTTAAGAATCTATGTATAATCTACAAATTTAAAGTTAGCAAATATTGATACTTTATAACTTAGCAAAGTTATATAAATTATCATGAAATTTTAACATTTTAAAATAAAATCTTTGTTTTATGTTATTAAATAATAGCTATTTTTTGAAATATTAAAAATATATTTTTCTTATTTAATTACTTGAAGTAAAATTAACATTATTAAAAAGTAAAAATATTTGAATATTTAAATTTAGGGTAAATGTTGCCAATAGTCCCTGATGTTTCGAGTTAGTATCACTTTAGTCCTCAATTTTTAAAATTTCATATTTTAGTTCCTAACTTTAATATATCGTTTCACTTTAGTCCCCAAAATCATTTTCAGTAGTTTTTGGCCAGAAAATTGACCAAGTTTGACATTTTTAAGGGCAAAATTGTCAATTCAGAGTTTTATGTTCCACTTTAGACCCTATATAAAGTTTTATGTTCTACTTTAGTCCCTACATAAGGTTTTATATTCTAATTTGGTCCCTATGTTACTTTTTTTCTTTTTTTTTTTCTTTTTATAAATTTATGTCCATGTGTGTATATATATTTGCATATAATATATGTGTATATATAATTGATACTAATATTAGTCACATGCTCATATATTATTATTATTATTATTTAATAATATAATTATTATTTAATAATATATTATTGATATATTAATATCATTTGTGATACTATTGTAATTAAAATTGTATGATTAGTGATATATTACTAATAATAAAGATTATATTATAATAATTATAATTATATTCATAATATGTAGTATTAATAATAATACATGATACTAATAAATATTAAATTAAATTTTTATTATTAATATATATAATTAATCATAAGAATAATAAGATTAATATTATCAATGATAATAATAGTATTATTTTGATAATGTAATTATCTAATATTATTAGGATTATTATTAATAATATTGTTAATAATATATTAATAATTGATAAGGGTGGATTTAGTTCAAGTGTGTAATAGGCTGAAGTCCAATGAAACTGACCAGATGGTAGGTCAAAAGATATGTTTGGGATATACTTGGTGTCGAGTTCTGTAATCAACAACAAACGTCAGGCTAGCTGAGGGCACACTATGACGCTCAAGTCAGTAAGTTGACCAGGTAATGGAGCAGTGGAGTAAAAGCTTAAGGCAATACATGTGCATACCTTGTTGAGGGCTAGAATGAGGTATTTCTAGCCTTCTCATGGTGATTGATATATCTTTGATGCCCCTGTTGTGTAAGAAGGGCCATTGTCCTTGCTTGAGGACTTTCCTCTTATCCAGCTTGTGTATTGTTTCAAAAGGCAGCTACCTAGGAGAAGGTGGTACACTAGAGGCGCTCCCTAGCCTGACACGGCTGCAAAAGGTGGTACTGTTGGTAGCACGCGCTATTAATGCAGCAGCAAGGCGCCTAGCAAGGTATTCAATGCGGCCAAAGGGCTTTCATCACTCATCAACCTCTCTAGTCAAGACGAGCACTCCAATAAGAATATCTACTAAGATCTTGGTCACCAGGCTCATTATAATCGAAGCTACATCATTTTAGTTGAAGGATTGAGGCCACCTAACGGAGGCTATCGGCTATAACCTGGTCGATCAAGAATTCTAATATCCACCATGATAGATAGGGATCCAGAGGTCAAGTGGTAATCAAATGTCTGCTTGGTCCAAAACGAGTTGGGTTTAAGGGCAGTCGAGCTGCTTGGGGAGCGTTAGACCAGCTCCTATCCTAGTTGAGTGTTATTGGGCTGGGCCTATTGGGCTATCCTATATCAATAATAATATTACTAATATTATTAATTACAATAGTATCACAAATGATATTAATATATCAATAATATATTATTAAATATTAATAATAATATTTGAGCATGTGACTAATATTAGTATCAATTATATATACACATACATTATACACAAATATATACACACATGGACATAAATTTATAAAAAATAAAAAAGAAAAGAAAAAAAGTAACATAGGGACTAACTTGGAACATAAAACCTTATATAGGGACTAAAGTGGAACATAAAACTATGAATTGACAATTTTGCCCTTAAAAATGTCAAACTTGGTCAATTTTCCGGCCAAAAACTGCTGGAAAATGATTTTGGGGACTAAAGTGAAACGATATATTAACGTTAGGGACTAAAAGAAGAAATTTGAAAGATTGAGGACCAAGGTGATACTAAATCGAAACATCAGGGGCTATTGGCGACATTTACCCTTAAATTTATTTTAAATACAATGACATATAATGTGGAATTTCAGTTATATGAGGAGATACCTCATTGGCAAGAACTATGAACAAGTTATAAATTGTTTCAAAACTCTATCAGCAAACAAATACTTTACAATTTATTTAAACTTCTATTGAATTTAATTGTTATTAATCCTTCAATACATCAAAATCTTAATTATTTCTTCAATAGAAAATACACTTTCTAAGTCCCTAGTAGAAATAAGGATACAGAGGCAAGAATAAAGGTAATATACTAATTAAAATTTTACAAAAAAATAAGCTTTAATTTCATGATCACTCATGATTTGAAAAGAAAATAAATAAACAAATAAAAACCCTATAATTTTCTTAAATAACAAAAGACAATTGGTAGTAAATACTGAAAAAAAATGCGAAGAAAAAGGGAAAAGATAGATGAAAATTGGATAAATGCAACAATAATTTATATAAACATATACGTTTATATTTTCTTATTTCTTTAATATTCGTAATTAAGTAAAAAAGTATAACTTTTTTTTTTAAATTTTTATAAGGATTAAATTACAAAAACTACCCTTGAGGTTTACCTAAATTACGAAAAAGTAAAAAACCGTTGTTGTATGGAAAATTACCAAGAATTCCTAACTTTTAACACCATCCAACAAAATAGTCCGATCGTTACTCGCCATTAGGTTTTTGATGATGCACCATTAAGAAAATTAGGTGAAGTTACAAAAACATCCTTCAGGTTTGTATTATAAGATAATTAAATTTTTTTAGAATTTATTTGTAATAATTTTATTTTTTAAGGGCTAAAATGTAATAGTTCGGCATTATAGTTGTTAGCTTATTTTTACCTATATATACATGTATATATTGTGAGATATCTAATAAATAATACATATATATACACACTAAATAATACATATATATACACCTACCTCCACCCCCATCATACTGTCCAGCCTGGCATTAGCCAGATTTAGCTTGCAAATCTAGACAAACGAGATTTAACCAGGCCACTTGGCCATGGTTGGCAAAAAGCTGCAGGGGGAGGGCTGGGTAGTGGGTGAGAGGGATTCTTTTTGTATTATTTTAATTCTTATTTATTTTTAATTAATAAATAAATTTAATTAAAATATAAATTTAATCTTTTTTTTACTTAGTTCTTAATTCTAAAATAAATTTAATTAAATTAATTTAAATGTATTTATAATTTTACTATTATTGAATATGAAATTTAAAATTTACATTGTTACTATGGTAGGTTTTTATTTTTTACTTTTTACTCATCATTTATTAATTCTTTTTTAATTAATAAATGAAACCAAATTTAGTTAACTATTTTAAATATATTTATTATGTAAAATAATAGATATGGTTTTTTTTATTTACTTATTTTTTTTCTTAATAAATAATTTTAATTAAATTTAAATGTAATTAATTGTTAAATTAATTCACCATTAAAATTATTAAAATTATATTGTATAGATATTTATTTTCTTAATTTTTACTTATTTTATTTATTTATTACTAAAAACTTAATTAAACTATTTTAGATATATTTAATATTTTATCATTATTAAATATGTAACTCAAAACTAATTAAATTATAGAATAAATTACAAAAACTACCTCCGGAGTTTTAAAAATATATCAAATAGACCCACACAAGTTTAAAAATATTACTAATAAGTTCAATAGTATTTTTTTGTAATTTTTAATGGCAGGGCATTTATCTTTTTGCACTTTTTGTTTGCATTACATATAGGCTTCAAAAGTTAGGGGGACTTTGGTAATTTTCCAAAAAATGAGTTTTTTTAAGGTAATTTAGGCAAACCTTAGGGATAATATTTGTAATTCACTCTTTTTATAATCAATATTTTGTCAAATCAAAATTAGTAATACCATAATCTACATTTTGATCCTTTTTCTTTATATTCCTATTTTTCAATAAGATAGTTTAAATAATAATGATTTCTGGAAATAAATAAATGAATAGTGATATCTGATCATATTTTTCTTTATACTAAAAATAATTTTTATTTTGTATAATATTTACTTTTTAAAATAAGTTAACATTTTTCAATCTTTTGTTTCAGTTGATTTTCTGTTGCTCAGTAGGTCTTTATGTTCTCGATAGTATTGATCTTTTTTCATATTGTCAAGATAGTTTTATTAGTTTATTTTAGTTGCCTTAAATTTATTGAGTTGTTTTTTCATTGTGAAAAAGATAAATGTTGTCATACTTTTACATTGTATATTTATCGATATGATGATGTTTTGACAAATATGACTCCTCATTATCTCTAATGCTCAAACCCTATGATTTCATAGAAAATTCTTTAATTTTGTACCATATATCTTATAAAAAAATACGTCATAAACTAAATTTATTTTTACATAAAATGTGAATCATTATAATATTATATTTACAATTGTAATTAGTTTACAATATGTAGCACGAGCACATGGTAGCAGTATTAATATAGCATAATTATGTTACCTTCTAAATTGAGAGGGGTACATGAGGGAGGGAGGGAGGGAGGGAGGCCACAGGAAAATTGGTTAAATGGCAACCTTGATTTCTAGGTTGCAAAGAAGTCCTCTTCAAACCAAATTTTTTTAATATTTCATATGTTTCATAGAGGTTAAAAGTTGTAAAATGACAAAAATAAAATTCCATGTGTGAGGGGAAAAAACCCTTTTATATAGATATTACTAGAACATTAACGTACGAACACATAAATTGCAAATCTTTTCTTCACATCGTCCCGAGAGTTGATGAACTATTGTTGATACTGAATTAACCATGGTGGCATGATGGTATCATAACCGATAAAAGATTAATAGTTTAATGTATTAGTATTAATTAAAAAATTCATGATGTAAAAACATTGAGAGAAATAAAATATAAGATATTTGTTTTATATCAATTTATTATTTGTGCAATCTTTAAATACATAATTGACCAGTTAAATACGAACAAGCACCTATAGTTTAGTACGTGCAAACATATAAACACACACACACACATATACATATATATGTATATATATATATATATATATATACTATTACACTTTATGTCCAAGTCGTCAGTGCTCTTCGTTTACGTGGTCGCATGCAACTAGAATCTTAATATACCATATTTAGGTTACTTTTTTAAATTTCTTTTGGCACCTCATTAAATAAGAATGAGAGAGGATTATGATTTTTAGATGAAATGCTTATCTGAATTGAGATAGTCACTTTCCTTGTGCATTATATTGAGAAATTTTAACAAGCTTAAAATTTCAATTTATAGAAAAACTTAAGTACTAATAACAAAAACTTTGAAGTACGTCAACAAAGCCTAGCTAGCTATTCGTCCAGATCATACTATATACGTCACGTTCATCTTCTTATGACCTACAAATACTTAATAACAAAAACTTTGAAGTACGTCAACAAAGCCTAGCTAGCTATTCGTCCAGATCATACTATATACGTCACGTTCATCTTCTTATGACCTACAAATAAAGTAACTTACTGAAAATCTAGTAAATCACGCCCACAGTGCAAACGTTGCAACATCACTCAATGAGTGGAGAATTTGCTAATCCTCGAGAAATAAAACTGAAAAAGAAAAGTTTGCGTGGAAATTAGTATTAGTCAAGTTCTGTGGCTTCATAAAATAAATACTTAGATTATTCTTGATTATATATTCACATAGAAAGAATATGCCACTAACTCAAAACTGTAGCCTTAAGCGGCAAATCAATATTTGCGGGTCTCAAGTTTTAATGTCTTACAAAAAAAGAATCATTTTCAAATTAAAAAAAAAAATCTTTTTTAAGTTCAATGTTTTTACTGATTTGATGAGTGAAATATTATATGCAATAACATCGCCACGGGAATATTATAAATGTTCACAAGATTGTAATAAGTTCAATCTAGCACCAAATAAAGCATGAATAAATGGGCAAAAATAGAATGACTGTTTAGAACTCTAGATCTATTTTTATAGCGTTTTCAATGCTATTCTTTTAGCCTATCACATAAGAGATTCATATCACATATCATGTTTGTTGATATTCTGATCAAGACTCCAACCTTTAGCCCTTAACTTCAGTTAGTTAGTGCTAGCTAATTATTTTTTGCTGACTCAGCAGATTAGTTAGTCAGTTAGTTAGAAGGTTAGGATCTTTCAGTTGATTTGTTAGCTAAACTGTCCTCGTGTATAAATAGACACATTGTTCATCTGTACAGCACTTTTCAATATACACACATAAACTTTTCTATGGCTTTCTCTCCTTTTGTACATGGTATCGGAGCCACAAATCAGTGGCTCTGATTTTCTGCTAGCTCTTCAACTCATTGGTGAAGAAACTTCTGGATTCACCTCAAAGAATTGATTATGGAAGACGCAGCAGGAGACTTCGATGCGAGTCAGAGTAACTTTCGAAGCAGTAGAACTAGTGAGAACGGAGATCCATTGTTTCTTCAAACCTCAGACCATCCAGGCATGGTACTGGTTACTACACCACTGACCGGCGCAAATTATCTGTCGTGGAGCAGATCAATGAAGATTGCTTTAGGTGCGAAGGTCAAGCTAGGGTTTATTAATGGCAAATGCCCTATGCCTGACGAGGATTCTATTGAGTATGAACAATAGATCAGAGTTGACTGCATGGTAACCTCTTGGATTCTTAATTCCATTTCAAGAGAAATTGTAGATGCGTTTCTCTACACTGCGTCCTCGAAGGAACTATGGGATGAAATCGGTGAAAGATTTGGACAGTGCAATGGACCTCTCCTGTATCAAATTCAAAGGGAAATTAGCTCTATAACTCAATGTACACTCTCTGTTGTTCAGTATTACACAAAATTAAAGAAGGTTTGGGATGAACTGAATACAATGTTGCTATTTCCTGAATGTAAATGCGGAGCGGCTAAGATCATATCAGAAATGAATTCCTCCAGTTGTCTGATGCAGTTTTTAGTGGGATTAAATGATTCTTACGATCATGTTAGGAATCAAATTTTAGTGATGGAGCTTTTTCCAAGCATCAACAAGGTATACTCCTGAATGTAAATGCGGAGCGGCTAAGATCATATCAGAAATGAATTCCTCCAGTTGTCTGATGCAGTTTTTAATGGGATTAAATGATTCTTACAATCATGTTAGGAATCAAATTTTAGTGATGGAGCCTTTTCCTAGCATCAACAAGGTATACTCCATGGTTCTCAGGGTTGAAAAGCAAAGAGAGGTTAACACCTCATATGCTGAATCGATTGATAATGCTACAATGTTGGTCAAGGCAGGGTCATCTTACAAAAAGGAAAATAAACAAGTGTACAGAAAGGATACTGGAAAGAAGAGTGATAGACATTGCACGCACAGTGGCAGAGATGGGCATACAAGAGAAAGTTGCTTCAAACGTACCGGTTACCCAGACTGGTACAAAGAATTAAAGGAAAAAAGGAACCAGAACTAAGGTTAAGGAAGACAGTCAGTGAATCATGTGGAGACTACTCTTGACCTGCAGGAAAATAAGTCTGTCCAAGGGAATCCAAACTGGTCATCTACACTTGCTGACATGGTTCAACAGGAGGTTACCAAACTGATGAAAGGAAAAAAGCATTTGAGTGAAAGTCAAGCCAACCTTGCATACTTGAGTGACTTTACAGGTACATCATCACATCATGCTATAAGTGCTCTTGATCAAATAGGGAAAGACTGTTGTATAGTGGATACAGGAGCCTCAAGCCACATCTGTACCAACCTAAAGACCTTAACCAATTTCAAAGCCATTACCACACCTATTCCCGTTCATTTACCTGATGGAACTACAAAGCTTGTGCTGAATATAAGCACAACTTACCTAACTGATGAGATTAAACTTCATGCAACCCTTCACATACCTGAGTTTAAATTCAATCTTTTATCTGTCAATAAACTCACTAATGATGACCAACTAAGCTTCAGCTTTTACCTAAATCACTTCATTTTACAGGACCTGCAGAATAAAATGACACTTGCTGTTGGAAAGGTCATGGGCAGACTTTACATTTTAGACGCATCTTGTTTTCTTCCAAATAATCTTGCTACTTGTAAAGAGTTACCTCCTAGTACTTCATATACTTGTAAAATTGATGACTCTTTTTCTATAAATGCTGTTGTCATTCCAAATGTATCCATCTGGCATAATAGATTGGGGCACGCCTCCTCAAATGTCTTGAAACACATTCCTAACATTTTGAATGACAAAATTACCTCTCTTCCGGATTGTCACATATGTCCCATGGCAAAGCAGACTAGACTGTCCTTTCCTACAAGCTCTATAACTAGTAACCAAATATTTGATCTCATACATGTGGATTTATGGGGACCCTATAAAACTCCTTCCTTAAACGGAGCTCATTATGTATTGACTTTGGTGGATGATCATAGTAGGGCCCTATGGACCTTCCTAATGCAGAATAAGTTTCAAACCTATAGCCTATTGTCTCAATTCATTCGGATGGTTGAAAACCAGTTTCAAACATCCATCAAAACTCTTAGGAGCGACAACGGCACTGAGTTTATAAACAGAGATGTTTCTACCCTCATCAGCCAACATGGCATCTTGCACCAAAGATCATGCCCCTATACTCCCCGACAAAATGGTGTTATAGAGAGGAAACATAGACATCTTCTTGAGGTAGCAAGAGCTCTTATATTCCAATTTGGCCTACCAACTAGTTTTTGGGGATAAGCTATCTTGATGGCCACTCACATAATCAATAAACTACAATCACCTCTTTTGTCTTGGAAATTTCCATTTGAGAAACTATACAACAAAAAGCCAAATTACAATTCCCTAAAAGTTTTTGGTTGTCTCTGCTTCACAACAAATACCCTTCCTCATAAGGATAAACTTGCTGCTAGGGCCTTTAAATGCGTCTTCCTTAGGTACAATACTGGACAAAAGGCCTTTAAGGTCTATGATTTGGTCAACAAAAAAATATATGTTTCTAGAGATGTCTCATTTTATGAAACCAACTTTCCCTTTAAGGACGGTCAATCTGCTGAACCTACAGCCTTTCCTTCTCCTATTCCCATTTCCCTTAAAGATACGGATGGAGAAAATATTACTATAATCTCTCAAAAATCACCATCCTCACAAGATCCCAGCAAAGAACATGCCCCAGCTCACCCTCAACCTCAACCAACTCAAAACATCATTGCTACTAGGCAAAGCTCTAGGATTAAGAAGAAACCCTCTTGGCTTGCTGATTATGCTTCTAGTGTCACCAAATCTTGTGAAGATATGCCTTTGACCTCTCTTAATGCAAAATGTATCCTTAAATGTTCTGTACGTTCCTACACACCTGAAACTTTTCCATTTACTACTAAAAGCAACATGTCCTTCGAATATTTGGCTTTCTTGGCTAATGTTTCCACTATCAAGGAGCCTATCTCTTATGAACAGGCTAGCACTCAAGGCAAGTGGGTGACGGCTATGAACGAAGAATTAGCAGCCCTAGAAGTAAACAACACTTAGCAGCTTACTACTCTTCCAGTTGGAAAGAAAGCTATTGGCTCTAAATGGGTGTATAAATTGAAGCTTAAACCTGATGGTTCCGTGGATAGATACAAGGCCAGATTAGTAGCCAAGGCCCATGACAGTGAGGTTGGCCTTTGCAATAGCTGCTGCCAAGTCATGGCCGGTGCATCAATTGGACATTAACAATGTATTTCTACATGGCTTTATTCAAGAAGAAATCTATATGACCCTTCCTGCAAGTTATGACAAAACAAAATTGGGACAGGTGTGTAAATTGGTGAGGTCCCTTTATGGTTTGAAACAATCTTCTAGACAGTGGAATAAAGAACTCACAGCTCAATTAGGGTACCTTGGCTTTCATCAATCTGCTCATGATCATTGTATTTTCACAAGGCACTCATCAACCTCCCTCCTTATATTGTTGGTCTATGTGTAAGATGTCTTGCTTATGGGTAGCAATGAGGATGATATTTTGAGGGTGAAACAGTTCCTACATTCAAAGTTCACCATCAAGGACCTTGGTTATGCAAAGTATTTTCTTGGAGTAGAGATAGCTCGGTCCAACCAGGGAATTTATCTCAATCAGAGAAAATATATTTTGTATATCCTCCAAGACACAGGTTTAACTGGATCCAAGCCGGTAGCCACGCCGCTTCCTAAAAATGTTAAACTCACAACTAAATGAGACAAGTATGAGGATCCCTCCAAGTACAGAAGTTTGGTTGGAAGGTTACTTTATCTTAACCTCACTAGACCGGACATTACCTATTGTATTCAGCAGCTGAGTCAATTTGTAAATAGCCCCACCATTGATCACTGGAATGCCGCTGTTCACGTACTCCGTTACTTGAAGGGTTGCCCATCAAGAGGCCTCTTCTTTGCTGTGCAAAACTCCTTTCAATTGAAAGCATATTGTGATGCTGATTGGGCATCATGTATTTCCACTAGACGATCTCTCACTGGCTACTGCGTATTCATAGGAGATTCCCTCATTTCGTGGAAAACAAAAAATAGTCCACTGTCTCATGCTCATCCGCCGAAGTTGAATATAGAAGCATAGGGGCTACAGTGTGTGAACTTAAATAGATTTCATACATGCTCCACGATCTAGAAATCCCTATCAAGGTTCCATCTCTCTTGCTCTGTGACAATAAGGCTTCTATTCACATCAAAGAAAACCCGGTGTTTCACGAACAAACCAAGCACCTCGACATCGACTGCCACTTAGTTCGTGATCAGTTCAAATTGGGATCCATCAAGCCCACACGTGTTCCTTCTACATCCCAGCTCGCAGACGTGCTCACAAAGGCTCTCTCCACTCATTCCTTCCATTTTCTTACATCCAAGTTGGGCTTGCATGACATTCACCAAGCTCCAACTTGAGGGGGAGATGTTGATATACTGATCAAGACTCCGGCCTTTAGCCCTTAACTTCAGTTAGTTAGTGCTAGCTAATTATTTTTTGCTGACTCAGCAGATTAGTTAGTCGGTTAGTTAGAAGGTTAGGATCTTTCAGTTGATTTGTTAGCTAACGCTCTCCTCGTGTATAAATAGACACATTGTTCATCTGTACATCACTTTTCAATATACACACATAAACTTTTCTATGGCTTTCTCTCCTTTTGTACAATATTTTACCTAAATAACTATTAATTAACATACATTTTCAGTTTTGGTAGTACCATTATGTTCTCTAACCTCAATGGTCCATTTCCCTTCTAGTCCCTCCGTTATTGATAAATCGCTTTCATTCTGAATATTGGGATCAACATCTTCAGTAACAGGGACTATAACCCTTTGCCCAAGAGTAATTTCTTTAGCTTCCATTTGTGTTTTTCCTGATTTTTCATATGGTAATAGGACATAATACACCATTTTTCTTTTTGGAAGCTATAATGCAAGAGGAAAAGTGAAAGATATCAAATTAATATGAAGTTAACAAAATTATCTTGTTCAATTACTTCATTAAATTATAAAATATCAAAGTATAAAATTAGTTTAACATGCAATATGAGTATAAGCACCTTTCATATCCTTTATCCTTTTAAAATTTCTCTCTACCATGATTAGTAATCCTATAGCTTACTAAAAACAAAGTGTCACATCATAACGAAGAATAAGTAACCTCATGCATCTCCAAGATGGTCTAAATTATATTTTTGGTCCCGTAAGTTAGACCTATTTGGATTTTGGTCTCATTCTTTAAGACTGTCACACATTGCATCCAATATGTATCTTTTTTTTTTTTTTTTTAATTTGAGGACCAGAGAGGCTTTCTGTCCAATAGTTAACAGTGCCAATCATATGTCACTCACATCACCATTAAATTGGTACTTGTTTGGTCCCACAAATTAGGTCTTTGTGGATTTTGGCCCCAACAAAGTGAAGAACCATCAATCAAGAAACCACCAACAAATAAAGCAACATAGTTTGCCTTTTATAAAGTCTTAACAAATTTTGCTTCATTCCATTCAATATCCTAAGCAACCTAAGTATCACTTGTCTTCCTCTTTCTCACATTTGAGGGTCTCCCCAAGCAAAGAAACCATACCTATTATTAACGGAAGCACAACTATGAACTCTCAATGAGGTTTTCAACGTAAGCGGTGTGTCTAAAAAAAAATTGGTACTTACATTTCCAGCCATTTTTCTTTCCTCCTCTACAAAAATCTATTGGAGCTCTCATTGGGACCAAAAATCCAAACGAGCCTAACTTAAGAGACAAAAATTGTTCAACTCAATGGCCACATGAGTGGCACACGTGAACCGCTCCATTAATTTCTAGATGGAAGCGCTTTTGAGTCTTCAAATTGAAAAAAATAAATGCACTTATGGGATGCAATATGCGAAACTAATAAAGAATGGGACCAAAATTCAAACATGCCTAACTTATAGGACCAAAAATGCAATTTACCCTCTCTTTCCTCACATCTTAAGAGCCTTCGTGAAATAGCCTTTGTTTCCACAACCTTACATACTATTAGATCCCATTTTTCCTTCTGTTGTCTTAAAGAGCTTAATTTGGCTTGCTCCTGCAAAAAAGAGATCTAAATCATCAGCTAGTAATAATTGTTTAGTTATTAGATTAAAGGTAAATTAGGAGGGCATCACATGAACCCTCATTCTTCAACAAATTACATGGATATGTACTTTACGTTTTAGATGGGCATGCACCTCTAATTAAGTCATCACTAATATCCGCCAATATGCCAGAAATAAGATAATTTTAGGCGGAGAACAATGAGTATTTCATAAAGATTATATGTAACATATAAAAAAATTAAACTAAAATATAAATAACAGAATTCTTGAACTCATCTTTAGGATAGAGCAGCGGTTCAACCTTTGTGTGGTTTCATAAACAGTCCATATTGTAAAACATAAGTTTTGTAAAACAAAGACAAAAAAACACCTTGACTTGAGAAGTTAAATAGAAAGATGGGTACACTATGTTTACAATTTTGCATAAGGTATTGAACAAAAGAAAAAGAATCATGACCCAGACACACAAAAACACAATCGAAGACACAAATATGTATATATACATATACATATATATAAGCCCTAGGACAAAAAGTGAAGGACAAACATACATGTTCCAGTGGTAGAGATAGAGGTGGTGTCAAACGGAGAGAATTAAGATGCTCCGTGGTGAATGCACCGTTGACATGAATGCATCCAAATTTGAGGTCCATTTCCACTACATATTTCCTCAACAATGAAAAGATTAGGTATTGTAAGAGATAAATGAAAAAAAGAAAGAAAAGAAGAACTAAAGGATTCACACTATATTTATAGAGACTAAATGTAGTTGAGTCACTTTAAAAGATAACTACCTTGTTTCCACCATTGGAGTTGTATGCCATTTCCTTTTTGTGTACAAGAAGTGTTAAGTGGAGTTTGTGTGTGTCTTTAGGCATAACGATCACCAAGGATGAGGAAAAAAATGATTGATAACTCTATGTTGAGTCTGTGTACATATTGTTGGAATAGTGCCCCGCAGCCAATTTGATTGGCATGTAAAATATTTCACTTGGGATACAATCTTGATTGAATAATATTCATTATAGCTTGGCATCTTTATCTTATGCTTATTTTACTTTACTAACATTTGGTTGAAGCCCTTGGATCACACAAGACTACGGGACTTGGTCACGCACTGGGTGGTGATCATGAAACAAGTCTTACACAATCGTGGTCTTAAAATATTTCAAGTCGTAGAATTTTATGAGACATGGCATATAAGATTCCAATCGACTTGCACTAACGATGCATAAATCCAAGGTGTTAGATATTGCTCTCTTTCATAAGCAATCCATGTTAGATAAATGTGCATGTTAGTGGGTGCTTGTTAGAGAACAAGTTCACTAAAGGCCTGCCCAGAGAATCCACTAGATAGTTGTAGTGGCAAGTCGGCAGTAGCAAGTTCTCCAACTTACATTAGTGCATATAATTAGTCATTTGACCTGAGGATCTATGGCAACCTTGTGTTTAGGTTCTCACACTTTGGCTTTTCCTTGACCACTTTGCAAGGTATTCCAGTTGAGCTTGGGTATGAGCCATTAGATATATAGGTTTGTGAGATCCAAAATGTGATCTGTCTCCTGGTCATTGTGAAGGGTGAGTGCATCTCCTACGTATTCTATAAATGATCAATTCCAAGGAGTCCTTGCGCAAGGTAGTAAGACAATTTGGAAAATGAGTTTTCCAAAGATGATGTCATAAACCGAAATCAATCATTGCAATAAAAACATAGTTATCGAGGCTATTAGAGAGCAGGAAAATATCTTAACCTAGGTCTATTTCGGGAGATAAGAGACGGAAATACCGTATTTTTACATGGCAAGTGTAGAGCTACAATGGTTCTCCAACATCATATTCATTTTAGCCAATTAGTTGGGTTCCATGGGCTTCAAGTTAGACATCAGGCATGAAGATTGAGTACTCTTAATTAATAGAGATGAACTGAATTAAGTTATTGGTTTAAAGAAGTTTAAACTAATGTGAATATTATGATATTCAAAATATCACAAGAGTTGTGAGCCCATGTCCAATGAATGGTATAACCTAATGGGTCACACACTAAAGCCAATAGGAAGTCCTATTTGATGAAGGAAAATTTCTAAGAGTTAGAAAAAATTTCTAGTGACCGATTTTATGGAGAAAAATGGTTGGCTAATTTTTTTGGTCATTTTGGCTTGATTGATTTAATTGTTAAATTAATCAAAATGATTTAAGAAGTTAAATTAGACCAATTAAATTAATGAGTCAATTTAATTGGTGCCACATGACATTTACTTAGTCAAGTTAACTTAAAGAGTTAAGCTAGTTGACTTAAGGAGTTAAGCCAAGATCAATTAATTAAACTAAGGGGTTAATTTATATGAAGAATTAATTTTTGAGGGAAATTCAAAATGCAAGATTTCATTTGTAGTGAATTTAGAATTTATTGGATGACATTTCATGAGATGAAATAAAGATTCCAAATGAAATTCACATTTCACATGCAACTTGCTTGCTTAGGTGGTACCTCACCTCATAGTTGGCATCACACCTTCCCTCCTCTATAAATAGGGAGTGGGCAGCCACAATGCAAGCTAGCAAGTTAGATTCTCTTTTTTCCTCCAAATTGTGTGATTCACTAATGTGTTGAAATTTCACACTTTTTCTTCACCCTCCCTCCTCAAATCGGAATTCATCACTTCTTCTCCCCTTTATTTTATAGCTAACTAAGGATTAATTGGGATTTGCCAATGGTGTGTGGATCATCACATCATATGCTAGACAATTGGATAGCTTTTGCTTTTGGAGATCCACTGCAGGGTCAATATATTTGGAGATGGATTTGAAGCACTTGCTGAGCTTGTTTTTTGTTGAATTTTTTTATGGGAACTTCATCAAGGTGTTGGTGAGCTGCTGACCAAATTTTAGCAAATTCGTAGGTGTTTTGGTTGGGCAAAAGTTGTTGCATTGCCACTATGCCAAAGGAAGATAGCTTTGAAGTGTTCAAGCTATTCCTCACCTCTACCTTGGATTTTTGAGCAATCAAGGTGTTTATCTTCTTCCAAATCCTTATTACAACATGATTTGATCCTTGGGAGGTGTATAGTCAAGTTTTCATTATGCTTTATTTGCTTTAATTCTTGGATCCTTGTGCTACACACTCCTTCAAATAGTATTGGAGCAAATTTCATGCTTTAATTTGGATTTTTGGTTTATTGATTCATCTGATAAATTGATCTAGATCTCCAAATACTTGATCCAAAATCATGAATTTGAGTGTTTGGGAGATGTTGCTTGTAATACCCCAAAATTTTATTTCGTATTTAATCGATTACTTTTCCTTTTTTATCTTATTTATTATTTTAATTAAAACATGTAATGCCTTATAATTCCTTAAATATTTGATTAATTATTCCATCCTATATTTATTTTATTTTATTTTTCTTGTTATAACAGTTAGGAGAACATGTATAAGTATATATATATATATATTTAGCACTAGATTTGTCTAATGTTTAAATAGTGATTCATATATAAAGGTAGATATTCTATATTTGAGTAGTATAAATTATAAATCTAATTAAATTAATATTATAGTATGCAATAGTGAAATTATTAAACTTTAGGATCTAATAATAAATATACTAGAATTAAGGTTGAGTAAATATCCTAGTCATAGAAGGAGAACAAATAGAATTCTCATTAGGGTAAAATACTTCTTTCATTATATGTATATATATATAATAAAACCCTAATTTGTCTAATCAACAACACCCAACTCAAACAAAAGGAAAAGAAAAACGGCGGTAGAAAGAAACAAAAAAGAAAAGGGAGGAAAACCAACTCTGCTATAGAAATTGCCAAGGTACGGCTGGGAGTTTTTTTTTTCCGTTCTTCTCTATTTTTTTTTTCATTTTTGTTTTGTTTCTTCTTCCCATTATTTTTGCTGACTGAGAGCCTTCCTTTCCCCCATGAATTTTTCATACAACAATATTAATTTTCCTTCCTTTAATTAAATTGCCATAGTCGTCAATTTTGACTCAAAGGCAATTTTGAATTTGCTATCAACTATTCTCGCCGCAATTGTTGACCTGTAATATAAAAATAAAAAGATAAAAGAAGGAAGAATAGGGAGAAAAATTGAGAAGGTGAGCAACTTTTAGGCATTTGGTTTTTTTTTTATGTTTTCTTTTTTTTTCGATGGGTTAAAACAGTGGGTGTGTAATTTTATATAAAAGTGTTTATATATGTGGGATATGATGGATTAGTAAATGGATTTTGATAAGTTGACTGAAGGTATGACAATAGGTTGAATTCTATTTTCGGCAATATATTCATTTGCACTATTGTTTTCTGACTAGAGGCCAGAGACTTTGGTTGATGACTTTATAAATTCAAATTTTGATTTCCTGATGACAAAACTTGACTGGATTGTTGGATTTTGGATATGTCTGCTCGATTGTATTGGGTTGAGATTCTAGAATATATTGAGATAAATTTTCTTATTTATAATTTAGGATTGTGAATGGACTTTAATAATAATAATAATAATAATAATAATAATAATAATAATAATAATAATAATAATAATATATATGTAGTAAAATTATATAGTATCAAATAAGATTGTTGGGTCTTAAGATACTACAGGCTTGTGGTACCCATATGGCTAGTCTTAAGTAAATCCTGCCTACTTAGTCAGTTAAATTGGTGATTGATGAGTTTATTAAATAAATTCAGGCAACTCAACATTTGATTTGATTGATTCTGAGATAGGTGGTTGACTTCTGGGATTGATCCTGAAGGTAAGTGCCTCAACTTATACCTATTATACGATATTATTTTTCAAAACCAGAAGGATATATGTATAGTAACGTATGCTGAAACTTCTTTTCAATATACACTACAACATATATGTTTTCCACTGTGCATAAAAGAAATATTTTTCTTGTTTTATATCTGGATAAAAGAAAATCTATGCTTTTATGACTTTTTTTAATACTTCTAGACTAGAAATTAAATTCGATGATCAACTGATTACTGATACTGTTACTGTTAGTTAGATCCAACTTGGTCTGGGTGTATGAGGGACTTCACTAGGCAACAGCAGGCTAGTCGATTGAACCCTAAACCCCCAAAGCCTAATCCCCCTAGCGCACAATAGAAGTCATTTGTGGTTGAGGTAGGTCGTAGGATTTCCCGGGGATGCTTAGGTACTATTTTGGTAAGGTCGCACCTTTCTCAGAGAGATAAGGGCCTGTTATGGTGGGCGACATACGGTTGACTGGCTACAACAAATGTTGTCTAATCATCGTATTTAAGTTGTTAGTCTAGGAAAACTATTTATTAAACTCTTGACTTGTTACTACTTCACTATTTATAAAATTCTTGACTGATTGTTGTTTGACTATTCATAAACTTCTTGACTTTTACTGCTAGACTATTTTTTGAATTCCATTTATATTTTATGGAACATTTCCGCTGTACAGATGATTTTGTTTAATGAACTCACATTGCTCACACTTGGCACTCACTGAGTCTTTTAATCACACTCATTTTCTTCTTTAACTTCCTTCTGGCAGACCTAGATTCTAGCCCTAGTGATGATGTTCAACCTGCTTCTGATGATAACTGAAATTGAAGTGTATCTTTTGGAATGAGGATTTTGCAGTAGCTTTAGCTTTATTGCCGTGTTGACAAATTATTTCTTCTCCTTTAATGATTTTTATTTTTAGTTGAGGGAAGAATATTGGGCCTTTTGAGTTTTTTTGTTGCTGGATTTATTTGGATTATGATGAATGTTTGGATTTCAATTATTTAAGATCTTGATTTTAGATAAGTGATTTCTTTTATTTGGGATTGAGTTTCAGGCCTCGAACTAGACTGTATAGTTCGATTTTGGGGCATGACATTGCTTGTGGCTCATTTGATGATGAATTGGATTATGCTAAGATGTGTTTTAAGAGTTAATTCATATGTTAGTATGCTTTTGACTCATGGATGATGGTGTTGAATTTTGATTTAGCATTGAATGATGTTATATGTTGATATAACATTTTAAATTTGACCTTAAGGTGTTTTGGTCATTCTTAGATCCAATTGGATTGGAGATTATTGGAGAATATTGATTCTCACTTGTGCTTGATTTTAAAAGCATGTTTGAGCGCTTTAATTTCTAGTTTTTAAAGGTGTTTATAATCTAGAAATTTATCAAAATTTGTACGAAATGATGTTATGGAGGTGTCCATATGGTTTGGAGTGGCAAAAACACAAACTGGTACTTAAACGGTTGATCGGTGTGAGTTGTGGCAACGCTGCCACCTTGCCTGGCAACCGCTAGACGCGGCCATGGGCGTGCCTAGGCATCCGGTTGGGTAGCGGCTCACCCAAGGTCACTCTAGAAACCATCTTTGTGCTATTTTGGTGTTTTGGCCTATCAAATTTGATTATTTCATCATTATTTTAATGCACAAATGTTGTGCAAGTGTTCAAAGCGATGTTGAACATTTTGAATGCTTTAAAATCTTGTTAAAGTTAATCTTCAACTTGATGCAAAAATGGGATGCATAATAGTTATGCTTATTTTTGCTAGTTAATTAATTGTTTATGAGATAAGCATTTAATTGTCAAATTGAATGTCTATTCTTGATTTATTGTTCATTTAATTGTTAAATGGATGATGAATGAAAGGGGATGATCATGAGCCTTTAATATTAATTTTATTTGTTTCAAGTTCTTGAAAAGGGTTGTATTAAATTGGGGCTTGCATGCCTCTTAATTTCTAATGTTATAAGAGTGGAATCACTAGGAGTGAGGACTTCTTTCTCATGTAAATGTTGCAAGGAGCAAAGAAGACCATTGGAGGCATGAAGACTCATGAATGTATGGGGATACATTTATGTAATAGTTAGATTTAATCAACCTACTTAAAATCAACCAAGTAATGCACCTATGGCTCTAAGTGCACTACTTGGTTAAGGTTCATGTTCATCTCACCCTAAGACCATGCTAGGCGCATTTACTTATTTATGCTTTTCATATCCTAATGATGTATGAGATGCATGGTTAGGATATAGAAGACCTAAATAAGAAGGTAAAGTTGATGAGATCTTTGCAAGCAAGAAAATCCCTCCACTTAGAAGAGTCTAAGTGTTTTCAAATATTAAGTTAAAATGGATATAAATTAAAAGGAATCTTAATTAATCCATGCCTTCTACAAGTAGTATGTGACATGATGCTGCTTCTATCTTTTGTGTGATGGCCACGAGGCGTAGGTTACACTTAAGGTGGAAAGCTGTGATCACATACTTAGCATATGATGCACCTTTGATTTGATGCTTCCCATGCATTGGCCATGAGGTGTGGGATGTTATGGAGCGGTCTCAAATCAAAGTTTGACTGGTAGGTCTGATTTAACAACTAAATGTAGATGGCACACGAGGCATAGATCTACATGAAAAGTAAGGCAAAATATATCAAGGGTTGTATAGAAATGCAATTGGCAAAATTTGCTTACCTTTCAATTGTTTAGGGATGGCACACAAGGCATGGGTCCATTTACAAGTTCTTAGGACCTTGATTCTCACTAGGAAATGAGATTTCCCAAATTCTTCAAGGGGGTGAGGAATTTGATAAAATAGTGGGAGAAAAGCATGTTTGAAAGCCCATAAACATGTTTTCAATATCAATATTCAATCACATGCTTATATTCTCTTTTTCACCTTTGATGATTTGTGAAAGCTCAAGAATGTCTAAGAAACCACTCAACGTTATTTTGGAAACTAATAAACCAACCCGGGTAAACTTCCACTATTAGCTTGTAGATGCCATCTTGAGACTATGGGATAGGACGATCCTTAACCCAATCCGTGAACATTTTACTTGCCTCTTGATCTACATTGATCCCCATGGGATATAGAGCACCACGATATAGGATGTGTATCCTTTCAAAAGTCTCAAAGACATGTGAATAATACGTCCGTTAAAGCTTACAAGAGTTGTAAAGCAAACAAGGTATGAGAGGTTCGTGTTGTCAAAGGAGATTTTTCAAGCTAGTATATATGACAAGTCATGTGTCATTGACTATGGTCTAAAGATGATTAGGCTTGTTGAGAAGCTCTTCAATTTTGACGTATTGATGGACAATGATCTCCATGAGGATTTAATCCTCACATCCTTGCTAAGTTTTATTGATCAAAGTGTTGGTCTAAACAGAGACTACCATGACAAAAACAAACCTTTGATGCTTGCTTTCTCCTCCAAGTCTAAGGGCCCTAAGGGTGTTAGAAAATGAGGTAAAAGGGAAAAAAGTTCTTCCTCCAAGGGAAAGCAATCATTAAAGGCATCCGAAGGAATCAAGAAGATAATGGAGGATATATTTGATATTACATGTTTCTACTTTGGCAAGAAAGACCATTGGAAACGGCATTGCAAGGAATACCTTGCGACCCTTGAGAAGGGTATGTACTTTATTGAAATGCATTTAAGAATAAATTCTTCTTCATGGATCTATGATATCATATGTCGTTCTTATCTTTGTAATTTGTTACAAAGAATAGAAAGAAGAATAAAACTAAGTGATGAGATATGATCCACCGCCTTGGCAAAGGAGCAACATTTGTGGCCAAAATCGAAGGCATAAAATAAGTTAGACTTAGGGAACTCCATAGTTGTAATGGATCCTTGTTATTATGTACCATATCTTGTTGAGAAATATTATTTCAATTTCTGTTTTGGATAACGAAGGATTTGATCCTTTTATATCAAATGGAAGATTGAAGGCATTGAAGAATGGGTTCTTTAGTTGCTCATGGTACACTTAACAAAGGGTTAAACATGTTTGGATTCTCAACAATCACTAATGCACATTCAACAAAGTAAAAGAAAATTAGATAACCAAGAAGATGCCTTTTTGTTTCATACATGACATGGACATATTTCCATAAATAAGATAAGCAAGTTAGAAGCCCTCAAAGCACTAAAAGTTAGTGGCATAGAGGACATTTCTACTTGTAAGTCTTGTTTAAAGGGAAAAATGACTAAAGCTCCTTTTGTAGGACAAATAGAGCGAACCACAAGTCCTATGGATTTTATCCATATGGATATTTGTGGGCCACTAAGAGTTAGTGCAAGAAGAGGCTATTCATACTTTATCACCTTCAACGATGATCATACTCGGTTCGGACATGAGCATCTTACAAAATACAAGTCCAAAGCTTTTGAAAAGTTCAAAGAATATAGCAATGAAGTAGAAAAGCAAAAAGGACTTAGTATTAAATCCCTTCAATAGGATCAATGGAGATAATACTTAATACCAAATTCTTGGTTTATCTAAAGGAGAATGGAATTTTCTCTCATTGGACTCCACCCTGCATACCTCAACATAATAGAATAGCTGAGAAGAGAAACCGTACCTTGTTGGACATGGTACGTTCCATGATAAGATTTTTTGATGTGTCTATATCCTTTTGGGGATTCGCCTTGATAATGGCGGCAAAGTTACTAAATTTAGTTCCTTCAAAGTTGGTGCCAAAAACACCGCATGAGATGTGGTATGTCAAAGCACCCTCTTACAGTTTTCTAAGAGTTTGGGGGTCTTCTACTTACATCAAGTGGTTAGTGGGAGACAAGTTGGATGCAAGATCCACCTTGTGCAAGTATGTGGGACACCCAAGAGAGTCTATGGGTTATTATTTCTATGATCCCTTGGAACTAAGGGTGTTTGTTACAAGGAATGCCAACTTCTTGGAAAAGAAACTTCTATTAGATAGAAAAGGCGTTGTTGTTGAACTTGATGAAGTTCAAGATGATCAACAAATCCCATAAGTGGTAGAAACAAGTGAGCATCAAGAGCCTTGCACACAACCTTTGAGAAGGTCGGACCAAATCAAGAAGCAACCCAAAAGGTTCGTGTTCCTTCATGAGCGGGCTAATCGAATAGTGATCCAAAGACCTATGAGGAAGCTATGTTGGACATAGATTCAAGGCATTGGCTAGATACCATGGAATCCAAAATGAACTCCATGTACTCCAACAATGTATGGACTTTGGTAGATCCTCCGATGGGTATAGTACCCATTGGTTGCAAGTGGATCTATAAGTGAAAGCTAGGAGTCAATGGAGAGGTTATAACCTTTAAGACGCGACTAGTGATAAAAGGTTATACTCAAAGACACAATATTGATTTTGTGGAAACTTTTTCACAGATCGCAATGCCTAAGTCCATTAGGATTTTAGTTGCCATAGCTACTTATTATGACTATGAGATATGAAAAATGGATGTGAAAATTGCTTTCCCCTATGGAAACATTGAAGAAGAAATCTATATAGAGCAACCATAAGGTTTTACATCCAAAGGGAGTGAGCAAAAGGTTTTCAAACTCGAGAGCTCCATTTATGAACTCAAACAGGCGTCCCAAAGTTGGAACATACATTTTGATAAGACAGTCAAATCGTTTGGCCTTGTCAAAAATATGTATGAACCTTGTGTGTAGATGAATACTAGAAAGAGTAGTGTACAGTTTATTGTACTTTATGTCGATGACATTTTTCTCATTGGGAATAAGAGAGAAATGTTAGAGTGCACTAAAGCATGGCTATCTACTCAGTTCTCCATGAAGGAATTGGGAAAAACATCTTATGTATTATGAACACATATCTATAGAGATAGACAGAGGAGGATGATGGAGCTTTCCCAAACACTGCATATTAACAAGATAATAAAGGGGTTTAATATGGAAAAATCCAAGTAGACATTCATGTATATGGGAGATGGTCTTCGTCTCTCAAAGTCTATGACCCCTAAGACTGACAATGAGAGACATAGAATGTCCTACAAATCTTATGCATCCGCCATATGGAGGATAATGTATGATGTTCAATGTACAAGACTGAATGTAGCACACGCTCTAAGTGTCACTGGAAAATCATTAAAGTAATCCTTAAGTACTTGAGAAAGACTAAGGATTTACTTTTGGTGTATGGCAATGGAGAATTGAAACTCGAGGGGTTCTAAGATTCTAGTTTCAATCCAATGTAGATGACCTAAAATCCACTTCTAGATTTATATCTTACCTCAATGACAGCATGTTTAGTTGGAAGAGTTCCAAACAAGATACTATAGCTAATTCTACCATAGAGACAGAATATATTGTGGTATTGGAAACCACAAAGGAAGGTGTTTGGATAGAAACTTCATCCAAGAGTCGGATGTAGTGCCTCGTGTGCAAGTGCCTATGGTTGTCTTTCTAAGATAAATTTGGACATTAGCCAAGATCTCATCAGTGATCTAAACAAAAATAAATGTGTTATCATTTGATATATGATATCAATTAATAAAGGCAACATTTGAGTGGAAACAGAGAAGAAAATGTAGCAAAACCACTACCTTAACCCTAAATGCAAAAGGTCTTTGAAGGACATCTTGAGAAGATAGGTCTTAAGGCTCTGGGGAATCAACTTTAGGACAAGTGGGAGATTGTTGGAATAGTTCCCAGTAGCTAATTAGATTGGCATGTAAACTATTTCACTTGTGATATAATCTTGATTGAATGATATTCATTATAAATGGTCATCTTTATCTTATGCTTATTTTACTTCACTAGCAATTAGTTGAAGCCTTTAGATCACGTAAGACTACGGGACTTGGTCACGCACTAGGTGTTGATTATGAAACAAGTCTTACGCAGTTGTGATCTTAAAATATTCCAAGTCGTAGAATCTTATGAGATAGGGTACCTAAGATTTGAATAGACTTACACTAATAATGCATAAATCCAAGGGATTGGATATTGCTTCATTTCATGAGCAATCAATGTTAGACATAGGTGCATGTTAGTGGGTGCTTGTTAGAGAAGAAGTTCACTAAAGGCCCGCCTAAAGAATACACTTGATAGCCATAGTGGCAAGTTCAACAACTTATGCTTGTGCATATAGTTAGTCTTTTGACCTGAGGATCTATGGTAACCTTGTGTTTAAGCTTTCTTGCTTTCACTCTTCCTTGACCACCTTGTGGGTCATTTGGGTTGAACTTGGGTATGAGCCACTTAGACATGGAGGTTTATAAGATCCAAGATGGGATCCATCTCCTCGTTGTTGTGAAGGGTGAGTGCATCTCCTATGTATTCTATAATGATCGATTCTAAGGAGTCTTTGCGTAAGGCCGTATGACAACTTGGAAAAGGAGTTTTCCAAAGATGAGGTCATAAACCAAAATCAATCATTGAGAATAGAAACATAGTTATTAAGGTTATTAGGGAGCCGGCAAATATCTTGCCCTAGGCCTCTTTCAGGAGATAAAAGATGGAAGGACTGCATTTGCATGGCAAGTGTAGAGCTAGAATGGTTCTCCAAGAGCATATTTATTTCGGCTAATTAGTTGGGCTTGATGGGCTTGAGGTTGGACATCGACCATGGAGATTGCGTACTCTTCAATTAATGAAGATTAACTGAATTGAGTTATTAGTTTAAAAGAGTTTAAACTAATGTGAATATTTCGATATTGTAAATACCACAAGAGTTGTGAGCCAATGTCTAATGAATGATAGAACCATATGGGTCACATAAAAAAGCCTATACGAAGTCCTATTTGATGAAGGGAATTTTCTAAGAGTTAGAAAAAATTCTAGTGACCAATTTTGTGGAGAAAAATGGTTGGCTAATTTTTTTGATCATTTTAGTTTAATTAATTTAACAATTAAATTAATCAAAATAATTTAAGGAGTTATATTAGACCAATTAAATTAAGGATTTAATTTAATTGGTGCCATATGATATTTAATTAGTCAAGTTAACACCTTCTAGCTTAAAAAGTTAAGCTAGTTGACTTGAGGAGTTAAGTTAAGACCAATTAATTAAATTAAGGGGTTAATTTAATTAATGTGAAGAATTAGTTTTGGAGGAAAATTCAAAATGAAAGACTTCATTTGTAGTGCATTTGGAATTTATTTCGATAACATTTCATGAGATGAAATGAAGATTCCAAATGAAATTCAGATGCAAGTGAAATTCACATTTCACATGCAACTTGCTTGCTTAGGTGGCACCTCACCTCATGCAGGTGTGATGCGAACTAGCATCACACCTTTCCTCCTCTATAAATAGGGAGTGGGTGGCCACAATGCAAGCTAGCAAATTAGATGTTCTTTTTCCCTCCAAATTGTATGATTCGCTCATGTGTTGAAGTTTCACACCTTTTCTTCATCCTCTCTCCTCAAATCGAGCTTCATCACTTCTTCTCTCCTTGGTTTCCAGCTGACTAAGGATTGGTTGCGATTTGCCTATGGTGTGTGGATCATCACATTAGAGGCTAGACAATTGGGTAGCTTTTGCTTTTAGAGATCCACTGCAGGTGTAGCATCTTTGGATATGCATTTGAGGCACTTTCCAAGATTTTTTTTTGCTGAAGTTTTTACTGAATCTTCATCAAAGTGTTGGTGAGGTGCTGTCCAAATTTCAGCAAATTCGGAGGTGTTTTGGTTGGGCAAAAGTTGCTGCATTGCCGCTGTGCTAGAGGAAGACAACTTTGAGGAGTTCAAGCTATTCCTCACCTCTACCTTAGATTTTTGAGGAATCATGGTATTTATCTTCTTCCAAATCCTTATTACAGCATGATTTGACCGTTGGGAGGTGTGTAGTCAAGTTTGGATTATGCTTTATTTGCTTTAATTCATGGATCCTTGTGCTACATACTCCTTCACATAAAAAGAGAGGTGACAATAGGAAGAATGTAAAGTAACAAAAAGCAAGAGATAAACCCAAACTAAATATTAGACATGGGTGTAGTTATGACACATGATGTTGCTTCCAAATTTGATCATTTTCAGTATTTCAAGAATTTGAATAACATAATTCTAGTGATAAATAAAATCCACAATGGAGATTTGTAGATTGTAATAGTAGAGAACAAACTCCTTGTGTAAAAGATAATACTACTAATGATTCAAAGCATGAACGATAGCAAAGAACTCCTTGTCGTAAGTAGATAATTATGATGCGAGTTGCTCAATATTTCACTAAGGAAAGCAATATGCTTGTCCTATTGCCTAAGAATGACACTAATTCCTACATTTGAAGTATTACAATCAACTTCAAAAACCTTCCAAAAATCTGGCAGCTACAATATTGGAGCCTTGGTAACCATTTGTTTAAGAATATGAAAGCTCTTTTCTGCATTTTCTGTCCATATGAAACTGCCGCTGCTCAAGCACTCACTGATAGGTGCTATTATAGTACTGAAGTTTTTGATAAATCTACGATAAAAGGAAACTAGGCCATGAAAGCTTCCGATATCCTAGATAGATTTAGGTGTTGGCCAGTCTATAATTGCCTCAATCTTATTCTCATCCATCTTAATACCTTCTGAAGAAACAACATAGCCTAAGAAAACCAAGCATGTTGAGAAGAACCGATACTTCTTCAAGTTTATATATAACTTTTGCTCCCTTAGCACTTCAAATACTTGTCGAAGGTGATTCAATATTCCTCTGAGGTGTAGCTATAGATAAAAATATTATCAAAATAAATCACAACAAACTTCCCAATGAAAAGGTTTAAAAATATGGTTAATGAGTTGCATGAATGTTGAAGGGGATTAGAAAGAATGAATGGCATAACCAACCACTAGTAGAGACCATCTCTTGTTTTGAAATTCATTTTCCATTCATCTCTAGGTCTCATGTGAATTTAATGATAGTCATTTCTAAGATCAATCTTAGAACTACTCTTAAAACCATGAAATTGATCAAGAAAATCATCAAAACGAAGGATAGGAAACTAGTACTTGATAGTGATTTTATTTATAACTCTACTATTAAAATACATACGCCAAGAACCATCCTCTTTTGGCACAAGAAGAGTTGGTACAACCCATGAACTTTTACTCTCTTGCACAAGGCCTTTAGTTAATAGCTCATCAACTTGTCGCTACAACTCTTCATGCTCTTTTGGACTCATTCTATAGGCTGCATTGTTTGGAAGATAAGCACTAGGAATTAAATCAATACAATGTTGAATTTCTCTCGTGGGAAAGAGTTTGTGTGGAATTTTTTTGGCACCACATCCTGAAATTCCTGTAGCAGCAGCTATACTTTCCATGGGAAAGCATGACCCTCCTCATTTTCTTCAAGAACCACCGAAGCAAAAGCCCCCATAGACTCACCAATTTCCTTGTCTACTTCAGATTTAGACAGCAAATTGTTTCTTTCACTTTTCGAAGGTTTAGGATCACTCTCCATCTTTAATGGTCCTAAAATAATTTTTTCACCATCTTTGACAAAAGAATAAGTGTTCTTAAAACCATTATGCAAAGTTCTCCTATCATATTGCCAAGGTCTACCAAGAAGCAAATGACAAGCATCCATTAGAACAACATCACACCAAACCTCATCTTTGTATTTACTAAAAGAAAATTGAACAAGATATCTTTTATTTACTTTTACCTCATTCTTCTTGTGACAAGATAGCTTCTATGGTTAAGGATGATCCTCCATCTCCAATTTCAGCTTTTCCACCATTGTAGTAGCAACATTCTCACAACTTCTTCCTTCAATGATGACATTACAAACTTTGCCATGAGAAGTGCACCTTGTGTGGAAAATATCATTTCAAGGCCAAGAGTCATCTTCCACACAAGTTGATTGAGGTTGCATCGGATGACTAAAGATTCTCCATGATCTTCATAGATAATCACATCCTCTTCATCTGATTCATCATAGACAGATGCTATCACATAAGGTTCATCATCAATTTCCTTTTCTACAAGAGTGATAATCTTGCGATTTAGACAATCTACAACAAAGTGTCCAAAGCCTTTGCACTTGAAGCATGACTTTTGAGTATTAAACTCATTTTGCTTTGCAACAGATTATTATTATTATTATTATTATTATTATTATTATTATTATTTGCTTCTTTTGGTATGGTTGTAGGCTTAGAAGTAGATGTACTCCCTCAGTTAGAAGTGCCTCCATGTCTAGAAGATCAAACACTATCTTGGCTTGATTCCTTTTGTTGTCTTTCCACCTTAAGAGCCAACTTACATACATCATTAAAGGTCCAATAAGGTTGCAGCTACACCATATTGTAGGTATCATTATGGAGTCTTCCAAGAAAATGGGCAATAGTTTGCTCTTCTAGCTCTACAACATCACATCTCATCATGACTACTTCAAATTTAGCAATGTAATCTTCTTTGAACAGATCTTTTTGCTTGAAATTATGGTACTTGAGAAATGCATCTTGATGATAATTTTTGGGCAAGAATTTTCTACAGAGCTCTCTTTTCATCTTTTTCCCAAATTTTGATTTTTCTTTTTCCATCACACACACGTTGCTTCTTTAAGTGTTCCACTAAATATATGCATGTTTCTTCAACTTGATGGCAACTAGCTTGACTTTGCAATCTTCTGGAATTTCTTTGAATTCAAGGATTCTCTCAACAGAATTTAGCCAATCTATGAATTCATTCGAATTATTTCTTCCGTCAAATTTTGGAATATCAACCTAAAATCATGAGATCGAGCATTACCCACATTTCTTCAAGGTCTTTGATGGGTGAAGAATCTTCACTTGAATCATTATTTTAATGCCATGGAATGGATTGACATCCACTCCATTCGATTTAGCCTCTGAATCATGACCCTCACTATCACATCCTATAGGTTCGTAGCAAGCAAGATGTTGTTGGAGTTGCTGCGGTTGTCTCCTCAAATCTTTCAACTCAATATTATGAAAATCTTTCTTAGGAGTTACCTATTTCTATGATGACCAGCCATTGAAAAACCAAAGCTTTGATAAGCAATTTGATACCAGAAATGTGTGTAGAAGTAGGAGGAACCTCAAGGCACTACTCAAATTGTGTAACAACACTCTCACTCTAGGAATCCACCTAAGGGGTTTCGAGTAACAGCAAAAAGATTTCTCTTCTTAAAAACAAGATAAAGGCTCAAAATATGACTAATATTCTTCAAAATAGTCTGTTGAAATAATTACAAGATATGACCTCATAATGCTTGGAACAACCCTCCAAGCATAGGATGACTTCCAAGGTAAGACACACTAACCATGACTTAGAAAAATGTAAAAACTAATGAGCTCAACTAAGAAATAGTAACTAAAAGCATAAATGACTATATAAACAAGAAACAAAGTGAAAAGAACCATTAAAATTGGTATGGGCCTGAGTGCCCCTTGATATTCCCAAAAATAGCTGCAACAGCACACAATCTGGTAGTCCTCAGTAATTCCATCATAAGTTTCTGAATAAAAATGCTTTCCAAGAACTGATTGTTGAGTTCAAAATTAGACACGCGTGGCGTTCCAATGATATCTGGTTCAACACCTAGTTCATTCTCAATGAAAGTAGTTTATTTTGAGAATTCACCCAAAAATCTATTACAACATCCTGAGAATTGATTTCAAATGCACCAATTGATACCACATCCTTAGGCATGATTTTCTTGCATAAATGGATACTTTTCTAACAAGGACTTGTATCTTTATCCCATAATTCATCTTGGATTATTTCGATGTCTATATCTTTTCAATTCAAAGCTATGGAAGTAACTTTATGCAATATATTTATTGAAGCATATTATTAAAAATGACGAACCCCATCAATAAAATCTAATATATATACATAAAAAGTATTCACTCATCTCTGCCTAGAAAAGTTTTAAGCATTTTTCTTGTCTAATTAGTTAACTAATCCCAACCACTCTCTTCTCCTTCTATGTAAATCCTTTGTCTAATCTTTTATTCTTGATGTACCTATTATCTTGGATTTATTTTGTCATTTTTTTAATACTTCTAAAACCACTCATGTAAAATGGTTGAATGATTATATTATCCCACTTTTTGAAAATTGGTATTGTGGTAACAAAAAATAGTTCCTCAAATTATCATAAGGTTAAAATTATAGTTTATTTCACATAAAAAAATGGCATTTTGATAGATTATGCCTATAATATATTGTTACATTAATGATGAATTACTCAAGCTTATCTTTCAAACCCGACGACAAATACTAGAGAAGTATTTAATTTATGCTAGCTTGGCTTTGACATGAAGCTTGCATTTGTCTTCAATAAAGTAGCTCATTTAATCCTATTCATGCATGAACTTAATTAAAATAAACACACTTATCTTGCAAGTAAGTCCTGTCTAATATAAAGAAAAACATAAATTTCAAATTTAAATATGAGTAAGCCTCTCAAACATAGGTCCAAATCCACCACCCTCTCATCCAGATGGCTAGCCCATTTAGAACTATGCCTACCCCACACTTTCCTTCCATATATATCTCTATTCCATCATCCACTCCCTCTTCATCACCAACACCATTGACCTCATTTGTTGCTATGAGGTCATCCACCTTCCGTGCCCTATAACTAACTTCACGGCAACATTTCCCTTCTCATCAGCCACCATCCTCATCACTCACACATTCTCCTTTGCCATCAAGCACTTCAAATGGCACCCAACCATCTATTGATGCTCCACTTCAGTTTCCCTGTAGTAGATCTATCCTCTGCAGGAATTCGAGTAGGGGAAGATTAGAACGCCTGTCCCAAAGTTCTTGTAAGGCATACTTGTGTCCTGAAGGATACAATGAATAAGTGAAAAATTATATAAATATTTTTTATTCCATATTGATTATATAAATGTTGTTTTAATAATTATATATTATTTTGAACTTTATGCAGACATATATCCTAATTGGATAGTACCAAGATCTTGATGAGGGTCATCAAGAGTAGCATACAAGAACCATACATGACCTAGTTGGTATCATCCAAAGTCTTTGAGAGCACATGCTCAGAGAGTGGAAGATATATGTATGTTAATCTATTTATTTACAAAAAGTATGTTTATGTATTCGAAGTACTAACTTATTTCATTTTCTTTCATAGAGATATGTCCATTAGGATCCCCATATAAAGGTGATATGCTAAGGGCCTTCATACTAAAGTAGTTCACGGAATTGGCAACATGTATAGCCATGCCCAGAGGATAGGCATGAGACTAGATTAGATTAGTTAGCATACTAGGGATATGACAATTCAAAGATTTTCAGAAGAAGCCCATGCAGGCCAAGAAGAATTGAGCTTCTAAGATTAGAATATCCCTTTATGCTGAGGGAAGTATATCTATGGGCACCTGTCGAGCGAATAGTAAGTTTCGAAGCTTTCAATGATTAGTAAACATAGTAGACTTTCAAAATTTATGTTACATTGATATATTAATTATAATGCTTAGATGAGATGGGATATCGGGAAGGGTTGTTGTTGATGTTGATTAGATATCTTGTACTGGTGAATTTAAATAATGTATTGTTAGTTTTTGCTATTGTTGAGCTTATTGGCTTTTTTAGGTATAGACCAATTTTAAAGGAGACTTTGCGGAATTCTTTTCTTTTATTCATTATAATTTTATAATATGTATACATAACATACCTGATTTATTTGTTTTATGTATATAGGCTTGAGGGTTGAAGATGTCACTAATTGTGGAAGAAATATTTCACCTACCCACTAGATGTGACCGATAAGAGCTGGGTAGGTGATAAGGTGAGAAAAGCTAACGTAAGTTTCTAACATACTATAGATATTCATTATTCTTACATTATTAGCGCATCAAATTATTTAATTTTTATCTTATAGCAGAGATTCCAATAGGCCCTATCACTATCCCAGACTCAGCTAATGCGTGTTGGAAGTAATGTAGAGACCCAATAGTTTAGGCTAAGTTATAGACATAGTCTATTGGTGTCCCAAACAAGAAGGTATAGGTTTATGGGTTGAGCTATTAGCAGTTGCCCACCTACTACCATACATCTCCCATGGAGTCATCTAGGGTAGCATTAGCTTGTTAAAGGCCTAGGTGGAATAGATGTGGATTAGGGTTGTAGGGACGGAATACGATCTCTGGTCATCTTTGGGTAGGATGGAGAAGATGATTGTTGAAGTCCTTCAGCATGTTCCTCCATCCCATGCATAGCCTTAGCCTCATCATAGGCAGCAGCATCAACATTAGCATGGCACGAGCAAAAGCACTATGGTGATGATAATGACTACTTCAATTATGATGATGATGTTGTTGGACAATAAATAGATGGGATTTTTATATATTTTGTTTGTAATGACAATATTTTTTATGATAAATAGTTGTTAAATTATTTTTTAGAATTTGTATTCTTGATTTATATATTATTGTTCAATATTTTTAGTGAATTGAATATAAGATGAACAAGTTACATTTTTAATTAAATAAAATAAATAAAATTATTTAAAAAATTAAGGATTTGTGAGAAATTCTATTAGAAAAAATATTAATTAATAATTAAATAAAAATTCAAATGATCGAGAAAAGGTCCTATAATAAAGGTTGGCTTTCATCTATAATCTATCAGAAATCGAACAAAGAATTTCAAGATGCCTTAATCCGATGCAATAACATTTAGTACAAAAGTTTTTCCAATGGGAAAAAATCCATCAGAAGTCCGTTGAAAATTTTCTTCTCTGACAAATTTTAATAGATTCCGTTGGAATTTTCCATTGAAAATAGCAAAATTTTTGTAGTGAAATGAATATACTAAGAAATATAAAAATTAACATTGTAGACTATACAAATGAAATATTTATGTACACTAAGAACTTTACTTCTATTAATTGAGAATGAGTTCTCTATTATTGTAATGTTGAAAAACTAAAATGTTTTTATTTGAACAGTTTGATAATATAAAAACAAACTTGAAAGATTATAGAAGTTATGAAAAGTAATTTCTCATACTTATAATAAACTTTAAATCCATAAAATATTAGTATATTCTAAATATACGGTTTTTATTTAAAAATATTTTGCATATCCAGAACAGATATATCTCAAAATTTTAATTAAAAATTATTAATTAATCAACAACCAATGAAAAATTATTCATTTATCAAATTTTAAACACTTTTACCAAGAAAATAATTTGATATTCCATAAAAATAGGCGTGTTATTATTCTCGTAAAAATTGATAAGTTGTAAACTTATTCAACAAAAGATAACAATTAAAAGCTAATTATAGTTGTTAAGTTGTCTTCGATCTATGACATATATATTAAATATAAATTATTAAATTATGTATACTTAAAACTCTAAGTATAAATTATTAAAATATGAAACATTTATAAGTTATTGGAAGAGTATTTTATTTAGGGATAAATTTTACGTTTGTAATTACATATTCATAACTTTTATAACTAATTTATGTATTTTACTTTAATCCGTTGATAGATGAATGAAATACTTCTTATAAAAATATTATAATCGTAAGTAATAATCCAATTAATCATAATACACACAACAAGACACTTGCTGTCATATAATCGCAAAACTTATTTTTTTTAATGTGCACATAAAAAAGAAATAGGCAAATCAAATAACATTGATAAATTTAATGAATTCCATATAAAAATATATGATTTTTTTTTTCATTCATTCGCTAGGAAAGTTGGATTAGTATCAATTACTTAGTAAAATAATATACTTCAAAATGCAGTCTTTTAGGTACATTATTCAAATGTAAAGTATATATGGATAGTCTTTTTTTTTTTTCTCTTTTTTTTTCTATTTATCTAAAGAAATTAAAGAAAGTATGAGTCAAATAAAAATTCAATCACCAAATACCATTTGATTTTCAGACATATCTGATGAGATGAGACACCATCTATGATTATAAATATCTGATGAGATAAAAAATCAATAATTATGAATATTTGAAATTACCTTATGAGATATTTTTCTACAATTTGGGATAAACTTAATATGGAGTTTAGATAAAATAGATAAATTAGTCACATTAACATAAAATTGTAAGAATAATTTAAAAACTAATGAAACTTTTTTAATTTAATTAAAATTTTAAAATTGTAAAAATTTAAAAATAAGTCAAAATCATACAATTATGACAAAATACCATTGTGCTATATATAATAGTATAGATAGATATGTTGATTGGTTGACCGAATTAGTATTATTGAACATTCTAATACACCAAAATAAAAGAAAACATTAGAAATGCATATTTTTCGTTCATATACAGTAAAAAGATTTTAGAATGCGTTTGGTTAAAATTTATTTAAAAAAATATTAATTAGAAAGTCTAATATTCTATACAATATATATCTTTAGAGCTTATAAAATAATATCTGGTTGAGCACATAGCATTCTCATAATACTATATAATATATTTGAGAGTTTATAAGATATATATATATATATATTTTTTAAAAAAAGATCTTTGAAGTTCTTAAAATAAGATGATCTTTTAGAAAAAAACTAAGAAAACCTTTTTTAGATTTTGATGAATTATTTTAATTTTAATTATATTAATCATAGAATTACCATTATTATTATTATTATTATTATTATTATTATTATTATTATTATTGTTGTTGTTGTTGTTGTTGTTGTTGTTGTTGTTGTTGTTTATAAGTTTTGAAAGTTTTATTTATCTTAAAAGCCAATATCTTATTCTTGAAATAAGTTTTGACATAGAAGCATACATAAACTTAGTCGAACACCCTATACGATATCAAATTTTATTCTAATAAGGTTAACATTTTCAAAATATTTGAACTGATATTCAACAATATTAATGGAGTGGTTATTCCTTAAGGCCTTATGATGTTTTAAATTTTCAAATAATATTTATCAATAGAGTTTACTTTGTTAACAACAGCCACTTGTTTCACTTCATGCTAAGACATCATTCTCTTCAAAAAGTCTCTGAAATAGAATTCTCTTCAAAAAATCTCTACAAAAGGTGAGGGTGTTGCAATATCTCTTATTGGTCGAGGAATTGCTGCAAAATCTTCATATGAATCGGGCTCTTTTACTCTTCCATTCTCTTTCTTCTATTCAACTTTTCATAATGTCAATCAGAAAGGTAAGCCATGTTCCCCTAAGCCTAGAGTAGATTTTAGCTGTATAAATAAAGTCTAAGATGCTATTCTTTTGTTTCGTGAAATGCTGAGGATACAGCCAAAGCCATCAGTTGTTGCTTTCACAAAATTGATGAAAACTATTATTCAAAATGAAACTCTACTTTGTTGCCCTTTCTGTGTTCTATGAAATGCGTGAATTGGTCATCTTAGGTAATTAGTACCGCAATTAATTGCTATTGCCTTCTTAATTGAGTAGATTTTGGGTTTACTATCTTGGGTAGCTTCATAAACCTGGTGTGATGACCTTTAACACTCATAAAAGGGCTCCTTTTAGATGTTAAGGTTGCTAAGTCAAAAAAATTATAAAAAAAGTTGTTCACTTTGAAACATTGTGAGCCTAATGAAGTTATGATGCTGCCAGCTCTTATCTAAGATGATTAGGCATTTCACCTGACCTTGTCACATGTAATTCAATGATTTAGGAGTTCTATAATTCTGAAAGATTGAAAGATGCAAATACTTTTTAATTGAAAATGGTGGATCACAAGCTATGTCTAGATGTAATTACTTTTAGTGTATTGGTGGACACAATTTGCAAGGAAGAAATGGTGAAAGAGGCTAGCAATTTTGTGAAAAGTATGATGCGAAGAAATATTTGAAAGTAGGAGTAGGCTTAGGATCCAAAATATAAAATCATAAATAGGAAAAATATAACCAAACTACTCCACTTCAAGGATCTTATTCATGCTCAAAATAATGATTTAGTTGCAAAAAATTTGCCTTTTCAAGGTGAACACAAAGACAAGAGGAAGATCACTCCAAAGAACTCTTCGATGGAATATCTATACGCAGCAAAAGACACCAATGGTTGAACCCCTTCCACAACTCCAAATTTGTCAAAATTGGCAGGTAACTCCATCACAAATCCAGCTAGATGCTGCCAAAATTTCGTTCCAATCAGAAGCTCCTACGTCTTCCAAATCTGCCACTGAAACTGCTAGACAACAATGTTTCACCAAAGAACTCTTAATCCCCCAAGTGTTGGACCTCTAATGACAAAGTCCACACACCTTAGGCAAGCACTAGATCAACCTAACTTGAGCTAGAACAAGTGAGGAACAAGGTGATATGAGGTGTTTTCGAGGTGTGTCTGTCTGTGTGTGTGTGTGTGTGTGTGTGTGAGAGAGAGAGAGAGAGAGAGATAGAGAGAGAGAGAGAGAATTTAGTGTGAATCTTCAACACATAAAATCACACTTTTGGAGGGAAATGATGAATGCTCTAAATTAGCCATCACATGGCCGGCCAAGGTGTATTTATAGAGAGGAGAAAGGATGCAAGTTGGCATCACTCCCCCATGCTTAGTTAGCCAACTTGCCAACTTGCATGTAAATTTAAATTTCACATGCATTTGCATTTAGTTAGCATCTACATTTCATCTAATGAAAGGAAATGCAAATTAACTCCAATTTAAATTCAAATGAACTCTTTAATTTGATTTCCTCCAAAATCAAATTCTCATTAATAATTTAAATTAACTCTTTAAAGTAATTAATTTGACTTAACTCCTTAAGTCAATTAACTTAACTCTTTAAGTTAATTAGTGTTAATTTAACTCCTGAAGTTAGCTTGACATATTCATTGTCACATGGCTCCAATTAAATTAACTCCTTAATTTAATTGGTCTAATTTAACTCCTTAAATTATATTGATTAATTTAACACTTAAATTGGTGAAGCCAAGATGACAACTTAAATTGTCAAAAGTCATCTCCCTTAAAACACGCCCAAGGTGAATTTTTCTAACCCCTTACAAAATTCCTCTTATCAAATAAGTGCTTCCTGTACGCTTTTATGTGTGACCTATTTGGTTCATCCATTCATTGGACATACGCTCACAACTCATTGTGATATTTTGAATATTGGAATATTCTCATTAGTTTAAACTCCTTTAAACTAGTAATTATTTTGATTAATCTCTATTAATCGAAGAGTACCCAATCTCCATGGTCGATGTCTAGCTACAAGCCCATGGGCCCAACTAATTGGATCAATGAATTATGTCTCGATGAACCATTCTAGCTCTACGCTTACCATGCAAATATGATCCTTCCATCTCCTATCTCACAAAAGAGGCCTAGGACAAGCTATTTTTTGACTCCCTAATAGCCTCGATAATTGTGTTTCTACATCCAATGTTTGATTCCCCTTTATGACCTCAACTTTGGAAAACTTCTTTTTCAAATTGTCATATTACCTTGCGCAAGGATTTCTTGGAATCAATCATCATAAAATACATAAGAGATGCACTCGTCCTTCACAACAACAAGGAAATGGATCCCATCTTGGATCTCACAAACCTCCATGCTTAAGTATCACATGCCCAATCTCAACCCTAGATGACCCGCTACGTGGTCAGAGAAGAGTCAAAGCATAAGGACATAAATACAAGATTACCATGCATCCTCAAGTCTAAGGACTAATTATATGCACTAGCATAAGATGGAGACCTTGACATTACCGACTTCCCACTTTGGCTATCTAGTGGATTCTCCAGGCACGTCTTCAATGAACTTGTTCTCTAACAAGAACCCACTAACTACATCTATGTCTAGCATAGATTGCTCATGAAACAGAGCAATATCCAACTCCTTGGAATATGCATCGTTAGTGCAAGTCTATCCAAATCTTAGATGCCCTTTCTTTTAAGATTCTATGACTTGGAATATTTAATATCATGACCATAGAGACTTATTTTATGATCACCATCTTATGTGCGACAAGTCCCATTATTTTGTGTGATTTAGGGGCTTCAACCAAATGTGAGTGAAGTATAATAAGCATAAGATGAAGATGGCCATTTAATAAGAATATCATTCTATCAAGATTATATCACAAGTGAAATAGTTTTTACATGTCAATCTAATCGGCTGCGGGGCATTATTCCAATAATGTTTGTCCCGATATTGTTAAGTCCAATGCAGTACTGATAGATGGTATTATTAGCAAGCCCAAATGGGTAAAACAAGAAGCATATTTGGTTCCCTGGATGAAAGAGGCATTAATCCTTCTACTGTATGCTATGTCAGCTTGACCAATGGATATTGCAAAAAGGGAAAGGTGGATGAAGCCTGGCATATTTTTTTTGGAAGTCCATTATAAAAATTTAGAACACACAACTGCTATTTATAACACCTTGATAAATGGATTATTTCATAAAGGCAAATCTGCAGAAGACTGGAAGCTTTTCAATAAAATGGAAACTCAACAAGTAATACTTGAGTTACACACTAATAATGTTGGACTATTTGTGTAGGAATCAGTAGATCGCTGATGCATTCTCAATTCTACACAAGGAAGACAAAGGTGTTCCACCTAATATAACCACATGGGATCTTCATTGACGGATTGTGCAAAGGTAAAAAACTTGATAGTGCTAGAAATCTTTTCAATTAACTTCCAACCAAGGGTGTGCAAAATAGTGTTCAAATATGTTAAAGATTCACTTTGTCATGAAGGACGTGCAAAGGAAGCAAAATCATTACTTCTAAAAATGGAAAAAAGTGGTTGTCCCGCAGTGTGACATACAATGCTTTTATCTGGGCATTGGTTAGAAAAAATGAGTTTTACAAGGCAATCCCACTTATTTTGTCATGGTGCCCATTTTATATGATAACATATGTCCTTAACATGTTTATGACTAGGTTGGCACTGTACTGCTAAAGGTTTTGTAGGTGTACAAAATTTTCTCTTATGCTTTTGAGCCACAACAAAATAATATATATAAAAAATATCATAAAAAGCTTCTTGGTTGTTTCATGTCATCTTTCACATAGAAACTCATGATGTTACGTGCAGTATAATCTCCGTAAACTAAACTAATCACTAACCAGAAGGCATATGACTACGTGGTAATGGTTCATCTGATATGCAGTATAACTTTTACTTTCCAGTAAAAGTACACTTTCAGAATCGTATTTTCTTCTTCATTATTTTGTTAAGTTGTTGGCTACATCTTTATTTTTCTTACAGTTACTATGTTGTCTTTTTTAAGTGAATCGCTTGATGTTCATGTGACTCTTTCTAAAATTTAAATTGTCATTATTGTGTGTAAACAATTGACTCACTAAAGATATGATGCTACAAGAGGAGATATAATATCTTGTAATTAGAGGATACACAATGTCCACAAAGAAGACATAATCAAAAGAACAAACATTATTGCTGATAAAGATTTTTAGGAAATTTGTGAAGCATCATATCCCTAGTGCTAATTGATGTGCAATCATTAGACCTAACAAGCCACCTAAGCCCAATAGAGTCCAAAAGGCCTGAGTCAGTTTAAGCTCAAGAACACTATAAGAGGTGTATCGTGATTACATTCTCTTAGTTCCATACCTATAAATGCCTCATTCCATTATTCATTATGATCAACATGTTATGGCTTATTTTGTAACAATAGAGGTAGGAACATTTAACTTCATTGCACCAATATGTCCACTGCCTCAGAAGAAGTGCCACACTAGCAGGATTCATTGAGTGACCTGTGAAGAGGGAAAGGGCACAATAGCCCTTGTGAAAAAAATAGGCTGCGCACCCCTTGTACTTTTAAAAATATAGCAATTTTTACCCCTTCTGTCTTGCAGTAGACTGCATGTGCACCTAGTTAATTTGTTTTTTTTTTTGCTAGTAAAATGTCAATTTTGCCTTCCTTTGGCAATGTATAGAAACACCCAAATAGTGTTTTTTTCCTTCTTATTGTCCTTCCCTTGTGTTCTTGCTAATTTGTTTTCTTCACTTCTTTGGAATATGCCTTCTTGTCATTATTAAATAAATTTAATTATTTAAAGTAAATTATTCTATTACATACTACTTCTAGATATATTTACTATTTAACATTATTGAATATTATGAGTATTATAAACATACTTTTTGATTAATAATAGAATTACTAATGACCTTTCACATTAGACACTATTTTCAACTTACATATTTATTTTTCACAATAAGTTCAATGGGTTCTAAAGTAAAATTTCAATTGCATTTGATAAGCGTGGGTTAATGACAAATCAAATCAAAATTATTTTATTATCCTTTCAAATTAAATGGTTTAGATCATTAGAGTTTTGTTTATTTAGTGGCTAGTCGATGAGTTAAATTTTTTTGAAATGCATCATTCTGTGTTTTGCTATATTTGAAATAATTCAAATATATAATAAATATGAAGATAACATACATAAATATTAGCACTAAAAAATTGTCCGTATTTGATAATTACAATTTTAGAATATTTTAATTAAATTTAATTATTTGGATGTCAATGTATATAAAGATATGTGGAAAAAATTATTATTATCATTTAACAATATCTATGTATTTGATATATTTGCAATACATCTGATATTAGCAATATGTAATGAATATTATATCTAATAACATAATAGGTACAATATTAGTGTATACTACATTTATAGATACATTTTTATATACAACTAGAAATAAGAATAACAATCAATATGTAATATTTAATTTAAGTTTGGAATACTATAAATTATCATAAAATTTCAAATATAAATTGTTATACAATATATGACTTTCTTCTTTAAGAAATATTGTTTTATGTATATGTAGGTAATTATCTAATATTAAATTACACATTATAGTTCATTAGTATTTTAGCACTAATTATTAATAATAATAATGGCAAATAAGTCTATCAATTATAAAGTCAGCAAATAATAATTTTATATTTATTAACTTTGCCCTTCATATATCTACCTTGACTATTCAATTCTCTCTCAATGTTTACAAATTTTTAAAATTACCAGTTTCCCAGATTCTTTAATGATACATATAATGAATTTTGTATTAAAAAAATCTAAAATTTGTGTAAAATTTATCAAATCATTGTTTCTAAAGTTTAATTAATGATAATCACAAAACATGAAAATGTAACATAAAAAGTGTGAGAGTACTACTTAACTTAATTAGCAAAGAAGATATTAATATATTAAGCTATAATTAAATTAGCAAGATTCGCATTATATTAAGTGTTATGTTACGTTGTTAACAAAAAATTAAAATGTGACATAAAAAGTGTGAGAGTATTGCTTAACTTAATTAGCAAATAAGATATTAATATATTAAGCTATAATTAAATTAGCAAGATTAGCATTATATTAAGTGTTATGCTTGAAAGAAGGTGTAAGTGAAGGATCCAATTAGAAATAATTAAAAACTGAAATCAAACTTGATTATACCTCCTCAAGGATCTAATTCATGCTATTAAAGTGGATTAAGGTTAGAAAATTACCTAGGAACCAAATTCCAACCAAAGAGATAAATACTTACTTGAACTCCTTCAAAGCAGTCTCCCCAAGCGCAGCAGCTTGTAGGCAACCTTTGCCCAACCAAATCACCTCGGAATCAGCTAAAGTTTGGACAAGAGATCACCAACACCATGATGAACCTTCAGTGAAAATTTCAGCCCAATCAGAAAATTTGAAGTCACTCTTTTTGCCCAAACAGAGGATCTCCAAAAGGCAACCAAACCAAGTGTTTTGCCTCTAATGACAAGATCCACACACTAATGGATAATCCAAATCTCTTCTTTGTTAGCTGGAAAACAAAGAAGAGATTGAGGTATGGCGAAGCTGAATTTTAGAGGTAGGAGATGAAGAAAAATGTGAAGTTTCAACACATAAGGCAACATATGCAAAATTGGAGGGAAAGAGAGAATTTAACAATTAGATCTAAAATGCTTGTGTATTACATGTGATGGCCAGCCACACCTTCTATATCTACATATAGATGGAGGGAAGGTGTGATGCCAAGGTGGCATCACACCATCCTCGAGGTTGGTGCCAACTTACTTGCCAACTTGCAAGCAAGTTCCATGTGAATTTAATGTGCATTTGAATTTCTTTTGGAATCTTCATTTCATCTCATGAAATGTCATCCAAATAAATTCTAATGCACCCCTCCAAAATTAATTCTTCATTTTAATTAAATTAAACACTTTAACTTAACTTTTAATTCAATTAGCTTAACTTTTTAAGCTAGTTATTATTAATTTAACTCCCCAAGTTAACTTGGCCATTTGATAGTCAAGTGGCACCAATTAAATTAACTCCTTAATTTAATTGATCTAATTTAACTCCTTAAATTATTTAGATCAATTTAACAATTAAATTGATTAAGCCAAAATGACCAACATTTTAGTCAACTGTCTCCCTCCAAAAATTAGTCGAGGTGGAATTTTTTTAACTCTTAGAAAATTCCCTTTCATCAAGTAGGATTTTCAATTGGCCTTTGTATGTGACCAATTAGGTTCTACCATTCATTGGACATGGGTTCACAACTCTTATGATTTATAGAATATCGAAATATTGACATTAGTTTAAACTCTTTTAAACTAATGACATATTTCAACTAATCTCATTAATTGAAGAGAACCCATGTCAACCTCAAGCTCATGGAGCCCAACTAATTGGCTGAAATGAATGCTTTTGGAGAACTATTACGTTTACCATGCAAATATGGTCCATCCATACTCTATCTCCCGAAAGAGGCCAGCTCCCTAATAACCTCGATACTATGTTTCTATTCTCAATGTTCGATTCCAGTTTATAACCTCATCTTTGGAAAACTCCTTTTCCAAATTGTCATACTGCCTTGTGCAAGGACTCCTTGGAATCGATCAATGTAGAATAATTAGAAGATGCACTCACCCTTCACAACAACGAGCAGTTGGATACCATCTTGGATCTTACACACCTCCATGTCAAGTAGCTCATACCCAAACTCAACCTGAAACACCCGCAAACTGGTCAAGGAAGAGTCAAGGCATGAGGATCTAAACACAAGGTTACCATAGATCCTCAGGTCAAATGACTAATTATATGCACTAGCGTAAGCTGGAAAACTTGCCACTACGGCTATCTAGTGTATTCTCCGAGCGGACCTTCAGTGAACTTGTTCTCTAACAAGCACCCACTAACATGCAACCATATCTCATATGGATTGCTCATGAGATGGAGCAATATCCAACCCTTGGATTTATGCATCGTTAATGGAAGTCTATTCGGATCTTAGATGTACTGTCTCATAAGATCCCTCGAATTGGAAAATTTAAGATCATGATCATGTATGACTTATTTCATGATCACCACCTAATATATGACCAAGTATCGTAATCTTATGTGATCTAAGGGCCTCAATCAAATGCCAGTGAAGTAAAATAAACATAAGATAAAGATGGCCATTTATAATGAATATCATTCAATCAAGATTGTATCACAAGTGAAATAGTTTACATGCCAATCTAATTGGCTACGGAGAACTATTCCAACAATGTTACATTGTTAATTTTTATCATCATTATTTACATTTCAGAAGAAAAAAAATAGTTTTATTTCATTTACTCAAATATTTAGTTTCTTTTGGAATATAAAATCTCATAACATATACATATATATACATCATTGAAGAATTGGAGAACAAAAATAATAAATTTAAACTACTATTGCAATACTGAGGAAAAAGTGAAGAGTTAAGATTTTGGATATATAAAGGAAGTATATCAATATAATGTTACTTTATACTGACTTTCTAATTGCTATATGGAGAAAGTTCATTGGTATAACCATTGGCAAGCTCAATAGATTCTCTAAAGATTTTTGTTCTATAACTTTGAGGCATGTGACTTGGACATAATGAAAAAATACATATTCCCACTATTCTATGCAATTTAGAAAGAATTTTCCTCCGGCATTTTTTGATTGTATGGAGCATTTGCCTATTCATTTGATAGAAGAGACACAAAATGGATGGTTAGTATAATATCAGTTGATGTGTCCTTTTGAAAAACAAAATAGTGTGTTTACTCATAAGGTATTTCAATATTGTCATTATTAAACTAATGTGTCATTTTTATTAAACATAGGTAGCTTGGAAAATTGAAAAACTAGTCAAGGAAAAGGCACAAGTAGAGAGGTCAATTTGTGAATGTGTTTATATGCCAAAAAACATTCGGTTTATGTTCATTTTACTTCCAATGGCATGTGCAAAGCTTGAGGACAAGAGTTGGCCAAAATGATGATGGTGGCAAATTAAGGTAATTCAATTCTACCAACTTTATCTATTTTCAATCAACCTAGCCATGGTTCTTGTGCCTATACATCTGACTATAGTTGAGCTTAGAGCTTAACTAAGTCAAAGAATAAGAATTCAAGCATTGTGGTATCAAATCTTATTTTTTTATCTCTAATATGTTTTTAACTATGTAAATGTAATTATATATTTTATAGAATTCATTGGCATCACTGGTGAAGATGGAAACCCTAGGATGGAACATGAATTTACTAATTAATTTAACTAGATTTGAAATTAATTTATGCATGCAACAATATGACGATTGGTACTGCATAACATCTACCTTTCCTAACAATTTATGTAATGACAAATTCATGACTCAAGCAATGTAATTATGAATTCATTCTTGCATGGCTCAACTTAGGGTACTAGCAAAATAGTTATGACATGGCCGAAATATTTTTCAAACAGATATAAATCTCATACCTATGGTTGGAGTATGGTCAAAAAACTTAATGAAAAATAAGCTTTGGGCTAAGGGAATTAATATGATTGATGGTGAAGAAGAATATTATGGAATATTAAAAGAGGTTGCGGAGTTAGAATAATTTGTCAATCCTGTCAAGAAGTTAGTTTTATTCCATTTTAAACTCCTATGAGAGAAACCCGTATAACGCATCCGGAGTATAAAATTTTTGAAGTTAGACAAATGGGTACGTGTAAGAAGTATTATTCATTCATCATTGCACAACAAGATAGAGTGTTATAATAACAAAGGGAAAGAGATAAAGTGGAAATTGGGGATTCACATTACAAAAAACTAGGGTATCAACTATAGCAAATCCGTAGTTGATGTTAAAAATTCATAGCTTTGGTTACGAAATTGTCCTAGTCAATTTCGAAGTTGATGCTCTTGTAGCTAACCTTTGCTACGATAAATCTATAGCTGATGATCATTCTTTCTTATAAATATATTAATCTTTCTATAGATGATGTATAAGTAATCTGTTATACTTCAAACATATAATGTTATGAATTGATGATTCATAATTTTTGTTGATTATAACTAAAAAAAGTTACATTTGCTAACAAAATTCATTGCTATAATTTGTAGCTAGAGTTACAAAATTAATTTTGTAGCAACTTTTTTGTAGCAGATGCTTAGTTTTTTGGCAATGTCATAAAAAGTGCATATCGGAATAATATGACATTACAAGTTGATATAGTAACTTTTAATGAATTATTTGAGGGTCTAATATGCGAACTCATCTTCTAAAGGATGTGATGAGTCAAATGTACAATATGTTGATCATATTTGTAGTGATCATGATAATGAAGAGGTAGAACTTAATGATGATGAAGATTAATATGATGAAGTAGATGAGATTAATGAACATGACAACTCTTACAAAGAATTCAATACTACATTGTTGCTATAATGCTTTTTTTCCCTTTCTATGTAATGTGAATTATATAAAATTTAGTTTGTTGTTATTAACTATTCCCATTGCAAATAATTTTATTATAACATTGTTGCCAATATATTAATTTCTATCTTTTTAATTTTTATAGATAGTCGATCTATTAGGTAATTGAGCCCATCTTACTTGCCAAGGTAAGGGCACCTACTGAGATAGGTCTATTAATCGAGATTGGGTCACCTCTAAACTCCATCACTTAATGAGAGCCCTTCATACCCATGATTTGTCGTACCACTCTTCCTATCTACATATAGGGCTATTTATGACTATTCGTAGTACACATCCTCCTTACCTACCACATTTATCCGTATCATCCTCTTCATTTTCATCACCTCCGACCTCATTTGCCATTGTGAGCCACCTCTCATCACACATAACAGTATTTCTCTTCACACCCACCTTCCTCATCATCTGCATATTTGTCCTCACCATCTTCATCACTAGTGGGATCTAAGCCATTGATTGTTGCGCCCATTTGCTCATTCAACATTGCAACGGATGTATCTAAAGGCCAAAGTTTGGGGAAGGGGTGATCAACATACTTACTCCAAGGTTTTGTTAAGGTATACTTGTGTCTTGAGAAATGTTATAGGTATGTGAATTATTGTAGTATAAATTTGAAAATATATATATTCTAATAAGAAGTATTATTAATTATACCTCTAGAACTACTTGAGTTTCATTAAGGCTAAGCCGCAAAGCCAGGGGATCTAGAATTTAAGATTATATAACTAATAGCGAGCTTTTTTCTTTTAAAAGAATGAATATATATGATATCGGATATCAAGAATAGTGGATCAATTATACTTGGTTTTGAATTTTCTTTGGTATTTTGAGTTGTTGTTTTTTCTGAAATTTAAGATACGATTTATTTGGGGTACGATAAGTACTAAGAGATCTTAATAAAAAGTATATATTGGATATAATTTGAATTTTTTTTTGGAGCTTATTAGAGATCCTATTTTAGATACTTGCATTTATTTTACTTGCAATTTGTAGGATAGATTTTAATTGTAATAATTCCTTTAAAGACTGCTTAGTGATAGTTGAAGATGTGGAATTTATTTACTTGCCACATAGATGATGCTAATTAGTTGATGGAAGATTCAGGGATTGAATTTCAAGTAATGATTAAATTAGCTATTGCAGATATCATTTTAGGATCGCACATGAATTAGATTTACGAATTAATCTTGCAATAAAGGTTATTTGATTGACATACTATTAGGTTGTAACTATATGAAATATTCATTTTTGGGAATTAATAATACTGTATGACTCTTAAATTTTGATTCTCTTTTTATGGCTAGAGAAGACATTGAACCTGATGTTGTAGACGAAGATGTTTGGAATGGCCTTAGAGAACATGGATATGATGTCGCATATGATTCATGTGATGAAGAAGAGAAAATATTGAATCAATATTTCAATGAAGATGAAGACAATACTCATACTTCCTTATGAAAAGTAAGCTACAAAACACAACCATTTAATTTACCATAACATAGGTTCAAATATTATGCATTCAATAGAATAATTTACATAAGTATTTCTCAACATAGTTTGCATTCACTTTATTGCTTGAATTTTAATTGAATCTTGTTCTGCAATATATACGTATATGTATTTTAAAAAATAGGGTGAAGATGTATTGACGACTCAAAAAAGGATTACAATGTCCATAGTTTGTGTCAAATTGAAAGGGGAAGCTCTTACTTCCCTTACATCATCACAAAGGCAAAAGGATAAAAAACTCCGAATCGACCCATTATACACAAGTAAAATTGAGGCTTGTGACAAAAAAAAAAGAAAAAAGAAAAAAAAATCCGGCCTACGATCAACCTATAAATCTTCTATATGCTAAACAACATGGGCCCAAAATCTGTTGTTTCAAATCACTAGCATTCCGAGAGTTTCCATCCCCAATAAGAGTTGTGATAGTATAGAATTTGAATTACTAGTCTAACCTTTCAGGATGAGAATCATTAAATTGTTGGCAAGGATACAACAACAAAGTGAAACCTAGCAGAAATTGCCTTGGAAATGAATCTTACACTGATTTGAAATATAATATGTATCATTCATAGTTAAAAGTCCAGATTTTGTTCCCTAACACAGATATCTTGAAAAAGCCATGAGTAATTAACTGCAACAGAATCCAGGGCACAAATACATGAGCAAAACCAAGAAGTAAATCATTCATGAAAATTGGAAGTAAGGCCAGTCTAGTTCCTCCATGCTCGGTCTATTCATGGTATATACTTGTTGTCAAATGCTATTAAATTGTCATGTCATGCATGTTATATACTTGTTGTAAAATGCTATTAGATTGCACATCTTACTTTATAAAACTCATTTCATACTGAACAAGAAAGTTATTCAATTATTAAGGTAAATAAGTTGCCCTGCATAAGAATAAATGCATTGAAAGTATTCAATATTTCTTAATTGTAAGGTGCAAGCACTCAATAGAATTTCAGCCTTCTTACATTTTCAGTTTTGTTTGAATATTTTTGGTGGAATGCTTGTCTCGTTCTAGTTAGTTTCATTAATATTATTATTGAAATGATTAATTTATTTAGGTTTTGTTTTGTAGTGAACATGCTGCCTAAGGCAATTGTGTTGCATCATCTAATGACTAAGGATGCTCCATAAAAGATGAATAAAACCACTCAATATCCACCAACCACAAAAATTGTTAATCCCACATCTCAACACAAATCTTCACATAGGACAAGAAATTAACTTTCAACTTTTGATGTGCCTACAACTAAGAGTACCACCAGTATAAGTAGGATGTTGTTTCCTCTATCTAAAAGCCTACAACAACTGCAGATCATTCCACATCTCTACTTCTAAGTATGAGTTAGGCTTCTCCATCTATAAACCGACAAGAATCTTCTCTAGCTGCCATTTGGACTAAGACTATTGCTACACAACACCAAGTAACTCCATGTGAATGTTGCAGCTAATCTGCAAGTATCTCCAGGTGTTTCGAATCCTCATAACATGCCAGTACCATCAATAGATACACCATTGATTTCTCCATCACCAGCTACTCAACCATAATACGAGACTCATTCTTGGGAAACTTTATTCCCTAAAGAGGGTATTGGTGAGATTGATATATTTTTACTGTTTTTATATCTGTATATTGGCAAATAAAACATAGGTTCCACGAAAAAAGAAGTAGTGCTGCAAGCACAGGGAAGGCAATAGAGAAAGAAATTGCTAAAAATGTAAGTGTTAATACCTTTAATATCTCATGTGCATTCTTTCAATGCGTTCACTAAATTTTTCCTACTTATGATTTTATCAAGGGGCAAAGTGTTGGAAATTGAATTTCCTGAGGGCTTAAAGACGCCGATCAAGTATGTTTCCCATTTGTCTAATGGGATTGGTATTATTGTTCGGTAGTCCTCAACTTGATTGGAAAACATCATGGAAAAAGTTTTAGAAAATAATAAACTGTCTGTGTAAGTTGGACTAGATGTAAGTTCATCACCTATTTAATAAAATTTTAAGTTTTCCATTTATTACACACACATGGACATTCATTATCTTAGTGATTGATTTATTACTAATTTAACATATTCCTAGCAATGGTTTTCAATCAAAGGATGGCAGATTGATCCTGTAGTCATAATGTATGTAGACGACAACCATTATAAAGGAAGATTAAGTGAGATATATAGGAAAATGGTTCAAAGTGGTGTGGATCCAAAGAGTAAGGTACCTTTTGATTGGATTCCACAAGATAAATGATTGGGATTATGTGATGTTTGCGGAGATGCTAAGTTTCAGATATTTGGTTGCATAATAACTAATATTGGTAACACTAGTGTATTTATTTGTTGCTCGCTGATGAAGAACAACCAAAATTTTGTTGTTTTCTTTTATTAGATGCTGATGTATTTCATTTTCATAAGTAGATGGAATAAATGCCTAAATTCTAAATGTTGGTTTGGTTTTTTTTGGTCGTTTGATGTAATTCTTTTGTTGCAAATTTTTGTTATTTTGCTTTTGTTAGATGCTTATGTATTTCATTTTTTACAGACAGATGGGATGAATGCTAGTATTCTAAATGTTAGTTTAGTTTTGTTGGTTGTTTGATGTAATTATTTGTTGCAAATTTTTATTATTTTTCTTTGATTAGATTTTGATGCATTTTATTTTTGTAAGCAGATAGGACAAATGTTGGGATTTAAAATGTTGGATCAATTTTGTTGCTTATTTCATGTAATTATTTGTTGCAGGTGATTGAGATCAATTTAAGCCCCTATTTCAGCTTGAAAGTAATCTTAGTTTAGCTTGAAACTAAGTTAAAATTCTGACCAGTTTCACCTCAATTTCAGGCTAAAATTGAGGTGTACGTCAAGGTGAAATTGACCTGAAAAGAGCCACATTTTTAGCTCAGTTTCAAGCTAAAAATAAGGGCAGTTTTGATGGAAATTTTTAGCTAAAACTAACCTAAGTGTGGTTAGTTTTAGCTTAATTAGTTTTAGCTTGAAATTGATATTCATTTTTCAATTTCAAGCTTAAATTACCCTAAGTTCGGGCTTTAAACTAAGGTACAATTTCAAATGTACCAAATTGAAATTGACATAAGTTTGTTTTTCTACATCTTCACATTATTATATGTAAATGTAGGAAAGGTCAAAGATCAATGCAGGAAATAGAGCACATATGCCATACTCTCATACATCCAGTTCTAAATCATTCTCTATACGATTAATGGAAATGGTAATATATCATTTTAAATTTATTTTATCTATATTCTCTTGTAATTATAAAAAGTTGTATACTAGAACTTCTAGTTTTAATTGCAAAGGAAAATCAAAGTGTAGCAGACAATTTTGGAGTCACTCATATGAAGAAAGGTATTGGAGAGTATATGAATGCTACAACTGCAAACAATTATGTGAGTTCATATTCTTTAATAAAATGTACCTTATATCTAAGTATGTACTTATATATATATATATATATATGTTCGTGACAGGATGAAATGAAAAGGAGGAGGGATGAAGCACTAGAAGGACTTGAGCAAATTTATGAAAAAGACATTATTAAGGAGTCATTAGGCCACACAACAAGAAATGAGAGAGGCAGGGCTATGCAGTTTAGCCATCTAAAGGTAGCAAGAAATTAGACTTCAAGCTATACAACTTGAGGCAGTAAAGGAGAAGTTGAGCAATGCTGAAAAGAATTTATAAGGTGTAATGGATCTCACTAAAAAAAATCCAAAGCTATGATGAGCGATGAAAGAGCTATGAAGAGTAATGCCAAAAGCAAGGTACAGAAATAGCAAGCCTTAAAAATGGTCAGACTAAGCAAAAGCAACTAATAGTGTTATTGTGAGACAAACTTACTTGAATGTAAGTATGTGCTTATGATACAATATGATTTTACTTGAATTTTTTTACATATGTGGAATTTTGTGATATATGATATTCAAAACTAAGATCAAGAAATTTAGAGTTATGAACATTAAAGCCTCGTATTGTTGTTTTATTTGATTGTTTATCAACTATCATGTGTAGAATAATTAGTTGAACTAAGTTAAATTATAAGAATTATAATTTCTAGAATTTTATAGTGTTTTATTCCAACATGTAAGTTCATATCTTATACATGCACACATTCAATCTTTTCATATATGTAAATAATTGGGAGAACTTTTAGTTTGGAGATTATTGTGGGCTTTTCCAATTAAATTCATGTTAGTGGAAAAGAACATGATATGTGATACATATTGTTTGAACTCGTTTGGTAATACAGTTAAAAAATTAAATGAAATATATTGTTCTATTCAACATTATCTTCTATAATATTTTGTGCAATTTGTGTTTGATAAGAGATGGTATCATAAAAATATTTTATTGCAACTTCTTCTCATGAACGTGCTATTGTTTTGTGAAATTTTTGATGTTATGTTAAACCTTTGTTTTGTCTATATACCAACTTGTCCAATCTAAGAAAAGATAGATGTGTAGTGACTACTTAAACATATGTAATATTTAATTTGATATTCTTCATGTTCACAGTGTGTTGTCGTGTCATTTTTTTTAGATTGTCAGAAGCAACCATTTCTTTGATGATGTTGATGAGAATTAAGGAACATGTTTTGAAGATCTCTTTTGTTAATTGAGCGATTACACTCTTTGAAAACTTGATACTTTTGTTGATTGGTGTACCTATTTAGTTATCATGGCTTTGGGTGGCAGTTTGAATTTGGAATTGATGTTTTGAAATTATATTTATGTCTATGGATAGACGGATGTGGTTGGTGTTATGTCTATGGATGGATGGATGCACTTACTCTTTTGTTTATTGAAAGAATGACTATTAATTATTTATATTTAGAATGTTGGTATACTTGAAATTTCAACTTCTTCAGCAATTTCATATCCAAGTTGAGCTACTGAATAGGAAAAAATAAACACTTTTTTTGTAATAAAAGTAGTATTGTTACAAAAATGATTTATTAATAATGAAATTTATTTGTCACTTTTTTTAATTGTAACAAACTAATTTGATATATCTATAACGAATTATTTTACTTATCCTTAATGAACTATTTACTAATTCCTAACAAATAATTATTTACTCTTGATCAAGAAATTAATTATTTGTAACAAATACATTTCTTATTTGTAACAAAATATTGTAACCTTATATAAGTTAGAGGTAACAAAACATTTAGTTATATATACTAGAGGTAACAAAACTCTGTCTCTTTTGTAACGAAATTGTTAGTTATGTATTCATTAGTAACGAGATGCTTATTTTCAAATTAAAATATTATTTAACTAGTTGTAACCAAATGTTTTGCTACATAAATAATTTGTAACGATACTAAATTAAATAAATAATATGATTGTAATATGCATTAGTAACAGACAAATAAAACACGGCAAAACTACCAATGCTTTGGTAACTAAATATTTCATTACGCTATAGAAATCTATTGTAACTAGCACTATATTGTTACTAGTTCCACATTTATGGTAACGGCGAATTTCATCGCCATAAAGCGATCATTTGTAACAAACCAAAAAGTTTGTTACAAGTTACACTTAGCGATGAGCTTTAACACACAAAACTTCAGTAACAAAATTTCATTACTAATAACCTAATGTAATGATTTTTTACATTAATGTAACAAAATTCGTCATTACTAAACATGTAATTTACTGTAGAAATAATACACAAGAAAAGAGACATAAGAAAAAGCATGTGTTTTTTGAAGTAAAACAAAATAGCCAACTTTCAACAGCGAGACAATTTTAAGAAGACGTTCATATACTATTAACGTTTCACATTAAATTATGCTATAATTAGAAAATTCATACTCATCAAAATATCTTCATGGAAACATACTATCTAAACTTTCTCAACTTAACAATCGTTTACTTATCTATGCTCGTGAACTTTTGGAATCGTAGTAGGTAATCTTGATCAAGATTTTAACTACAATAACATTGAGTGGGTTCAAAATAGTATTATTACTCATAGAAGGCATTAATTACAATCCCGTTAAGTGGGTTCAGAGACTCCTAATATTATAACACATAAAAGGGCCTTAACTACAACCCAATTAAGTGGATTCAGAGATTTTTTGCTACTATAACCCCGTAGTACAGTTTCGGAATTTGATACTGTTGACAATTTCCTAATTATCAAAGCATAATCTTTACTCATTTTCTTTTAATACCAAGAAATCATTTAAATATAAAACATTTTTTTTAAATCATTTACAAAATAATAGAAGGAAGAAAAAACTTACTAATATATATTTTTTCCCTTTTTCCTAAAGAACATTTAGTGGAAAACATAAAAAGAAGAAAAGTGTTGGCTTTTCTTATAAAAAAATTTAACATAGTATGCTCAAATCCTTTTTTAATATAGAAAATCACATAAACAGAAAAACCCTACGTATTTAATTGGAGGATCATCTTAAAAAACTATTTCAGATTTCCTTTTGTTTTATTACAGGTTGGTCCATATTAACAAAATCCTATACACAAATATATCATGGTAAATTAAGGCCTAAATATACTTAAAGTCAATTAGAAATTAACTAAACGTATAAATACTGCCTCAACATTATTAATTGCTAGATCCTCTAGCTCTTCATCTTCCCCTTTGCCTTTCTCATCTAAGGTAGATTTTGTAGAGAAACTTAGATTGTTTTGGGAGTAGTCCAGCAAGAAAACATGGGGGCACAACGTTCCAGGGTTTCATATCATATATATTAATTTATAGACTTTTAGTAAGCCCATATAACCAAATAACTTGTAGAAGTTAAAAATTATCTAGATAAGGTTTTAAAATGAAGGGAAGACATCCAAAATAATACCACCATAATTCAAAATTAAACTGAAAAATAATTTTCATCACTTTTAATTTAATAATCATGGATCTAAACCCATAAATGCAATATTATGATTTGTGGACTTATTTTCTATAATAGTTATGGGATTAATTATAACTTGAAATGAATTACACAACTTGGGTCATGTGTTACACCTAAACCCATAAAAACACAATTACAATTTGTGGACCCATATAAGTCATGGACTTAATTATAACCTTTGACACAAATCAAATAGTTTGGGCTAAATAATCCAAAATCAAAGTTATTGTCAACTCTATTACTGCTCTAAGATCGAATACTTAAATTACTCTATTAGCTTGAAACAAGATGTAGACCATAAGATCAACTTTCTTTTACTACAAAGAGAAAATCAAAAATTAAGGGTGGCTGTATTGTATCATTAATTGTCAAAAATGTATTTTTCATACAATTACAACCTAACAATATGTCAAGCCAAATTACGTTCACTGCAAGATAATCCATAGCTTCAATGCATATATGTGATCTTAAAATGAAGTCTGTTGTAGTAACTTAATCATTACTTGAAGTTCAATACCTGAAGCTTCCATTAAGTAATTAGCATTATTTTGCAAGTAAGTAAATTCTGGAACTTCAATTGTCACTAAGCAGTCCTTAGAAAAATTACTATAATTGAAATCCATGTCCTCAAAATTGCAAGTGAAATAAAGGTAAGTACCTAAAATAGGATCCCCTAATAAACTCCAAAAGGAATTCAATTTTACCAAATATTTACTTTCTATTACGATTCCTTCGATATTTATCAAACTCCAAATAAATAACATTCTCAAATTCTAGAAGAAGAATAACTCAAAATGTTAGAGAAAAATCAAAACCAACTATAATTGTTCTACTATTCTTGACATTCAATATCATATATATTCGTTGATATTAAGGAGTAAAATCGAGTCCAAGATTCATAAGTGTGGTAAAAGTTTGGATGGTGACAGATTCAATTTTAGGAAGTCCCTGATTTGATGTATCTCAGCATTCTAACCATAATTTTCTTCCCGTAAATTAGATTAAGGTGATTCAAATGGCTATAGAAGTCTAAGAAATAGAGCTCGAATTCTTATACCACTTTGCTTAATTACATTGCGATCAAGGAGTAAAAGACGTCATAGTTTTCTATTTTGGGAAAATTGAAGTCCTCCATTTTCTAACTTGACACATCTTAGTATTTTGGTCCTTGCTTTCTTCATATACATCGGACTAAGGTGATTTAGGTGGCTATAAATACCTAACAGAGAGAGAGAGAGAGAGAGAGATCTATAATTCTTAAGTTGAGCACTGTTTTAAATTCCATTTGGAAATCTGGGAAAAGTCCACTCAAGATTCTGTTCATGCAATGATATTATTACAAAGTAAATAATGAAACTTGGGATTGATATATAATTATCACCTATAATAGTTAATGTTCATTTATCAAAAATAAAATATTACTTCTTAATATTGCAAATTATAATGAATATCACATCCATCCAAACGCAAATGCAATCTAGATCATAGGATCAAAACTTATTCTATATTGCACAGTGAAAAAGCTAAGTAATAAGTCAATAATGGTACAAGAATATTATTCCAAAGCAAATAAGGAAAACTGAAATTGATAAATAATTGTCACTTATAATAATATCCATGGAGTAACTTGTGTAGAATTAAATTGGTAATTGAACATTATACATTACAATGAATAATCTCATCCACCAAACGAAATGCAAATTTTCCATAAGAAACAAAAACCAATAAAGTTAGTTTGAATGCTAGGTAGTTTTATAAGGAAAGCTGATTTTTTTATTATTTGCACATGCACATACCAAGGGTCCATTAGGGTTTAAATCCAAACCCCACACTTATACATGTGAGGGCGGTACCATTGAGCCAATTGATCGCTGGAAGAATGCTAAAATTAGTATGACTTACTATACATAAAAAATGAAGTAAATTGATACCCTAACAAGGTCATCTTGGAAGAACTATAGTATCTGGGTCAGGCATTTTACCTAAGAACAACTCATTAATTTGGTCTAATTAGGGATTCAGATCTATATAATAAGTATCTCACCATCAAATTCCATAATTCCTGTTAATATAAGAAGCATCTAGAACTTCCTATGTTATGTAAAACGTATGTATTAAAATTGGCAAACAAAGAAAGGGACCACAAATATGCAATTCACTACAATAAAACTATATAATTAGAGACAAATATATAAAGGTATATTTTAAAATAGCCACCAATTTAATAAGTTAGCTGGGGCCATATTTTTGTAGCCCTATGTACCCAGGCAAATATTGAAATAGTTCATAAATGATGGTAAAATAGATCATAAAGAATATAAAAAAATGCCTCTATTGTTTTATATAAGGACAATCTATAAAGTCGCTTTTATGTAATTTAAGATTGCAACTCTAAAGGTCATTTGTCCAAATGTCTCCATATACATTAAAGGTAATTTTCAAACTTCTAAAGGCAAAATAAATAACCTCAAAAGCTCTCTTTTGTAGTAGTGATTGGAGTGAGTTAACCTGCAGATTTTATTTACCTATATGTTTTTCCAATTGTAAAAGTGTAAGTGAATTAAAAATGTGTCACCGAAGAAGCAAACATGTAGAATCAATGCCTTTTTAAAAAAAATGCTTAACAAATCTACCGAAGACTATCCCTAAGATCTCACAATAAGTGCATACCTCGATCTTTGCAATGTTTTCTTGTAGAACTCTCTCAGCTAGCCTCCATACTGTCGATATGCTTTTCTTTCATGTGTTTAGATTCCTCACCACTAGGTTATCTACTCCAATTTAACTTTTCATATTAGTATTTTTCTCTGTCGTATTATCAACTAAAAAGTACAATTTTTGCCTATAGGCACATCATGCGAGATCGAGTTAGGAAGTCTTTTGATAGAAGAAAAAGCGCCCCATTGTTTCATACCTTACAATGGTGCATTACATTCATGCTTTCTTCTAATCTTCCTTGTTTTTCTTCTCTTTCCTTTTGTTTTGTATGTATAGTTTATGCGCTCGCAAATCTCTACAAAAAGAAGTTTAATATATATATATATATATATATTATATAAGCCATGAAGTGCGTGTGAATAGTGTTGCCGTGGCACTATTGTCTATTTTTTTCATGTTTTAAAATTCGATATGACATCATTTTGAGGGATAGTGTGCTGTGTGAACTTATACGCTGTTCTTTTTCTCTTGCATGGTATTTTGGCTACAAGTGGAATGGTCAGAAAAAATATAGAATTTTTCTTCTTCCTTTTTCCTCGACTACTTTATTTGTTTTTGTGTGTTCTTATCAAAATTTATCTTTTTTCTTCAGTTTGCATAATTTGAATGACGATTCGCTCTTGTTACAAAAAAGAAGATCAAAAGTTGTAGATATTGAAGTTTTAGCAAAACCTGAAAAGCCGACCGCTAACGAAAAAGGACGGTGGTGCCACTATAGCGGTTGCTGAGTTTGAGCCAAGCTCGGTTTGTTTGGATAAAATGGTCCAGAATTTCATCGAGGACAGCAACGAGAAACAATCCGCCGTCGCGGTGAAATGCAGCCAGAACTGCTGCAATTGCTTTAACGGCAACAGCAACGACAACTCTAATGACGAGCTCGATTTCTTCTCAAACTCAATATCACCTAATTTTTCTTTTAGTGACCTCTCCGACAGTCTTAAGGTATTGAATTTTCTCATGTGTGTTTTTTTCTCTTGGATATAATGCCTCTGTTTGAAAATCCAAATAGGAAAAGTTGTCTTCTATTCCAGCTGGTAACTCTCAACTCTCCTTGCTACTTATATTCCTTTTTCATTAGTTACGTTCTGGCAGATATGTTGAGTTCTTGTTGGTTCTAATATCAAAGACCAGATTTTTACAATTTCATGAATTTCAAATTGAGATTTTCTGCTTATTCATGAGTTTCAAAAATGGTTAAATAGCTCAATAAGTTCGTGATATCTATGGCTTGTTTGATTTAATGTGATATCTTGATATTCATTGGTCCATCTGCTGATTAATATGTAAACTTCAAACTTCTTTATATCATCATTCAATTTCAAAATACAAGATATTAGTAAAGATTCTAACACATATTCTTCTTCTGATAAACCAATCAAAGACTGAGTGCTATGACTGCTAAAAGAAAAAAGTTGCATCTTCTGGAGATAGTTTAAGTTAGTTACAATGATTTTGTTCAATAAATTAGAAAAAGTTTCTGATTTTGTTGAGTTACCTTTTCTTTTTCTCCAATTATACCTATGTGTATAATGTCATGTATAATGCGATGAAGGACAAGTTTGTAGGTAACTTGTACTTCTGCTTACTCATTTATAGGTATCATCAAATATTTGATTAGGTTATGTTCTAGGTTTTGAATGCTCGTCATGTAGTGGTCTCTGGCTTTGTGCATATGTGATTCTTGAAGTGTTTATATGCATCTGCCGAAATTAAAATGGTAGCTACAGATAAAAGACTACTCTTTATGTAAAATTTGTCTATAACCAATATACTTGTACTCAAATGTATCCATGCAAATTCTATCATTTTTCATTTCCTTGTTGTCTTATATAGTAGGTGATTGAACTTCCAATGAAACATCTTGAATGCTTTGAGAGTTTTAGAATAGTTGAACCTTAGGCAATGTTTGCAATTTGGAAACACTTATTCCTTGAAATTTTGGAAAATTTTCTAATCTTTTATATGTATAAATTGCTGAAGGAAGTCTTGCTATATGGTCCTCCCGACATGGTAAAAGTTCGCTTCCACCGTATTGACTGCACTTTTATCTGAGTTTTTGGCTTTGAATTAGTTCAAAAGTACATTGGAAAAGACATTAGGATTGTGAGAGAGATTTTTGTGATCACCAGGTTAGTTTTTTTTTTTTACCAAAATATCATACAATTCTTTCCGTAGGATAGCTAGATCTATGTCATAAATAAATTACATGCAAGATACAGAAAATTATATGATACGTATTGACCATAATTTAAAAAAGATAGTTTCAGTGGAATTGTGAGATTGGTTTCTCCTCTACTTATAGATAAATCTTAGTTTTCTTTTTTCTTTATATCTTTTGCATTATTAAATTTACAAATGAATGTGGACTCATTTGACTATTTAGATTGGTGCAATGTCACTGCTGAGCAACAACTCTCTCTTTTTGAATTATCTCCGCAGCCTATTTCCAATGTTTCCAACATGGCTTAAATGTCTCGCTATTAGCTGATGATCCTCCACAAATCCGTTTAAATGAAGAACCTAATTTTGAGGAATATAATGTAGCAGTGAAGGTTTTTCTTTTTGTGTATTTCTTTTACGAATATATGTATCTTATATAATTTTTTAAGCAGGTGTGGAGCTTAGTTATGTGACCTTTGTGAGATAGGTAGAAATTCTGTCTATCAGTCTGGTTTCACTCATGCTGCTAAGGTTAGAATGATGATTTTCCTACGTAGCTATTGATGTACTTATTGATTTTCCTCTATATTTTCTTAAGTTTCCCCTATTGCTGATCTAATTATATTTCAATATAGTCAAGGATTGAGTAATATGAAATCTATATAGGAAACAGAACCCATGTAACAGAGTTGTTCAATAACTTCATTAGAGTTCTGTCCACCTCATTCATAACTTCGACCAACCTTACTGGCTTCTAAGTTTTTTTCTACCTAGTTATATGCATTTGAAAAATACGGTTAACTGCAAGATTTATTGCATGCTTTTGCATAGCAATCAGTTTACTGGATTAGTAATTTTCTGGGCCAATCTCTCTCTTTTTGACTTATATGTCTATTCCAATAAAAGTTTTGAATTTGTCCCAATCTACTTTAGTTATTATATGAACTCACTCGGTCTATTTCCAGCAATAATGAACACAACCATTTTAGTGGTGTCATCCCAGAAAAGTTTTAGATTATATACAACTAGTGGCTGTCATGGATGATGCAAATCTAAAGGTGCAGAATCATCCAACAATAATAAATCAGCTTATTACGACATACAATGATAACTTCTAGAGGATATATATATACAATAATCAAGCTTGCTAATTAGTTAAAGCTCTTAAGATTAACAATCATTATAAAAAATAGTTACCCTTTCCTTATGATTATATGTTGCTGTATCATTTGTAGGCTGCTATTACCTTCATCCTTGACCTGTTATTTCTATTAGAACGTGGTATCATGTCAGTTATAGAGAATGTCTTGTAGATAGTTGAAAACACCCCTTGTTTGTTTGCTTGTTGGCTGTTGTGTTTATCTTTTTCCAATTTGTTGTGGAGCCAACCTCATTTTAAGAAGAAATGTTCTTTGTTTGCTTTCTTCTGGAAGAACCGCGCTTCTCTTGGGCTAAATGAATCGTTTTTTAGTTGCAACTTGCAACTCACGAGGTTGTTTTGATAATTAGTTGTATTAGTTATAATGTGGGATTGGATTTGTTGGAGTTGTTTCTAGTTTTTACCTGATTTTATGAGTAAGATTAGTTTACCTTTGAGGACATGGATGTTTGATACCAAGTTTAGACCCACCTGAGTTGTTTTGATAAGCTGAGCGATGCCACTAGCACTATAATTAAAGGTGAGCGCCTAACACCTAAAGCGACCAGGTGCAGCCTGGGCGGGTGCATTGAGGCGCCTCGCCTCTTCGGTGAGGTGTGCCGCCTTGCCCAACTCACTGAATCTAGGCTTTTTAAGGAAAAAAAAAAAAGGAAAAGTTCTTAAATTGCTGGGTGTTTTTTTTTTTAAAGGAAAATTTCTTAAAATAAATAATAAAACCCTAAGTAAACTAATAAAATAGAGCAAAGTGGACCCATTTGCACACAACTCCCAATCAGCAGCCCAGACCCCACCCACTCTGCTACCACCGATCTAGGTACAATATTTTTTTTCCCTATTTTCTGTTTTACATAGAAAATGTAAGATTTTAGGTTTTTAATTCCATTTAACTTATTTTAAAATATTATTTAATGTCTTTTTCTATTTTATGTAATTATTTTGTTTATTTTTATTTTTTTACTGATTTAAGTATATTTTTTGTAATTATTTTGTTTATTTAAGGCGAGAGGATAATATATTGCATATAAATGTGAATATATTACATATACAAAATATAATATTACATTATTCATTAGATTAAATTATTAACAATTCATTAAATAGGATCAAATTATATTTACAAAATTACATCGTGAAGCAGTCTGTTTACTTCGTGGGCTAATATAAGAACAAAGTCATGCGACAACCATCTAAAAGTCTGCATTTTCAGTATTCCATCTTCGTGGGGCTACTTCGTGAGACAATCATCTAAAAGCCATTAATATGTGAGTGATTACAAGGAAGAGAAAGGTCAGTCTTCCACTTGATTAAGCAAAGTGGAACAGGAGACAAAATTGGATAACCCAGTTAAAAGTTTGCTAGCGGCATCTGAAAGTTCTGATGATGAAGATTGATTCAAGAAATGGAGTAATGCTTTTCCATTTTACTTGTGCAGGAATGGGGAAAATTACAACATTAGTCCATCAACTATTGCATGCCGCGAAAAAAGGACTTTATTAATTTTCAATTTTAAAACAAGTCCACTATATTATGAAATTCAGCACATTGAGTCCTTTTTGTTGCAATTTAAGTCCTTTTGGCCTGAGAATCGAGCCAATTGCGCCAGAAACCGTCATGCCCTTCTCACATGATAGAAAAATTGTGCGAAAATCGACACGTGTCATCAGAAATCCACCTCTCCATGCCCAGTTGGTCGTCCATGCCACATCATCCCGCCACATTTACACAAATCCACTATGTAATGCCACGCAAATAAAAAAATACACGTCAGCTGCAGGGCTTGCGTTGTTGGAGGGAATTTATTAGGGCTCGTCTTCTTCATCTCGCGTTCTCCATGCCTTGAAGACATAGAAATCCCTCACCTCAACCCGTCTCCCATACCAAGTGGAAACCACTTTTTTTTTTCCAAACTAACTCCTGCAAAATGGCTAGCTCTTCGTCGACATCTTCCATCAAAGGTCATGAAGCTCTGGAATGCTACTATAGGTTGAAGGCGAAGTTGAGCACATCATGGACCGACATCAATCCAGGCAGAAGGTTCCACTCTTGCCCACATAAGGCAACCTAGTTGCTTAGAATCTGAAAAGTGTGAGAGATTACTTTTGGAATCCAGGTGTAAGGTTAGTTGTAAATTTTTTCTTGTTTTTTATTTTTTATTTATTTATTTATTTTTCTTGGTTTTTTTGCAGAGAAATAGGTGTGGTTTTTTCCTATGGGCGGATCCACATATGTGTCCTAGATCGAAAAATATTATTCCCGGACTTCTTCATAGAATAAACATAATGGAGACTGAAGTTGGAAGGTTGGGAAGAAGGACCTAGATTTTGAATGCAATGGCAGTGGTTTCTTGGCTATTCTGTGCAGTTGTTTGGCTTGGTTGTAAAATGGATGTATTTCAGGTGTTTGGTAGAATATGTGTGTTGTTTCGCTTGGTTGTAAAATGGATGTATTCTAAGTGTTTGGTAGAGTATGTATAATCTGTGAAGGTTCTACATTATAGGTGCTTGATGGGTGTAGGAATGTGGTAGTTATTTAAGGATGATGGAGTTCAAAGTTGTGGATCTTCAATCTTTAGTGTTATGCATTTGTTATGTATGGAGTAGTTGGTTGCAATAGTTAATGATGCCTGAACAAAAATTTTGAGTGTTTGATGGAACAAAGTTTAAGTTAAATTGCTTTAAGTGAATTGAAATGCTTAATGTTTAAGGACAACCAAAAATCATTTTGGTCATCCTTCCTTTCCATTTCGCTAGGCCATGGTAACAATTGTTTGCATTTTCATTTCGCCAGGCCATGGTAACAGCATTTTCACGAGCCAAAAGAACATGTTAAGAGCCTAATAACCAAAAAGAGATGCAAAAACTAAACACAAATTAGAGGTATAATATCTCCAAATTACTAACAAATAGGTAGCCACAAATCATCCTTCCTTTTCATTTCGCCACACCATCCAAGAGCATGTTATAATATTGTTTTACAAAAATAAAGCCTTTCAGTTGCAAAAGGATATTAATCTAGACAAAAATTTAATTGTCAGTACATACAATCTAGTCTTCACTTTTTCTTACTCTTTCCAACTCCATTCTTCCTTCCATTTATGTTGTCTATTGCTGCATTGAGATCATTGATGGTCACATACTTCTTCCTTCTAGAGGTAGTTGATTGAGTTGAAATACCTTGAGAGGGTTGAGGGCCTGTGTTTTGAGAAAGTTGCAGCTGTTGGTACATACTAGGAACTGGAACCTTGGATATAGCTTGCTCTGAGGTTTACCTTATGTTCCTCTAACAAAGTTTTCCAATAAAAATGTCAGACACTTTATACATCAATTGTAGATACATATACTTTAATTTAACATGCAGTACCTTGCATTTCCTTTGTAAATTTTTCCCCATTGTTGACAAATTGCTTTCTTCAATTTCTGTAGCTCTTTTTCTCAACTGTAAAAAGCATGAAAAATATTAAACTTGTATTTAGAGTGCAACATAAACTTAAACCAGACATTACCTCCAGTTTTTTTGTAGCATTGCTAAAAAGTGCTCCTAACTCAAATCCACCATCTGACTCATCAACTTGGTCATCTGTCACAGGATTATCCCTAACCTATACACAAAAAAGAATCAATTTATATTTAAAAAACACATACTAGAACTTAAATTTGAAGCATGAAAAATATTAAACTTGTACATCATCTGTAGCAGCAAATGCATGTCCTTCAGTTTCGGGCAACTCAATTGAGCTCTTTTTGCCCCTAACCTGTACAAAACCACAAGAAGTAAGCCATGAGTATTTATTTTCAAATTTCTTGCTAAAATATCCTAATATATGTGAAAGTGTTTAAAATACTTGTCTTTGCTTCCTACTTCTTCCTACAGCTGTACCTTCCTTAAGAGGACAGGTTTTTGAGTTGTGTCCTTCAATCTTACAATGGCCACACTTCACAGTACTTTGCCTTCTTTTTACTCTGATTGGTTGCTCTGTCCTAGCCCTTCCTTTTAATCTCTTCTTCCCTTTTGTGGCTTGTTCATCAACATCCCTTCTTCTGGCCCTACCTGGTCTTCCTACCTTCTTCCCAAAATCATGTGGTAAAGGGGGTATATACAAGGTCTCACCCTATAGTTCTTGACTATTGATTCCCATTTTGGCTGGTTGATATACTTCCTTGTAGCACTGAACACTATAGCATTTATCCACATGGTGAATAGGATCTTCCCTCCTACTACAAATAGCACTGCAAGCATGTAGGCATAGAATACCAGTGACTTCCCACCTCCTACAAGTGCAAGTTCACAACTCCAAATCCACATAATATTGACCTCCATAAATGTGTGTGATTTGGTAGTGGGTATCATCAGCCTTCCTAGGTATACAATCAGCAAGTTTTTTCACATTTTCATCAATTATGTCACTAATTGTAGGGCATATCTCACCCCTCCATGACTTGGTGGCCTTGTCCCTTTTTTTTTTTTGAAGCCTTGTCATTAAATATTCCTTTATCCATTCTAGCATTGTAATTATTGGCTTCTCCCTAGCATAAAGAATAGCGATGTTGAAGGATTCACAGAAGTTATTCAACACCATGTCACACTTTGACACTGGTGTGAAATGTGACCTGCTCCATTGTGATGGAGGCTTGTCACTAAACCAATCAGTTGCAGCTTGTTCTAAGTTAGCCATTTCTTTCATTACCTATTTGAATTGGCCCACTGTTGTGTTGTTGGCAGCCTTCCAAAGAGCATCTCTGAACTGCAAACCTCTAAAACCAGCATTGATAAAGTTTTTCATCAAGTGTCTAACATAAAACCTATGCTCTGATGAAGGGAACACATCTTCAAAAGCTTGTATGAGGCCTTTCTGCTTGTTAAACATAAAGGTGAACTCATCTAGACTTTCAATGTTCAAATCTTGCTTCAGCAGTGTTAAAAACCATATCCAACTATTACCTGCCTCCTTTTCCACAACTTCATGTGCTATAGGGTATGGCTTGTTGTTGGGATCAATCCCAACAACAATCAAAAGAACCCTTTTATGAGGTCCAGTAAGGCGGCATCCATCAACACCTATGATTTTTCTACAACCTGCCTGAAATCCCATTTTCAATGATCCAAAACAGTAGTAAAAATGACTGAATGTATTGGAGCCTGAGCTGTCATCCATCCCTAGAATAACTGTAGAGCCTGGAAATGGACTTTTTGAGTTAAAGACAGGCGTAGCTGGCTTTGCCTGGTCCTCATCAGAGACTATTTCATCAACTTCTTCCCCACTATCCCAAGTCATAATCTATTCACTCTCAGTTTCAGTATCACCCCCCATCACTGTTTTTCTCTCTTCCTCAACCCCACTTACACCTCTAACATCCTCAGTGTCTACCCATTCTTTATCAGGATCCATATATTCCTCAAATAAGACATCATCTGAATCCTCACTTTCACTCAGTTTTCTACTGTCAAAGTCACTATCCTCACTATCCTCTATGTTCTCATTTTTTTTATTAGTGAAGGGATCATCATTATCTAAATCAGAAGGACCATAGGTTTTGTAATAACTCCCCAAACACTCATCATGTTGAGTTCCTTGTGTGTCATCAGCTAAATGATTAACCCCTAACTCATCTTCAAGTAATTTTGGCAGATGTTCATTATTTTTAGTCTCTAAATCATCAAAGTCTAAACCCAAATCTACCTAAGTTTGTTGTTAATCTTGGACAGGTTCACAAGGCATAGAAGCATTTTCATGAATTCTATCTAGTGCAAAGCTTGTCAAATTTTCATGCTCTATAGGTAACACATCAACATAAATATCAACCTCTCTACTCTTTCTTTTAACATGCTCCATACAAATAGATTTGAATTCATTACTATCCTGCACTAGCTTAAAACCATTGTTCATTTTAATATAATATCTCCTATTCTTGTCTATCTTCAACCAATCGGAATACAAATCTAATTCACCTATGTTCATTTCTTGTGGGGACACATAATCAAACTTAGCCACAGTACTCCCAACATATTTAGCCACAGGCACAAGCCAGAACTGACCCCCATAATACACAGCCATAGTTACAGTACTTGTTTCACAATCTTCAACAGTACATGCACCAAAAAATATATATATATATATAACAATTACTTAAACAGTTGGGGGCCACACTTAAGTGGATTCAAATAGTGTAATAAAAAAAGTGCACATGGGACCACTCAAAGATTCCAATCCCCCAAATATAGACAAACAGTGCGAAAAATACCAAGGTTCAGCCTTTTTTTGACACTAGATGGCCCACATTGTCATAATATGAAGAATATTTAAGATTCATTTAACACTACAACCAACATCTGTAGAACAAGTCAATGAAAAAGAAGCAAGCCACAGTACGAAGTTGACAACCTAGGGACCACATTGAAGAATATGTTGCTTAAAGGTAAACAAACTTGCAGAAACATACATTAATAAACCTCCAAACACACACACATAAACTACTTTATTAACATTAAACAAAAACCCTAATCGTACGAAGGGGAGAAAAACAAGGACCACATTGATTGACCAAGTTTGCGCATAAAAGAGCAGAAGAATTCAAATAGAGACCATTAACAAACCTATAAACAAGGAAACTAACCATATGGGGAGGAGGCAAACCAGTATATCTCTGCGAACGTTGAAATACCATTTCGATTGTTCGTCCTCTGCTTCCTTCAACTCTCCTTGCTTCAAAATAGTTGGATCAGGTATGCATTCACCTAAAGATGAAAACTTTACGCAACTCCAGCTCGATTTCGCATTCAATTTTAGATTTCAAAATAAGGGTTTTGAGGAACGAGGGTTTTCAGACTTGGGGTTTTCTTGTGGGGCTTTGATTTAGGATTTACACTTGCATTTTTTTGGGGGGGCAAAAACCTGAGTTTTTGTTTTTCTTTTTTGGGGTATTTTCTTTCATCCATTTTTACATTTGTTGAAAGGCCAGCAGCTGACGTGTATTTTTTTCATTTGCGTGGCATTACATAGTGGATTTGTGTAAATGTGGTAGGATGATGTGGCATGGACGACCAACTAGGCATGGAGAGGTGGATTTCCGATGACACGTGTCGATTTTCGCACAATTTTTCTATCACGTGAGAAGGGCGTGACGGTTTTCGGTGCAATTGGCTCGATTCTCAGGCCAAAAGGACTTAAATTGCAACAAAAAGGACTCAATGTGCTGAATTTCATAATATAGTAGTGGACTTGTTTTAAAATTGAAAATTAATAAAGTCCTTTTTTCGCGGCATGCAATAGTTGATGGACTAATTTTGTAATTTTCCCTGCAGGAATGCTATATGTTTGTTTCTACTTCATAGTACTTTTATGAACTTAGTTTTTCATCAGATAATTAGAATCTAAAAGTTCCCTTACATCCAGCATTTAATTTAAGACCTGTTTCTGTTTTTTCTTGTCCTCGTTCTTATTCTGTCTGCTGTGGTGTTGGTGGATTTTAAAAGAAGCAGAGACAAAAATGGCTTTAGAGATGCACTTAGTAGGACCTTATAGCCAGATTGATGTTCATGTACATTATATTATAGGAATTTGAAATTGTGCAAGCCTGTTATAGATATTGGGAAAAGAGACTACTTATGTACGTTTCTGGAACAATTCAAAGGTGCTGCATATACCATATAGTAACTGAATTTGAACTATATGTTTTCTTTAATTGAGTGAATGTATGATTAGTTGAATCTACATTCTGCGATGGTTAATCGGGTGGTGGGGGGATCATGTTGTAAATCTGAAGATTGTATAGTTTGAGAAATAAATAGAATAATTGAACAAGATTGTAGAGCAAACCTATTAATATTTACATTAAATTCTATTCTAGAGTATCAAAACTAGAGGCAGCATTGTCTCTTAGCATCTACTAACATACTTTTTATAATTTCTACAGAACTCTCTAGATTTTCAATCGTTTCACAGCTTACACCTTTCACCTCGAATCAGCAGTGATGCTACAATTGTATGTTAGTACAAAATTCTCAATCATTCTTCATAGTCCTCTGTATTTTAGTCCACCATTGTGCTAATGTTTTTTGTTATGAAAATATAGATGGCTGGATGCACCCTGGATGATTGCCTTAAGCAATTTTTTGCAGCGGAACATGTTGAGAACTATTGCCAGCAAATGTTGGCATACTGCTGCAATCGAATATGTGTCTGCATTCGCTGAAGACAAGTTAATTTTTCATTTTGCATTTTGCTTCCATAAGCTGATTCCAATTCATCTATAGTTTTTGCAGAATTTATTTTTTCTTGTTATTCTATATGGACGACAAACTTCAGTCACTTTTTTTGTTTCCTCTTGCTTCACATTTTACCATTTTTATCTTCCTTTAGTGTCCACTCAGTCATAACAGTATGCTTCTTGCAGACAGACATTAAAAAACTCCAATGCTGTAATAACAATGATTCTTGTGAGTGCAAAATCTCTCTTCCCTTAAAACATTTCCTTGGTCGAATAAGTTCTCTCGTACTTTCAAGCAACTGAGTGCTGCACGAAGTCCGAAGGTATGGGCATTTCCATTTCCTTCTACTGAAACAGTAGGGTATAAAATGGTTATCAGAATGAAGGCGGTTTATCGACATGTTACCATCACCATGTGGACAATTGAAGACAAAAATGTAACTGTTTGGGAAACTGCATCCCTATTCTAAGACATAAATATGCCATCCAATGCTCTATCTCATTTGAAGACAAAAACTTTTTATGTGCTATCTTTGTTGAGGTAAACTATGTTCATTTAAAAATTGGTTCATGGGTAGTTATGACCATTTTTCAACTATAATCCTTGCAAGATTGAACCAAGAGGTCTTTGATTTTTCATATCACTAATTTAGCCAAAAAATTGGTCTCTTCTTGCCAGATGATCATATAGATTGTTTCTCTATAGTGGTTTGGTTTTTCTTGCCCTGCTTTAGTTTACTTAGCATTTTCATTTGTGAAGAAAAAAAAAAAAGATAAAAGATAGTGAGAACGAAGTAGTAGTCGTCCCTGAGGCGTGAATTGTTAAACAAACCACAACCTCAATATTAGAAGCTCAATATGAAAACACAGTTATCAAAATTTTTCTTAGTTACAATTACGGTTGAAGACCTGCTATTCTGCTGGTTTACAGAATACGGACATGAAATACTATTGGTCAGTTAGGAAGCAAAAGCTTCACTGGCTATCCACTCAACGTTCTCACTAATTTCCAAAAAATTCTTCATTATTTGATTATCCCTTCTCCCTGTTCTAACATAGTTATCTTTTTCTTTCAGATTCTATGCATTCATTTGCAACGAACTTCATATAACATGTTTGGGCAATCAGTAAACTTTTGGTCTTATCCAAGAGAAAATGCTGTAATAAATATGATAAGAACACCTATATCGACCGTTACCATAGCTTGCTCAGAGTAACCTGTACATGTTTATCTTACCTGCCCAGTAACTTAATACGACAATAAGTCTAAACAAGTAATACTTTAAAAAACAGTAGAAAACAAAGATGGGCCTAAAGAATTGTTGTTTTTAGAATATATGAAATATCAAGATACAAATGATCATATTTTTGTTGCAGCATACCTATTATGTTATATTGTCACTTTTCATAGGATTTAACTATCAGCTATTTTATTTATCATAAGAATATTGTAAAAAATTTTAGAGATATGTATTTTTTTGTTGCTTGAGATTTTTCTATTTTATTCTTTTTTTTTTTTTTTGTAGAATTGAATCTCATTATTTCATATTTTTCATTTTCTTAAATTTACTATACTATTACACATTGTATTTTCTATGTTGATTCTTTCTTATAGAAAAAAAAAATTGTACAATTACATTATACCGAAGTCCTTTTACATGTAATATTCTCAAATTGTGCAAATTTTATATCTAATTATTTTAAAAATTATATAAAATATAAAAATATACATTTAATCATTCCAATGGGCGCGATGCACTTTACACTAGTGTATATATATAACGTTTTACTCTAGAAATGACGATGAATTTCGTACATTTTTTAAGTCATATTTAATTATATTTTCTTTTGGTTTCTTTTTACACGTACTTGGGCTTGTGCATGCTTAAAATGATCCAAAATGATTGTAGGCATTTCATCACTATATAATTTGTTTTGGTAATGGGGTGTTTTCCGAAAAAGATTTGTAAAGTAATGAATGTTCCCAGTCTAACAAGAGTGCAAAGTGGCAAGTCATGCATCTTTATGTTTGTTTTTCTGCAATTAACATTAGCATTATTAATTACAGTATAGCATATTAATAATAAACATTGTGTAACTATTCTTTCGGTCAATTTATTTTATATGAAAATCTTTCATTGGTCATATTTTATATCTTTTGCCTTGGATATATCATAACGACAAGGAGTGATCCCCTCAAGAATGGGAATTTAGAGTAGCTATTCAACATGTGTCTTCGTACATTGACGTGTTCCAACCCAAGCCAAGAAGATAGGATAGTTTTCTGCAAGAATCTAACAGGATGAACAATCCTAATTCGAGCTCCTAAGGATATAATTTTGACCCAATTTGAAGTATCTTATACTGAAAGACTTTCACAGGCTTCTCTGTTTGGGTTTTTTGGTATTTTTCTTGGATTGTACGATGCTATTTCCATCTCACATGTGTGAAAGTAATAAAAACCAATTACTAGATTTACATTACAAACATACTATGTCTATAGGCCTGTAAATTGGTAGGGTATCACCCCACACACATCCATACCCTAAAATACCTAAACAAAAATAACATATATTCTACCATACACTAAAATATCTAAAAAGATGAGACTCTAACCCTACTCTACCCTATATAACCCAAGACTCATTGGGTCTAGTTCATTGGACTTATGTTTTTAATGTATATATACTAATTTTCTCAATATATACTAAAAATGTTATTTGGCAAACGATAACAAAAATTAAAAAAAAAATCTTTTTCTATATTTAATTTAATTTAATCACTAAATTTAAATTAGTTAACCTTTATTTTTAATTTTTCATTCATTATAAAAATTTTATTAACAAAGTTTATTCATTAGCAAAATTACTTTTATTAATTGTTTTTATAAAAAAATATTTATTCCACTAATAATTTTAATATTGTTAATTTAATTATGAAAAATGTTCAACTATTGCTATTGCTAATCTAATTTTTTTTTAAAATTGCTATCCCAATATATTAAGGGGCACTTATTAAAAAGTACCAAAATTACTTTTCAAATTCATGTTCAGTCCCCACTTGAATTTTTATAGAATGAGCTCCCTAGTTTTATTAAAATTTTAGAGATCACTCCCTCCCCACTTGATTTGGCAAAAATACCCTTAAGTACAATATTTTTAATTCATTTTCTTCACTTCTTTTCTATCCACACAACCAAACACCATTTATCTCCATTCCCAAACACTAAACCCCACCTTCATCTTTCATCATCAGAAGAAAGGACAAAAAAAAAAAAAAAAGTCGAAGAAGCAAATTGAGCTTGACGACGCGAACGAGGAGCCCGACGGCACCACCACCACTAGCACGACCACCACATTTCCACCTTCTCAGTTTATTTTCATCATTTTCAGGTTATTTTCATTTTTCCCAGTTTATTTTCTCAGTTATTACCAGGTCATTCTCTTCATCTTGTATTTTTTTTTCTTAATCAGCAAAAAGAGTGTTTGCCGGAGATGTGGGTATGAAGAAGGAGATGAATTTTGAAGAATTTCGGACTGTATCATTTGTATTGGAATTGTAGTAGTATATAATCTGTTTATGTAAAGTACATTTTACAAGAAACTATAGTATAAAATATTCAACCTTTCAGTACATTTTAAAAGAAATTATAGTATATAATTTGTTTATCTAAAGTACATTTTACAAGTGATTGTAGTACAAAATGTTCAACCTTTCAATAAACATTATCTAAAAGTGGTAGTATATAATTTGTTTATTTAAAGTACATTTTACAAGCAATTGCAGTACAGAATATTCAACCTTTTAATACACATTATCTAAAAGTAGCAGTATATAATCTGTTTATGTAAAGTACATTTTTCAAGCAATTGCAGTACAAAATATTCAACATTTCAGTACACATTACTAGAAGTGGTAATATATAATCTGTTTATATAAAGTATATTTTACAAGCAATTCTAGTACAAAATATTCAACCTTTTAGAATACATTAGTATAAGTGGTAATATATATGAAATGTACATTTTACAAATAATTGTAGTACAAAACATTCAACATTTCAGTACACATAATCTAAAGTAGGAGTATATAATCTATTTATGTAAAGTACATTTTACAAGAAATTGTAGCAGAAAACATTCAAGTTTTATACTTCAACCTAAAATTATACTTCATTTTATCTAAAATTGTACTTTATTATTTAAGTTTTATACTTCAAGTGTTCCACTAATTGATTATCCAAAATTGTACTGCAGTTGCTAGCGTCTTATACTTCAAGTGTTCGGGAATTGTACTTCTTTTTATATAAATTTGTACTTCATTTATCTGAAATTGTACTTTATTTTATACTTCATTTTACATAAAATTGTACTCTATTATTGAATTTCTATACTTCAAGGGTTTTATTTATTAATTATCCAAAATTGTACTACAATTACTAGAGTTTTATTCTTCAAGTATTCTAAAATTGTACTTGTTTTTATATAAAATTGTACTTCATTACCTAAAATTATACTTTATTTTACACAAAATTGTACTCTATTATTTAAGTTTTATACTTCAAGAGTTCTACTAATTGATTATCCAAAATTGTACTGCAATTGATGGCGTCTTATACTTGAAGTGTGTTGGAATTGTACTTCAATTTTTATAAAATTGTACTTCGTTTATCTGAAATTGCACTTCATTTTACCTAAAATTGTACTCTATTATTAAAGTTCTATACTTTAAGTGTTTTATTTGTTGATTTAGCATGAAAATGTAGCATGTGCATGTTGTCCGAGAGCATGAACAAATGTGTGAGATATTACTAAGGGTGGGCGTTTGGATCGGGCAGGTCGGGTTCGAGTACCCAATTTTTCGGGTAGCAATTTTAGCTACCCGATACCGACACGAAATTGTCGGGTACTCGATATGATTTTTTTATTTTTTTTTAAAATTAATATAAATATTATCTAAAAAGTCTAAAAAGAAAAAAAAAAAGAAAAAGGAAAAAAAAAAAAAAAAGGGAAATTAACTTTGGCCTCTGTTAGACTAACAGAGGCAAAAGGCCAAAGTTTGGTTGGCCACTGTTAAGTGTTAACAGTGGCCAAACTTTGGCCTTTTAAAAAAAATATATATATACACACACACAGACACACACACACCATATATAAATATTGGATATAATAAGCATTTAAATTATATATTTATGTATAATAAGTAATCTTTACATATATTATATATATTGGATATATATGTATTTTATATACAATACATATAAATATGTTTATTATATATATTATATATAATATTTATTTATTTACATATAAATTAAAATTGGGTACCCGAACTACTCAATCGGGTAGGACTTCCTACCCGATATCCGACCCGAAATTTTATTTGAGTATTGGGTACTCGATCCATATTTTTTTTAAATAAAAAAACCGGACCCGGTCGGTACCCGAATTAGTCAATCCGAACGCCCACCCCTAGATATTACTTCAATAAGGGAAATTTTATACAAAGTGTATTTCAATATAACACCATATATACTTCGTTTATTCTATATTTGTATTTCATTTATACTGAAAATATACTACCAGAGCATTAACAAATGTTTGAGATATTACTTCAATAACGGAGATTTATACTTGATTTCAGGACAAACGATAGTCTCAAGATATTGTATTTGACCCTCACTATAATTATTAGAAACTAATTATTTAATTGCATAAAGTGTACTTCAACATAACATCATATATACTTCATTTGTTGTGTATTTGTACTTCATTTATACTAAAAATATACTACTAGAGCATGAACAAATACATGAGATATTACTTCAATAAAGGAGATTTATACTTGATTTCAGGACAAACGATAGTCTCAAGATATTGTATTTGACCCTCACTATAATTATTAGAGACTAATTATTTAATTGCATAAAGTGTACTTCAACATAACATCATATATACTTCATTTGTTGTGTATTTGTACTTCATTTATACTGAAAATATACTACTAGAGCATGAATAAATACATGAGATATTACTTCAATAAGGGAGATTTATACTTGATTTCAGGACATATGTACTTCATTGCGGCAATTATGTACTTGATTTCTTGTTTTTTGTACTAATAGTGATGAACTTGAGTTTTGTTCCATGATTTGCCTTTTATTTCTTGGTAATTAACAACCAAAACTCTAAAAATATGTGTAATATTTAGTATGGTATGAATAAAATAATGTTAAAGTATTAAAGTGATAACCACTAGTGTTCAACAAATCAGAGTTATCATTCGTAGTATCCAAAGTATACTTATGCATTGAAAGTTATAAACACATGAGCATTTGACAATCATATCCATCTTATCAGCAGTACAAATATGTACTTCACCTAGTTCGATATTCTCAAAATATTGTACTTGACCCTCCCTACAATTATTAGAGACTAATTATTCAATTGCAAAAGTGTACTTCAACATAACACCATATGTACTTCATTTGTTCTGTATTTGTACTTCATTTCCCGCATATAATACTGAACTTCGCTACAATATTTCACTTTAATTGAAATGTACTTCAACATAACGCCATATATACTTCGTTTGTTCTGTATTTATACTTTATTTCTCGTATATTATACTGAACCTCACTACAATATTTCATTTTAATGAAGAATACTTCAAAATAATGCCATATATACTTCATTTGTTCTATATTTATACTTCATTTCCCGCATATTATACTGAACCTCACTACAATATTTCACTTTAATTGAAAAATACTTCAACATAATACTTCGTTTGTTCTGTATTTGTACTTGATTTTCCACATATTGTACTGAACCTCGCTACAATATTTCACTTTAATTGAATGGTACTTCAACATAACATCATATCCATGTATATATAAAAAGGAGTCTTCTTCAATGCATCAAAATATTTTGATCTCATCTTGAATTTCACATGCTCTAATTTAGCTTAAAAATATTAGGGAAGCAACGAGAGCAGACCTCATTATGTCTTGTTTTTGCTGCAATCAAATAAAGAAAAATTAGTATATAAACAAATTATATACTACCACTTTTAGATAATGTGTACTGAAAGATTGAATGTTTTGTACTACAGTTGCTTGTAACATGTACTTCAAATACACAGATTATATACTACTACTCAGATAATGTGTACTAAAAGGTTGAATATTTTGTACTACAGTTGCTTCTGAAATATACTTTAGATACACAGATTATATACTACACTTTCAGATAATGTGTATTGAAAGGTTAAATATTTTGTACTATAGTTGCTTGTAAAATGTACTTCAGATACACAAATTATATACTACCACTCAGACAATGTGTACTAAAATGTTGAATATTTTGTACTGCAATTGCTTCTAAAATGTACTTCAGATACTCAAATTATGTATTACCACTTTCAGATAACGTGTAATGAAAGGTTGAATATTTTGTACTATCATTGATTCTAAAATGTACTCCAAATACTCAGATTATGTACTACCATTTTTAGATAATCTGTATTGAAAGTTTGAATATTTTGTACTATAATTGCTTCTAAAATATACTTCAGATATACATATTATATACTACCATTTTCAGATAATGTGTACTGAAAACTTGAATATTTTGTATTACAGTTGCTTCTAAAATGTACTTCACATACACAGATTATATACTACACTTTCAGATAATATGTACTGAAAGATTGAATGTTTTGTACTACGGTTGTTTCTGAAATGTACTTTAGATACACAAATTATATACTACACTTTCAAATAATGTGTACTTAAAGCTTGAATATTTTCTACTACAGTTGCTTCTAAAATATACTTCAGGCATACAGATTATATACTACCGTTTTCATATAATGTGTACTGAAAGGTTGAATATTTTTGTACTACAGCTGCTTTTAAAATATACTTTAAATACACAGATTATACACTATACTTTCAGATAATGTGTACTGAAAGGTTGAATATTTTTGTACTACAGTTGTTTCTAAAATGTACTTCAAATACACAGATTATATAATATACTTTCAGATAATGTGTACTGAAAGGTTGAATATTTTTGTACTATAATTGCTTCTAAAATGTACTTCAAATAGACAGATTATATACTAAACTTTCAGATAATATGTACTGAAAGCTTCAATATTTTATACTACAATTGCTTGTAAAATGTATTTTACACAAATAGATTATATACTACACTTTCAGATAATGTGTACTGAAAGGTTGAGTATTTTTGTACTACAATTGCTTCTAAAATGTACTTCAAATACACAGATTATATACTACACTTTCAGATAATATGTACTGAAAGCTTCAATGTTTTGTACTAGAGTTGTTTGTAAAATGTACTTTACACAAACAGATTATTTACTACTATTTTCAGATAATTTCAAGATATAATTTCAGGTATAAGAAGTATAAACCCCAAGAAAGTGAAGTATAACTTTCATGCCCTTCAAGTGCAAATTAGAGATTTTTAAATATTACAACAAAAATAATATATATAACAGATGGGTTAAAGTTTTTAACAACTAAAACAAAGTTCAAACAAAGAAAGATGAGAAAATCTATTTGCAAAACTTATAAAACTAAAAAATACACACATTTGAAAGAAAGTAAAGTCCACTAAATGAGTAGTAGAAAACATACCTTTTCTAAACCATGTTCTTTTCCTTATGTTCTTCGCTCCTTGTTGGTGCTCCTGATTGTTCCATTTTCGCAAGTTGTAGAGTAGTCGGGCTTCTTTTTTTTTCCCCTTCTTGCGTCGATTTTATTTTCCCTTTCCCGATCTCTCTTTCGTTCGCACCCTTTTGTTGGTAGATGAAAGGCTATTTTTCGCGCCTTTTGTTTTTCAGAGGAGAAAACGATTTCCAAACTAAAAAAAAAAAAAAAAAACATGCTTTTTGAAGAAAAGTTGTCGTTTGATAGAGTGGGAAGAAGAAAACCACCATTTGCTTGTTTTTTTTTGTTATTTTGGCTAAGTATAAGGGTATTTAAGTCTTTCTCAAACATTTGGGGAGTGATTCTTAAAGTTTTGAAAAAAGTAGGGAGTTTAGTGTTTAGAAAATCAAGTGGGGAGTAAAGTGTAAAATGAAAGTAGGTAAATGAATTTTATCCTAATTAACCGATATATTAACTTTATTAATTTTATTAATTTAATTTAATTTTTAATGAAGAAAATTATTTAGTTGTTGCTGTTCATTCACATATTTGTAATTTTTACATATAAAAAGTTTATCATTGATATAAATTTGATTTTGGTATAGACAATTTTTAGATGCAAAGATTAAATTTAAGTATAAAGTAATGGATAATTTTTGGGTATGGGTACATGGATAATTTATGAGTATAAACCCTATCCATATCAATTACATTATCTTTAATAAATATGGGTATAAGTATGAATATATGTATGATATTTTGCGCCTGAATAGGATGTTACTCTACCCATTTACAGGCCTATGTCTATCTTGCACTTCTACCTAATAGAATTCTCAAATAGGGAATTTCTTCAAACTATAGTAAAAACTAGTTATTGGAAGCTTAAAAACAATGGTGGGCTAAGTGGCTATTTCATATAGTAGTTGATTGATTAAACGGCAATTTACTCTAGTTGGAGAAGAAAGCCGAATATACAAGACAATTTCTTTAATAAGAAAATGATATAGGAAGTATAAAAAATCTTTTCATTTTTCATTCAAATTTATAGCGTATATGGTTGGTTCACTATTATTATTTTAATTCTTGCTAAAGAAATGAATTTAAATTTAAATAAATTTTTCAAGAGTTCATTGTACTTAATATTTATTTGATTTAAGTTGCTATTATTTGGGCATTGTAATTTGGACTTGTCATGTAATTTTGAGGTTATGATAGTAATAACTTGAAATAATCTCTATGTATATTTTGTTATCAAGAATGTGATTTTCTTTATTGAATAAAGATATAAATGTTGTTATTGAGAAAATAACCCATGAGATTTGGATTTATTTTAATAATTGATGTTCGTAGTTTTCAAAATTACAAGTTTGGAATACTAATAATTTAATTTGATGTGATTTTATGTAAAATAATATTTAAGTATTGGTGTATGGACGATTAGTAAGTAATGTAAAGACTATTGATATTGGTTAATTATATGTTTCAATATATATATATATATATTTAAAAAAATTCCTAAAATTTGCCACGGAAATTTCCAATGCAAAATTTTGTTTAAACAAACTGCAATCTGTTGCAAAATTGAGACAAACAGTTTCAATCGCAAAAATGGCACCTCAAATCCGTCGCAAAATGGGCCATCACAAAATCCATCACAAAAGTTTGCAACCAAGGTTTTTGCGGAGAATTTTTGCCGTCACAAAATCCGTCGCAAATAGCGATTTATGATGGATTTTGCAAAAAATCTATCATAAAATCCATTGCAAATAGCAGTTTTTTAAATAGTGGCACGCTAGTTAGTTGCTTATGAGCTTGCAGAATTTGAGTTCAGTTTTATTTGCCATTTTCAGTGGTCATCCATTAGATTGCGAAAGTTGGATTTAATTTGAGGATTGAAATTTTCCCTTTAACCTCTTTTAATCCCTCACAATTTTTAAGAGGAAATCTTTCGCTTATAAGGTCCAATAAAGCTGTGAGGGAAAAGCTCGAAAAATTATTTCTAAGGCACATAAGAGAATGCATCTCTTTCAACTAAATTGTTTCCTAAATCAATAATAATATCACCAACGGCGTTCATGAAGGAGGCTCTCGGATGCGGGACTATAATCATATTCATGTTGGCTTGTTGCACTGGTAGTAACCGGCAATTCTGTAATACGCCTTTAAATTCATAGTCTTTCTTTGGTCACACATTTTTCTTAAAAATTTATTTATGAACTTTCATGGAATTTAAATCCATCTCAACGATGTAATTTACTTAATTAAATTGGGACCTAACTTATTTTGCATATCTGATTGATGAAAATTAGAGACAGTTTTAATTTTTCGGTCCTTTAATTTTTTATCTTCAATTATAGTGTGCATTTAAATCTATTATGTAATGGAAACTTGATGCTATTATTTAAGTTTATTTTCTTTTATTACCTGTCATTACAAATATTTTGATCCAAACCGTTTCTCCCATTTCCCGACAAACAACGCAAATCGATAACTCATATATATTGCACTAAAAATTAGAAAAATAAATGTAGTCTTGTATGAATATAAAGTAATTCTATCTAATAGACTGTAGAAAAAGATAGAAAGTGTAATAAAAATGTGTTGAAATTATAAAAATGCAAGGGTGACATTATTAAGTTCATTGTATATGGTCTAGAAAATGGTGAAAGAAGAATATCATAAAATGCCTATTGAAAAGAATTTAAATTACTTACCATAGTTCTATATATCTCCAATTCTTATCTTTATCCCCTATTTTACAAACACCATTCACTCTAGCATATTTTGGTCTCAAAAACTTTAACAGAATTTGGATCCTCTTCAGCCTCTCCTAAAGTATACATCTTTTTCTAAAGGTATGACCCTTAATTATTAGTTTATGTTTTCACTTTTATATCTATAAGTGTTATATGAATTATTTAATCAGTAAAGGGTGCAGATTATTTAGCAACACTCATGACAGGTTCAATTTGTTAGATTGTATGTTTAAATATATACGAGGGAATGTAGATTTGCTTTTATGTCTATATCTTTTCTGATGTGTACATATATAAATGGTTTCAGAAACCACATGGAGTTGTTGATAGATTTATTACCATCATTTAAATGAGTGTGTTTGTTTTATTTAATCTTTTTTCATGATCTGAGGAGAGGGTTTTAGCTTACAATCATTTTAGAATGTTATGCATGTTTTGTAGATAGAAAATCTTTTGAAGTGGTAAAATAGAAACTTAATTAAAATAGTGAAATTTGATACCTTGCACTATTAAGCATACTTGCACGTTGATTAAAAATTATCGATGTTGCATATTTGCATGTCTAGTGCGAATATTCGATTAACTATGTTCGCAGTTCTTACTAATTCACCTGATTAATTTAGTAAATTTTTCCTTATTTTATACTTGAGATATGGTAATTGTAAAGTTGGTCAAAATATGTTACCTACTTGAAACTGACCATTAGCTCTTTTTAAGTAGGTGATATATAAGCTTATGTGGGCCCACCTGATACGATAAATATTAACAGGCATTGTGCATAATCAAATGTAGTGCGTGGATTCAATTATTATTTTCTTTTTAGAGATAGGTTGAATATTAAAACATCTCACAGTTTAATACATTTTTTCCTGATAATCCAACACAGTGCACTTCAACAAGCTTCTATACAATCTTTCCTAATTTTTTCCTGTAATATAAAAAAATAAAATTTCATGTAAGTGTTATGGTTATATACTATTACTAATGACGTTAAAGCTTTAACTACGTAACAAGTGCATTTACTATGTTGAATCATAATTCATATGTAACATAGAATGATCTAATGATAATCTTGTGCAAAATGAAATTAATTATCTTCAAAAGTTTTGTTTATTGAGGAATTTTTCGCAACACATGTGCTGTTTATTGTAGCAATACAAATGTTACAACAACTTGAACTGTCATAATTGTATATAGATGGCGCTCAACTTTGACCTTAACAATGTACCTCACTTTGAGGAGGTAAACACAAATTTGGAACTTGGACAACCTTCAGAACAAGTGAGAACATACCATAATGATGACAAATTGCCAATATGCTATCCTAAGGACATTAATCAGGTACGAGCCTTTTTGTTTGAAGACTAAATTTTTAGCTTTAAATTTACATATGTACATGGCACGTCCTTAAACGAATATGAAATTCGATTTTGTTACTCAGAGTCTATGATATGATGTATTGAAAAAGTGATATTTTCTTTCCTAATAACCCTCTTCATATGATGTTAAAAGAATATAGAAGAAGTGTCTTATTTTATTTTAGTTCACTCTTTTAATCTTTTTCTTGTGCATATCACAAACTTTATTTGAAAAAAGGGTTATAGGAACTACTTGCTTTAAGCAAAATCTGAATTTTTAGAATTTAGATTTTATTAATTTTCGGAATAATTTCATTGATTGCATAATTAAAATTGTGTTATTTTGACTAAATCTTCGAATTAGGAAACTTTTAATTGTTTAAAATAATTTCTTTATTTGCTCAACAATATTAGATTTAAGTTTCATGATTTTCAAAATTATCAAATTAAAATGCACCAATAAATTAAAAAAATTTAATGACCTCTTAATGCACTACGTAAATTAATTTAGGTATACGTAAGTCCATACTATCATATTCATGAAGTGTCTTTTGACCTTATTTCAAATTTTTAGAGTTTAGAACTTGTTGAGAGAATAATTTAACTGGCTGCTTACAATTAGTTCTGAATTTCTTAATTTTCTGAATTGATTAATGTTAGTTGTGTATTCTTAATTTTTTAACCATAAAAAACACCAACAAACAAGATTTGAGGAGCTTTTCGTACACTCCTTCAACACTATTCACACACAAAATTAGGAAAAATTTTAAACAATATTGATGCAGTAGATTTATATATCATACTTTAATCAATGTTATTTTCTTCTCATAACATTGATTTTATGTGGAAACATCATTACAAAGTTTCTCTTTGATAAATATATATGATATAATACTGCATTCTTTTGCCTCCAACCTCTTCCCCTATTAATTTCCACTAGGTTGCCAACAAATTTATTAATATAGTGTACAAAATTAAATTTATTGTTTCCAATCTTTTACAATTTCCCTCTAGATTTTCTATTTAATTTCTATTTTATATTAATATATCTTATTTCTACTTGGTATTTCTTTGATAATTGATTGAATCTATGCTTGAGTTCTTTAACAGCAAAATCAAGATGCTACTAGAACAACTCAAACTGAGAAGGCCCCAAGAATTGAATGCCCTATCTGCGTAGATGAATTGGTGGAGGAAACTTCAACCAAGTGCGGCCACATCTTTTGTAGAAGCTGCATAATGATGGCACTTGCGTATGAGAAAAAGTGCCCCACATGTAGATGCAAGCTTAAAGCAAAGGATACAACTAGGATCTACCTTCCAAAAGCAAGTTGATTCATACTGCATTTTTGTTGACAGAATATCTTAGCTCATGCTGCTTATGAATATTTATTTTTCTTGCTTTCAAATACTATATATCCAAGTTTAGAGATTGAGACTCCAGCTGCTATAGTTTCTTAAGAATTCTGAAGCCTAAGTTTAAAGGCAAGTCATGATATGTTCATTCAAATTTACCTTAAATTCTTGTTGTTTGCTTGATTCTGAAAAAGAAAAAAGAAGGTTTAGTGGTGAGAGGAAATGAGAATAAAGTTTATGAACATTAGAAAGAAATGCATTGTACGGATTGAAGCATGCAGTCCCGTGGAGCATGGAATTGCATGATTGATGGATACTTTCTTCAAGATGATTTTCCCAGAGCAAGGAATGAACTAGCACTATATGTGAAGAAAAAAGTTACTTTTTTAATTCCTAGTTGTCTGCATGCACGTTGATGATTTGATTTATTTTTGAACTAACATTGAATTAGTGGAATTCAATTAGCTAACAGCGATGACAGATTTTTAGATTCTTTGCGTGAATCGAATACTTTCTAAGCATTCAAGTTAAGCAAGCCCAGCTGGAGAAATTTTTCTTTTCACAACTCACAAGAAAAGTGTGTAACAGACTTGTTCAGGAAATGTTACATGGAAAATAGCGAGCAAGCACACCGTGAATGATGCTAGGCCTGTCAATGGGTAGGGTGTTACTCTACCAGCCCAAAAAATCATACCCATAACCATGCTTATTAAAGATAATGTAATGGGTATGGGTAGGATCTATACCCAAAAGTTACCCATGTACCCATACCCAAATATTACCCATTACCTTATCCTTATATTTGACCTATTAATCTAAATATTATTTGTGCCGAAAATTAAATTTACACTAATGATAAATTTTTTATATATAAAAATTACAAATATGTGAATGAATAATAACAACTAAATATTTTTTTTTCATTAAAAATTATACTAAATTATGGAAAAATAGAGCTTTTCTACATTATTGCCTTTTAAACAGTGGAAGAAAATCAATATTGGCACATCATTATTCTAAGTGATGATAATATGGAATTTCAAGTGCTATTATGAAACCTAAATCAATACTCCTTCAAATGGTGTGGAATCAACATTGTCGCATCATTTTCCTTTTTTTATTTTTATTTTTATTAATTTTTTTGTGTAATTGAAATAGCTACAGTAATAGTTAAACAGATTTCATTAATAAAATTAATAATATTAAAATTAACAGTAAGCATTGTTAATTAAAACTTTGTTAATAAAATTAATTGTATTAATGAATAAACTCATTAATAAAAATCATATTAATAAATGAAAAATTAAAAATAAAAATTAACTAAATTAAATTAAATATAGAAAGTATTTTTTTTATCGTATGTCAAATAATATTTTTAGTATATATTAATAAAATTAGTCTATACATTAAAAATATAAATTCAATGAACTAGACCCAACGGGTCTTGGGTTAGATAGGGTAGGGTATGGTTAGGGTCTTATTGTCTTGGGTATTTTAGGGTAGGGTATAGTTAGGGTCTCATTATCTCGGGTATTTTAAGGTATGGACTTGGGTAGGGTGATACCCTACCGATTGACAGGCCTAAATGATGCCAAGTGAAAAATTGCAGCTCAACTATGGCTCTGTACAAGTATATACATTGATCCAGCTGAAAAATATGTATTTATTCTAACTAATTAGTTGGTTAGTTTGTTGATTAGTTAGTTAGTTGAAAAACCTTAACAGATTAGATTCTCCAGTTTTTATTAGCTCCCTGTTAGTTAGCATTTATTTTCCAGCCTTTGTGTGGAAATAACCCTGGCATGTATTCATTTCGTTAATTGAATGCATTACTTTTTTTTCACTAAATTCTGTTCCGCCATGAGTCTCCTGCTTGTTGAACATGAACAAAGGCAATGCAAAGGTTTACCTATGTTTGATTAGTTCCTTCATCTGCAAAAGATTTAACAATAAAAAATTCTTCTCGTTTTGGCGAGAATAGTGGATTAGCATAATCGAAGGGTATATATTGGCATTGGTTCAAGGTCGATGGCGATGATCAAACCCTACTACCCATGAATGCTGATGATCACCATGTTTTTCCATTATAATCATGTGAAGACTTGAATTGATGGCACAAGACAAGCACAAATGGCCTCCCAACAAAGCAAAATATAATTTATCAATGTCTCGTATACCATCTGGCTTATGTACTATTTTCAACTTGTCATCTCTAGATTCCCAAAAACGCATACAACTTGTAAATAAGTTTGTTGCGCCACAAGAATATTAAGGGGGGAAATGTAATTTTAGTTCCTCAACTATTGTCCATTTTGATTTGAGCCATATTATTGTGGGTTTAGCACATTAATTTGGTCCATTATTCATTGATTTTTTGCACATTAAATGCAATTTTTTTGCAATTTTGGTCCATTGGGCTCAAAATTTTCAAATTGAGCCCGCAATTTGCCCAATCAATTCAATTGGGCCAAGAATTTGGAGAATTTTTGCCATTTGTCACCTAGGTCGACCAAGTCACCCTCCATTTTTGCGGCCACATCATCCAAGATAAGGAACTAAAAAATGTGCTATAATAAAAGGTAGTAAACAAATAAAAAAATCAACAAAATTGAAAATAAAAAAAATTCTAAAATGGAAAAAGTGTTGAAACACTAGCATAAGTTTTTTTTTTTTTTTTAAAGTATAGTTTTATCATATTAAATGATATAATTAATAGTTTGTGAATCATCTATTTAATAATATGAATAATAAATATGTCTAAAGTAATTTATTCAAAGTTAATGAATTATCTATTAATTAATAAAAAAAATAAAAAATAATTAGATATAATAAAAATCTAAAATAATTTCACCTATTCAATATATTAAATAATAAACATCTTCAAAATAACCTATTAATCACTTACTAAATTAATTTATTTAAATAATTAATATTTAATAATATTAATAAGAAATATATTTATTAATTGAGTATATATTAAATAATTTTAAAATAATAAATAAAAAAAATTAAAATGCATACAATTACATGAAATAATAACATTACTTAAAATACCTTATTTAATAATATTGTATAATAATATTTTTACAATAAAATTTGATAAGAATTCATGTATTTTATAATATTAAAAAATACACTAAAAAAGTCATCATGTTCCATTCTTCCTCATCTCTACCTTTCATTCCCCCAACACCCGAACCACTGTTTAAAAAACGGACCAAACTGGACCTGACTGGGTGGCTGGACTGGTTGAACTATCAACCGCCCGATAAACAGGTCCGATTTTGAGTAAAAATAAGTAGAGAAAGAAAATCGTCCTATTTTGTGAAAATTGTCTGAACTGGCGGTTGGATCATTTGAATTGTTGAACCATTCACGGTTTATTAAAACCGCACTCATTCATTTATTTTCTTATTTTCCCTTTAATTTTTGGCATAACTAACACTTTTTTTTATGTTTTTGGCCTAATGTGAACCTCCAAACATCTTTAAAAGGTAAAAGCCTAAAACATTCAAATAGATCTACAAAATAAAAGCCCCGAATTAAATATAACATTCTAATTTTTAAATCCGGCTAGAAGGTAGAAACCTTTAATTCCTTACCCAACCTATGTGCTTTTTTGGCTATCTCTTCCAAGAAATTCTAACTTATGAAGTTGAACAATATAATTTAGAATCTTTATGTTTTATGTTTGGTATTTTATTATGTCATGCTCCAAAATTAAACCATGTGTTCTAATATTGCAGTGTGAAACTCAATCCCAAATAAATAATATTAACAGTCTAAAATCATAAAGTTAGACAAAAGAACTCAAACTAATCCATGCTAGTCTTATAACACAAAGACTCAAAGTGCCAGTACTTAACCTCAACTAAAACAAAATAAAATTCATAAAATATTAAAACTACTAAGAATTAAACTAATCTACTGCAAGGTCCAAACTAAGTCTTCATTCTTGATTCTCATCATAAGCAAGTTCCACCTCCTTGCTAGGGCTAGGATCTAGGTCTACTAGAAGGAAATTAAAGAAAGACATAGAGTGGAGTAAAAGACTCAGTGAATGCCAAGTGTGTGCAAGATGAGTTCATGAATTTGACATGATTAATTCAGTAAAAAAAATATTCGAGAAGAATATAAGTGGAAAGCAATAAATGGTGAAGTAACAACGAAATAATAATTTAGTAAACATTTTCATAGACTAACAAATTAAATTCGATGATCGCACCGTGTTTGTTGTAGCTAGTTAACCTTATGATTCCCACCATAACAGTCCCTTATCGCTCCAGGTAAGGTTTGACCTTACCAAAATAGTGCTTGAACCTAGGTCCTTGGAAAATTCTATGACCCACCTCAGCCACAAATGACTTCTGCTGTGTGCTGAGGGAATTTAGCCATGGGGGCTTGGGGTTCAACCAATAAGCCCATTGTTGCCCGATGAAGTCCCCCACACAACCAGACCAAGTTGGATCCAACTAATAGTAACAGTAACAATAACACTAAATCCAGTCATCAGTTGATCATCAAATTTAACTACTAGTCTAGAAGCATTAAAAATCATAAAGCACTTGTTTTCTTGTATCGTGAAAGAAAATAAAATATTTTTTGTGCGCAATGGAATATAGTTATAGTGCAATGTAAACTGAAAACAAGTTGCGATCAAATTACTATACCATATATCATTTTGGGTTTTAAAACATAATGTTATATAGTATTTATAGATTTAGGCACTCATAGTACCTATCATAAGAATCAAAAGTCGATTCTATTAGATCAAGTCCTTGACCACCTGCTGGCACAATTTAACAGTCAACTTAATTAATATCTAATCCATGGAACGACAATTGCAATCTAATATATACAGTTAAGGACATCACTCCTTCCTAGACTATTAAATTCAAACTTCTTCAACAAGGCTAATCCTAAAGATACTAAAATCAAATAATAGCTATGTTAAATTAAATAGCCACATAAGCTACATTATTCTCGAATTTAGTCCTAAATGAGTTAAAACTTAATTACTTATATCCAAACTATTTAGAGAACTAAACTTGGCTAAGACTAAATATCGTAGCAGTAAATTAATAAGCATAAAGTTAAAGGGAAACAATCTCATTCAGTGGTCCTAAGGTGTGATAGCCGCATGCATGTGGTTTTCCAAATTAGCCCCCCTTCCCATTCTGTACAACCCAACAATTCCACATGTTTGCCAAATTAAATCCTTTCCTCATCAATAGATATACAATCACCACTGCCATACTGTAATGGTGAAATCAATTAACGAGTATGTCTTTCATCCCTATGAGCCTATTATCGGTTCTTGCGGCAATGGCAAGCAGATATATCTTGGTGAAATCTAGTAGATTGGTGATTTATCTATAGCCTCATCCTGTATGGTGTGAAGTGACCCTGGTAGCTAGATGGTGAGATCAATTTGAAGACTATTGAATATATTGTAGGCTTGTGAATTGTTTGAGTTACTACATGCTCATTGGTGTTCCTAGATGGACAATTTAGATTCAACCACACCATGTGTAATTATTTTAACATGTATTAGCTACTGAAAATCACTAGCAATCATCATTGTGTTGGTCCTAGTTTAGCATGCTGAAGTAATTTGATTATTCTGCAAAATTATAAGTCAACAAAAAAAAAAAGCATAGCTACCATAATTGCACTTGTATCTCATGTACAATCAAATATTGAACAATTTCTATTCCAAAATTAACTTTTCCAATTGATCTGGCAGTCAACAATTGCGGCTAGTATCTATTTATCTAATAGGAAAGCAAATTAAACACTTACCGGAAGATAAAGAAAATGGATTCCTGACCCCCCAAAACTATGTGTGTATGTGAGTGTCTCCCAAATTTTCTTTTCTTTCCTATCACTACGGTGGCCAACTCTCTCTCTCTTTTATTTTTATTCCGTCTTTCTTCTTCTTCTTCTTCTCTTTCTCTCTCTGTTTTTTTTTTTTTAATTAATACTAAGATTAGAGTTTTATTTTCTAAGGACTCTATATATAGGGGAAGTGGTTTAACTCAATTAAAACTCTAATTAATTATCTTTTAGGACTAGGATAATCCTATAATAAATATGATGTCTTTATTGTTAATTTCTAAGGTCTCAATTATTAATTCGTAGCAACAATATAATATTAATTTAAAAAAATTTATAACTTATTTTTCCAAAAATTGAAATATCTAATATATATATATATGACCTTAAGTACTAATTCTTACTATTTAACCAAGAGATAAATCTAGTGTTGTATATATAGATATATATTACATCTTCTAACTGTTATAACAAACAAATAAAATTAAAGGAAAATAAAATTAAACATAGGATAAAATAATTAATTAAATATGAAAGAAATTTTAAGGAATTACATATTAACTTTTAAGTAATATATAAAATATACAATATATATTACAGAATTATGACGTCACGATTCAATTGCGACAATTATGGTCTAATCAATGGTTGAACGAATGAAGCATGAACAAATAAGATTTAGGTTTAATGAATGGTCTAATTTTTCGAGCACTGCCCCGAACACAAGCCCACCAGCCATGGGTAGCCACTATCGGTTGACCATGGCCCCCTACCTCACCCCTCTATCTTTGCCCCACATCATCCTTCCCCTACATATAAATTGCCCAAATAAGTAGGAAACAGATTGCTATAGTCTCACCGAAATGCTGCTATTGCACAACCGTGGACCGCTGCAAGCCGTTATTGACCATCACCATAGATGGAAATCCACCACTAAAACGTGCGCTTTTGACAAGGTGAACCAAAGCCCCCCAATCAATTTCAAATTTTGTTGACATTAGCCTAGCCAATTTGGCCCTAAAACCACCAGAACCCTATACACCACTGCATTGCCATCATTGAAATCTCTCTTCCTCTACATATTAAAATAAAAAATTAACATACCAAAAACCTGCCCATGTAATTTTCACTAAGACCTCTCAAAGCCCGTATCTTTTTTGCCGTTGCAAGTGGAGAAACCACCACCACCCTCGATTGCTTGCCGTCGTTCTCAATTTCCTATGAAATTGGCCTTGGATTCAGGAGGCTACCAATATGAAAATGTTCCTCATGGAGAGGAGAAACCCCCAATGAATCTATCTTCCTCTTGACGTGATGAACGTAGTGGCGTAGTTGGTTCGTGAATCCGAGGTTTCGTTGCGTAGCTGTGATAAAGGATTGAAGAAATTTATATATATGTACATGTATGTACATGCATATGTATATTCCTATTAAATGTTGTATCCATGCTAAGAATAGAATTTGAGGATGATGATATGCCATATATATATGTATTGATTTTCCCATGCTATGGATGATTGTATAGTGGACTTGGACATTATGTAAAGTGATAAAATTGGAAATTATGAATTTGACAAGAAAATTGAACTTGAGATTTTGGTTTGAGGACCTAAATTGGATAGTATTGAAAATTATTGGGACATTAAACAATTGATGATTAAAGTGACAATATGTAGATCATGTGGTTAAGAACTTGACTTAATTGATAGGAGAAACAATATGAGAATTGAGATTATCTGTGGCAAGACTAGTTTTATAGTCATTTATGGAATTTTATCAATGTTGTCATTTTAAGTTATCATGTTAATAGGATGAATAGAAAATTTTGGAATTAAGAACAAATATGATCAAGATGTATTAGGAATTTAAAGTGGGTTCTAACTAAATATATCATTATGGTTAGGTGACGAAGAAGTAGGTCACGAGGACCAATAGACAATCTGTAGGACTTGTATCATCTGAGATTTACGGAGGTGAGGGTCTCCCACTTTGGGTTATTGCTTTGTACAAGCTTCTCATTATTTGTTGAAAACCCCTGTGCGGATGTGCCATTTTAGCCTTGATATATCTATATGTTCTTGTGGCACAACCCCTGTGAGGGTTAGTTTGCTTGATTGTACTTGTATACCCTTGTGTGAGTTCGTACTTGTTTCACTCGTTCTTGTTCGTTCTTGTTCGTTCTGGTGCCCAGACTCCTATCTGTCATATCTGGTACTTGTCTTGATCGTACTTTCTTGTTCCTGTTTGAATCGTTATCAGATGCCTTGCCAGCATACTCGTTTGTTGTAGCCTAATATCTAGCCAGTTGGCTTGTATGTACTTGATTGTTGTACTTGATTGGTACTTGTTATACTTGCTTGGAGATTGAACTTGGGCTGAGTGCCAATCCTATGCGGAATGTTAGGATACTTGGGACACGCCTTGCAGTCCGCTTAGGTATCTACTATGCGCCATACAGTCCGTATGGGCACACTAATTGTATGCCAAGCTATCACGCTATGGAAGTGCTTATTTGATTGGTATAAGGTGATCTGATATGCATGTCTTAACTCGTTTGTTGGAATGCATATTCTGTAAGGGTTTGCTTGCTCGTACTCATTCTTGTTTATTTGTGAACTGTTATTGGAGCAATAAGGCATAAGAGTTTCCTGTTTGCTACATTTATTCTTACTAAATTGTAATTCTGCTTGTATTGCTATTGATTCTAAATCTGATGAGATGCTTTTCCCTTGATAGGTTCTATTATCACTTGATATTTATCCCTCACTAAGTCCATTGGACTTACCCCTCCCCCCCCTCCGCCGCCGTTTTCATTACTTTTGCAGACAGAGTGGCCTAAGAATGGAAAGTTCTGACTTGAAGTATAGGGATGCTTCTTTTGTAATAGTTTGGTGTCTTTCTTTTGTATATGGATCACTAGATGGATATGTGGTAACATAGAGATGTTGAGATATGTCAGAATTGACAGGACCACCTTGAACTTGTGTACATATTTTGATGTACGCCTAGGACTTGAACCTTGGTATGAATGTTAACAGTTGGTAGTATTATTAAGTTGATATTTATTTCCGATGCTTTTGAATTGTCTTTTCTTTATATAACTTGGAATTGTATAGAAATTTTGGGCCTATTGGTTGTATTAAAGGTTCAAAATTTAAGTTTGAAATGAGTTGATATCTCAGCTTTGGGTTACCCGGAGTGGGGTGTCACAGAAATTATTAGCAATGAGAGACTTCTAAGAATGGCGAGCCTTCAAAGAAGAGAAAGACTGCCCATGCAAATGTTACATAGGTGGATAGTCTCTCAAATGGTGTTAATAACTTGAACCTATCAATCGTGGTTTCTGAGTTGAATCTCATAGAAAATCCTAAGCAGTGGTCGGTGGACACTAGGGTCACTTGACACGTGTGCTCAAATAAAAGCCTATTTACAACATATGAGAATGCTAAAGGTGAAAACTTGTTCATGGGCAATTCTTCAAATTCCAAGGTGCATAGAGTTGGAAAAGTGGTGCTCAAAATGACTTCTAGAAAGGAGCTAACTCTCAACAACATGCTTCATGTGCCAGACATAAAGAGAAATTTAGTGTCAGGTCCTAGCAAAAATGGTTTTAACTAGTTTTTGAATCCAACAAGTTTGTACTTACTAAAAATGGTGTGTATGTCAAAAAAGGCTATTTGTGTTGTGGACTTTTTAAAATGAACGTAATGACCATCACACCCAAGAATGTACCAAAGATGTTACTAATGGAAATAAAGTGAGTTTGGCTAACTTGTTGGAGTCTGTAGATTTATAGCATCAAAGACTAGGGCATGTAAATTTTGGTACTTCAAGTAAACTAGCTAAAAGTGGAATTTTACCTAAGTTGGATTTTGACACAAAAACTAAGTGTGAAGTTTGCGTTGAGGCAAAAATGACAAAAACTCCTTTTAGGGGAATTGAAAGAAGCACTGAACCATTAAGTTTAATTCACACCGATGTATGTGACTTAAAAATGATGCAATCAAGAGGTGGGAAAAATATTTTATAATCTTTATATATGATTGCACAAGATATTGTCATGTTTATCCATTTTCTACAAAGATAAAGCTATTGAAGTATTTAAACATTACAAGAATGAGGTTAAGAATCAACTTGGAAAGAAAATAAAAATACTTAGAAGTGATAGAGGTGGTGAACATGTTCACCCATTTGAAGAGTTTTGTGTTGAACAATGAATAATTCATGAAGTAACAACACCTTATGCACCACAATCAAATGTTATTGCTGAGCGCAAAAATTGAACTTTAAAAGAAATGATGAACGCATTATTAATTAATGCAGGGGCACCTCAAAACATATTAGAGGAGGCAGTGTTGACTGCAAATCATTTACTTAATAAGATTCCCCACAAGAAACTACAAAAATACCATATGAGGCATGAAAAGGACACCCACCGTCTTATTAATATCTTAGAGTGTGGAGGTGTCTAGCTAAAGTAGAAGTGCCACCTCCTAAAATCGTCAAAATAGGACCAAAGACAGTTGACAAGATCTTTATTGGTTATGCACAACATAATGCTGTATATCGGTTCCTTGTCTATAAATCTGATATTGATGAGATTCAAGTCAATACAATAATTGAGTCAAGGAACACAAGCTTTTTTGAAGAAATATTTTCATGGGAAAAGGAAGAAGGAGAAGTAATATTTAAAAGACTCGAGAAGTCCAAGAGTCTAGTAAAGAGGACATTGAGCCGAGACGTAGCAAAAGAGCTAGAAAGGTTAAATCCTATGGACTTGACTTCTTGACTTATATATTAGAAAGTGAAATGCGTACATTTATTGAAGCTCGTTTGTGGAAGGAAGCGGTAAATAGTGAAATAGAGTCCATCATGCATAATCATACCTGAGAACTACTAGATCTACCTCCTAGAAATAAACCCTTAGGATGTAAATGGATTTTCAAGAGGAAAATGAAAATTGATGGTACGATAGATAAGTACAAGGCAAGACTAGTAGTCAAAGGGTAACGATAGAAGGAAGATCTTGACTACTTTGATACATACTCGCCAGTAACTAGAATAACTTGTATTCGATTATTAATTGTCGTTGCTGCTATAAATAATCTCAAGATCCAACAAATAGAAGTAAAGACGGCATTTTTAAATGGTGACCTCAATGAGCAAATTTATATGGAACAACCTCAAGAGTTTGTGGTTCCAGGCCAAAGAAGAATGAGTGCAAATTAATTAAATCGTTATACGATTTAAAACAAGCACCTAAACAATGTCATCTTAAATTTGATCATGTGATGATAGCCAATGGCTTCAAGATTAGTGGTGTAAATGAGATGAGACTATTCGCGAATGGGTCGGGCTCAGCTCGATGAAAGCTCAAATTCGGCTCGAACTTAAACGAGCCGAGCCGAGCCCGAGCTTGCCAGTCAAGCAAGCTGAGCCAAGCTCAATAGGATTCTGCTCGACAAGCTCGCGAGCCTAAACGAGCTTTTTATTATATATATATTTTTTGTATAATACTAATAATAATAATAATATGGTGTTTGTTATTATAAATTTTGTTTCAAGTTTAAACAGGCTCGAGTTCATTCGAGCTTATACAAATCGAGTCTTATCTAGTTAGAGCAATCACATCCAAACTTATATGAATTGAGCCGAACTCGAGCTCGATTATCTCGGCTAGGACGAGCCCGAGCTCGAGCTCGACAAGCTCGACTCGGCTTATTTACACCCCTATTCAAGATTAACGAGTGTGACAAGTGTGTGTATATTAGAGGTATACCAACTGAATATGTCATTATATGTTTATACATAGATGATATGTTGATCATGGAAAGTAACAGTGACATAATCAAAGAGATAAAGAGATTGTTGAGTCGCAATTTTAATATGAAAGATATGGGTCTCGCTGATGTCATACTCAGAATTAAAATCATAAGAACACCCGACGAGACAACATTAACACAATCTCACTACATTGAGAAAGTGTTACAAAAGTTTCTAGATCCTGCTAGCAGCCCGGTGAAAACATCGATAGATGTAAACCAACAGCTTACCAAGAACAAAGGTGAAGGAAAGGCTCAAATGGAGTACGCACCTATAGTTGGAAGCCTTATGTATATAATGAACTACACGAAACCAAATATTACATATACAGTTGGTAAGCTAAGTAGATATACAAGCAACCTAGGACAAGAGCGTTGGAAAGCTATTATCAGAGTACTAAGGTACTTAAAACACACCACGAAGTATGGGTTGTACTATACCAAATATCTAGTTGTAATTAAGGGATACAGCGATGCCAATTGGATATCTGACTCCAATGAGTCCAAGTCCATGAGTAGATATGTGTTCACTCTAGGTGCAACTACTATGTCGTGGAAATCCTAAAACAAACTTGCATAGCTAGATCAACAATGGAATCAAAGTTCATCATATTGGATAAAGCAGGCGAGGAAGCAGAATAGCTACGCTAATTTTTGGAAGACACTCTGAATTGGACAATGCCAGCAATTTGCATCCACTGTGATAGCCAATCTACTATTTGAAGGGCACAAAATAGTATGTATAACGGTAAATCTCGACACATACGAATGATACATAACAACGTTAGACAACTGTTCTCTAGCAAACTTATCTCAATTAACTATGTGAAGTCTACAGATAACCTTGCGGATCTGCTAACTAACGGTGTAAATAGAGAGCAAGTAAATAAATCATCGAAGGGAATGGGACTGAATCCTTTAAATAAATGAGTCACCATAATGGGAACCCTACCTATGTGATTGGAGATCCCATGAAATAGGTTCAAAGGAAAAAACAAGTTATACAATTGTGACTCGACGTGAAAGTACTGTGGGTGGGCCTTAACCCTCCAACCCATTCCATTGATGAGCAGACAGTGCATCTTGCAAAAGTTCTAGGTTAAGCATTACTTTTAATGATACTCATATCTCAATATTTCGAGTAGGGGTGCAGCAAAAACCTCTTAATGAGAAGACACCTATATGAGTAGGGATCGGGTCGATCCTATGAGAATTTTTATGGCTAAATTCTTAGAGTAGTACTCATGAATACCAAGAATTGTTTAGGGCCGAAATGAACACAATAGTTAAACCATAAAACTAACTATTGAGTGGTGTTGTGTGCAATGCTATTGTCTTGGTGTGCATAAAAGTCGAACTATTCAAGACATCATGTTCACTGGTTGGCAAGTGCATCTAATAGTGCTCACTAAGGAAGGTTCAAAGCCAAAAGCTACCTTTCCTGATGCAATATCACTCGAGCTGAACCTCTATCATGCAATTGCATTCATGAGCATATCTGTTAGACTATTTGCTCATTCATATGGGGGATTGTTAGAATTTTGGCACCTAAATAAATTAATTTGTCTCGTTGAGGAGATGTTTTAGTATAACTAAGTGCTACAAATTAATGAAGTATTGAATGAGCAAATTGAGTTAAAGAATGAGCTACGAGCTAAAATTTATATAAGATATGGGAATGGGTGGATAATGTATAATAATAATCCAAAAATAATAATTATTATTTTATATAATTATTATTAGGATTATTTTAAATTTTGGATTTTGAGACCAAAATTAATTCTTCCAACAGTCATGTCTAATTTCTTTAAATAGTTGCAACCCATGTCTTTTAAAATTTAAAACAAAGGTCACAACCTTTATTTAGTCTGACAGAGCTAAGGATATGTCTTATAGGAATAGGCATTTAAGTCCTATAAATATAGGTGTTATCTAGTGTCATTTAATTAGAAAATTCATACAAGCATTCTAGCACTTTAGCATTCTGAGCATTCATTTTCACATACGTACATACGCATTTTCATTAAACATAGAGATTCAAGTCAGCTCGGTTTGGAGGTTCAGTCTATAGGAATGCTGCCTTAGACTGCTCGTGAGTCGTTGTATCTTGGGAGGTCGTCTGTCAGTAGTCTTCAAGCACCAGTGGGAGGCAAATACGACTTTAAAGAAATTGTGTCTGTACAGATCTCAACTCGTTTCTTTCTAATCAAATTAACTCGTACCGCTTCTGGTTTGTTATCCTTTACTAAATTTTAACTTTCAGTTGCTTTGATAAATTATACATTCTGTTAATATATCTTATACGTGCAATTCTTTCTTAAGTTTATTTTATTTGATTTTGAGCACTCACAGTTTTATGCCATAAAATAAAGACACACTACTGCACATCCACTAAATTTCTAATAAGTTCCAATGAAATTATTTTAAATTATTTAATGCATGTGCAGAACACGTGTATTTTCTTGTACAAGAGTTATAAATACTTGATTTTCACAAAGCATAAAACTGGAGAAATTAATTTCAATTTCACATTTCTAAATTTGCGAATCCATATTTATTTTTGAAAATTTTACTAGTGATTAAAGACACCAGATTAATTTATGACATACCAATTGGAAGTAGATGACTAAGTAAAATTAAAGATCATTTGAAAATCGTTCAATGTCGCATCATTCTTTTTATTATGTTTCACATTCTTGGCCATATTGCTCACAAGATATGAATTATCTCGCAAAGAAAGAATAACTCCAGTAACATATGACAAAATATCCAATTTCATTATTTTGTAATAGCGATGGTGTCATACTGCCTCAATTTAGTAAACGTGAATAATTTACGCCAAGCAAGTCATGAAAGTACGGTAAAAGCCTTAAGATACTTGAGAAACTAAATTCTTGAAGCATCATTATTTTGACTACTGCCATGGTCTAAAAATATTTGATGTGGCTACTTGAAATAAAGCAACTCAATACCATGCCTTTTAATCTTTTTTTTTTTTTTTTAAATTCCTTACATGTGTTTATGTAGCATCCCCACTGAAGAGGTGTCTGCTTTGAGTTGAGGAATTACTCAAATTAAATCCAATAGCTCAAATGTATATATACAATACCAAAATCCTCCACTTCAATCCCTGGTGCCTCATTACACGTCAATTTCTCTAGCTTAATATACATCAATAACAAAATCATAATGTTTACGTGAAGTTTTATACCGACAAGAGTTCTCTGTGTTCAACATAATTTCGCATGTGGCAACAAATGTAGGACATGCTATTTAATTTTTCGTGGAGGGGTGTTATAGGTAAAGTAATCAACGCAATTTTATGTTCTCCTTGTGATTTTAATTTATAAATATATTAATTTAAGGATCAATTATTTATTAAAATCCCAATAAAACTATTTTAGATAATTTAATGTACGTACAAAACACGTGCATTTTCTTGTACAAGAACTATATAAATACTTGATTTTTGCGAAGCATAAAATTGGAGAAATTTTAATTTTACATCTTTAAATTTTGTAAATCCATATTTTTCTTAGAATTGTACTAGAAATTAAAGATACCAAATTTGTGATATATACCAATTGAAAGTGGATGAGTTACAAGTAAAATTGAAGATCGTTCAATACCATATTATTCTTTTTACTATGTTACACATTATTGGCCATATTGTTCACAAGATATGAATTATCTCACAAGGATAGAAAAACTTTAGTAACATGTGATAACGTATGCAATTTTATTATTTTGTAATAGCGATGATTTTACAATGCATAAATTTAGTAAATGTGAATAATTTACACCAAGAAAGCCATGAAAGTGGGGTAAAAGCTTCAAGAAACTTGAGAAACCAAATTTTTGAAGCATCATTTTGATTAACGCCATGGTCTAAAAATATTTGATGTGGATACTCGAAATAGAGGAATTCGGTACCACGCCTTTTAATCTTTTTTCTAATATCTTTATGTGTATTTATATAGCAAACTTGTCGAAGAGATGCCTGCTTTGAGTTAAGGAGCATTCAAATTAAATTCTATAATTCAATATTATATATATTACCAAAATCCTCGACTTATATCCCCTGATACCTCATTACACCTCAATGTCTGCAGCTTAACATACATTAATATCAGAACCATAATGTTTCTGAAATAATAAAATGCCTACTTATAATACCGACCTGAATTTACGCTCTTCAATATCATTCATGTGTGGCAACGATGTTATAAACGGCTCGTGCTTTTGCCATCTCATCCAATCAATTCTTATAATATTAATGGATTTTCTCACAATGTTAAGTGAAACTCAAATTTGAAGAATTTGAAATCAATTCTTTAAATACTATTGTCTGTGTGAATGGATTTAAAGAGTACATCAACGAGTCATTCGATTTGATTAGCTAACACATTTGATGATTTAAAAAATGAAGAAATTCACAGTTGGTGCTTAAAGAAGTAATAAATTTATTTTGAATAATATTAAAAAAATAAATAAAACCTATAATTTAGTATTTGGTCAAAAATTAAATAATTATGGCCAAAGAAATTAACTTCTTCCAGGATATAACGACAATATAAGTTTGTGTGTGTGTGTGTGTCTGAATGGTTTAGATAATATTTAAAGGTCATTAATTTGATTAGTTGGCGCACGTATTTTTATGATTTAAGAAAATCAAAAAAACCATAACTAGTATATATATCAAGCACCTAATAAAATTATTCTACATAAATAAAAAAAGATTATAAACTTTAAAAATTCAGAATATGGTCAAAACACTTAGTTCCTATATAATAGGGCATGGATTAAATGTTCCAAAGTAGTAAAACATCAAAACTATGCAAACAATCGGAAAGATGATATCAAACAAGTAGATCGACATGTTTGAATTTATGACATTCATCACTGACATATTATATCATTAATTGACGGCGTTGGAAAACAATGTTATTCATAAGAACTTTGTTTTGCTTGGGCCAAATATGAAATCATATTGATCTTTTAAAAGACTTGTTTGCTGATGATTATTTGGGTCCAATATTATATTGTGCTACGGAGGTTGTGACCTTTGGAGGCCGCATAGGGCTCGCCAGTCGCTGCCTACAGTTAATTTGGGGTCCCCTCCTCTCCTCTCATAATCACAACGATGCGGCAGAGGTAACAGATTTACACAAAGATGTTAATTCATTAGCAAGATCTCTTGTCGCATGCACATAGGTGGATAAGGTTGTTAATCAAAAACGATATTCACTAAGCACTTTGCTTACGTTTTAAAATCTTCTGTCATAGGTTTGTGACACAATATTGTGCAGAAAAAGAACCTAAGGGCGATATTAGAGAGAGAGAGAGAGAGATGTCTCTAGCATAATTATCAGAAGCCGAGTGGAATTGATCGTAGGTTCTAGTAATAATATTACTAAATAAAGGAAAATGTACAAAAGAAAATCCTATCAAATGATGGGTGAAATAAATTATACTCCCTAGTCGAACCTAAAAAATGAAGCCTCAACTTGGGTGCACAGGAATCATATGATATGACAAAAATATGTCCTAAGGACAAATTGATAAAGTTACAATTAAAGCATGCCCTAAGACAATGGACCACCATGCGCAATGCCCGCAGTTGGCCCTAACGGGCTTACAACATTAATGGGACTAGACCTATCTCCATAAATAGACCTATTAATGGCTAAGAGAGGGGATTGTAAGTGCAAATTTCTTTGTCTGCAATAAATAAAATTACAAGATAAAAAATATCATACAAAAAAAAGTTAAAATCTATCAACTATGGATTCAATCCCTAATCTAATCCTCTAATTTTTCCCTTCCAAATATGATCTTGAATTTAATGAACTCTGCGAAGAATTCCATGAATCTCTTTGAATTTGATTTGAAGAAAATAACACCAACTAAAGGGCTTCGCACCTTAATCTCCAGTCAAATGCCAAAATATATTCGCGAAAAACACCTTAATCACTGTGGATCCCCTTGAATGTAATTTGAATATAATAACACCAATTCACGGGCTTTGCACCTTAATCTCTAATGAAAAGTCAAAATATATGAGCTCCGCAAAGAACGCCATGAATCTCCTTGAATTTAATTTGAATAAAATACTGTCAATTTGAGGGCTCCGCACCTTAATTCCAAATCAAATGCCAAAATGTGATGAGCTTCACGAAGAACGCCTTTTAACACCGTGGATCTCATTAAATTTGATTGAGAGAATTGTTAGACTCTTTCAAAGTTCCTCTCATTTGCTAGAATTTGTGTTATGTGTAGAATGAGGTTTGACCACCCCTTTATGTAGATGTTTAATAGAAGACTTCTAGATTGACTTGAACTTCTTAGATGACTATATTTTAGATAAGATAATATCAAATATCAAGAGATAATATCAAATATCTTTCATTTGGCAATATCAAATATCAAAAGATAATGTCAAATATCAAGGATTATATCAGATATATTTGCTTTGATTGGTCCATAGTCATAGATATTTCATCTTTGACACTTATCAATATTTGATTTTGAGCATAAAATAAATACTAGAATGTTAATTAAAATTTACTATTTATCTTTTGGAATTAAATTTAATAAATTCTAAGAAATAAATAGAAATTTTAAATTAATATCTAGCATATTATTTTACATGTATCACTTCTCAATTAGCTAAAATTAATATGTCTATAGGGACATTGAACACTCATGCAATCTCTCTAAGCAAACGCGTCCTCAAATTAGAAACCCATTGCATTTATTCCAACTACAAAATTCTGAAGGAATCCTTAGAGACAATGATACCATATTATTTTGATGCCATCTGTGGGAAACAATCTAATTCACTAAACATTAAGGATGTAATCAAGATCTAGAGTTCGGGATTCTAGCACATCCATGGCCCCTCTAAGGGAAGGGGCGAGTGAAGACAATGGTGCAAAGGCATCCAACCCTAAACTTGGACGGGCCACTGGTTGTACCTCAATTGTCAAACTTCCTACCTACCCCAGAAAACCTCCCTCCGGGAGGCCCTATACTACAACTCACCTAGGAAGCCTTGTTAGTGCTAGTTGAAGGCGCATTTGCCTAAGTAGTTGTTGAAGTTATTCCCAAATACATCGCTGAGCTCACACAGTCCCACCCCCACAATTCTCTCAAAAAAATCGAGAAGCCTCGTCTAATCTAGAGAAAACAAAATAGAGGTGAGAATAAAGACGGAGAATCATGCCCTTTCCATCTCACCAAATAGATAATCAGGCGTCCCTTCCAATCAATAATTTCATGTGGCGGACCAATGTTGATGAATGTGTCACCTGAATTATCGTCCTAGATCGCAACTTAAGAGTTGGCAATAAGTATCTTTTCTTAGAAATTGCTCGCCCCAAGCATGATTTATTTTATCTTGCAGTCTAAGTTGAGTAACTACCTCATAGAGTTAAGGTAACAACATCCCAAAGTTTGATATTAGTAGTGATCCCCATAAGTATCCAGCTAACATCATGGCACACATGAAGCTATACAGCTTAAGTGATGTGGGTTTTTGTAAGATCTTCCGCATGATGCTTATGAAGCACAAACTCACCTATTCGACTAATTGCCTATTGGAACCATCACATAATTGGAGCACCTAACACAACACTTCCTATACAACTCTCAAATAACCAGAAGTGCCCCAAGACCACCGCATACTTGTCAACTAAAACTAAAAGAAGGGGAAGACTTGTAGGAGTATGTAAACTATTTTGTTTAAGCTACGCATGAGATTCCCATCTCAGTTTGGATCTCTTCCCCTATATCATTTACCAAAACTTAAGTCAGATGAGGTTCAAGGAGTCCATAGCGAAAGGCCCCCGATTACTCTAGAGAAGCTCTTAATTCGGGGCTAAGAAGTGTATCCATATTGAGGATGCAACAACCCCTATGGAGAACTATGAGGGAAAAGGCAAGAGAAAATGAGACTAGTAAAGCCAAGAAAGAAGTCCACAGGCATGCATCTCCCTCAGGTTTCACTTTGTGCGTTGTTCTTAATACGTTGAAAGTGGAGATCTTTGTGGTAATTGAGCATTAAGGCCCAGTGGAGAGGCCCAAAACAATAGGGTACAATCCCAAGAGGTAGAATACATAGAATTGATGTCATCTCCATAGTGATAAAGGACAAACAATCAAAGAATGTTACTTCTAGGAGATAGGACGAGAAACTAATTTAATATGGATATCTGAAAGAGTTTGTGGCTAAGCGCCAAGGCATCCATAGAAAACCTCGACAACAAGGAACACCAAGCAATAAATATAGGTTACCAAATAGCATGTTAGAGCCTAAAAGAGATGCCCAATTGCAAAATCCTAACAACCTACCTACTATAGGAGTTATCTCTTAATCTTTATAAAACTTGATAGGGGCCACTCAACGAATGCCTACAAAACTCTAGCCCAAACTACATGACAAACCCAAACCTACTCCCAAGACCAGCTAGAACCCTAATTAACCCTGGAGCATAAAGCTCCCCCGAAGATCCTAAGTGACATCGAAAGATAAAGCTTCCCTAGAAGTTCTACGAGTTCCTAGACATAAAGCTCACAAATGTCCTAAGTAATTCAAGAAATATAAAGTTCCACTCAAAATTTTAAGTGATCTGTAAGCATAACATACTCCTAACCCTAGAGGTTGATCAACAATATTTTAATAGAAACATCAATGTTCCGTTTGAAATCCCAAATGGCACCCAAAAGAAAACTCGTTCGTGGCCTCAATGGAAAAAGTCGATGAATTTAAAATTTTGTCTAAGAACCTAAATGCTCCCCAAATAAATAAGCTATCCTCGAATTTAGAAATAAAATGCTATTGTTTGTTGGAACCTCAAAACCGTGCCATTACTGATGTATATATAAAATAATACATAGCGCACAACACAAACATACATCAAAATGGAAAAGATCAAGTGAAACAAAATGAACACAATAACATGACAAATAAACATTTGATAATCTCCCTCAATGGGAAAAAGGACAATGGAACGAAATTGACCCAACATCGTCTCTCTATCAACCAACCCCAAGGTCTCTTGGAACTAAACCTGACGACAAAAAAATCCCACAGCCTACCACCAAGCCGATTGCATGCAAAAAGGTGCTAGGTCGCCTTTAAGGTGTCTGATAACCAATCTCACAACCATAAGGTCGCCTGGTGCCTCAATGTGTTGCCCCTTTTGAGGGAAATAAATTGTATGTGCTAATCAACCATAAGAAAAACTAGTATTTACCCCACTGCTCTTCATCATGGGCACAGTCAAACTTAAAAAATGGAAAAAAGACTCTTAGGAATTTTCTAACTATAAAGAGGGTGTGAAAGCAATCTACCATCACTAAGAGATCTAATTAATCTAGCCAGTGCTAAAACTTCAAATACGTAAACAAATTTAAAGCAAATTGGCTAAAAAAATAACCCATAACTTCTCACAACCACCAATAATAATAGAATCGAGGGAAAGTGAACCCACTTCTAAAGTACCTGTTGTACATAGTGAAATAACTGGAGAAGGACATATCACACTGCCTCCTCCTAAAGGTAGCAAAAAACTCATATGTAGCTGAGAGACTGATCCTCTAACACAAAATATAAAGCTAATCTAAAGTTAACTAAGTGGCTAAATCACCATCACCCATCAACATCATCAGTTAATCCAAATGAAAACAATAAGCTGGGAATAAGTCCACTTCGGCAAACCTCATGTTCAGTCATGCTCGCCCATGCACCCATGCTCCCTTTAGGCCTGTAGACATGTCATCCAACCTGGACTACTACTGCATAGAACCAAATCATCTAATGTAATTAAATTAAGGATATCTCAATTCTAAATGAATAGTCAATTGACATTTGATGGGGAACAAAATGACTACGTAGATAAGTAGAGCTTATGAATTTAACAAGGTTGCAATCAAAATATGGCAACAACTCCCACTAATAAAGAAAACTCTACACATATAATGATCTTGATAAGTCAAAGAGCAACGTATCTCTGTTTTTAACAAGACTATACAACAACATGTATGGTGATAACTCCATTCAAGCTTACCAAATGGCACACTTGGCAATAGTCCTCTATTTTTTTAATTTTTTCTCAATATTAACCAATTTCAATTCATTTGCTACTTTTTGTAAATATATATTATTTGAAATAAGGGATTTAGAACATATATATGAATATAAAAATAGCTGAAAATAAGTAGTCTAGGAATGATTAAGACAATAACTAAGTCTTCAGCTTGCTTTATAAATGTAAATACATGGATCGGCCTTAGAGTCAGCCAGTATCTTGGAAAAGATATTGGTTGAAAGCCCAGCATCCCATCTAGGTGGTCAACCTGCTACTTAACCATCCTTCCTCTGCTAGTTAGCCAACTTCTAAGTCAATCAATCACATCCAACTCCAAACTACCTTAGGTCACCTTGAATGATGCATCAAAGCAACCCATCATGGTTGTGGTCATCTGAGGTTAATCGAAGGATTCACTCCATCAGACAATCAACGACAAATAAAGACCCCTTCACACTCTTTTAAACCTTGTCCAACTTGCTCCCTTCCAAATCAACTACAAAATAAAGTTAAAAATAAAATAAAATAAAATAAAATAATAAACAAAATCTAAAAATGATGATGATGATGGTGGTGGTAGTGGTCGTAGTAATAATAAATAAATATATATATAATAAAATTCTAACAGACAATGGATAAAATAAATTATACTCCTGAGTCGATCCTCCAAAATGAAGCCTCAACTTGAGAATAAGGGACTATATAGTATGAAAATAATATGTCATGAGGAAAAAATTAGTAATGTTGCAATGAAAACACAACACACTCTAAGGCAATGAACTATCACACACAATGCCCGCAGTTTGAAATTCTAATGAGCCTTAAAACCAAAATGGGCGTAGAATCTATCTCTATAAAGCCATTAGTGGCTAAGAGAGGACTTTGAACACTTGGCAATTTCTCCAAGTAGACACGTATTATTTGCCCATTTAATATGCTCTAGCTGCGAAATTTCAAAAGAATCTCATAGACAAATTAATACCACATCAAGTTGTACTTGAAAGGTTGGATTTGGCTTAAGCTTTGCTAAAGTAGTCAATTGAGTTTTATCATCAAGATTTCTAGTATTAAGATTTTGAGTTAGTGAAAAGCTTATCTTTATTAGAATGTAGGATAGGTTAATGAATTTTCCTTAGAGTTCTATCGCATATGTTATTCAAGTAGGTGGTTAAGTTGTTATGAGTAAAATATTAAACACACTATTGTGTCATCCTTCTGATATTAATAATAAAATATTAGTTTAAGGATCAAACTCTATTTAATAAAATTTTAATAAAGCTTTAAATCATTTATGCACGTGCAAAATACGTGCGCTTCATGTCTGTAAGAGCTATAAATACTTGATTATAAACAATCATAAAATTGAAGAAATTTCAATTTCACATCTCTAAATTTTGTTACCCTATATTTTCTTACAAAATTGTACTAAAGATTGAAAAGGGAAATTTAGATATGTACTAACATAAATTGGGTGCTAAGCAAAAGTGAGAGTCGTGCATTGCCACATTATTCTTTCCACTATGTTATTCATCATCGACCATCTTGTTCGACCAAGATATAAATTATCTCTATGAGCACAGTTAGATAGGTGGACTATGAAAAAAAGAAATAAATAACTCAAATAACAAATGACAAGTCTTCCTATTTCACTATTTTGTAATAGTGATGCTGTCACACTGCTTAAATTTAGTAAATGTAAAAATGTGAATAATTTATACCCAAAAGTCATGAAGTGTGGTAAAAGTTCAATAAACTAGGGAAACCAAAATCTTGAATTATCATTATTTTGACAAACGCTATGGTCTAAAAAAATTGATATGGCTACTTGAAACATTTATGGAACTCATTACCATACCTTTTTCTTTTTTTCATTTCTTTATGTGTGATTAACATGGTTTATTTTTCTATTTGTTTATCTAATCATGTTTTAAGTTTGTATTTAACCACATGATTACTACAATAATTCTTAATTCTCATATTTACAAATTGTAACTACTTACATAATTACTACAATAATTTTTAATTTTCATATTTAGAATCTATTTTTAATTCATATAATCATAATATCCTAATCAAAATGTGTGTAAATTAACGATATCTTACTTCTCCTTTTCCAAATTGCAAAATGAGATAGAGAAAAAAGAAAGGATAAAGAAACAAGACACGACTTGGTCTTTCTCATCCACATATAGGAAAGCTTGATTATACAAATTAGTCAGCATGTTCATACAAATGTAAATTTACACTCATTCAACTACTTACTCACTCTCTTATATGAACTTATACAGCAATTACTCTCCAAACACCTTACCAACACACCATCAAGCAGTAACTTTCAAAAATACCTTATACTAGTTTGTGCATCAAGCTATAATCCTATTACGTAGTTTAGATATACTAAAATTTTTGTTGGGAAAAATATGTTATATTAGTATCTAAGCTAAGACAACTATAAATTATTGATATTAACCTTCTTTATTGCTTCAAGAACGAATGTGATCATTCACAAAAGTGAATTGTGCGACATGGTTTATGTCTCATCATACTTGCTAATATCATTGTGTCAAATCAATTAACTAGGTCCAATCAAAGCATGTAACATTCAAATTTCACAAATCTAGCACTTGCCACACAAGGAAAGTGCAAATATGTCTCATTAATCACAATATATTTTCAAAGGCCACAAAATCAAATTCTATAAATCCTACAATACAACATGTTTTAGAGCATATCTCCATATAAAGGCCCTATAAAAAGGATAAAAAAAATCACATGCTTCATAAAATATGCCCAAAAATAATTTCATTACACGCAGTACTCCTTTATAAGTGAAGCAACATCTAGTGTGAGTATCATTTAGTCCTTCAACATACCAAGCTTTCAAAGCAGACAAATTGGCCTATTATCACAAACATCAATAGCCTCAAAATGTGTACCATAATACACATCATCTCAAAAAGTTTCACTTAACCAAATAGCCCTTCAATATTATTTTGGCAAAATGTAACCAAACATATAATCTACTTTTTTGCCAAAACAATCACTGTTAATCCCAAAATACCCCTTCAAATTAATTAACTTATTACCAAAAATCCCATATACATACATATACATATCATAATATTTTTTTTTTATAATTAAAAAATCATACCTAATCATCACATATACACATTATATATTTTATTATTATTTTTACAATAAAAAATATTATTCAATTTCATTTTCACCCCCAAAAATCCAACAAAAGAGCATTGATTTACATGAATATTGATCAAAGAACAGAGAAGGAAAATAGAGAAGGAAAAACCATGTATATTGTTAAGCAAGTTAATAGAGAAGGAAAAACCATGTATATTGATCAAAGAACAGAGATATATATACATGAAAGGGAGGAATAAGAATAAACAAACCTAATACAAATAAGGAAACCTAAGATATCAAGGAATGAAATCGGCAATAAAAGAAAATATCTATCAAGAAATATTCTGAGAATCAATCTTGATAATTGTCTCATCCCAAAACATAAACAAATATACCAAAATTTCCCAAAATAATTTTCTTACTATTCCCAAAACATAAACAAACATACATCACATTCCCCAACCGTACTCCCAAAACTCATTCTCCCAAACCATATAATGCAAAACACATAATTCATATCCAAACATTACCTATGTTACTCAATGTTTTGCAAGTACTGCAATTTAAATTACACTTACTATATCAAATAACTAATGCCTTTTGAACATCTTCAACGATGAGCTCACACATAAGAAAAATTAGGTCATGCCTATTGGTGAGCTTGAGATTGTACTTGCAGCTCATAATGCCTTGTTTACCATTTTATGACACAAAAATGCATAACATTTCATAATAGTTTATATATTTGCGCAATCTCCCATTATATGTTATATTTTGCCAACATCTACTATCCACCAAGGAGAAAATTAAAAAAGAAAAAAAATACAAAAAAGAAGTTATCATGAAGTAAGAGAACTTAGGTAGTCAAACTTTATCTCACTATAACTAATTACAAAGCAAAGTGACTACTATGTCTTTGTACTTTGTTTGAATCAATTCATGGTTGCAATTTTGATTGTTTGTTTTTGCTTAACTCATCCTTGCTTGTATTAGCAATCACTCTAATTGGCTTACATTGGTTAACAAAGAGCAACAAAAGCAACTACTTATTTGAATGTTTGGTAAGACATATATAATAGCACAAGCTACATTTATTCTTAAATCAACTTAAATAGTGATTAAGAATAACCAAAGTCTTTAACTTGTGAATAAGTTTCACATTGCAAAATAGAGCTCAAACTATGTGGTCTAATTCTCGATTTACAGCTTAACTAAATTATAGCAAAGATTTGATCTTGATCCACTCATTGATTGTTGATGTAAAGGCATGACAATTTGGCTACCTATCTATTTTCATGTCCAATTAACTTAAAATAGAAATATTAGTAGATTAATCTAAGGTCTTTACAATAATTAAATTAATTCTGAAACATTAGGAATTGGTCTAGATTTTACCTCCCATCGAGTAAAAGATATAATAAACATTTATTAATCTAAATAAATTAACAATTCTCTAAATAAATAATCATGCATGTCATTATTCTCTACATACATAAAAGCTAGTGCAGCCAAAAGTAGAGTGTTGTGGCCCTCTCCACTACTAAGCCGGAGTATATTACATTAGATAACTACTGCACTCAACTCCTTCAGATAAAACAAATTTTACTTGATTATGGAGTGCATTTTCATAATATGCATGTTCATTGTGATAGTAGTGGTGCAATTAGCATAACAAAAAATCATATCTTGCATTCTCCTACCTAAGCACATTAAAATTAGGCACCATTTTATTAAGTATCACGTTCAAAAAGGAAATATATTGATAAATTTTATCAATACCAATCTTCAATTAGCTGATATCTTGCACCATTTTATTAAGGATCACATTCAAGAAGGAAATATATGCATAAATTTTATCAATGCCAATCTTCAATTAGCTGATATCTTTACTAAACTCCTACCAGAGGATAACTTCTTTAAAAAACTACTTAGAATTCAAAAGGGAGTATTTGGTTATATTTCACCAAAACAATTTTGTTTTTGGGAAACACAACCAAACAAACCCTCATTTTTTTTCCTCCAATACACTAAAATGGGTTTCCCCAAAATATCCTCTCTTATACTTTACTATCCCCAAAACTTTCTCATTTTTCAATATATACATACATATATATCATATATATTTTATTATTATTCTTACAATAAAAAAATTACTCAATTCCGTTTTCACCCCAAAAATCCTATAAAACAGATATTAATTTGACTGCTACAATAAAAAAATGTCTCTCCCCAAAAATTAAAGAAGCATACCAAAACTCCTCAAAATAAATTTTTAACTATTTTCCAAAACATAACCAAAATTCATTACATTCTCCAACACAACTTTCACATTCTCCAATCTCACTTTCAATATTCATTCTCTAAAACACATATTAAAATTGTTGGAATAGTGCCCAGCAAGCCAAATAGATTGGCGTTGTAAACTATTTCACTAGCAATAAAATCTTGATTGAATGATGTTAATAATATGGTCATCTTCATCTTATGCTTATATTTACTTTACTGGTATTTGGTTAAAGCCCTTAGATCACACAAGGCTACGGGACTTGATCATGCACTGGGTGGTGATCATGGAATAAGTCTTACACGGTCGTGATCTTAAATATTCCAAGTCATAGGATCTTAAGAGATAGGACATCTAAGATCCGAATAGACTTGCACTAACAATGCATAAATTCAAGGAGTTGGATATTGCTCCATTCCATGGGCAATACCAAATGAGATATGGATGCATGTTAGAGGGTGCTTGTTAGGGAATAAGGTACTAAAGGCCTACCGGAGAATCCACTGGATAGCCAAAGTGGTAAGTCAGTAGTGGCAAGTTCTCTCGCTTACGTTAGTACATACAATTAGTCCTTTGACCTGAGGATCCATGGTAACCTTGTGTTTGGTCCTTGTGCTTTGACTCTTCCTTGGCCACCTAGTGGGCTATATGGGTAGAGATTGGGCACAATCTACTAAACATAGAGGTTTGTGAGATTTAAGATGGAATCCGACTCCTCGTCTTTGTGAAGAGAAAGTACATCTCTTATCTTGTACAAGGTAGTATGACGATTTGGAAAAAGAGTTTTCCAAAGATAAAGTCATAAAGTGAAATTGAGCATAGGGAATAGAGACATAGTATCGAGGCTATTATGGAGCCGATAAATATCCTGTTCTAGGCCTCTTTCGAGAGATAGGAGATTGAAGGACCGTATTTGCATGGTACATATAGAGCTATGATGGTTCTCCAAAAGCATTCATTTCGGCCAATTAGTTGGACTCCATGGGCTTGAGATTGGACATTGACCATGGAGATTAACTGAATTGAGTTGACTGGTTTAAATGAGTTTAAACTAAAAGAAATATACGATATTCAAAAGTCACAAAGAGTTGTGAACCCATGTCCAATGAATAGTAGAACCTATCGGGTCACACACGAAAGCCAATTGCATTTCCTAAGTAATGGAGGAACTTTCTAAATGTTAGAAAATTCGCTCCATGGAGACCAATTTTTGGGTGATTGAAATTGAGGTCAATTTTGGCTTGATTATTTTAATTGTTAAATTGATCGACTAATTTAAAGAGTTAAACTAGACCAATAATTAAAGATTTAATTATTTGGTGCCATGTGACCTATTAATTGGTCAAGTTAACTTAAAGAGTTAAGTTAACAAAATTAAGCTTAAAGAGTTAAGCTTGTTTACTTAAGAATTAAGTCAAGGATTAATTAATTAAATTAAAATATTTAATTTAATTAATGAGGAGAATATTAATTGGAGGAAAAATTCAAATGATAGGATCATTTTAATGTGGCATTTAATTAATTTAAAATTAGATTTCAAATGTAATTGAAATGCATACAAATTCAAATTAGATTTGAATTTGCCAACTAAGCATGCAAGGCATGCATGTTGGCGGTCCCCCTACCTCCTTGAGGAAAGTGTGATGCCACCTTGGCATCACACCATTCTCACCCTATATATAGATATAGAGTGGGGGGGCATCTAGCAATCTTGCAAGTGAAGAATTAGGGGCCCGTTTGGTTTTATTTTCATTTTCAATTTCCATTTCCATCATTTCTAAAATCATGAGAATTAGTTATGTGATATGATGTGGAAATAAAAATGTAATGGATGAATTATCTGAAAATTTGAGTTTTATAGGGTTGAAAATGAAATCTATTTGGATGAAAGAAATTTTCACCCTAAAAAGACGTGCATCTCCAAGTGGTGTGATTATTAACTTTTTTTTTATTTTATCATAATTGGAAATGTAAAGTAAATATTTATATGTTATTATGCTAATACATATAGAGAAAAAATAGATCATGATTTTTATGGCTCTGGAGATCATGTCAATGCTACTGTGCATACGGCAAAACATGCACAAATATTTCCAAGCTGTTGTGTAGAACTAGTGACTGGAACTAGGACCTTTCTCCCCAAAATTGTGATGTCTAAACCATGATTATGATGAAAATGGTAAAGTATAGTTTCCAACAATTGATTTAATGTAACCTTCCAGAAGACTAAAATGTGAAATGAAACAAGTAAAAGCCTCATAGTAAGTTGAATAATGAGCCACAACAGAAGAGTTGAAGCATTTGTTGGAAGGGGGTTGGCTTCGAAAAATAGGTGAAAACTGGCTGCCATTCCCTGGTTCCATTAAGAGTAGAATTCATATTAACATATCCAACAGTTGTACAGCCATGTTCGGGGTTAGGATTAACATAACAGATGCATATATTACAACATACGGGTAGTGCTAAATATATATACTTACACATGCAACATAGTTAGGATCCTAACACCATTCCAAAGGGGTTGATAGACGATTCAGAAGCTCCCACTCCAGCTACCAACAAAAGCTTGCGGTAGACTGCACACTGGTGCTTTCAGCGGCATCTTCAACATTGTGAAAACCATTGTTCACATTTCCAGGCATACAGCCAGCAGCGGAGGGATGAGGGAGTGGAATAACTTATACGCTGTCCGATGTGTCGAAAACAAGGATAGGATTGAATAGGCCACCAATTGTCATTTCATCCTCAGATGGTATGACAACTATCAATGGCTCCACAACTTGAAAATGCTCAGACTGAAATATTGCATTCACTAATGGCCAATAGGGAAGGCACTCCATAAAGAAGTCTTCAGCACTGATGACAGTCTAGAATATGAATGGAGTAGGCACAAAAATTAGTTATTTATGGTAAAACATATATGTCATTAAAAGCAAATGCATGTGTACATGTAAGCAGGTAAATAAACATTGCGGAATTGTGTACAAATATGCTTACCCTTTGAAGCCAACGCCATAGATTTGGTGGAACATATATAGTACACTACTGCAACGAGTACTGAACCCAGGTGTGTTGATGATCTTTGAGAAAATCTTGTAATCACGACGAAGTTGGCAAAACCTATATCTTAGTATCTTTATTTTGTATTCTCGTTAGAAAATACGAATGAATCGACCAAGAATCTCACCGAGTACAAACTCAACAATTCTAGCATTTGTCAAGGGTGACATCGAGCGTGCCTCAAGCAAGTAGTGAAGGAATTTCTTATCCTCCTCTTTGCCCCACTTTCCAATGCCATTAAAGTGTGACCTGGTGTGGTTCGACATCCCTGACATGTCTACGTATGAAAATCCATTATTGTTGAGTACCCAACACATGACTATTCAAATAAATACGAAGTTAAAATAGTTGTACAAGTAATGATACACATTAGGCAAAGTTTCGGGAAATATGGCAGATTATAACATAATGTAAAGGCATAAAATAGAATAGTAAATGCCGAAGGATTAAAATCACAGCTGAAACTTATCCATTGTTCAATCAAATAGTCAATTACCATCACCATACATAGACTATAACTGCTAACATAAATACATAGTACTTGACAAACCCAAATGTGCATAGACAGAGATTAATACTTGTACGTTACACATCAATACATGATCATTTTTATAATGAAAATAGCTAGCACAGTCATTACTGAGCACATGAAGAGGGAACACATTCCCAAGCAGCATAAAACAGTAGCACGTGTTGGTTGGAGCACTGATGCTTCTACCAATATGGCTGATGCTTTTGAAAGGCACCTAACTAGGTTTGAATTTGCACGGGTTGCGTGGATGTTGTGTGAAGATGATGATGTATGGGGGGATTCCCCCACAAAAGCTGAGGAGAAACCGCTCCTCTCATGCAACGTGTCGGTATGCGCTGCACGAGTAACACTTGAACCTGAAACCCACATGAATGCACCCCAATGATCAGACCCCAATGGGCATTGGTAGAAGTAGAGGCCATAGTCATTTTCTATTCATGCCATTCGACATATCATTGGCCCAACTCTACAAGGGTACATTAGTATGCCATGGTTTGTCATTCTAGTGAATTTATGAGGCTTTATTAACATAAAGGGTTCATAAATATATATATGTGTGTGTGTGTGTGTGTGGGATTATTCTAAAATAGCTATGTATCGTGTGTTTGTATATAGGGAAAAACAAAAGCAGTTGCATAAGTCAACTAATATGCATGTGCAGTCCATATACATAGGAAAAAGTGAAGACAACTATATTGCCCACATTGATAATAAGCATATACTTTGTCACATTTAAGATCATACATGCATCAGAAAGTGTTTGATGTTAATATAAATTACACACATCCAGTGCTTTTGTACATAATTAAGGAGCCACAAACCTTTTTGTTATGTTTGATTACAAGTTACACATTATGATGATTCACCCATATGATATTTGCTACATTATCACAAAACCCCGACATCCAATCAATATCGTTCTGTGAGGAAAGGTGATGAGCATTTGGATGGCTATCAATTGCATTGTCATATTAAATTTGTTCCTTTAAGAAGAAAGAGTCATCGTGAAAATGTTTTCTTATAAAATTATGGACGACACAACAGGCGATGACTATTTGTACTTATCGGTGGAGCTTGTAGTGAGGTATCCAGGCAGCCAACATTGGAAATCGAGACTTCAGCACACCAAATGCTTATTCTACAATGTTTCGGAGTTTGGCATGCCTTTCATTAAATATCTTAGCATGGCCTCTTGGCAGACGACTTCTATCCCCAAGTTATGGTAACGATGCATTCTATATGGAGCTAGAAAACCTGGGAAGTTGCAGAAGCCAAAATCGACAAAGTAATACTTACCTACATAGAATTAGATTACATTAATATGTGTTTCATAAAAACTTATCTTATGATATAATTAATTTAACTTATTACACCAACCTTGAGATAGCCAAGGAAAGGTAGGATCAGTTCTAAAAGCATCAGACAATACACGTGCGTCATTGGCGCTCCCTTCGCAACCCGCATAGACATAATTAAACATTAAATCCATATCACATATTGCCAGCACATTTTGAGCAATTACAGCTTTATGACATCGATACGCATTTTGTACTACTAAAGGTGCTGAGGCCGAGACATAAGTACCATCGACACAATCCTGTATGGAAATATCTTACGTTCGTAAACTCAACAATTAGGATGTATATATTAAAGACAAAGTGGAAGTATTTTGAGAAATACCTGAAAATAATGATAGAACTTGTGATTGTATAGTATTCGAGGGTGCACATTGTTGTAGTTCGGAGGGGTGATTATTTCTGGAGCTAAATAGTTTAGTACTTTGGCAAATCGACGAATATGTCTACGGATTGTTTCTATCAAATGTTGGAACCTTTCACAATTATCCTATTGAAACTTACCTTGTCCTACTGTTTGCAAGAATATTGCTACAGCCTCCTTCAATCCAACTCTAGTTGATCTACCGACCTTAAGTAAACCCCTACTTTCAAGTATGTTACATATAGCGTTGAAACTGTCCTTACTCATTCGCAATGCCCTCCTAATCCTCTAGGGATGACTATCTAACAGTTCTCCTACCCAATCAGCCCCTCTAAACCAAGAAGTGTACATTTGAACTTTATTTTGGAATTGCGATGGGCATAGAACCTGTGAGACAAAGACGAAGGCCATCCCATCACCAGAGTCATCGGAATTGTTATCATCATTTGTGGTGGTGTCACTAGATGAAGATTCATCAGAAGTTGTTTCTGTGGTAAGGGAACTACTAGAGCCATCTCCAATATTCTATTGTTCATTAAGGTTTTATGGGTTTAATGTCGAGGCACCCTCCATTAAATAAGTTATGCACATGATTTGAAGTACTGATTATGTTTGGATATGAGGAAAATAACTAATATCATGCAATTGATTATTGGAAGGCTAACAGCAATCATGTATATCTTGTCCATTAAATAATATATAGTTTTTTAATTACTTAAATCTGTTATAGATTTCCTAAATGTCATATTATTTATTCAGCATAATTACACAAATGTATATGTCAATAAGTTGGTAACTTTATAAGTATTAAGTATTACTTGCTCTGTATATATGTTTCATAAATATACAATCATGTAATCTTTCATTAAACTGTAAACACAGCAAGAAAAACATAGATTAAAATTATATGTATGTACAACAACAATAAAATATTGGTAATGTATAAATATATATGTATTTATATATTTTTTTACATGTCAATAATTTATTATATATATGTATATACAATCATATACACAATCCTCTTGTTAATACATAATATATAAATATATAATATGTAATTTATAAATATAAACTCTTATAGGTTTCATGATTGTATTATAAAGAGTAGACAGTTTTAAATTTAAATACATATTTTTATGTATCTTAAGTATTTTATGTATTTTGTATTTGTAAAAATATAAATTAAATTTATGAGTATTAGGGATGGAAATAGGCTAGGCCGCCCGTCCTAGCCTATTTAATAAATAGACCAGATTTAGACTTTTAAAAAGCCTATTTAATTAAAAAGGATAGATATAGGCTCTTAAAAAAGCCTATATAATTAAAAAGGATAGATATAAGCTCTTTAAAAAGCCTATAAAGTCTACTAGGCCGGCCTATATAATTTAATTATATTATAATATATATTTAAATATTTATAATACTTATATAATTGCTTTTATATTTTATCTTAATTAATTTTATTAATTTTATATAGTTATATATTGTGTTCTTAATTAATACATAACCATAAGATTGATCAATTTTTTTGTTTAACTTATAATAATATTTGGTTATGCTTTTCTTTTTATTTAGATAAATGTATTATAATCATCAATTTTTATTTTTTTTTGCTTAATATAAATTATAGAATTCTTAGGCATATTAAAGCCTAAGCGTTTTAAAATTTTGAACCAATCTTTAAGGCAATAAGCCTAATTAGAATTTCAACTAAAATAGGCCTTCTCAGGCCAGGCCTCGGCTTTGAAAAATTTAAAAAGGCTAAGCCAAACCTTAAAAAAAAAAAAAAAAAAGCATGTGCTAGGTAGTAAGCTAAGCTTTAGGCTCATAATATATGCAACAGGCCTGGCCTATTTAAAACAAAGCCTAGACTAGACTAACCTATTCCCTCCCCTAATGCGTATATAGAACAACTATAAATAATTGTATATATATTCATATATGTATTTATATATTTTTTACATAAACATAATTTGTTATATATATGTATATACCATTATATATATATTCCTCTTCTCATTACATAACATATAAATATATAATATGTAATTTGAAAATCTAAACTTAATATAGTTTTCATGATTGTATTATAAAGAGTAGATAGCTTTTAATTTATATAAATATTTTTTTGTATTTTATGTATTTTGTATTTATTGATATTTTATGTATTTTTGTTTATATAAATTTAGTTAAAGGAAGGTGAGTTGTGAGTATTGTTGCATTCCATGTGTTGGATTGTAAATGCTCCAATAAGTGGTGGAAGTGTTTAATCATCTGAGGAAGGCACCTGTATAAGCATTGAGGTAGCCAAAATTGGATGCGGTTTTTGTCCCAATTGGGCTAGCCACATTGGAGGAATTGTAAATTGTTTTATTCGTATTTCACCACCATTACAAGGCCTAGTTTGTAAGTGGAATTAAAGTTATACGTTACTACAACAACAAATTGATTGGACGTACATATATTTTCCATTTCCATTAGTTAAAAGGATTCGAGAATCAACATTAAGGGCCTAATTAAAAAGTTGTTGATTTGTTATGCTAATATGTTGTCTCTAGCAGTTGTGTTTGGTACTTATTAACCAAGAATGACACTGTCCCGTGGTGTCGGGTGTGTGGTGGCTCCTTGATTTAATAGTTGTATATTGTAGTATGGAAGCAAAAAGAATGCAAAGAATGAAAATTAACAAAGAATGCAGAAAGACAACCTTTGCGGATTTAACAAAGAATGCAGCCACATATAAATTGAAAATTGGTTGCAGCTACACTTATATAAATCCTAAACATCTCTATTCACCTAGGGATGGCAACGGGGTGGGTCTGGCAGAACCTGCCGGCCCCGCCTGACAATTGAGAGACCCAAAACCCACCCCGCCTTCCCTTTGGCCCAAACCTGGCGGGTTGGACCCACCTAACCCTTTTCTTTTTTTTTTTTTGTATTTTTTTGTATTTTTGTATTTTTTTTTTTTACCCTCTTTTATTCATCATCACTTGAATGTACAGATTTTGCTGTGGTAAGTAGCGGGTTTGAGAGAATAAAACTGAAACAAGTTAAAAAAAAGAGAAGCCCTAATTTTCTAATATAGTATTATAGCCTACTAAATACTTATACTTATATATATGTTATATATAGTATAATATATAAGATAAATATATATGTTATGTATAATATAATTACTATACGGGGCTGGTCCACCTAAGCCCGTAACCCGCCTCGAACCCCATTTTTTTCACCTTGAATCCGCCCCATCCGAGACGGGTCCCCGATTTACCCAGACCCATTGCCATCCCTATATTCACCTTAATACGAGTGTCTTACATCATAAGTAAAACTAAAGGAACAACAGAAAATGACATATAATTAAACATAGAAAAAAGTATCATCTAAAATGGAATAACATACAAACAGGGCAGCAAGGACCTTCATTGCAGTTTCAAATTTAAAACTTATATCACTCTTCAATAACCCCCATTAAGCATCTCCCAATGACTCCACCCATTCCCTCATCTCCTCATCACTCATTAGAAGGAACATCCTACGACGCGTCTTACTCAAAAGAGAGTCTTAAGCCTTGAAGAAAAGAGGGCGGGGTAAGCCCTCCATAGTCTTCAATGACGCCATGCAAACTTCAACACTTGCAGTTGAGTTTTTCTCCAACTTCCTAGCCTTTGCACTATTAACATAAGTCCACGCATCTATTACCTCGTCGATTCTTGACGAATAGTTACTCTTAGACTTATTAGACTTGTTGCTTAGACCGGCACAATGAATGGGTAGTTGGGATGGATTAATAGGGACTTCCAGGTTTGCATATCCGGATTGGGGGTTGGGAAACATTGATTGGCCAAAATCATCTAAGTTTGGCATATCGGGTTCTACGTCCTCATCACTATCAATCGGTGGTTGGGAAGAAGACCTAACACCACTCCCACTAGCGACTGTGTTAAGGAACATTTTTGTGCACAAGTCATAGTGTGGAAGACCCCGCCTCTTTAGAGAACTCACCTTCGAATTTTCCTATAACGAGAACACATGATATTATAAAAGGGCATTTAATGGAATATAACAAGTGTACATATTGACCATATGCAAAACTTTATATATTACCATTAGCCACTCAGCCCATTGCTCCTTCATAGCTTCTATTGTGCCTGTGTTGCTATCCTACCCAAAACTAGTGTACTTTGTTATTAGATCATGAAATTTTCTCCAAAGAAAACGCACCCTAGACAATTTAGTTTTCAGTTGATCAACTTCATAGTGAAGGCCAGTACGTGCATGCAACTCTCTTTGAATCTCTAGCCAAATTGTGGTAGTGAAGGTTGTTGAAATTAACTGGCCCTTGATGAACTGATCATACATCAGCTCAATCAAGACAGACACAGTGGGCAACTCCCACTTCACATCATTTGCCCTACTACAAAATCTTTGTTGCCGACGAGACATCTAATGAGATGGGTGGTCAAAGTTAGATAAGGATAAGTTAATATAATGCATTTTATATGTTACCAATCACAAGAGGAGTAGTACAAAATTTTATGTATCTCCATAATACAAAATTTTGATCTTAACAAGAAGCATAACTCTATGTATGGGGTGAACAGGCCATGTATTGACATCTACACCTATGCATACACAACACAACATGGCCATCTACCTCTCATCCTATTTCCTCCATCCCAACAACACCCAACATTCAAGAACTCAACAAGATCTACATATTATATAAACACATTCAGTACATGGAAAATTAACAGTAACTCATCTTCTCGTGTGGCCATATATTGTAACACAATAAACTGCAAATATGGTCTTGGAGCAAATAAAGAAAGCAAATTAAGAGTTCACATATAACACCAAAATAGGTAGATATAAGTTCTAACTTCATTCATACTCCTCACATTGCAACATTTGCACATTCAAGTAGACTAAAGCCCAATACTGACATAAAACACAAGAACAACTGCATATACATTGAGGAGTAAAGATGTTCTTCAACACTTAATTCAGTATAATGTGGTAACAACCACAAAAAAGTAAAAAGTGTGTTTCACAGAGGATATTTCAAAATATAAAAACATGCATTCTGGTAAAGGTATAACGCACACCGGAATGCAACTACACGTCAGCTAACAGTAAATCCTACCCCTAAATGACAACTCTCCACACAAGCAAATAAGAATCAGCCACACAACAGAATGCCAAAATTGCAAAATCTGAAACACACGTCATGCCTAAACAGATCAGAACATACATACTGCATGAAAAACAGATCTAGCCACATTTGAACCTTAGACTACAACACCTAAATCAGGACTTTATGCTACATACATACACAGAGTATGTGACCCATACTAGAATGGTAGCACTTGGTGGGTATAAAATAGGGACCGAGGGGATAGAAAATTATTTTCTACATCCCCTCCACCCAAAGCCCAAATAAACTCACCAAAGAAGGAGGTGTAACCATTACAAAGGAAATCGGTACCTTCTGTTGCTTCAGCGGTCGTATTGGTTTGCTATTCTCGCCAGACAATGAAACGATTTCTCCCTCCGTCGTTGTGCCTGAGCAAAGCTGTGGTGATATCAAAATTTGGAGGGTTTCTAATTTAGGGGAAATGAAAACATTACAATATGAGAAAGAAAATCTCACCAAATATGTTTTTTTTTTTTCATTTTTTTTCTCCAAACAGCCGATTGATGTGAGATATAGTTTGATTGTTGTGTGGTAAGATTTTTCATATAATTGAATGGAGTAGGTGAGTATGTTTGGGAAGGGGTAATTTTACTGGGAAATGTGAAGTGGGGCAAATCCCTTAATGAGGTAGGTAGGTAGAATATGCTCACTCAGCCTAGGAAACATTTCAGTCAAATTTCTTTTTGGGGAGGGGAACTCTGAGTGAGAGGGTGGGGCAAAGCACTATGTAGACTGAATCCGAACAGTCTCACTGCTTCTCTTTGTAAGAGAAGCAAATACGGTTAACCAACATGTTAACTAATCGATTATGATAAATTGGATCGAATTTTGTTGTTTTTCTTCTGCAGTACCTCGAGGTGACATGAGCGTGAAAGGGGTTTAAGAATCAGTTTTTTTTTATAAAAGCTAAAATCACTTATTTTGGCTTTTTTACCCCATATTATAGGGTGGATCTCGAAAAATATGAAATATCTCCCTCCAAGCCGTACATACGACTTTCATCGAATACGGATTTCCACAAAATTCTATATGTATCTATTAGATCGAGTATGGAATTTTGTTTACTCACTTTAAATTGAGTATCCGTTTCCCGCCCTTTCCTGCTAGGATTGGAAATCCTGTCTAGGGTTGGGTTTGGGCCTTTCCTATGCAGCTTAGGTGGAAGGCGAAGAAGGCCTCCTTTCGGGGGGGCCCGAGCCATCAGTGAGATACCACTTTGGAAGAGCTAGAATTCTAACCTTGTGTCGGACCTACGGGCCAAGGGACAGTCTCAGGTAAACAATTTCTACAGGGTCCCAAAAGATAACGGAGACGTGCAAAGGTTTCCTCGGGCCGGACGGAGATTAGCCCTCGAGTGCAAAGGTAGAAAGGAGCTTGACTGCAAGATCCACCCGTCGAGCAGAGAAGAAAGTCAGCCTTAGTAATCCGATAGTGCCGAGTGGAAGGGTCGTCGCTCAACGGATAAAAGTTACTCTAGGGATAACAGGCTGATCTTAATAATATTACTAAAACAAATTCACCTATTTTTTATGACTTATCCTACGTGTCACAAGCATATGTATCTTTTCTATTGCTTTCTATTTTGATTACCAAATCAAATGACTGCACCAAATAAAGATAGTCAAAAAGATGAATCCGCTTTTAGGAATCATTAAATCCTATAAATGATTATTCTAGTCTATCAGGGAAATTCTATGAAAACGCAAGCCCCTCCTCGGGCGGATTCCTCCTTTTGCTCTTCAGCCTACGGGGTATTAGCAGCCGTTTCCAGCTGTTGTTCCCCTCCCGAGGGTAGGTTCTTACGCGTTACTCACCCGTCCGCCACTGGAAACACCACTTCCTATCTGATTTACATGTGTTAAGCGTACCGCCAGCGTTCATCCTGAGCCAGGATCGAACTCTCCATGAGATTCATAGTTGCATTACCCGTCACCCAGCGGGTAAAGTACATTACATAGTCCAAGGATTGGCGACTTACCCATTCAGTAACTTTAGCACTGGACGTTCCCAAAATGGGTACATTGGGTCGGGTCAATTCAATAATAGACGCTTGTTGGCATTCCACCCTTCCTTCTCCTTTCAGGGCCTATCCGAAAGAGAATCCAGTACTTCTTGGTCGTGAATATCTGAACTGGTTGTTCGCTGTTCAAGAATTCTTGTTTTGTTCCCTGGGAAAGGTCACATCCAGACAATTTTTGATTTTCAAACAGTAACTTTGCTGGGAATGGGCCGTGGAAATAAAACCAAACAAGCTCTTAGATTTTCACTTTTCCCTCCATTTTCAAGGTGTTCATTCATGTGTTGAAGATCACCTTCCTCTTCTTCTCCCTGCCCAAAAATCGGCTATCTCCCTCTCAACTCTCCTCTCTTTCTCCAGCTACAAGTAAGGAGTAGTATGAATTGGATTGGTGTGTGGATTATTTTGATAAAGGCAAAACAAATGGTTTGCTAAACTTCTGGAGATCCACTGGCGAGACTAGTCTCTTGTCCATTTTTTTTCCAAGAGATCCAGAAGGAGTTTTGATCTGAATCTTTTTCCAACAGCTTCCTCAAGGAGTTGAGCATCTATTGGAATTTTTTTAGTATTTTTGGAAAGTTTTGAATCGTGCAAAAGTTGCTTGCTTCCAACTACGCCACTGTCTAGCAAATTCTGTTTGAAGGAGTTCTTCAATCTACCTTTGGATTTTGCTTTTCCAGGTAACTCTTCATCCAAATCTAAATCCTAAAACATGTTTAGATCCTTGGTTGCTTATAAGCACTAGTTTATTTAAACTTTTAAAGTTTTATCATTGGATCCTAGTACCTTACTTGCTTTCAAAAATCACACAAAAAACATAACCAAACATTGTCAAAGTCTCCCACCTAAATCAAATCTACTATGATTTTCTCAAGTCGCTCATCCCTTTGATGATGATAGGGGAGATGTTTCATGCTTCTATTTATATTTGCATGTTTTGATATGCCACTACTTTGGTTTTTGGAGGAATTTGACAAATTTATCACTTAATAATTATCTTGAATATGCTGAAACTTTTTCTCTTTACATTAAGTACAAGAAATGGGGGGAGTCAAATTATTTACACTTTGATACACTTTGGTATTTCCAAGTAAATCTAACAAATTTATCACTTATTAATTATCTTGAATATGTTGAAATTTTCTCTCTCCATACTAAGTACAAAAACTGGGAGAGTCACTTATTCGAATAGATGTCATCATAAAAAAGGGGAAGATTGTTAGGATTATGGTTTTGATGAATGACAATGAAATGTTCATCTCCTTAATTTAAGCAATTCATGATTTATTTACATCTTAAGGATATTATCTATTTGGAAAAAATATTGTTGATTTCTCTCATATGGAAAGAGGCGATTCATGATTTGTTTTCATCTTAAGGCTATTGTATATTTGGATAAAATATTGCCGATTTCTCTCATATGAAAAGAGTATTTTGGAAACACTAATGAAGGCTAGAAAATCTTCTTCGATTGAAGAATGACATCCAAACTTGGTAAGTCACCAATTTTTACCATCTATGAAAAGTTGTTGTTGAAACATCCAGCATTGGGCTATAAACAAGCCGAGTATAGCAAAAATTTCAAGCTCAACTCATTTTAAAACACACAAGCTCGAGCTCATCAAGTTCTAAAATTTAGGCTCAAGCTTGAGCTCGTTGATAAATATAAAGCTCAAGCTCGAGCTCGATGAGCTCATAAGATATCGAGCCACAATTAAGCTTGAGCCAAGCTCGAACTCATCCAACGTCTTCCACATTCAATGTACGAGCTTGAGCTTGAGCTCATCGAACTCAATTCAATCCTCATTATTTTCTGTGAAACTCTCAAGAAATACTATATATTAGATTCAACAGCAGCATCAATTTTTATAAAAGTCAATCAATTTTTTATACATTTCAAGTAAAACTATTATTTTGACTTTTGAAGTTTGAACATTAAAATATAAAAATAAATTTGTTGAGATAATGATGAATTTCCATTTTGTACTTGCATTATTAAATTTGAAAAACATACAGTAATCATATATAATATATTATACAACAAAATTTTATTATATAATTATATATTCTTATAAAATTATTTGAATCAGAAAATTTACATTATTTTTTTAAATCTATCATGCTATTTACTTTTAGTAATTTACAAATTATAAATTACTATTTTATAAATTAATACTTATTAATAAGTAATATATTAGTGAATAATTGAATTATATTTTGAAAATTACCTAAATGTGGCACATATTTTTTGAATTAGTATTTTTATATATTATTTAATAGATATTTTTTTAAAAATCCCAAGGCTTGTGAGCTAGCTCCCGAGCCTTCGAGCCACTATATTAAAGGTCAAGCTCGATTCAAGCTCAAATTGTCTCGAGCTTGAGCTAAGCTTTTCCACAAGAACAAGCATTTGCTTACAAAAATATTCAACTCTTATTATTAGCTTTCTTGAAGTACCTTATTGGAGAAAAGAAAGCGATGTGCTGTTTACTTCCAATTGTAACTACCATTAGTCATGCAGCCTTCTGTGCTAAAAACTTTAGAATGTTCCTTCCCTTCTGTTGTATCAGTTTATTTAATATAGTTTCAATTAATTTGAATTTCTTGTCCATATTTATTGAACTTATTTGTGCTAATTCTCTCTAGAATTATTAGTGAAATTTGCATATTAAAATCCTAAGTGAAAGCTTAGGTAGTTGAGTAGACTTGCCAAAACAATATAAATCTTGTGTCTCATTTATTTTTCTGCTGTCTTTAAATTTGTGTTATTCCATCTGAAACGTCTAGTTTAAAACTATCATTCATTTTCTGCTAAAGTTACAATAATTTTATATTCGACCTAATTCACCATCTCTCAGGCCTATTTCTATTAACACACTCTAATTAGCTTCAATTGGTTAACAAGAGCAACAAACGCAACTACTTATTTAAATATTTGGTAAGACATATATAATAGCACTAGCTACGTTTATTCTTATATCAGTTTAAATAGTGATTCAGAATTTAAAAATAAAAATAAAAATAAATAAATAAAAAACTACTTTTACTCGTGAATAAGCTTCACACTGCAACATAGAGCTCAAACTTTGTGGTCTAATTCTCAATTTACAACTTAACTATATTAAAGCAAAAATTTGATCTTCATCCACTCATTTATTGTTGATGTGTATGGCATGACAATTAGGCTACCTGTCTATTTTCGTGTCCAATTGACATAAAATAGAAATATTAGTGGATTAATCAATGATCTTTAAAATAATTAAATTAATTCTGAAACATTAAGTATTGGTCTAGATTTTACCTCCCATTGAGTAAAAGATACAATAAACATTTATCGATCTAAATGAATTAACAATTCTCTAAATAAATAATCATGCATGCCATTATTCAATATGAATAAAATGAATAAATTAATAAACCTCCAGCAAAATGATACCATAAATACATTATAAAAAATTATCGGTTTAAGATCAACTATATCAATCTAAAAATAAAAATGGGGATAGCAAATCAATGAAAAATAAAACAATCAATTTTCGATTTATATGAATAACCAAACGCCAAAACCCATTCATTCATAAAATGAATTCAGATTGCACCATGAGAGTCTCAATTGCGCCATACAAGTAATCAAATAAAATCCAATTAATATAAAGCACTCAATTTATTAGCACATCGTTGATCAATGAATCCAACCGCGGAGGAAGGTGGCGCACATTGTTGTCATATACGAAAACATTTGGTACATGGAAATATTTTTCATGCACCATAACGCGCACACAAATATTTCAAAATGATTTTTAATTAACAATAAGAAAGACATAATTCGTTTCCCCCAAAAATTAAAATCACTTAAATTCATAAAATTTGACGACAATTAATTGTTTTAAACTTTAGAGTTTTCAAATATAAATATATATATATATATATATATATATATATCTAACAGAAGTAAAATTAGCCGCACAGTAGCCACTAGGATGGGCAGGTACGTGGCATGTAGTTGATGAGTCTATAAGTGCTGCTTCTGCAATCTTCATCTTCGGTTGATCAAAATTCAAGGAAAAAATCAGATTTTTTATCAAATAAAGAAAATCATATTAATTTCCCGCATCCTAAACCTATTCCGGATGCATAATATATCTTCTTCAATAGCGAAAACAAATTTGGTTTTCAGCTAAAAGAAAATGAATTTCAGCGAAACACATATTAAAACTTCAAAACTCATATAAATATATATATATAATTCAAAATCATTTATGATTTATAATATATCATTTTGGACCTCCTTCATGTTTTATAAGATGGCATACAAATCATACAACAAAATAAAATTAGAGAGAGAGAGAGAATTAGTAGAGTTCAAATTTTGGGTTAAAAGGATGACTAAACTTAAAATTAATCTTTCTCCCAAATAACTAAATCCACTTTTGATGTATAATATTTCATTTACAATAATTTTCGTGCTCTACAAGATGGCATAAAAGATCATACAACATAAATAGAGTAGACAGGTTTATTGTTTGGTTTAAAGAAAAATAAATCTTAAATTTAAATTTGATCATTCTCCCAAACTAAGTTGTTTCTTCTCCAAGTTTTGACCATATGATCATATGGTGAAAATTTTATGCCCGAATTATTTGCTTTCAGAATAATGAATTTTAGTTTTTTTCAAACATCAAATGATATTATGCAGTTCAGCAAACAAATAGGTGATAAGAGCCCTACCGGCTCAAATTACAGTATTGAAAATTTATGATCATGTGCAATACATGAAGGCAAAAGTTCGCAATATCATCCAGATTGATTTAAATCCATGGAGCCAAGGTGATATTCCCAATAGGAAAACATAGATAGAAATTTGGAAGAGGAAAGTTTGGGAGGAAACAATCTTATCATTTTTTATTTTTTTTCTGCATTAGGAAAAGTATCTCATATAAATAAGTGTACCTACACAAAGAAGAGTCTCAATCTAACAATCTCATCCTACCATATATGAAATTACAGTCTATTCAAATGTAGATAGCCATTGGGTTTATGAGCCAAAACCCAACTCAATTTTTAACATGAATGATTGTCTTAAGTTAAAATATAATATAAAATTGCCTTAGCCCGAAGGCTAAAATGAAATTGTATTTGGTTGTTTGTGGTGTGTCTAAACATCGTAAAAACCCATTTGTAGCCGAATGTGTGAATTACAATAAGGCATTGGTTATGTTGTGGTGTACATGTCAAGCACTAGTGTACCAATGGACTAATGTTCTTATGGTATTAAGAGCATAACACACCCAAATTTGGTGGTATTTCCATCATAGCATGTATTCCTAAGATGACCATTTTAAGGAGACAAACAAATTAGTTTGTATTTTGCCATTGTGTGAACCTTTACTTTATTTTAATATTGTTTGAGGAACTTGGCCCATGCCATCAAATGCAAATTTACCGACACTACTTTAGTATATATCCAATGGCCATGCTTAATCTGATTTGTCAGAGCCTACATGTTTATCAATACTATTTTGGCATGTATCCAATTAATTAAATAGGTAACGCACTACTTTAGCTGAGGCTGACCAATTAAGTTAAAAATATTTTACATAGTTATAAAATATAGGTATCACTGGAGAGTGCCAGGCGTGTTCTACCAATTGGAGATGCTTATCTAGTATGACAACATAGTTTGGGATGCATAACAAGTTTTGACTTGCAAGATTAGGTGACTCACTATAACACTCAATTCTCAACACATGGACTTTTTTCACTTAGTCGAACATCTTATTCCCTATATAAAAGGAAGGGCATAGTATTCACAAGGTTTAGAAAATGAGGTTCAAGGAGATCAAGTTACGTATAAGCAAGAGACGTTACAAATTAAATCACTTTTGAAACTATGACCAAATTATCATCCATATTTGAATGTATCCGAATTCCAAATTTAGGTGGGATTATATTCCATATTGGTCTTTGAACTCTTTCTTACATAGAATGAGTTATATACATGTATGATCCATGTATTTTTTAATTTAAATAGAGTTTTCTAACTCTTCTATCTAAAATTAGTCTTTTCATCTCTTAAAATTGATCTCTCAACATTGTTCTTAGAACATCACAAAAATTTCTCCAAGAATTAAAGGTGAACAATATGGGTAGCTTTGACTGCACTCCATCAAGACAAATAGAGCATGCGTGGTATCCACCTACAATAGAAGCCTTATAGACAAATTTCGACCTAAGTGTTGATTGCCAAATTTTTATTGCATGAGGTAGCATCGATCCACATATATATTTCCTAACCCTGTCCAAACCATAGGAGGAAACTTCAAACAGTTTTAACTGCCTCATCTTTCATAAGCTAATGGATAAAAAATGTTGATGTAAAACCTAAGTTATACTGCTAAATGTTTACGTAAAAAATTGAACTAAATAACACACCAGTGGATGTTGAACTAAACAATACACCAATGGATAACATTACACGTTAAGCACCAATGCAAATAAATTGTTCATAAATTGTTAACGTTGGATTTATTACCCGCATCATCCTTTGACTCGGGGACTAATCGTCCAGCCAATGGCGCTTATAGGGCACAACAACATCAAGCCGACCGTAGTCTTGTACGATGCTTTGCTTTGCACAAGTATGCCTATTTACATGTTTAATTATTTATTGGATGGATGCCAATTATGGTTGGAATCCAAAAGACAATTATAGTGTTGAATTTGGTGGAATAGAGGAAGGGAAATGGTTAAGTATTACATGTTGAGTTGTCCCACATTGTAAGCTTGAGAGAGTGGAGACTTTCTTGTGACTTATAAAACCAAGTGGAGGAGTTGAAGGGTCTTTAACCCTTCACTTGTCCCACATTGGTTTTGTAAACTAGTGTGGACTAGTTTATATTGGACTCAAGTAAGAATGTTTGATAAAGTGTTCTTTAAGGGGTTCATATGAGTGAACCACACGCGTGCCGCCGCCTGGCCCGGCCCGGCCCGGCTCGGCTCCGGATCGGGGTCGGGGGCGCGGGGCAAAAGTCTCAGTCTTAATTTTTTGGACGAAATTCAATTGGAATTTTGAATTTAAAAATTAAAATTCAAATTTGAACTTAACCGTTGGCTTGATCGGATAAAGGCCTGACCGAGTCATGCCCATTGGAGATCACAGCCGAATTTTTTGGGATGATGGCGAACATGGTCGGATTTTTAGGGATGTTGGCGGACATAGATTAGGGTTTTACTTAGTCATACCCTAATCAACCCATAACAACCGTCAAACTCTAGTAGAAATTAGGTCTGGCCATCAAACCCTAGCCAAAAATTAGGTCTTGGCCGTCGGCCCAATGCCCTCTGCCAGCCTTAATCCTCCACTATAAATAGACTGCCTCTGGCAGTCTTGAAGATACACCAAATACACACGAAATGCAGCATCTTCTGCTGGTATTCTTCTTTTCCCCCTGATTTTCCAGTTACTTCCTCGTCATAATTCTCTCGTTCTAATATTCGGCCAAATATATTTATATTCTGGTAACTTGGCTATCTGATTCGGATTCTGGCTACTGAGTGTTGTTCGTGGTGAACGAGACGGAGTGCACCTAATCGTTCTGGACCATCTCATCCTAGGAGGAGCTGCGATGTACCCGTTGCACTGGTGAGTCGGGGCGCTCGTTTCTTCAAGGCAAACAGAATTTCTCTATGATTTGGTCGCCCTATTAATTCTGTTACGATACAGAATTCTTAAGATAAGTTTACTTTAAAATTCATTATCTATATTAGATAAATCTGACAGCATGTTTTATTGTTTTATTGCCTCGATTAATATATGAATTTTGGCTTTTCCTGAACTCGTATCTGATTAATTATTTGAAATTCTGATTTGCCTTGAATTTGACGTTTATTTTGATCACGCATGTTGTATGTTTAAAATCTAATATTGCATGTTGTATGTTTAAATTCTGATAACGCATGTTGTATGTTTAATTCTCATACCGCATGCTTTACACGTATTGCCTTAACTGTGATTATCTGATCCATTCCTGATAATCTGACTTGCAATATTTGTTTATTGCTTTTGATTACTGCATGTTGGCATAAATCCTGGAAACAACAATCTTGAAGAAATGAGTTTATTTCGTGCGTTTATTATCTATTGAAATTCTGAGTAGATGTCCTGTCTAGGAATCTTGCCTGCATATCTTGCCTAGATATTCTATTATAGGACTTTTATTATAAAAATCTGTGATGGCTTCAACTTCGCATGCTATTGGTGATATTGTGTCAGGGAAAGTTGACCATTCCGGACTGCTGGAAAAATTCACGGGCCAGTATTTTAGGCGTTGGCAACAGCGCATGAAAATCTGGCTGACGATGAAAGGTCTTCTTTCATTGATTCAGTTGACCATGCCAGAACCAACTGAAACTGATCCCAAAACTAAAGAAATAGCTGATTGGAAAACTAGGGATCAGATTGTTCGAGGAGTAATTCTGTCAACTCTGTCTGATACACTCTTTGATGTATACTGCTCTGATTCCTATACTACTAAATCTTTATGGGATGAACTAGATAGGAAATACAATACTAAAGAGCAAGGGCTCGAAAAGTATTCGGTTTCCAAATTCCTGAAGTATCAGATGGTTGAGGGTAGGTCTGTATCTGAACAGACACATGAATTGATCAATTTAGAGCATTCCCTAGCTGATGCTGAAATGAAACTTCCAAAAAAATTTATGGTCATGTCGATTGTCGATAAGTTCCCCAAATCTTGGGAAAGTTTCAGCATGACTCTGAAGCATCAAAAAAGACAATTGACTCTAGATAATCTGATGATTGCCATTAGTATTGAAGGGGAACATAGAAATCAAACACATTCTATTCCTATTGAATATCATCCTAAGGCGAATGTAATAATAGGAAAGAAGAAAGTCAACATGAACTCAAACTCCAAATCCATCGATAAGGGAAAAGCCAAAATGAATAAGAACCCAAAGGCAAACAGGCCTTACTAGAATTGTGGACAAAAAGGGCAGTGGGCTAAGGAGTGTCCCTCCAAGAAAGCCAAGGCTAAAGCCCAGTCTGCTGGACCAGTGGTCAACATGGTTGTTGGAGATACCAGCGAAGCTGGAGCTCCTGATGCATCCATTGACGAGTATGTTTCTTGCAAACCCGAATTATTCTCTATCTATGAACCATATGATTGGCTGATAGACAGTGGTGCTAATGTGCACGTTTGTGCTGATAAATCACTGTTTGTGTCTTACCAGCCTGTTAGCGAAAGGACTGTGACAATGGGGAACTCAAGTGCTGCCAATGTGTATGGGATAGGACGCGTGGACCTGAAATTTCCTTCGGGGCGCACACTGTCTCTGCTAAGGGTGCATCACGTCCCAGCAGTTCGAAGAAACATAATAAGTGGTTCTGTAATAGTTAGGAAGGGTTATGAAATTTCTTTCAAATCAAATAAAGTTGTAATTTTACATTACGACACTTTTATTTGTAAAGGCTATCTTTTCGATGGTTTGTTTAAGTTGAGAGTTGAGAACATTATTGGTTCTAATAAAGTTGATTTTTCTAATTCTCCTGTTATTAACATTATTGAGAACTCATCTGTTTCACATAACCGTTTAGGACACTTGAATTATAGTTCGGTCAAACGGATGATGAACTTAAATTTAACTCCTAAACATGAAATTGAACGTGGTCATAAATGTCAAATCTGTGTTGAAGCCAAGCAAGTTAGAAAGCCTTACCACTCCGTTGAAAGGCAAACTGAAATTCTTGACTTAGTGCACACAAATATTTGTGAGTTCAATGAGGTCTTAACAAAAGATAATAAAAGATACTTTATCACCTTCATAGATGATAGCAGTAGGTATTGTTATGTTTATCTATTAAAACATAAAGATGAAGCACTAGATAAGTTCATTATGTTCAAAAATGAAGCCGAAACACAAACTAGTAGAAAACTTAAACGGTTAAGGTCAGATAGGGGAGGAAAGTATGGGTCCAACCCATTTCATGAATATTGCCGTAATTTTGGCATAATTCATGAAGAAACTGCTCCTTATTCTCCCGCTTCGAATGGGATAGCTAAGCGAAAGAATAGAACCTTTATAGACATGATTAATAGTCTGCTTTTGAATTCTGGATTGCCCAAGTACATGTGGGGGGAAGCTCTGAATACGGCTTGCCATATTCTGAATAGACTTCCCTTGAAACATAAAGAAAGCACTCCATTTGAATTCTGGAAAGGCAGGAAACCTAGTCTAAAATACTTCCAAGTGTGGGGCTGTCTTGCAAAAGTTCTAGTCCCTGAACACAAGAGGAAGAAACTAGGCCCTAAGACTGTTGATGCGGTCTTTCTAGGCTATGTGGAAACATCTTATGCTATGCGATTTTTGGTTATTAAATCAGAAATTCTGGGCATAGATGCGAACACTATAGTTGAATTTCGCGATGCTACGTTCTTTGAGAACGTGTTTCCCATGAAGACTGGGATACCTCAAAATGTTTCTTTAGATTCAACCCTTGAGTCTACATCGATTCTGGATCATATGGAAAAGATGTCAAATGTGGGGGCTGGTCCTAGTAGTACTGACACAGTTCCTGAAGAACTGGATGAACCCAGACGAAGTAAAAGGGCTAGAATCACTAAGGACTTTGGAAGTGACTTTGTTACTTACAATGTCGAGGGTGATCATGTTATCTTCAAGGATGTTATGGCTTCCCCTGAAGCTAAGCATTGGAAGGAAGCCATTAAGAGTGAGATGGATTCTATTGTCTCGAATGGGACATGGGAATTAGTCGATCTCCCTCCAGGGTGTACTACTATAGGAAGCAAGTGGATCTTCAAAAAGAAACTTAAGTCTGACGGAATTGTTGATAAGTTTAAAGCCAGGCTAGTTGCTAAAGGGTTTAGGCAAAAAGAGGGAATAGATTATTTCGACACTTATTCCCCAGTAGCTCGTTTGACTACTATCCGAGTGCTAATAGCACTGGCCTCTATATATGATTTCCCCATTCACCAGATGGATGTGAAAACAGCCTTTCTGTATGGTGATCTTGAGGAAGAAATTTATATGGATCAGCCTGAGGGATTTGTAGCTTCTGGAAATGAGCGAAAAGTTTGCAAGCTTGTTAAATCACTTTATGGTTTGAAACAAGCTCCTAAACAATGGCATGAAAAGTTTGACAAAACCATATTGTCATTTGGTTTCAAAGTTAACGATAATGATAAGTGCGTCTACTGCAAAGTTAAAGGTGATAACTGTATCGTGTTATGCCTGTATATAGATGGCATTCTACTGTTTGGATCCAACATTGAGATTATCAATGAGACTAAATGTTTCTTAAAGAACAAGTTTGTAATGAAAGTTATGGGTGTTGCGGAAATGATTCTTGGACTTAAGTTGACTCGTTTAACTGAAGGTATAGTAGTCTCTTAGTCTCACTATGTTGAGAAGGTAATTGAGGAATTTGGCTATAAACAAAGTAGAATCGCAAAAACACCATATGATCCTTCAGTGGCTCTCTTTAAGAATGAAACTGGTGTACCAGTATCTCAGTTGAGGTATTCTCAAATAATTGGTAGCTTGCAATATCTTGCAAACTGCTCAAGACCAGATATCTTATTTGCGGTCTCTAAGCTTGCTAGATATACAAGTTGTCCTAATCGAACTCATTGGGAGGCTTTGGATATGGTACTTAGATATCTAAAGGCCTCAGCTTCACTAGCCTTGCACTACAAGAGATTTCCTGTAGTGCTGGAAGGGTTTAGTGACGCTAGCTGGATAGCCAAAAACTCCGGGAGTAATGGGTGTACAGGGTATGTATTTACCTTGGGTGGGGGCACTGTCTCCTGGAAGTCTTCTAAACAGACTTTGATAACTCAGTCCACATTTGAGGCTGAGTTGTGTGCTTTGGACACAACGGGGACAGAGGCAGAATGGTTATATGGGCTGATAGTACAATTGCCCATGGTAACCAAACCTCTTCCGGGAATTGCTTTACATTGTGACAATCAAACCACAATTGCAAAGATCAGTAGTTCAAATTTCAATCAAAAGACTAAGAGACCCCATCCAAGTTAGATTAAAATCCATAAGGGAGTTAGTATTTGATAGGGTTATTGCAATTGATTTTGTCGGATCCAAGGACAACATTGTAGACCCTTTAACTAAAGGACTTGATTTGTCCTCATTTCATAAATTCAGGTTAGGGATGGGACTGGAAAGCCATCACTGATATATGCCTGCAGTGGCAACCCAACCTACTGAGTGAAGATCCCACAAGGTAGGTTCAATGTGGTATAAACAAACTGCTGAGCATATCAAGTTGCACCTAAATTTAGATTGATACTTTGTATCTGGTGTCTCTCCCCTGATTGCCTGATAGGTGCTGACTACTGCTGGTACAGTAAGAGTTTAACTCTGAATGGAGTCAAGTCATTTTTGGACGAGATGCGAGCAGTGCATCCCTGGAGACGCCCAACTAAGTGAGTGTAGTCCTTTAGCCGGGACTAAAGGAATTGGGTTGTTCCTTGACAAACATTCATGAAACAGGATCTGGACACATGGCCTTAATGTGTCAACCCTAAAGATCAGTACATAGCCTTTAGTTCGTTGTTACTGATGGACGCAATCACAATCACGGGTACAAATTCAAGGCTTAGATCCATTTGTCCCGATGATAGCAAAAGTCGGATAACTTAAGGAGTGGTTCAAACCGGAAGGTACCATTTCTGAAAGCGAGCTATGTTGAATCTGATAGCCATTATCTATGGATTTGTGGGGGATTGTTGTAATTGGCACAAATATGCCTATTTACATGTTTAATTATTTATTGGATGGATGTCAATTATGGTTGGAATCCAAAAGATAATTATAATGTTGAATTTGGTGGAATTGAGGAAGGGAAATGGTTAAGTATTACATGTTGAGTTGTCCCACATTGTAAGCTTGAGAGAGTGGAGACTTTCTTGTGACTTATAAAACCAAGTGGAGGAGTTGAAGGGTCTTTAACCCTTCACTTGTCCCACATTGGTTTTGTAAACTAGTGTGGACTAGTTTATATTGGACTCAAGTAAGAATGCTTGATAAAGTGTTTTTTAAGGGGTTCATATGAGTGGACCACACACGCGCCGCCGCCGCCACCGCCCGGCCCGGCCCCGGATCCGGGTCCCGGGTGCGGGCTTTAGAGCAAATGTCTTAGTCTCAGTCTTAATTTTTTGGACGAAATTCAATTGGAATTTTGAATTTAAAAATTAAAATTCAAATTTGAACTTAACCGTTGGCTTGATCGGATAAAGGCCTGTCCGAGTCATGCCCATTGGAGATCACAGCCGGATTTTTTGGGATGATGGCGGATATGGCCGGATTTTTAGGGATGTTGGCGGACATGGATTAGGGTTTTACTTAGTCAAACCCTAATCAGCCCTTAACAACCATCAAACCCTAGTAGAAATTAGGTCTGGCCGTCAAACCCTAGCCAAAAATTACGGTCTTGGCCGTCGGCCCAATGCCTTCTGCCAGCCCTAATCCTCCATTATAAATAGACTGCCTTTGGCAGTCTTGAAGATACACCAAATACACACGAAATGCAGCATCTTCTGCTGGTATTCTTCCTCTCCCCCTGATTTTCCAGTTACTTCCTCGTCATATTTCTCTCGTTCTAATATTCGACCAAATATATTTATATTCTGGTAACTTGGCTATCTGATTCGGATTCTGGCTACTGAGTGCTGTTCGTGGTGAACGAGACGGAGTGCACCTGATCGTTCTGGACCATCTCATCCTAGGAGGAGCTGCGCTGTACCCGTTGCACTGGTGAGTTGGGGCGCTCGTTTCTTCAAGGCAAACAGAATTTCTCTGTGATTTGGTCGCCCTATTAATTTTGTTACGATACAAAATTCTTAAGATAAGTTTACTTTAAAATTCATTATCTATATTAGATAAATCTGACAGCATGTTTTATTGTTTTATTGCCTCGGTTAATATATGAATTTTGGCTTTTCCTGAACTCGTATCTGATTAATTATTTGAAATTCTGATTTGCCTTGAATTTGACATTTATTTTGATCACGCATGCTGTATGTTTAAAATCTAATATCACATGTTGTATGTTTAAATTCTGATAACGCATGTTGTATGTTTAATTCTCATACCGCATGCTTTATTTGGATTTTATATTGATAAAAACACACGTATTGCCTTAATTGTGATTATCTGATCCATTCCTGATAATCTGACTTGCAATATTTGTTTATTGCTTTGGATTACTGCATGTTGGCATAAATCCTGGAAACAACAGTCTTGTACGATGCTTTGCGCTGCCAAATATATAAAGAAATAAAGTTACGTATCTGTTAACAGCTGTATCTTTTGACCCTATGGTAAGTACTTGATCCTAACAATTAGTATCAAAGCGAGGTCATGGGTTCGAGTCCCCAAGTCCCCAGGCTCATGGGTTCAAGTCCCCAAGCTGTTGTTGAGGGGGGAGATTGTTGGATTTATTATCCGTATCATCTTTTAACTCGAGACTAATCGTCCAGCCCATGGCGCTTATAGGGCGCAACAAACTCAAGCCAACCGTAGTCTTATATGGTGCTTTGCGCAGCCAAAAATATAAGGAATAAAGTTGCGCATCTACTAACAGCTATAACTTTTGGCCCAATAATAAGCGCTTGATCCTAACAGTTAGCAACTATACGACTTATGTTTATATTAATTTATATGAAGTATGCTCCTAAATATTCACTTTTAAATTGTGCAAAAAGTATTATTAACTTTTAATTATCACACGATGGAGAGGTATCCACTTAACAATAATTAATATTTTTCAAAATTATTAAAATTAGTATTTCTTAGTTGGACGATTTCAAAATACTATCAGATTTTAAGATAAAACTGTAAACTACTCATCAATATACGGTTATAATATGAGATTTTAGCAACAGAGCTACACAAGACACTCAAAAATATACGGAGGTTTCCATTCAGATGTTTCAAGCCAATCTGGGTTTCATCATTATAACCCTTTTGTAATAAAACAACAAAAACAAAAAGAAATTACAATAGTAGATATACAATTTTATTAACCACCTGATTTAATAGATTGTTTCACAAATCACCATTAACAGAAAATGTTCAGATCCAACATTTGAAGAAAGAATTAACACTGATTGAAAGTTCGTCTGGACAAAAAACATGTAACTAAATCTAGAACATATAAAACAAATGCAGAAACTCTGTCTGAAAGTCACGTAGCAGCCCTTGATATTCTGTTAATAAAAGTGTGGAACCAAATGGAACAAGTAGCAGGCTTACCAGTAATGGTTGCTCAAGAAGCTGCAGGCGAAAGAGTACTATTAGCCGGTGCTGCTGCATGTCGAGCCACAAAAGATTTAACCAGCGGGTTTACAAGATGAGGTGCCTCGTCCTTCATAGGAAACAACTTTTCAGTCAGACGAGATATCATATAATGTTTTCAGGACATGCTCACTTTATAAGATACATTAAAATAATTATTATATCATGACTCACATCATGAACCTTGTGTCGGATTGTTTATCCCAACTTTCTGCAACTTGTGTTAGGCCGGCCATTCATCATCACAAAAGACTCAATTTTGTACAGTTAAGAAGCCAGAAGAGATATCATGTAAAAAATTTTAGGATATGTACGATTTTATATTATATATTACAGTATACTACTTAGATGTTATTTGGCTAAACTTATTTAAAAAGTCTTATAAACTCATACATCTTATATGATGTTTTTTGAGCTTATGAGATGCTACATCGTTTTGTAAAAATAAGTTCTTAAAATGTTTGAATAAAATAAGATATTAGAACTTATAAGATGTTAATAATGGTATTTTTGCAATTAATATGATTGAAATTAAAGGAACTTATTAAGATGTTAAAAATAAGTTGGAAATTTCTTACTTTTTTAAAATGATCTTATAAGATCCTAACATCTTATTTTAGAAGGTTATAAGCTTTTCTTCAAGAAAAAATCACAAAACACTTTCTGATGTCTTATAAGCTCTTATTGCTCACCCAAACGCCCTCTTATTTTTTATAATGTTTTTGCTATGATGAAGGTCTGGTCATATACAAATTGCAAGAAAACTGGATAAATAACCTAATTTAAGAGCTTTGAGATGATAATCGGAACTATTGGGCATCTTTTATATTTTGTTGAATTAATACAAGTAAGAGAACTATAGTCTAATCAAACCTAAGTAAATAAATTCTATAACAAACTATTATATTTTAATCACACTTATTACGTGATAAATTGAATTTGGTGAAAAAATATAATGTTCTGTAAAGGAAAAAGAAATAAAGAAAAGATGGGCCACCCATAATGAACTTACATGACTTCTGACATTTTATTTTTTCTAAAATAGTAGGATCGTGGTGCCTAAGCTGACCTTGTCTTTTATTTTATTTGCTCAATTTTGAAATATCAATGTTACTTATTCCATATTTTGAACTTTTCCGTGCAATTTCTATAATTACAAGTTGGATCAATCCTACTGATTGATCTTCATTGAGATTAACATAACAATTGCAAAGTTCTATCAAATGAAGTTTCTAAAAGTTGTGGATACCTATTTAATAAAATCTTCGGAAACTTAAATGGAGACTAGTTCCATGTGGAGTTTATACATACAAAAGTTAACTAGAGAAAGACAGAGGGACCTGAGGGCAGTGGCCAACATTAGGCAGCACGATGAAATCTTCTACCGAATCAAATTGTGCATAGGCTCTCCCTAGATCAATTGGTTCCCAAGGATCCTTGTCACCCCAAGCCACCGATACAGGACACTAGATAAAGTAAGCATAAAAAGTCACTGATCATTTGTAGTTTACTAAAAGAATAAAAGCTCAAACAAAATATTTCTTAGAAAAGGTAAATTATAGGGACCTCCATCGTCAAGTTTGTCGAGTAAAGAGACACCTCACAAGTGCTTTGTCCAATTACATTTCCATCCCTGAAGTTCAATAGTCTTTTTATTTTAAATTACCACCTTCCTTACAGCCCCGTGACAAAAAAGATGACCGAAAATAGATAGGGAAAATGAAATTTTACCTTAACATAAATGCATCGTGTTAACACTGAACTTACAAACCCCTTGAGGTTTGTTCAAATTTGCATAATGACCACCTAACGTTTGTCTCAGTTCAAAAAAATCCCCCTTGATTTAATATTTATTCATTATGATAAATTTTTAATATCATTCTTTACTGTATAATAAATAATTTCTGAAATAGCAAAATTTCTTTTGATATTTCAAAGTTACAGTCAAAACCTCATATTTGCATAATACATATAATACCAATATCTTTTTAAAGTTATGCTATCTAAAGTTAATTAATTAAGCATTTATAGTTTTCATGTCACATTGTTCTTATTTTTAAAATTAACTTTCTTACTTTCTATCATGAATGAGAAGAAAAAATAATTAAATGTTCATATTCTTAAAATAAACATTAAGAAAAATACGTTAAAGTATCTTATATATTTTTATAATTAAATTTGTTTTCCCAATCCCAACTCAAACGCCAAGATGCCACCTTCACTTTTGATTGTCACGATAGATCACCTTATCTCAATGATCATGAAGAAGGGTAAAAGAACTAAACAAGTCACCAGTGCAAATCTAATTTTGGCTTGTGTTTAGTTTACCCTCCCTAAATTTAGCGTTCGGCAAATGAGTTTATACGTGACATGAGTAACATAAGACCAAAATTGCCTTCAAATGCTTAAAAGTATTGCTTTTTTTGTTTTAACTTTTTGGATAAACAACAATGGATCTATTTATATATAGACAAACCTCAAACAAGGTTTTATGTGTGTATATATATATATATTGGAAAAAACTCAACAGCGATTTGTGTAATTTTTGATTGAGGATAAATGCATCACTTCATCTAAGATGGTAGGAATTCCTCATGAACGATGTTAGATAATTTCTAGGGAGGTAAATGTAAATGGACAAACCATAAGAGAGGCATATGTATATTAAGCAAACCTTAGGGAGGTTCCTATAATCAACCCTTTTGAAAATGAGAGAGTATCTACATTAGGATATTACCTTCACTTGAGGCAGTAATTCCTCGGGAAGGGGCCCTTCAGAGTAGCATATGAATTCAAGAAACACATCCGCAGCACCAGGATCAAGTCCAGGTTCAAGAATAATCTTTACTAATTCATCCGTCACCTGGGATGTGTCATAGTAACACTGAAACGCAATCCAAGAGAATAAGTAGTTGTACAGCGGCACAACTGCAGAAATTTATCAAGATATAGTTTATTGAGATATATAACCTAGAACAGAATTGGAGAAATTTATCAAGATATAGTTCATGATGGTTTAATCACTACAGATGCTTCTGACATATATACTTCCCGGGCTAAGGAAAAAGAAATGTGTTCGTAAGTGACCCTGTTATTCAAGTTTAGCTTAAGCTTTGAAGATGGTAAAATGTTCATTGTTGACACCTTTAACTGGAGATGTATATAGTTTCCAGTAGTGAAAGAGCTTACTATATGTATATGTATCATTAAGTTTTCATACCTGACAAAGAATGTTCCTTACTGACTCTGGTGTGGCAACAGTTTTAAAAAAGAATCTCCCAATAGCAGTATTCCTGCAGCAAAAGGGTAAACATATAGAGGATCATCAAACAGACATAATGGAGAAATACCTAAGCTAAATTCAAAACTGAAACATATATCAAACAACATTCACCTTAGCAAATTCTGGAATGATTTTATTAGCGGCCTTCCATACCATGGCTGTTTTTTTATGTGCAACATACGAAGGGATATATTTAAAAGTACAATGCCCCTGCAAATTATGGGATCCATGACTGCTGCCTGGAGTCCTACAAGTCCTGCATTTTGAACCACAACAGATCCCTTATATGGGAGTTAACGGTCGTTATCATCTTCAAAAGTATAAAAGCAAATCTCATTCCTGCAGATACAAAGAAAATAGTGCAAGAAAGAAGGTTCTTATCCTGTGAAAAAGAAAAGAACAATCATTGTCTTGCTATAAGTATAGACAGAACTTATCCAAAAACCTCAAGTAAACAACAGTTGAATCCTTTAGAAAATACAGTGAAGGAAGTCACCTCCTATAGAATTGCAGATGAAGAAGGCTTCATCCTTCACAATTTCCATACAGAAGTCATTTAGCTGGCTGGCCCATGTCTCAAACGTATAAAAGTTCTTAACTTGAAGCTTTTGTGGATTTGGTTTGTCTGAATAACCATACCCAATGAGATCAATTGCATACACCCTGTGTGACTGTGCGAGAACTGGCAAATTCTTCCTCCAGTGGTCACTACAAGACAAAATTGTGAGAGATGAAACTTTTTCCAAGTGAAATCAAAGTGGAAATATTAATTCCTGTCACTATTAAGATATATTATGACAAATAAAATTATTCACTTAAAAAATATCATTAATGATAAAATAAAAATTATTGTCACTTAATATATGTAATTGTGACAACTAATATGTTGGCACTTACTTGTTCGTCACTATTATTACATTGACTCGTAGTATGAAAGCATGCAATTGCAATAAATTATATGCCATGACCTTTCTGGTGTTATACATATAATGAAACTCTTTAATGCATGTATAAGATATTTCAAAGCTACAGTCATTCAGCCTATAGAGTTAGAGTTCTTTCCTGCAAACTAAAATTTAGCAAGCTACAAAATCTGTATTACGCACTACACACAGAATTGCAGCCAGCATATCTCATCTAGAATATAAAAAAATTAAACTAGCAAAAGAAAAGATTAAAGAACAGTGGCAATTTGTTAAAACTTTGTATCAGAGAAGCAAAGTGAGACTCAGAAGTAGATGCGTACTTTCTCTTCCAAGAAATAGTCAAATCAACTGAAAGTGTCATCTAAAACTTGTACTTCCTTACATCTATCTGTCACATCTTAAAGGTAAGTTGAGATAAATAATTCCATTTCACCATCCGCTGCCGTATTTTATTTTGCTATCATGCTAATGCTAAATACTTGAATCTCATTTCATCTTTGAGCAGTAATGATAATAGAACACAAATCAAAGGAGATATCGAATGTGCAAGTTGACTCTGCTATTATGTGACGAAGTACCTATATTATATAGTTGAGGAGAAGCAAAAGTGAAGCAATGTAGACCTGTTTGCTCCGAACCCATGAACCAAAACCAAGGCAGGCCCACTGGTTCCAGAATACTGGTAGCGAATAGAATAACCTCTCCACTTCCATGTACTACAAAACAACATATTGGATACAACTGAACATCAAAAGTTGCTAAGAGTACATTCACCAAAAGTTTGTGGTTCATAAAACAAGTAGAGAGGATATGAAATCCAATTAGTAGGAGAGCACAAACAGAAGAACCAATATTTATAACAACCTCATGCATACAAGCTTCCAATTATATGTCAGTTTCACATTTCCAAATATATAACCTCTCCTGGAAGGAAGGTAAATTTTGGTGAAGAGAATTTTCAAGGAACTGGATGATTTAGAAGAATTGACAGTTCCAGACCAAGTTACTCCTTTTATATTTTCCCTATACATTTCAACTATAAAGCCATAGCACCTTGCTTAAGAAACAATTGAATGGAAATAATAATTCAAAAGACATCTGATCTTTTAGTGTATTCAGTAGTCAGTAGAGTCCCAATGAAGTAATAAAGAGAAGCTTGCCAGAGTATTCAGATTGAGGTTAAGTGAACGTTTGAAGTAATTCACTACCTCTACACCATTATTTCTTAAATGAAAAATATGATACTCCAGATGAGCTGATATTGTGTGGAATAAGTAGCTGCCTAGAACATCTTCAACTTTTCAGATATCAAAACAACCATTTTGCAAGTCAAATGCTGGCAACATCATGTCAAACTCAAGAAAGTCACCACCTACAGTTCAGTTCAGTCTGAGGACATTATATTTTTTTTTTTCCTTCCATTTCATCTTTTGTTTCAGGGACTAGAAACAACTAGTATTACCGAGCTAATATAAATGTCATGCGATCATCGTCAAGAGGCGTACGTAAAACTTTTTTCTCTCAATTATCCCTGTAAGTCTGTTTACCATCCCAAAATTATGTGACAACATAACAAATTATTTCCAAACTTATCTGGAGTAGTTCCCATCATCTTCCCAGACTTTCTATAAGTCTTCAATAATAATGTTTCCAAACCCTTAAAAAAAAAGGGAAGCAAAGTCCCTCTGTCACAACTATCATCAAACGATTACCTTTTTGGTCAATTTAACAATTTATGGAGTAAACTTAATCTCAACATACTTGGTAAACCACAATTTAAATATTAATATATAGTCTAACATTAGTTTAATAATTCTGAACCATCTTTTTATAACACTTGATAAAATATAATAAATACTCCCAAATGTAAAAGGTCAAGTTGATTAGAATAAAAACAAAGACGTTGTAGAGAAGAACATCAAATTGATAAATCCATGGGTCATATTTCATGGAAAAAGTGAGTAATTGATATAGTTACCTATAACTAGGATACAGTTACAACATTTTAGATTATATCCTCCAAATCCATTCTTCAAATCAAATGAACTATTTAGAGTAACACCAATATACAGGCACCAATGATCAAAAAGGGGAGCTCATGGTTTAATTCATAATATTCTGAAGAGCTTCCTTTAACATAGATGACATTTTGTAACATATGTGGTGGCTTTTGACAATATTCAACATATACGATCATTGGATAATCTTATTTCCTTTTACACATGATAAAGAATACTATCCCATGAATTTAGCATTGAAAATTTAGCCACTTATAAGGAACTATCAGTCAACCATCTATCCAGATTATCATGAACCCAAACTTCATCAATAATGCACAATTCTAGAAATCTCCATTGCAGTAAACCAAGAAACTGCCTTTCTAAGGCAGCTTTCCCTTAGTATCCTTCTTCTTCGTTGTGAAGTTAGCTATAGAAAAGAACTTGCCACTAGAACCACATTGAACTGAACCTTATCACAACTTCTCTCAATGTTAGAAAAATCTTATAACTTAATCTCTTCACAACTTTTACCATATGTCATGTCAAAGGTTCCTTGCTACAAAATGAATTTCTAACAACGAATTGTATCTGAAACAGGAAAACAGAGAAATCTTGGCCTTTATCCTCAAACGCAAGAATCACAGAACCAAACTTGCAACATAATTACCCTCATTTGAAGCAAACAACAGAACAAGAAGCCAAAATCCATTCAGAAATGTCATGATAGTAACTCTTCAACATCATGCACAGCTTAATCCCAGATCAGTAATTCTACTAGCAATTTGAGAACTCACAGTCACTAATAAAACAAATAAATGCCTTTCCAAGACCCCATGTGCGTGTACATCCATACTTCACTGAACCCAAAATAACTAGACAAGGAGGGCATATAACAATACTAATAAAAATAATAATATACCAGAGGACAACTTTCTAAAAAATAGTATAGTACCTAGTTTTAATATCATGTCGGGATGCACTTTCACTGGCTTCATTATCATCAACTGAGAAATTATCCACCAGTGAACCCACTACGGAGAAAGCATTATGCCTTGAGAGACTAAGCCCAGAAACCCCACGAGGAATCAACAATCCCTTAGAGAAATTAAGTGCTCTGCTCTTCGAGGATGATAATAAAGGTGAATTCTTGTGGGTAATTCCATGGGACCGGTTAACTGGGAAGTCGAGCTTCGACATGGCCATTGTTGAACAAGTACAACCCGCCATGCGTACTCTGACGAGAAATTTTGCTTGCTGGTGTTCAAATGAGCAAAAGATTTGAGGTGGAATTGGCGCCACTTGGATGATGCCACGACTTCATATTTTATTCTAACTAATAATTTTGGCAAACTCCATATACGTGCTAAAATTTCATAAACATTCATTCACTGTTTTAAATGCTATTATAATTTTCAATATTTTTAATATATTTATTTAAATGTTAGTGATAAATTTAAAAAAATAAAAAATAAAAACATAGAGAAAAAAAATTAAAAAAAAAAAAGTAACTACCTAAGTAGTTATGATAATTAAAAATTAACAATGAAAATATCTTGAAAAAAATTACTCCGAAACATACCAAAAAAATGGTAAGTGCTTTATATATCATATAAATTTTTTTCTCATTTCCAAATGAATTCTTCTCTAATTTATTTGAAAATTTCAATTTTCGATTTGTATTTAGGGATGCAAAGAGCCATTCTTTTAACGGACTAGATGTAAAGATGCAACCAAAAATTAAGGCCCGTTTTGTTTTATTTTTAGAGCCATTTTTAATTTTTATATATTTTTTAAAATTAAAAAGTAGTTAGAGTTTAGAAATGAAAATGAAATTGTTTTTGAATGTTTCACTGGAAAGTAATGATTCAAGGAAGTTGGTATAGAGTTAAAAAGTATGTTGATTTATATTTTTTTATATTTAATAAGATTTATTTTTTTAAATATATGTATATTTTATTAATTTTAAAATAATAATAGGTATTTTAGTCAAATTAAATTTGAATTTGATAAATGTGATGGCAAAATGATGGGGTAATTTAGAAAGAATAGAAAATATAAAAAAAAGAATAAGTGATAATAAATAAAAAGCGATCGTTCTCATTTTTTAAATAGTAATGAAAATAAAAAAAAATGCTGGATGGAAATGATAACGAACACAGCCTAACAATCTATTTGGTACAAGGATTTCACGGTGGAAAAGAAAAGAAAATTATTTTTGGTGTTTTGTTACAAGGGAAAATAAAAGAGAAAGAAAAATGTATTATAGAAAAAGAAAATTCATTTTCCTCTTAAAAGGACAAGGAAATAGACAGAAAATGGAGAGAGAGCACGGTTGTGTGCTTCTTCACGTTTCACCGTTCATGCACCATTGACTCACTCAAATCTTCATTACAAACTCTCTCATTTCATTTATTACTCCTCGTATTATTGTTCTTATAATCCGCAACGAAAAAGAGTCCTTCACATAAATTTATTGTGGGCGGCAAAAATGCAAAATCAGTTTCGTACATGGATTTTATTGGTAAAGCAGGATTTTATTTTGCAAAAATCACAAGCCGACGTCCATGTGGTAGTAGCCCATTTGGTTTTACTTCCAAAACTCATTTTTATTTTTAGTTATTTTTAAAAATTGAAAAGGTAATTATAATTTTGAAATAGAAATAGAAATGTGTTTGGATGAATTGTTGGAAAGTAATTATTAGAGTAGGTGTAAGGTTGAAAAGATAATTGGTTTATATTTTTTTATGTTTGAAAAAAAATATTTTTTAAAAATATATATATTTTATAAATTTTAAATTAATAATGAGTATTTTATGTTAAATCAAATTTGAATTTGATTGATGTGATAATATGATGATATCATAGGTTCAAAAAGAGCTTGAAAATAAAAATAGAAATACTTTAAGTAAAAATAGTGATGCCAAAAATAATTTACAAGAGCACTCATTAACAAAAACAAGAACAATTCTCTCTTCTGAAGTGTATCAACCCTTTTCACAACTTTTTACAAAGTCTTTTATATGAGTAAGGACCCCACTACCTGGGATCATAATTGTCCACTAAGCTACTAATTATCTAAATACAACTGAATCACTAAAATGAAGACACGTGTAACCCATGTTCCTCATTTTTCAGTTGTGCATTGAACTATGGGAACCAAAGGAAATCTGAATTCAGCTTGGCTCTTTCTTTGAGTTCAGCTCAGCTTTTCCAATGAGTTCAGCTCGGCTCTTCCTATGAGGTCAGCTCGTCTCTTCCCGTGAATTCAACTCAGCTTTTCCCATGAATTCAGCTCAACTAAAAAAAAAAGATATTATATCTGAGCCCAACTCTAGTTGTAGCAGTCTTAATGCGTGCTTTTAGCTCAGGCTATTATGTCCATATCAAATAGAGAGAAAGTGATAGTTTTTATTTTTTATTTTCGATTAAAAATGAAAATGAGCCACAAAAATAAAACCAAACGGGCCATTGTAGCGCTACTTCAATGGCCGCACGGATGGGTGCTTGAGATTTTTGTACTTCAACGGCCACATGGATGGGAGCCTGCGATTTTTGCAATTTAGGCTTAACTGTATTCAAATTGTCAAATTCAAACTGTATCCATTCTAAGGCCCAAAATGAAAGATCTCCTACTAAACTTTTATATGGGGTTTATATAGAGGACTATTTTATATTTTTGATATTGCTGGCTAGACATTAGAACATTATGTCATTTACCCTAATTTTTTTCAATTCAATAATAGTATAGATTCAACTCTATTATTCAAGAATTCCACATGCAACAATGCCATTATTTTTTCCCACTTCATCACAAAATGAATGTTGTGTAAAACTTGTTAATTTAATTAACTTTCTAAATGCAGTATTAATATATTTAGATAATTTATTTAAAATTATTTAAGTAATATTAATTGCCTAACAAACTATAAGTTTAAAACATCAATATAACAAAATAGTAAAAAGAATTATATAACTTGGCTTTGTATAGTCGCGGATATATCAATTTTTGCCCATTTAAAGAGTGACACGTATAAAATAATATGCTAGTTATTAATTCAAATTTTCTGTTTATCTTCAAATATATATTTAATTTCAAAAGATAAATAATTAATTTTAATTAATACTCTAGTATTTATTTTTTGGTCAAATCAAATGTTGATAAATATCAAAGATAGAGTGTCTATGGCTATAGACCAATCAAATCAAAAATATTTGATACTATATCTTGATATTTGATATTATCTCTTCATACTTGATATTATCTCTTGATATTTGATATTATCTTATCAAAGAGACAACCCTCAAAGAAGTTCAAGTCAATTTGGAACTCTTCTATCAAATATCTATATAAAGGGGGTGATCAAAGCTCATTTAACACACAATACGAATTCCAGCAAGTGAGAGGAACTTTGAAGGAGTCAAGCAATTCTCTCAATCAAATTTAAGGAGATCCACGGCATTCAAGGCATTATTCGCAGAGCTCATCATATTCTGGCATTTGATTCGGGATTAAGGTACGGGCCCTCGAATTGACATTATTTTATTCAAATTAAATTCAAAGAGATTTACAACGTTCAAGGTGTTCTTTGCGGAGCTCATATATTTTGACGTTTGATTCGAGATTAAGATACGAAGTCCTCGAATTAGCATTATTTCTTAAAATCAAATTTAAGGAAATTCATTGCTTTCAAAGCATTCTTTTTGGAGCTCATTAAATTCAAAATCATATTTGAAAGGAAAAAATCAAATGATTAAATTAGAGATTGAATTCACAATTGATTAATAAGTTTTAATTTCATTCTTATTTGTATGATTTTCTTATCTTGTAATTTTAATTTTGCAGACAAAGAAATTTGCGCTTACAAATTTTTGGCACGCCCAGTGAGATGATCTCTACCTCTCATCTCTTCATTCCATCAAGATTGAAGTATCAAATGGCTGCGAACAAGGCTGCAACATTAAAAATTATTGCCTCAAATTCCTGAAGTAGTGAGCAAAAAGTGTTGGCGTCATCATAAGAAGTATGTCCAAGAAGCTACAATCATCTTCGGAGGTGGCTCCTTCACTTGCTATGGAAAAGATGTTGCCGCATTTTATTGATATGAATGAAGATGGTGGAGATTCAAAAGAAGAACCTACATCATCCATTCCCTACTCAACATCAAATTTTTCGAGCATGGCGATGGTGATGGCGACAAATGCTACAACTTTGGAGGAACAAATTGCAAATTTGATAAAGGCTATTGAAGGACTCACAAAGCATGTCCAAGAGCGAGATTTTCAAATCTCCAAATTGATGACCAAAATGGACAATCTTGATGTAAGTTGCATGGTGGAGAAACAAACTGAGGCTCAGGATGAAGGCGAAACATCCACAAAGAAACAGTCAGCCGCAAATGAAAACATGGAAAATAAAGAACTACAAGTTTCCACTGATAGATTAGTTCCCATTAACTCATTGAAGGAGCTTATTATGGAGACTATCAAATACAGGTTTGATTGAAGTTCTAAGTTGTCTATGACTTACTCCAAGCCATATACTCAAAGGATTGACAACTTGAAGATGTCAATTGGTTACCAGCCCTTAAAGTTTCAGTAATTCGATGGTAAGGGCAACCTAAAGCAACGCGTGGCTCATTTTATTGAGACTTGTAATAATGCTGGGACATATAAAGATCATCTAGTCAAGCAATTTGTTTGATCATTAAAGGACGATGCTTTTGGTTGGTATATTAACTTAGAGGCAAGCTCCATTAATAGTTTGAGGCAACTAGAACAAGAGTTCCTCAATCGTTTCTACAGCACTCGAACGACAGTCAGCATGATTAAACTCACCAACTCTCTCCAGTGGAAAGAAGAACTTGTCATTAACTACATCAATCACTGCAGAAATTTGAGTCTTAACTACAAAGATCAATTATTAGAGATTTTAGCCATTGAGATGTGTATACAAGGAATGCATTGAAGTCTTTGCTAATACTTTAAGGAATCAAACCAAAAACCTTTGAAGATTTGGCAACTTGTGCACATAATATTGAAATGAGCATGAATTTTGATGAACAAGAAGACTCAAGTAATGCTAATGATGATGAAGATGTTGGGGACAAATAATTTTCATCTTCAAAATCACAAATGCTCCTTGATAAGAGTCTAAACTTCAAAGTCTTCAAATCAATAGATCAAGTCTTCAAGTCTCCAAATCCACGACTCAAGTTTCCAAGTCTTTCAAATTTAAGACTCAAGTCTCAAAGTCTTCAAGTCAAAGGCTTAAGTCTCTAAGTCTCCAAGTCTAAGATTCAAATTTTTAAGTCTCTAAATCAAATATTCAAATCTTCCAGTCTTCAAATCTAAAGCTTAAGTCTTCAAATTTCAAATACTCCTTGATAAGAGTCTAACCTGTCAATAATGCTCCCAAATACGGGCATAAACTATCTAAAATTCTCAAGTTAAAGTCTTCTCATGTATTCCTTGATAAGAGATTAAACTGTGAATAAAGTTCCTAGATATGAGCATAAACTATCTAAATATTCAAAGTCTTCCCCATGTGCTCTTTGATATGAGCTTAAACTTTCAATAAGGCTTCAGGGTATGAGCATAAACTATCTAAGTATTCAAATTCTTCCCATGTACTCCTTGATACGAGTGTAAACTGTCTATTAAGTCAAACTCAAGTAAACTCCTTAACATGAGTATAAATTGTCAACGAAATTCAAGTGGACTCCTTGACACGAGGATAAAGTGTCTATTCAAGTTAAATATGCTTCTTGATGTGCAAGCTTAAACTGCATGTTATTCCTGGCCCGCATGTGTTTATGGCACTCCCCTCAAAAGGATATTTACTTTGAATTATGTTATGACTTAACACTTTTATTGGGCACTATAGCTTGAGGAATGCTTGGAAGATGTTCTTGTCTCAAACATATATGAAAAAAATTGGGAGAAAAAGAAAACTTCTCAAAATACTTCAAGCCTTGCCTCTTTCGTGGATGATTGACACATCTTTCGCCAAGTCTTGAAGTCAGGCATTTGTAGACATATCAATTTTTGCCTATTTAAAGAGTGGTACGTATAAGATAATATGCTAGTTATTAATTCAAAATTTTCTATTTATCTTGGAATTTATTAAATTTAATTCCAAAAGATAAATAGTTAATTTTAATTAATACTCTAGTATTTATTTTTTGCTCAAAACAAATGTTGATAAGTATCAAAGATAAAGTGTTTATGCCTATGGACCAATCAAATCAAAGATATTTGATACTATATCTTGATATTTGATATGATCTCTTCATACTTGATATTATTTCTTGATATTTGATATTATCTTATCAAAGAGATAATCCTCAAAGAAGTTCAAGTCAATCTGAAACTTTCCCATCAAATATCTATATAAAGGGGGTGATCAAAACTCATGCAACACACAACACAAATTCCAGTAAGTGAGAGGAATTTTGAAGGAGTCAAGCGATTCTCTCAATCAAATTTAAGGAGATCCACAACATTCAAGGCATTCTTTGCGGTGCTCATCATATTCTAGCATTTGATTCGTGATTAAGATGTGGAATCCTCGAATTAGCGTTATTTTATTCAAATTAAATTCAAGGAGATCCACAACGTTCAAGGCGTTCTTTGTGGAGCTCATATATTTTGACATTTGATTTGAGATTAAGGTGCGAAACCCTCAAATTAGCCTTATTTCTTAAAATCAAATTAAGAAGATCTACGACGTTCTTTTTGGAGCTCATTAAATTCAAGATCATATTTGGAATGGAAGAATCGGAGGATTGGATTGGAAATTGAATCCACAATTGTTTGATAAGTTTTAATTTCATTCTTATTTGTACAATTTTTTTTGTTTTATAATTTTAATTTTGCAAATAAAGAAATTTGCACTTACGATAGTATTTAATTTGGGGGACAAGATAAAATATAAAATAAGTACCTTACCTATATTTTTTTCTGTTTGGAACTTTAAAAAAATAAAAGTGATTTTTTTTTAATATTATATGATGTGATCTACTTTTTAAGTTAGGTGAGTTGATCAGATATGAAGATGGAAATTCATCTTCAATGCGATCATACCTGATTCTTAGAGTTCTGAGATCATATAAAACGCCAAAAAGCTTTCTTTTAATCAGTTCTAAAGGAGTTAAAATGAATGAGAGAGGTATTTGTAAATACAGCCTTGATTATGATAATCTTGTTGATAAGGTGTACTTCTTGTGGTGCTCTTGATTTTATATAAACTCAATATATTGTTGGACTCAAATGATTGAAATAACTTGTTTAGCCTAGTACAAGCATACCATGTAAACCCCAACTCCTAAATGGACTTGTAACTTTCTTGTCGACAGAATAAAATTTACAAGCTAAGATAAATGATACAAATTAAAATTTATGGTATTTGATAAATTGCGGATATAATCTCTATTTTAATCTTTTGAGTCTTCCCTTCAAGAATATTGATTTTGGACAGGAAATTAGAATTTTGGTTCTCAAACTTTGCCATTCATTTGGTTTTCATCCCCAAATAATTTGGAGTTATAAAATGGTCCGTAAAATATCTAGGCTGTGTTTGGTTACAATCTGTCCCACCAGATTGTAACCAAACATTCTGCCCATTTTCTCCCAAAATGGTCCAGCAAATTGACCAAATTACCCTTGCAATTTGAAGGAATTATTACCAAAATCTCCTCACAGCTTAGCCAAGAAACGTCCCACGTGCGATGGCTGCTTTTGTCTCCTCAAAATCTGTCATCCCCATTTATACACACACACACACACACACACGTTATTCTAATATATATTATATATATTCTAAACCCTAAACCCTAATATTATATATATATATATATTATAATTATATGACAAATATAATATATTATATATGTATCAGAATAACGTGTGTGTGTGTATATATATATATGGGGATGGCAGATTTTGTCATATAATTATAATATATATAATATAGTTCTAATATATATTAGTAAAATAATTATAATATATATAATATATTAGGGTTTAGGGTTTAGAATATATATAATATATATTATATATATTATTCTAATATATTAAACTTCAGTATCATTCAATTAATAATTTCAAAAGTACATCACAATCATAACCAATCATCACATATACATACATTTACATATCGCAATATTTATTACTATTATCATAATAAAAAATATTATTCAATTACATTTTCACCCTAAAAATCTAACAAAAAAATATTGATTTGATTGTTACAGTTGAATTTGTCTCCTTTCAAAATATAAATAAACACACCAAATTTCTTCAAATCAATTTTCTTACTATTTCCAAAACATAAACAAACATACATCACATTGTCCAACACAAATTTCACTTTCCCCAACCCCACTCCCAAAACTCATTCTTCCAAAACATATAATTTATATCCAAACATTACCCTAATTTTTATCTATTGTTAGCTCGGACGTTAAATCTAACGGAAAGTGGTCATGTATATGAAATGCATAATCGGGTCTCACCAGTCAAATCTAATTTATTTGATTTCATATTCCCTAAATTATATTATATTCCATAATTCGAAATATTAATTAAGTTCCTTAATGTAAGCACATAATTCCTTACAATTAATTTATACTAAAAATAACTTAAACATGCAATTCACTAATATATTAAGGTACAAAGTCATTGTCTTTCTTTTTTCACCATCTCCACATGATCATAAGTTTGGTGAGTTAAACTCTAATTTTTTTGAACATGTATGTGTTTTATAATTTGCAGATAGTTTTCTAGTTAATAAATCTTTTTGTTTATAAGCCATGTAAAAATTTGCAAAAATAAAAAATTAGAGTCTTGATTATCTAGTAAGTTAAAAATTTATATTCTAATACCTACATTAATTTTTTGCTTTTTTGGCGTGTTTTTCACTTTTTTATATTGTAGATTTCTTTTAAACTATAATTTGTTTGCTTTTAATATTTTGTTGATTCAATGTTTTGCTAGTGACTTATTTTTTTGTAATGATTAGATTAAATATTATCAATATTTAAATTAAATAAAATATTTTTTTAATTTAAATTGGTCACAAAGTGGACATAGTTGATGCACCCAGTAACTAGTTTAAATCGAAGGTTGATGCATCCCCCAATTTTATCAATGTACGTAGTTGATACCTTCTCTTATTTTGACATAAATACTTACTTGATAATGTGTTATATGAATGCACCAAAAATATAGTATTTTTGTTGGTTCAATGATTAATTGAGGCATGCATAAAAATCTTTTTTTCTTTTTTGGTTGTGTGTGAATTTTATTTTAAAGGGTTTGGATCACGCCTAGCCAATACTACAACAAAATCAAGCATTAAAGATACTAAAAAATGCCTAATATAGTGGCAATTTTATATTTAATGATATTTTTTAAAAGTGTCACTTGTAGTGGTATAGCTAAAGGTATAAATATCACTAAATTATCTTTGTTTTGGCATTAATAAAATGCAACAAAAATTCAAATAACACGTTAAAATGTCATTAGAAATGCATTAAATAACATGTTAAAGTGCCATTAAAAAATATTTTAAATGATATGTTAATATATATGCCACTAAGAATAGCATGTAGTGGTAGGTTAAAATGATACAAAAGTTCATTTAAATGACAAGGTAATATGTCATAAAAAATACAATAAATAGCATGTTAAAATGTTACAAAAGTACTTTTAAATGACATGCTAATGTACCATAAAAAATGCATATAGTAATGTTAAAATGCCGCTAAAGATTCTTCCAGATGACACACTAATTTCCCATAAAATTAATTAAATGACATGCTAAATTAAATGGCAAAAAGATTTTTTGGAGTGGCATCTTTATCTACCTCTAGCACCCCATATATGAGATTCCAACATGATTCAATTACTTTGTATAAGACTGGAACCTGCAACATCTTACTTAGAAAGATATGAATTTACCATCAAGCTACCTACCAAATGTTTATTATAAATTTTCAAAATATTATTATATTTTTATACTTTAAAAGCATATATTATCAATTATTTAAATATATGCTGGAAATTATTTTATTAAATAATATATTTGAAAAAGTGTGAGGCATTAAATTCAAAGAGAAAATATTTAAAAAAAATAATGTATAGGTGCGGAGAAAAAATGGGCAAAAACTTAATTTTTTTAATACTTCTTGAAAAATATGGTTAATTTAGTTGATATGTTAAAATTATATTAAGTAGTTAATTTAATCAATATAATATGAGAAGATATAAATTTATAAATTTTACAGTTATTAATATATATATATATATATGCACTTTATCTGTTTTTGTGATATTTATTTCATGTCGCACTATAACTAAATTATGAGTTTTTTTTTTTTAAGAAAAAAGTGATGCTAGTTAAATGCTTTTAACACATAGTTACGTTAGTAATTTCAATAAAATTATATTTTTATAATATTTATTAATCAATTACTACTAATTATTATATTATAGTGAAATTTTTTATTATTATCACTATATTATAATGTGCCAACATATTGTAAAACGGAGTCAAATCAGTGCCACTAAATAATTTGTGGTACTTTTTATAAATGACATCATAAATAAATATGAGTGACATTTTTTAAAGAAAAAATTGGTGACACTACTTAAATGCCTTGCAAATATATTTATGTTGGCATTTTCAATCAAATGTAACTATTTTTTTTGTTACTTATTAATCAAATGCCACAAATATATTGTATTACAATAATGTTTTTCAACAATTATCGTCATATTACTCTTGTGTGTCATTATACTACCGAGTGTCATTAAGTTAATGTCACTAAATATTTTGTGGTAGTTTTTTAAGTGACGCCATAAATAAATATGAGTGGGACTTTTTAAGAAAAATTAGTGCACTAGTTAAATGCCTTCAAATTATATTTTTGTTGGCACTTTTAATTAAATGTCACTATTTTATATATCATTTAATAATGAAATGCCACTAAATATTTTATTATAATGACATTTTTCTGATTATCACCATATTACTTTTGTGTGTCATTGTACTATAAATGCCACTAAGTTAATGTCACTGAATACGTTATGACATTTTTCTTCAAATGGCATTATAACTACATATTAGTGGCATTTTTCTAAAAAAATTAGTGACACTAGTTAAATATTTTTGAAATACATTTAGCTTGGTATTTTCAATCAAATATCACTATTTTGTCTGTCATTTAACAATCAAATGCCATCAAATATTAAGTTATATGGAATTCTTTACAACTATCACTATAATATATTTTTGTGTCATTATATTGTAAAATGTTACCAAGCTAGTGCCACTAAATGTCAATTTTCTTGTAGTGCAATATGGATATAGATTATTTTAATTTTACTATATAATATTTTATGAAATATTTTTTATGTTGATAAAAAATGTAGATTTAAGAAGTGGTGCAACTCCAATAACATTTGATTTGATAATCATAAATCTCATTCATATGAAATTTTATTTCAACTATTAAAATATTTGATTCATTCAAAACCCACACATTATTGTCGAAAGATTTGAACAATTCAATAATACTTAACATATAGTTGTGCAGGCTAAATCCATTTAAAAGAAGAAAAAAAGAAATCGTAAGTTGCGTTGTCAAATGTTGAGTTTTAATTGTAAGGGAATGATTGGTATGCAGAAACGAAATTAGATGGAAATAAAATAATTTTAATTAAATACACATGAATAGGAATAATGTTGCTATAATTTATCTTATACTGGGTATGTATAAGGAATGAGATAGAAATAAAATTGTCATTAATTTCTTGATTCTAGTCCCTTGATTGGTATTAGCAATAATTGATAGAAGTGGGAGGAGACTATTTTGAATGAACAAATTACTCTTTTATAGAAAATTATTAAACTAAAAATTTTATGAATAATTTTTTATGATAATATTATAACAAGTAAAATATTAAATATAATCAATTATACCATTAATTATTTTAAAATATTTAGATAATATAAGTTATAGTGATGCAAATACCAAAATTATATAGCTTAGTTTGGATGAACTCAAACTATTTATCATAATAATTCAATATTGTAATAAACAGAATTTTAATTCTAAATTATGCATTTGAAAACATATAATAAGAAAAATGTAAAAAATAATCAATAATATCAACAGTCATATTTAATTAGAAATAATTATATCATATATTTTATATAAATTTGATAATCAAAATTATATTCTTAGTACAAATGAGCTCGAGCTCAAATACATCACATCCAAGCTGGATGCTTTTAAGCTAAGCTAAGTGTGAGCCAAAATTTATGTTCAACAAACTTAAATCCAAATTCAATTTTTTAAAGATGAACTCAAATTTAAACTTAGGGGCCTGTTTGGTTTTATTTTTATTTTCAATTTTCATTTCCATCATTTTTAAAATGTTGGAAAGTAGTTGGAGGAAATTAGTTGAAAATGAGTTTATATTTGAATAAATTGTTGAAAAAATAATAATTATGTTGGTTTTAATAGGTTATAGATGGAGAGAGATAGAAATAATAGTATAGAGAGAGAATATATATGTTATTGAGAGAAGATATATATGTTATTGGAGAATGTATTCTAAAAATTAAAATAAAAATAATATTTGGTGAAAATGTGTAAAAAGTGATGTGTTTCATATTTAGAATAGTAAAAAATGTGAAAATGAGTTTAAAAATGAAACCAAACGGGCCCTAAGAGTATTTCATAAAAACTCCACTTGAATTCAATTCTTTTTATTAGAAAAACTTACTCTCAAATTCATTTTTTTAAATGAGACTAAATTTAAACTCAATAATTTTTAAAAACTCCAGTTAAATTCAATTCATTTATATGTCTAATAAGTTCATTTATATTACTAACAAGTCATAACTTACAACCGTAAAACGCCTTCATATTTTATGCATGCCCACATGAGTGGAAGAGGCTTCACTATTCCTTAGCTGTCAGCTTTTGCTCACGCTTTCCGCGCCACCCTTCTGCCCACATAACGACACATCCACCCACCCACCATTGAGTGGTACTGTGAAACTGTGTGTACTTTCTGTAACCATGGTATCTCTTCACTGCAGTTTACCCGAATCAAATCTCCACTTTCAGAGTTACAGCCTCAGAAAAATGATTTGAAAGTGATATATGTATACCCCACCTCACATACAGTATAAAACGGCTTGTCGAAGAGAAATAGTAATCGCTCTCACTGTGTTGTGTTTGCTTTTTTTTTCAGTTGCAGTGTGAATAACCAAGAAATTAAATATAGGAAGCCCCTCTGTGAAAGTAACATGGTTCCTGAAGTTTCTGTTGTGGGCTCACAGCAAGAAGATTGATAAAGGTAACATTTTTCTGCCTCACTTTCCATTTTCAATTTTTCTATGTAAAAGATTGGCTCATGAAATTAATCTGAACTCCTAGCTCTTCTTAAGCATACCTTAAACCCCTTTTTATTTTGGCATTGATTCGTGAAAAAATTATATTAGAAAAAGAATTTCAGCCAGGTGCCTGTTTCATGTACTTCTCTAATGTTTGTGTTTATCAGCAGCAGGTCTTTCTTTTGCTTTTTGGGCTATTGTTAGTGGGATTAGTGCATGCAGAAAAAAAGCATAAAGAAATGCGCTGATAAGACATGCATGTGATGTAAATTTATATAAAAAATTGTGTAATTCTTTTATGCGTAGCTGCGAATCTTTCTCGAGCCCTACGCCTATCGATGCCTACAGAATATGAAGTTGGCAGCTTTTTGCCAGTTTCAGTTTCTTCGGCACTCTCCGCTAATAAGCAACTCAAAGACAAACAGACCAAAACATTCTTTCATCTCTTGTGGTTGTGGGTGTTCTCTTCTTCGTATTTAAAGGACCTGCTTTCAAGCCCTCTTTTTGGAGTCCGTAGCCCTTTTTCTCTTCTTTCTTTCTTTCTTTCTTTCTTCATTGTTCTCTTAGTCTGAATTTTTATTAAAATGAAGTTTCAGTTTGTTTCGTAAATGGTACGCTATTTAATGGAAGCCTCTTTTCTAGCTGTAATTTCTACTACGGCCCAGTTTCAAGAAGTGCATTCTCTTCAGCTGAAATATTTGTTCTTCTAGAAATAAATTAGTTTCTCCTCAGTTATAACTATAGTTTACAGCTGAATTATTTGCTCTTCAAGAAATAAATTAGTTTCTCTTCAGTTATAACTATAGTTTTTATATCTATTTGTAATTATCACGCTCATTACGACATTATTAGCATGTTTTATGTGTATCTCAAATTATAGTAATAGTTATTTTATGAGGTTATTGTGTTATGGGCACTAGTTCATGCACGCTCTCTACGAGAGATGTTTAACTACTGCTGTTGTGAGTGGAAGTGTGTAAAGAATGTAATTTGATACAGTTACTTTCTTTTAGGCAGAATTTGTCTGGCGGTACAGTAAATCAGTTAGCATCTGGCGGGCTGGCTCTTCAGAGGCTGACATTGCATTGACTATAGGTAATTTGCTTATTTCCCTGTAAACTGTGGCAAGGAAAATAATGTTGTTTTCCGATTGAGCGGCGTTAGCTGTAATTGAATCTAAAAGGAGCTGCATGTTTTCTGTATTTAAAATGGCTTTTATGCCACTTTTACTTTTCTTTCTTAGCTGACGCAGAATGCTAGATAATTGTAATTTGCAAATTTGTAGTACTGTCCAATTTAATGGTGTTAGAGGACTGATTTGCAGACATCCACCTTGACAAATTGAAATTTTGGCCTTTGAGCTACCAATGCTGGATCATGGATTGTACCGCTCATGGCTCCTTTTGTCGCATGTAGAATACAGTATCTATTGCTGCAAAATAGAGATATTTAAGTTATAAAACGAGAATCTTAGCCACCACTAAATTCCAGAAAGAATGGGCCACAAATTGGCTATTTGTGCAGTTTTCACCCATCTCCAGTTTAATATTGGAGCATTGTCTAGGTTTTACTTAGATTAGTTCACTTGTTGCTGAATTTGTACGAGAAAATGATCTTAAGTTACTTGTCTCTTGCTGTTAGATGATTTAGTTTCAATCTTAAGTAACTGTTGATGAATCTTTATTTGAAGTACTAGGATTCAATTCATGGTCCTTAATTTTGGAGCCAAAGTGTATACTCTTTTTTTCATGTACATATATGCACTTTGTATTTGTTTCATAAACAATACTTGGATTTAGTACAATTTGAAGCATTTACTCTGCCGTGCAGAATCATCTTCATTACCTGCAGCTACTTTGGGAATAAGGCAGGCTGTGCTCCTAAATCATGCACAAGATGACTACATTACTTCTGAGATGGAAATCATATTATATTCTCATCATCATTGTACTTGTCTGCTTTGTGTATCCAATATCCACAGGGACCGTTTTAGTTGATGACACTCAATTGTTGAAGGCTCTTAGAGACTCATTTATTGATAGAAGAGAGGTCATTTCAAGTTGGTTTGACTCAGAGACATCTCCATGCAATTGGACTGGAATAAAATGTGATGGTCTTCAAGTAACTCAAATAGATTTATCATGCGCAGTGTCACCTCTCAGTCTTCCATTCCCCAGGCTTATTGGTCAATTTAGATCTCTCAAGCAGCTTAACCTCAGCCATTGTGCATTTACAGGTGAGATTTTTCCAGAGTTATGGGATTTCGAGAATTTGGAAGTCCTTGATCTGAGTGACAACAGATTATCTGGGATGCTACCTCCGAGCATAGCTAAATTGAAACATCTGAGACAACTTATTCTAGATGACAACAATTTTTCAGGCAGGTTACCTTCTACAATCAGTCAACTCACACAGCTTGAGGAACTCTCCCTACATTCAAATTCATTCTCTGGAAATCTTCCAGAAGAAATTGGTAACTTGCAGCTAATGCAATCTATTGACATCAGCAGCAACATCTTTTCTGGCATTCTGCCTGTGAGTTTAAGTAATCTTACAAGGCTTTTGTTCTTCACTGCTCGACAGAACAGATTCATTGGACATCTATTTCCAGGAATTGGAAAACTAAGGATGCTTCAAATTCTTGATCTTGCGTCGAACTCTTTTACTGGGAGTATACCATCTGCAATAGGCAATCTGCAAAACCTCAGGGTACTTGATCTCCAGAGTTGCCGGTTTACAGGAAATGTCCCGGAAGAAGTTTCTATGTTAAGTAACTTGACCTACTTGAACTTAGCACAGAATGATTTCAATGGAGAATTGCCTTCGAGTATTGGCAGGCTGCTAAATCTAGTTTATCTCATTGCTCCAAACTCTGGACTAATGGGAACAATACCATCGCAGTTGGGTAACTGCAAGAAGCTCAAGATCATAGATCTTTCTTTCAATTTGTTTCATGGTCCATTACCTGAAGGCCTTGCAGGTTTAGAGTCAATCAGTTCATTTCTCCTTGACTCAAACAGCTTGTCGGGCTCTGTACCTGTGTGGATTTCGAACTGGAAGCAAGTTGAGTCTATCGTATTATCACAGAACCTTTTTACCGGGTCTTTACCACCACTTAACCTGCCTTCGTTGTCGCTTTTGGATGTCAGTGCCAACATGCTTTCTGGTGAGTTGTCTGCAGAAATATGCAATGCCCCGTCCTTGGCCAGTCTAGTGCTTTCTCGCAACAACTTTTCTGGTGGCATTGATGGCATATTCAAGGATTGTCTCAATCTCACAGATTTGATATTGTCTGAAAATAATATTTCTGGTGAACTACCAGGCTTCCTTGGGGATCTTCGGCTAGTTAACTTGGAACTGTCAATGAACAAACTATCTGGTAACATTCCTGATCACCTTTGGGAGTCCAAAACACTTATGGCAATCTCACTGAATGATAATTTGCTTGAAGGCCTATTGTCAGGTGCAGTTGCCAACATCTCAACTCTTGAGAGGTTGCAACTGGACAATAATCTATTTGATGGAAGCATCCCTGCTGGCATTGGCAAGCTTAAAAATCTGACTAATTTATCTCTACATGGCAATAAACTAACTGGAGATATACCATCGGAGCTTTTCCAGTGCATGAAGCTTGTGTCTTTGGACTTGGGTGCAAATAGACTGACAGGACAAATCCCAAAATCAATATCCAAATTGAAGTTGCTAGACAACTTAGTTCTTTCAGATAACCAATTTTCTGGTCCCATGCCTGAAGAGATATGCTCTGGTTTTCAGAATGTTCCTTTACCAGACTCTGAGTACACTCAGCATTATGGCAGGCTTGATCTGTCCTACAATGAACTAGCGGGACCTATTCCTCGTACAATCAGGCACTGCATTGTTGTGAAAGAAATCCTGTTTCAGGGAAACAAGCTGAACGGAAGCATTCCTGAGGAGATAGCATCACTGCCTAACTTAACTTTGCTTGATCTGTCATTCAATTCTTTGTCAGGTTCAGTGGTTCTTCAGTTGTTCTCAATGATGAATCTTCAAGGCCTCATACTATCACATAATCAATTAACCGGCTTGATTCCTGATAATAATTGGTCGACATTGCCAAGTTTAGCCAAGCTCGATCTCTCAAATAACTACTTACGAGGTTCATTGCCACCTTCTGTATTTAGTGTCAAAAGTTTGACCTATTTGGATGTCGGCATGAACTCTCTATCAGGCTCTCTCTCTGTTGACCTTAAAGGCACCAGCTCTCTCTTGGTTTTGAATGCCAGCAATAACAATTTTACTGGTAGACTTGATGATTCTATCTCCAATCTGGCATCTCTTTCGGTGTTAGATCTCCACAACAATACATTCACTGGAAGCTTTCCAGCATCCCTTTCAGATCTTGCTGCCTTGACTTATCTTGATATATCAGAAAACAACTTCCAGGACTCCTTTCCCTGTAATATCTGTACCATACAAGGCCTAATATTTGCCAATTTCTCTGGCAACAGTTTCACTGGTCATTTTCCAGAATCTTGCATCAATGAAAAGCCATGTATTCTAGGCCTGCCATTTCTCTCTCCGAGGCGTGATTCTCAGTCTAGTCCGATTTTGTCCCATGCTTCAGGGTTTGGTGTTGGTATCGGTGCCACAGTCGTCTTTGTGATCCTACTTATTGGTCTTGTGAAATGGAAAACTCAGAGACAGGGTATGATGATTCTTGACGATGCTAGGGGTAAGCTTGTGATGACACCAGAGCCTACATCCAGTGAGGGGCTTTTGGGAAAGAAAATAAAGGAGCCCCTGAGCATCAATGTTGCAACTTTTGAGCACTCGTTGTTAAGGATAAAAGCTGCTGATATCTTATCAGCAACCGAAAATTTCAGCAAAAGTTACATCATTGGCGATGGTGGGTTTGGTACAGTATATAGAGCATCACTACCAGGACGTACAATAGCTGTCAAAAGGCTTAACGGAGGCCACTTGCATGGGGAGCGTGAATTCTTGGCCGAAATGGAAACCATTGGAAAGGTTAAACATGAAAATTTGGTTCCACTGCTTGGTTACTGTGTGTTTGCAGATGAGAGATTCCTGATATATGAATACATGGAGAACGGGAGCCTAGACTTTTGGCTGAGGAACCTGGCAGATTCAGTTGAGGCACTTGACTGGCCAACTCGGTTCAAGATTTGTCTGGGGTCAGCTCGAGGGCTTGCTTTTCTGCATCATGGTTTTGTTCCCCATATCATTCACAGAGACATCAAGTCGAGCAATATACTATTGGATAAAAACTTTGAGCCACGAGTATCAGATTTTGGCCTGGCTCGGATAATAAGTGCCTGTGAGAGCCATGTTTCAACTGTGCTTGCCGGTACATTTGGTTACATACCGCCTGAGTATGGCCAGGCCATGGTTGCTACCACCAAGGGAGATGTCTACAGCTTTGGAGTGGTGATGCTGGAGCTTGTAACAGGACAAGCACCGGTTGGCCAAGCTGATGTTGAGGGAGGAAATCTTGTTGGATGGGTCAGGTGGATGGCTGTAAGTGGAAGAGAGCATGAAATACTAGACCCGTCGATTTCTGGTTCGGGTGCGTGGAAGTATCAGATGTTGCACGTTCTTTCCATTGCAAGGTCATGCACATGTGATGAGCCATGGATGAGGCCTACGATGCTTGAGGTTGTTAAATTATTGAAGCAGGCAAAGACGAGGATTGGCACTTGAGACCATATTTATTAAATGAACAACATTTGTTGTCTCAATGTTCGGTAATCTGCTACTGTTCATAGTACTATTAATCTGTAGGTGATGTATTATAATGTAACGGGCAACAAAGAATTGATGATTTGCTGAGATAACTATGTAATAACCTATGGAACTAGACAGACAGGTATTGGGTTTAGAGTCTACTGAGACCTCTTACAAGCTATATTATGATGATGTTGAATCATTTATATCTACTGATGCGGAGTTTGTCCAATTATTCTCCACTGAAGATTAATTGTTGTTATCATGAAACTGCTAATGGCAAATAGGTTTCCATTCAAAATGTGAGTTTTTTCAGTAAATATTAGTTTTAGTGGGAAAATTGTTTATTTTGTCCCACAATACAATTGCATGTGCATTATTAGTCCCACAAATTGGAATTTATTTTTTTATTCCAAATTTTATCACACTTTTTGGTCCTTAATATTAACGGAAATTGTTAAAATGAAAAGGATTAATTATTCACAAACTCCTAAAATCTGGTTTATTTATGAAAAGAATCACAAAATATGAAATGTCTATTTAACACTCACTAAAATATTTAAAAAATTAACAAAAATCTATATTTTAAACATAGTAAAAAATTCTTTGTAAAGAATATTTTTAAATAATATATATTTAGATCTATATTATTGTATATATATAAATATACAATATTATTCAGAGAGGGCAGTAGATGGAGAGTTGGAAATGGGAAGAGTATTCAAGTTGTCTAGGATCCTTGGCTTCCTCACAATTCATATCCCTTTATTTTCACTACATTGGATGAGACTTATGCTGGACTCAAAGTTGTTGATCTCTTGATTACTCAGAGGAAGGAATGGAATTCATAGTTGATTGATGAAATCTTTAATGAAATAGATAAAGACCTTATCTACCGAATTTCAATTCGAATGAGGGACATGGAAGATCGTCTCTTTTGGAACAAGGAAAAAAAAAGGAAAATACTTAGTTAAAAGCGCCTATAGACAATTGGTTTGGGCCAAAGGACAGGAGCACCAGACTGCTGTCATAAACAGTTTCTAGAATAAATTTTGGAATCTATCAATACTTTCTAAATCTAGGTTGATGGCATGGAGAGCAGTCCAATCTTGTTTACCAACCAAAGATTTGTTGCGATTAGAGCAAGTGGAGGTAAGTGCAGAGTGTCCAGTTTGCAGGTTGAAAGATGAAACTATTTTCCATGTTCTGATTGAATGTCCGTTCGTTAAAGAAGTCTGGGATAGATCAGATTTGGAGTTTTTTAGAGGAAATGTGTCTTGTTTTTCTGAATGGTTGAAGTTCATATTCTCCTCGAATTCAAGTAATTTTTGTTAGCATGCTATCATGATTTGCCGGGGGCTGTGGAGTAATTGGAGCAATATTGTCTGGAAGGGGGAAGGAAGAACGAGCAATGTTGTGTTTCATTTTGTTGCTGCATACCTAGATCAATGGAAACATGCCTGTGTGAAGCACAAAGAAATTCTAGATTGTAGCTAGCAAGTACTTTCTCCTCAAGTTTGGAAGAAACCAGAAACCGGATGGATAAAAATTAACAGAGACACGGTTGTGTTCCATAATAGAAATATGACAGGAAGTGGTTTGATTGCTCATGATCATGAAAGTTCTTTTGTGGCAGCAGGTTTCAGAACCTTCCATGGAATTCTAGACAGTAGCTTTGCTGAATGTATGGGTAGAGAAGCTCTTAGTTGGATAAAGCAATCAAACATTCCAAAATGTATGGTGGAGTCGGATGCGCAGGAAGCTGTTTGTGCTACCAATAGTCAAGATAGTTTCTTTTCAATCCTAGAGCTTGCTATTGATAATTGTAGAATTATTAAAGAAGGTTTAGATCACCTTCTTGTTTCTTTTGTTATACGATCTACGAACAGAGTTGTGTTGTTTCTAGGATTTATGCCAACATGCAGTAATCCAAAGCAATAAACAAATATTGCAAGTCAGATGATCAGGAATGGATCAGATAATCACAGTTATGACAATACGTGCGTTTTATCAATATGAAATTCAAATAAAGCATGCGATATTAGAATTAAACATACAGCATGCGTTATCAGAATTAAACATACAACATGCGTGATCAGAATATACGTTAAATTCAAGGCAAATCAGAATTTCATATAATTAACCAGATAGGAGTCCAGGAAAAGCCAAAATTCATATATCAACTGAGGCAATAAAATAATAAAACATGCTGTCAGATTTATCTAATATACTGAGTTTTAAAGTAAACTTATCTTAAAAATTCTGTATCGTAACAGAATCAACAGGACGACCAAATCACAGAGAAATTCTGTTTGCCTTGAAGAAACGAGCGCCCCGACTCACCAGTGCAACGGGTACAGCGCAGCTCCTCCCAGGATGAGATGGTCCAGAACGATCAGGTGCACTCCGTCTCGTTCACCTTGAATAGTACTCAGTTGCCGGATCAGAATGAGACAGCCGTATATCAAGATTCGGAAGAGGGAATGTTTGTGGGGAGAATATCAAAATATGAGAAGGGAAGGAATTTTTGAGAGCGGGATCAAGAACGTGGGCAGTGTGCTTAGACGTGAATAGTGTGTATTGAGAGAATTATGGCGAATGCCGTGTGTCAACAAGACTGCCAGAGGCAGTCTATTTATAGGCGGGATTAGGGTTAGAGTCTGCCAGTTAATGGCCTCTAACACGTCACCCCAGCCAATGACATTCCGCCACGTCACCCACACACGTCACACGTCCACCAACAGCTAATGGCGTTCTGCCACTTGGCCTTCACACGTCACAGCATCACGCCACGTGTCCCACGTCTCCACCAGCATCATCCCATGATCTTCATCAAATCTCAGATATCAAGGTAATCTCCAACGGGTCTTGACAAAGTCAGCCCTTATCCAATTAGCCCAATCCGGTTAAGCATTTTGAATTTTAAGATAAGACTGAGACTGAGACATTCACCCTAACGCCCACGCCCGCGACCCGGATCTGGAGTCGGGCCGAGTGGCGTACGTGTGGTCCATTCATATGAACCCCCTAAAGAACACTTTATCAAGTATTCTTACTAGAGTTCAATATAAACTAGTCCACACTAGTTTATAAAACCAATGTGGGACAAGTGAAGGGTTGGAATAACCCTTCAACTCCTCCACTTGGTTTTATAATTCACAAGCAAGTCTCCCCTTTCTCAATTTATCAATGTGGGACAATCCAACACTTAACCATTTACACATCCTCCATTTTACCCTTTAATTATCTTTGGATTCCAACCATAATTGACATCTATCCAAATAATTAAACATGTAATTATTGCCAATTACAACAAGTTGTTCATGTGATAGCTAAGGTGACTGGTTCTATGCCAGGTTGTGGGGTTTGGACTAGTAATTCCCCAAATTTTATTGTTGAATCTCTTATGAGTGATCTTTATTAATGAAAGTTGAGTTTTCTGTTTAAAAAAAAAAAACACATATCTATACTATTATAAAAAAAGAAGGTATTTTTGTGTCTAGAATGGAATTTAAGATACCAAATTTCAAATATACAAGAATTGCCCTTTTGCTTATTCTTTATATTGAAAAAAACTTATATTTCTAGATTACCACTATTTACTAAAAAATTTCTTTTATCAAAAGATAAGCTTAATATCTTAATGACTTTTGGATTTTTTCTCTGATCTGATAATAGGTTATAAATTTTTTGCTTTATGTGACAACTATCTTCATCTTATGCAAATTATATATATTTATATATATTAGCAATCATTTGCACGTAGTTCCTGTGCGCATAAAATATTTTTAAGTAATCATATATTATTTATATATATTTTCACATTTATTATCTATACTATTATAAAAAAAAGGTATTTTTGTGTCTAGAATGGAAGTTAAGATACCAAATTTTAAATATACCAAAATTGCCCTTTTACTTATTCTTTATATTGAAAAAAACTTATATTTCTAGATAACCACTATTTACTAAAAAATTTCTTTTATCAAAAGATAAGCTTAATATCTTAATGACTTTTGGATTTTTTCTCTGATATGATAATGGGTTATAAAATTTTTACTTTATGTGACAACTATCTTCATCATTATGCAAATTAGATATATTTATATATATTAGCAATCATTTGTACATAGTTTCTATGCACATAAAATATTTTAAATAATCATATATTATTTAAATTTTCACATTTATTATATTAAAAATTGACATGCATCACAAAAACATATTTATAATTTGTATAATTATGAAGATAGCACACACTTAAAGTAAAATTTTAGAGTTAATTAGAAAAAAATCCCTAAACCTACTTTTATTTTAGTGTTCAGTCCCCATTTAAATATTTACATACTAAACTCCCCACTTTTTCACAAAAGTTAGGAATCACTCCCCATATCTTTTAGAAAGACATGTATACCCTTGCAACTAGAAAAAACAACAAAAATACATGGGAAATGCATTCTCTCTTAAGAAGAACAATTTTTTTTTATTTATTATTTTTGCCTGAAATCGACTTTTCTAAGCGCCAAAAGAAAAGGGTGCGAAACCGTTCCTCTGCCACTGACACGAGAAGAAGAAGAAAAAGTGAAAAAAAAAAAAGCAACAAAATTTTTGCCATTTTTCTACAACAGTGGAAGGAAAAACAGCTGCAACAAGAAGCAAAGAACAAAAAGAAGTGACGAAAAGGAACAAAGGTATGTTTTCCGCATTTGGAACTTCAAATGTCCGTGATTTTTCAGTATTACACTCATTTCTTGTCTATTTTCTCATGTTTAGGGTTTTTATTCATTTTTTAGTTGTTAAACACTTGAACCCATTTGATATATATATGATTTCTATTGTGAGATGGGAAGTTCCGATTTGTACTTGAAGGTCATGAAAGTTGCACTTCACCTTTTAGGGGTTTATCCTTCTTTTTAACTGAAATTATATGGTGAAATTATATTATAAAACTATCTGAATGTGGTAGTGTGTTATCTGTAGTACAGAACATCCAAGCATGCAGTACACATTAGCAAAAGTATAGTATATAATCTGGGTAACCGCAATACAATTTAGAAGCAAATGTAGTATAAAATATTCAAACTGGTAGTACACTTTAGGCATAAATGTAGTATATAATCTGTGTAGGCGCAATACATTTTAGAAGCAAATGCAGTATAAAATATTCAAACTAGCAGTACACTTTAGGCATAAATGGAGTATATAATCTGTGTTATTGCAGTACATTTTAGAAACAAATGTATGTAGTATAAAGCATTCAAGCTGGCAGTACACTTTAGGCAAAATGATAGTATATAATCTGTATAGCTACAGTACATTGTAGGAGCATCTGGAGTAAACTTTAGGCAAAAATATAGTATAAAATCTCTATTGGTGCAGTACATTTTAGAAGCAAATGTAGTATAAAACATTCAAACTAGCAGTGCACTTTAGGCATATGTGTAGGTATATAATCTATTGCTGCAGTATATTTTAGAAACAAACGCATGTAATATAAAGTATTTAAGCTTGCAGTACACATTAGGCAAAAGGTAGTATATAATCTGTATAGCTGCAGTATATTTTAGGCAAAAGTGTAGCATAAAATCTCTGTAAGTGCAGTAAATTTCAGAAACAAATGTAGTATAAAACATTCAAACTGGCAGTACACTTTAGGAATAAGTGTAGTATATAATCTGTGTTGCTGCAGTACATTTTAGAAACAAATGTATGTAGTATATAGCATTCAAACTTGCAGTACACATTAGGCAAAAGGTAGTATATAATATGCATAGCTGCAGTACATTTTAGGGCATTTGGAGTACACTTTAGGCAAAAGTGTAGCATAAAATCTTTGTAGGTGCAGTACATTTCAGAAAAAAATGTAGTATAAAACATTCAAATTGATAATACACTCTAGGCATAAGTGTACTATATAATCTGTGTTGCTGCAGTACATTTTAGAAACAAATGTATATAGTATAAAGTATTCAAGCTTGCAGTATACATTAGGCAAAAGGTAGTATATAATCTAAATAGCTACAGTACATTTTAGAAGCATCTGGAGTACACTTTACACAAAAGTGTAGTATAAAATCTCTGTTGGTACAGTAAATTTTAGAAGCAAATGTAGTATAAAACATTCAAACTGGCAGTGCACTTTAGGCATAAGTGTAGTATAAAGCATTTAAACTTACAGTACACATTAGGTAAAAGGTAGTATATAATCTGTATAACTGCAGTACATTCTAGGGGCATCTAGAGTACACTTTAGGCAAAAGTGTAGTATAAAATCTCTGTAGGTGTAGCACATTTTAGAAACAAATGTAGTATAAAACATTCAAACTAACAGTACACTTTAGGCATAAGTGTAGTATATAATCTATGTTGCTACAATACATATTAGAAGCATCTTAGTACATAAACATTTAAGCTTGTATTATACATTAACTGAAAATGTAGTATATAATCTTTGGGTGAATTGCATTTTACCCCCCTGTGAAAATGGAAAAGAGCAAAAAGACCCCCTATGAAAAAAAAAAAGGCAACAAACCTCCTTGTGATTTTAAAAAAATAGCAAATTACCCCCCTCTGTCTCGTGGTGTAATTCACGTGCGGCAAATGTGATTGTTTTAGGATTTTTGCAGTTGAAATGTCAATTTTACCCCTAAATATTAACCGTTGGATGAATTAGAAAAAAATCAATGGCTCAAATTACTTCTGATTATAAAAAATTATAAAATATAAAATATATTTATTTACATAATTATTTATATATATCTACATATACATATTCATATATATAACCCATTACCCACTACCCCCGGCAACCTACCCAACCCCCACCCCCCCACCTTACCCACGAGCGGCAGCCATTTGGGCCTCCATGGCCGCTCCAAACGTGGCCATGGAGGCCACCTCTGCGAGCGACGGCCATGGCCGCCGCTCGCAGAGGCAGAGCGGCGAGGCCTCCGTGGCCGCGTTTGCAGCGGCCATGGAGGCCACTTCTGCGAGTGATGGCCATGGCCGCCACTCGCAGAGGCCAAGTGGCCACCTCTACGAGCGACGGCCATGGCCGCCGCTCGTAGAGGCCGAGCGGCGAGGGCTCCGTGGCCGCATTTGCAGCGGCCATGGAGGCCACCTCTGTGAGCGATGGCCATGGCCGCCGCTCGTAGAGGCCGAGCGGCGAGGCCTCCATGGCCGCGTTTGCAGCGGCTATGGAGGCCACCTCTGCGAGCGGTCGGTGTTTCCGACGGCTGGTGGTGGGGGTGGAGGAACGGTCGGCCACTGTATATAAGTATGTATATATACATATGTTTAATTATATATATAAATATAGTTAATTAGATATTTATGTATTTATATAAATAATTATATAAATATATATTTTATATTTTATAATTTTTTATAATCAGAAGTAATTTGAGCCATTGATTTTTTTCTAATTCATCAAACGGTTAATATTTAGGGGTAAAATTGACATTTCAAATGCAAAAACCCTAAAACAATCGCATTTGCCACGAGTGAATTACACCACGAGATACAGGGGGGTAATTTGCTATTTTTTTAAAATTACAAGGAGGTTTGTTGCCTATTTTTTTTTCATAGGGGGTCTTTTTGCTCTTTTCCATTTTCACAGGGGGGTAAAATGCAATTCACCCTATAATCTTTGCATCTGCAGTACATTTTAGAAGCAACTCAAGTATACAACCTTTAAGCCTGCAGTATACATTAAATGGAACTCTAGTATATAATCTGTGTATCTGCATTACATTTTAGAAGCAATTGTAATATAAAAAATTCAAGCCTGAAGTATAGAATAACTGAAAGTGTAGTATATATTATGTGTTTCTAAAGTACATTTTAGAAGCATCTTTAGTATAAAACATTCAAGTTTTTAGTACACTCTATCTAAATGGGTTAGTTTATTATCTGTTTATATACTATTTTTTTTTCTCATCGCAGCAAAGCCAAGACAATGTGAGGTATGTTCTCGTTGCTCCCCCCAATATTTTCAGAGTAAATTGGAGCTTGTGAAGTCCAAGATGGGGTCCAAACATTTTGATGCATTGAAGAAGACCACTTTCTATATGTACATGGATATGCCTAAGTTAAATTCAAGCTTCATTCGGCTTGAAGCTATACTTAGGAGTTTGACCTAAAAAAGCTCTCATTTCATTTTGCGGAGGGGGTTGAGGTTCCTTTTTCTGTATCTAAATTTTCAATGGTTTTAGGGTTGCCACATATGGGGCAATCTGTTGATATAACATTGAAGATGAAGTCTTCAACCTTTGACCGCTTTTTTTCTGGAAAGCTGCAGAATATAACTAGATCTGAAATAGCAAAAAACTTGAGGAGTATGTATATAAGGATAGTGTGGAGGACTTGAATAATTTTTGTAGGTTGTACATAGTTTTTGTTTTTAATTGTATTATGTTTCCAACATCTAATTATTGGACTCCACGATTTCTCCTACCATACTTGGACAATTTGTCTAGAGTTGGTTTGTATGCATGGGGCATAGCTGCATACAGTTTTCTTGTCCAAGATATGAAGAACCATTTAGGAGTAGGTGGAGAAAGAAGAAAGAAGTACATTGATTGGTGTACAGTCGGCTTGATGGTAAGTGTTTGCTTCATTTTTCTAATAACATTGATTATATTTATATTCAAGTGAGTATAATTTTTTGATTTATGAATGACAGGCATGGGTTTATGAACGCATCCCGTCACTGGATTCACCAGTGAGTTTGTTTGAGTTTCCATGTTTTTACCAATGGAAGGATAGCAAACTCCCACAAAATATGGAGTAGACAGAGAATAAATTGAAGCAAGTTACAGTAGATATGGTAATAATTGTAATAATTCATTTTTTTTTTGTATAATAATTTGAATTTGATAATTATTTCCATTATAATAGGTTGTAGCTTTCAACCCTGCTCCAGAGGAGTTAGAATTGGCAGATTTGATCAAGAAATCAGAAGCTGCCAGTATTGCCATTAGTGAAGTCCATGTCTGTGATCATACAATATATGAAACAATTATTGCAGCAAAAGGTGAAGAAATTAAATCATTGAAAGAAAAAATTGCTTCATTCGAATACATGACAATGAAGGAACAGGGTGAGGAGGAGCATCTAACTAAGGAAGAGACTGATGGGGTGGAGCTTGAGCAAGAAGCTGGTGACTATGTGCATGAGGGGGGACTTGATTTGGTACATGATGCATAGAAAGAAGGGGATGATTCTATAGACATGGTGGATGAAGAAAGTTGAACCAAACAACGTCATGATCCTTTAGATTCCCCCATACCTTTGAAGACAGAACATTATATACCAATTCAAGCGGTTGAGTTTGAGGAATCCAAGATTGAAGTAGCAAATGTCATGTCCTCGATTGTGACAAATGTGCGCAATTGAGAAGACAGGAAGCCAAAACAGAAATCTCCAGATTGTGTCAACCCCCCGAGCACCACACCAGCCAAAAGAGCAAGACAAGTGACAAAGACCTATCGTGCTCGTCCTCGTGCACGAAAAAACAAAGAACAAGAAGAGAAAAAGGTGTTGTACACTACTTAATGTTTTATTTTTTTGCTATTTGCATTTCATTTGTAAACCGTCTGTTTGTAATAAATGTTATGATATCTTATACTTGATTGGTTGATATTTGTACTTAATGGATGATGTCTTATACTTCATGTTGGTGAAACTTACACTTATGTGCTGATCTTTTCTACTTCAATAGTTGACACTGTATACCTAATGTGCTTGAATTTTGTACACCATATTGGTGATATTTGTACTTCATGTGCTTATATTTTCTACTTCAACAGTTGACACTTTATACCTAATGTGCTTGATTTTGTACACTATGTCGGTGATATCTATACTTCATGTGCTGATCTTTTCTACTTTAATAGTTGACACTTTATACCTAATGTGCTTGAGTTTTGTACACTATGTTGGTGATATCTGTACTTCAAATGCTGATCTTTTCTACTTCAATAGTTGACACTTTATACCTAATGTGCTTAAGTTTTGTACACCATATTGGTGATGTATGTACTTCATGTGCTTATCTTTTCTACTTCAACAGTTGACACTTTATACCTATGTGCTTGAGTTTTGTACACCATGTTGGTGATATCTGTACTTCAAGTGCTGTTCTTTTCTACTTCAATAGTTGACACTTTATACCTAATGTGCTTGAGTTTTGTACACTATATTGGTGATGTCTGTACTTCATGTGCTTATCTTTTCTACTTCAATAGTTGACACTTTATACCTATGTGCTTGAGTTTTGTACACCATGTTGGTGATATTTGTACTTCAAGTGCTGATATTTTCTACTTCAATAGTTGACACTTTATACCTAATGTGCTTGAGTTTTGTACACCATGTTGGTGATATCTGTACTTCAAGTGCTGATCTTTTCTACTTCAATAGTTGACACTTTATACCTAATGTGCTTGAGTTTTGTACACTATATTGGTGATGTCTGTACTTCATGTGCTTATCTTTTCTACTTCAACAGTTGACACTTTATACCTATGTGCTTGAGTTTTGTACACCATGTTGGTGATATCTGTACTTCAAGTGCTGATATTTTCTACTTCAATAGTTGGCACTTTATACCTAATGTGCTTGAGTTTTGTACACCATATTGGTGATGTCTATACTTCATGTGCTTATATTTTCTACTTCAACAGTTGACACTTTATACCTATGTGCTTGAGTTTTGTACACCATGTTGGTGATATCTGTACTTCAAGTGCTAATCTTTTCTAATTCAACAATTAACATTATATACCTAATGTGCTTGAGTTTTGTACGCCATATTGGTGATGTCTGTACTTCATGTGCTTATCTTTTCTACTTCAACAGTTGACACTTTATACCTATGTGCTTGAGTTTTGTACACCATGTTGGTGATATCTGTACTTCAAGTGCTGATCTTTTCTAATTCAACAATTAACATTTTATACCTAATGTGCTTGAGTTTTGTACGCCATATTGGTGATGTCTGTACTTCATGTGCTTATCTTTTCTACTTCAACAATTGACACTTTATACCTAATGTGCTTGAGTTTTGTACTCTATGTTGGTGATATCTGTACTTCATGTGCTTATCTTTTCTACTTCAATAGTTGATACTTTGTACCTATGTGCTGTGGTTTGTACCCCAGGTGGTAGATGAACTAATCCAAGTGGCAGATGAACCATTCCAGATGGCAGATGAACCAACCATCCCAAAGACTGAAGTTGCCGATCCTTATAAAGGAAAAACTGATTATAGAGGTCTTGCTCTTATTCCAGTAGAAGAGCGAGAAGTCATCGACAACTTTGTCAGAAGAGATAATTTGAGGTAACAAAATTTGCTTATTATTTTTCTATTGGATAAATTGGTATCAGAACTAACAATTAACAATTGTGTAGGGTGACTGTCTGGGAAAGAGCAAGACAGTTTCTGGATGGAAAAAACTTTTGTGAGTTCTTATTTGGAGGAGAACTTACTGGTGACATAGTAGACTGTTACATGTTGATATTATGTAGCCCATCTTTCAGCAAAAAGTGTCACCACAAGGTGTGGTTTACGTCCTCAATAGTGCAGGTATGTGGCAGTTTTCTAACTTAATTTAGTTCATGGTGACAAATGAGTCTAACTATTTGTTTTATACTTCATAGGCTGATATATTAGACCGACTAGAGAAACGCAACATCAAGGATATTACGGATGAAGAATTTGTGGAGTTGAAGCTTAAGCTTAGCACCTTCACCTGTACAGATTTGGAAGAGCTCACGGTGGATGTTTTAAATGAGTGTCATTACATAATCCTACCGATTTGCTGGCACCAACACTGGTTCTTGGTTGTCCTCGACACCTCAACTCGTTCTTTCTTATACATGAATTCAATAATGGCCTCCAGATACAAATCGATAGCTATTGCCATTGTAAGTTTGCTTTCTTTCCCTATGATTTCTTCATAAAGTAGGGAGTCAACAACTGATCAATATTTTTGTAGGCTTCATTCTATTCTCGGTACATGAAGCTTTCATTGGGGAGTCGTGTGGATGAACAGATAAAGCAGAAAAAAAGCAGGTAGCAAGTGGGTACAGTGGATTGTGGTGTCTATGTATGCTTTTGGGCAGAATGTTTTGCTAGAGACACCCCCAAGTTCTGGAGGGATGCTAGAACAATTGAAATTGATAAATATCATGCGAATATGGCATATACAATATTAAGTCATGAAAATGCTAGGATTTGAATCACTTGTATGCAAATACATGTGTAAATTGAAGCATAATTTGTTTATAATATTATTTTGTATGTAAGTGTAATTTTCCATTAATTATTTATAGCTTAAATTCAATTGAAACAGGGCAGGGAATTTGAATACAATTCAGGGGAAATGAAGTACAAACCTGGAACAAAGAAAGTATAAAATGTGTTTCGCTGAAGAACACTTAAATTCAATTGAAACAAGACGGGGATCTTGAGTACAATTCGCAGGAAATGAAATACAAACTTAGAATAAACAGAGTATAAAATGTGCTTCGTTGAAGTACACTTCAATTCAATTGAAATTGGGTGGCAGATTTGAGTGTATTTTGAGGGCAATGAGGTACAAACCCGGAACAATGAAAGTATAAAATGTGTTTCGCTGAAGAACACTTAAATTCAATTGAAAAAAGGCGGGGATCTTGAGTACAATTCGCAGGAAATGAAGTACAAACTCAGAATAAACAGAGTATAAAATGTGCTTCGTTGAAGTACACTTCAATTCAATTGAAACTGGGCGGCAGATTTGAGTGCATTTTGAGGGCAATGAGGTATAAACCCAGAACAAAGAAAGTATAAAATATGTTTCGCTGAAGAACACTTAAATTCAATTGAAAAAAGGTGGGGATCTTGAGTACAATTCACGGGAAACGAAGTACAAATTCAGAATAAAAAGAGTATAAAATGTGCTTTGTTGAAGTACATTTCAATTCAATTGAAACTGGGCAGCAGATTTGAGTGCATTTTGAGGGCAATGAGGTACAAACCCGGAACAAAGAAAGTATAAAATGTGTTTCGCTGAAGAACACTTAAATTCAATTGAAACAAGGCGGGTATCTTGAGTATAATTCACGGGAAACTAAGTACAATTCAGGGGAACGAAGTACAAACTCAGTACAATTCTGGAGATATGAAGTACAAACTCGGAACTAACCAAGTATAAGATTTGTTTTCTTGAAGTACACTTATTGCAATTGAATAATTATTCTCCAATAATTGTAATGATGGGCAAGTACAATAATTTGAGATTATCGGATCTGGTGAAGTACGAATTTGTATGAATGATAGGGTGGATATCATCGTCAAATTCTCATTTCTTTACATCTTTGAAAGCACAAGTATTCTTTTATTACTGCAATTGATAACATTCATCCATTGAACACTAGTCATTAACCACTTAAAAATTTTAATATTATTTTATTCATATGATAAATATTGGACACATACTTCAATAGTTTGGTTATTAATTACCAAGAATTAAAAAACAAATCTTTGAACAAATCTCAATTAAACAATATTAGTAAAAATATCAAGATATTAAGTACAAAGTTGCCCAAGTGAGGTGCAAATGTGAAGAAATCAAGTACAATTATCCCGGATTGAGGTACAAAAGTTAACTATGTCTTGAACAACATGCAAGAATGCTAATTTAACGCTAAATCACCTGTCTCATTACCCAAGTGAGGCGCAAATGTGAAGAAATCAAGTACAATTATCCCGGATTGAGGTACAAAAGTTAACTATGTCTCAGACAACATGCAAGAATGCTAATTTCACGCTAAATCACATACCTCATTGCCCAAGTGAGGCGCAAATGTGAAGAAATCAAGTACAATTATCCCGGATTGAGGTACAAAAGTTAACTATGTCTCGGACAACATGTAAGAATGCTAATTTCACACTAAATCACCTGCCTCATTGCCCAAATGAGGCGCAAATGTGAAGAAATCAAGTACAATTATCCCGGATTAAGGTACAAAAGTTAACTATATCTCAGACAACATGCAATAATGCTAATTTCACGCTAAATCACCTGCTTCATTGCCTAAGTGAGGCGCAAATGTGAAGAAATCAAGATAATTGAAGAAATCAAGTACAATTATCTCGGATTGAGGTACAAAAGTTAACTATGTCTCGGACAACATGAAAGAATGCTAATTTCACGCTAAATCACCTGCCTCATTGCCCAAGTGAGGCGCAAATGTGAAGAAATCAAGTACAATTATCCCGAATTGTGGTATAAAAGTTAACTATGTCTTGGACAACATGCAAGAATGCTAATTTCACGCTAAATCACATGTCTCATTGCCCAAGTGAGGCGCAAATGCAAAGAAATCAAGTACAATTATCTCGTATTGAGGTACAACAGTTAACTAGTTTACTGATTCTTTGCAAATTCGATGATTATACCCTGTTCTACCACACCTTTTACCCTTAATTACACGTTTCTCAATCTGTGATGGAATCATCTGTGTCCTTCTACGCCCAGGCTGAGATCGACAATCAGGTGCATGAATGACGTCATCATCATCTACAGGGAACATATGCATATCAAACGTAGGAATTGGGTTTATAACTGCTTGGTATGCTTGTTGATACATCACAACTCGGTAGTATTGATCGGTGAAGTCATACGGTGAAAGTGATTTTAACTCGATACAAGCACAAGTATATTTGTATGGTATTTTATCAATTTTCCATGCTTTGCACGAACAAACTCTGCTATGTAAATCTACAGCATACGATTTATCTTGCTCAATCACCTCAAAGCTCCAACCGCTAGACATGATAACTTTTAAGTTACGATAATGCATATGATTCAGAAAATAGAAGTACAAGTTAAAATAAAATGAAGTACAATTTGAGAGCACCTGAAGTACAAAACTTCAATTAAAAGAGTACAGGTATAGATAAAATGATGTATAAAATGAAGTATAATTTTAAGAAACAGAAGTAAAAAAAGTGAAGTACAATTTCAAAACACCTGAAGTATAGAACTTCAATGAAAAGAACACAGATTTAGGTGAAATTATGTAAGAAGTATAAGTTCAGAAAATCGAAGTACAATTTCAGAACACTTGAAGTATAAAACCTTAGCAATTGCAGTATAATTTTTGGATTATTCATTAGTAGACGCTTCAAAATTAAATAACAAGTTTAGATAAAATGAAGTACAATTTCAGACACTTGAAGTATAGAACTTCAATGAATGGAGTTCAAGTTTAGGTAAAAAGATGTATCAAATGAAGTATAATTTAAAGAAATAGAAGTACAATTTTGAACAAAGTGAAGTATAATTTGAGAACACCTGAAGTATAGAACTTCATTGAAAAGAATACAAATTTAGGTTAAATTATGTAAAAACTGAAGTATAATTTCAAAAAATCTAAGTACAATTTTATATAAAGTGAAGTACAATTTCAGAACAATTGAAGTATAAAACCTTAGTTATTGCAGTATAATTTTTGGATAATACATTAGTAGACGCTTCAAAATTAAAAATAGGTTCAGATAATTGAGTACAAGTTAAGATAAAGTGAAGTACAATTTCGGACACTTGAAGTATAGAACTTCAATGCATGGAGTACAAGTTTAGGTAAAGTGATGTATAAAATGAAGTATAATTTAAAGAAATAGAAATATAATTGTAGACAAAGTGAAGTACAATTTGAGAACACCTGAAGTATAGAACTTCATTGAAAAGAATACAGATTTAGGTTAAATTATGTAAAAACTGAAGTATAATTTCAGAAAATCTAAGTACAATTTTATATAAAGTGAAGTACAATTTCAGAACAACAGAAGTATAAAACCTTAGCTATTGCAGTCTAATTTTTAGATAATACATTAGTAGACACTTCAAAATTTAATAATAGGTTCAGATCATTAAAGTACAAGTTCAGATAAAATGAAGTACAACTTCAGACATTTGAAGTATAGAACTTTAATGAATGGAGTACAAGTTTAGGTAAAATGATGTATGATTTCAAAAAATAGAAGTACAATATTAGACAAAGTGAAATACAATTTCAGAATACCTGAAGTATAGAACTTCAATGAAAAGAATATACAGATTTAGGTGAAATTATGTAAGAACTGAAATATAAGTTCAGAAAATCGAAGTACAATTTTAGACAATGTGAAGTACAATTTCAGAGCTCCTGAAGTATAAAACCTTAGCTATTGCAGTATAATTTTTGGATAATTCATTAGTAGTCGCTTCTAAATTAAATAATAGATTCAGATAATTGAAGTACAAATTCAGATAAAATGAAGTACAATTTCGAACACTTGAAGTATAGAACTTCAATGAATGGAATACATGTTTAGATAAAATGAAGTACAATTTGAGAACACTTGAAGTATAGAACTTCAATGACAAGAGTACAGATTTAAATAAAATGATGTATAATTTTAAAAAACAGAAGTACAATTTTTGATAAAGTGAAAAATAATTTCTGAACACTTGAAATATAAAACCTTAGCAATTGCAGTACAAATTGAATAATTTATTAGTAGAAAATATGAAAGTCAAATAATAGATTCAGATAATTGAAGTACAAGTTTAGATAAAATGATGTAAAATTTAGGAACACTTGAAGTATAGAACTTCAATGAAAAGAGTATAGGTTTCTGTAAAATGAAGTACAAAAGAAAATATAATTTCAGAAAATAAATGTACAATTTTAGATAAAGTGAAGTACAATTTCAAACTCTTGAAGTATAAAGCCCTAGCAACTGCAGTGTATTTTGGATAATCGATAAATATAACCCTTAAGGTATAGGCCTTCAATAAATAAGTATTGAAGGCATATTTTGTTTTGTAAAATAAAGTATAATCTCAAAAAATTGAAGTACAATTTTAAATAAAAAGAAGTACAGTTTTTGAACATTTCAGGTATAAACCGTTAGCAATAGCAATATAACTTTGGATAATCAATTAGTAGAACACTTTGAAGTATAAAACTTAAATAATAGAGTACAATTTTAGTGAAATGAAGTACAATTTCAGATAATTGGAGTACAAATTTATGTAAAATGAAGTACAATTTTCGAACAATTGAAGTATAAAACCCTAGCAACTTCAATACATTTTTGGTTAAATGAATAATTTTAGAAAACAGAAAGTATAATTTTGTATAGAGTACGTACAATTTGGAAACACTTCAAGTATAAACCTCTACAAGTTGCAGTACAATTTTAGATAATCCTTTAGTAGAACACTTGAAGTATAAAACTTACATAATAAAGTATAATTTTTGTGAGATGAAGTACAATGTTAACTGCAATGAAGTATAATGTAGAACGCTCCAAGTACAGAAATATTTTCTAATAAACAGAGTGCAATTTCAGAACACTTCAAGTACAAAACTTTACAAACTGCAGTACAGTTTAGATTCTGTAGAAGTATTACCTTAAAACATCACTGCTCTTTTTTTTCTCTGCTGCTTATTCATCCTTTCGGTTTACCAGGATGTCAACAATGTTCATCTTCAATGTCAAATGCAGTAAGACCATATTCATGACGTCATCGTCATCAGTTAAACTCACGTACAATCTTTGATGTGGAGCTATATATTGCAACTGAAATGCTCGGCGTTGATTTTACTCCATTTTCTTGCGAGATTAATGTACATATCCATTAAAGTCATACTATCCTTAATTGACATTATATGGAGCTGGTCTTTGTAGCAGCAACTCCCCAACACTTGATTGAGCAAACTTGCTTCACTACTGGTTGACATTGTTGGAAAAATATAAGAAACTCAGAAGCAACTGAGAAGAAGATGAAACCCGAAAATGATGAAAATAAAAAGAGAAGAAGACAATGCAGCTGTCGGGTTGGTCGTTTTTAGCTTTGACGTTATTCTCATTCCCACCGTGGAGCTTGTTGAGTTTTTTCTGTTCTTTCTGTTTTTAGTAATGAGCGTATTATAGGGTTTACTGTTTGCTTGTCCGAATGAAGAAGAAGTGAGAAAAAATGAATGAAAAATATTATACTTAAGGCCATTTTTGTCAAATCAAGTGAGTAGGAAGTGATCTCTAAAATTTTAACAAAACTAGGGAGTTTTTTCTAACAAAAATCAAATGGGGACTGATCACAAAAGTGGAAAGTGTTTTTGGTACTTTTAAATAAATGTCCCAAAATTTTATAATTCATTATCAAATTAAAGAAAAAATTTAAAAATAATTAAAATAAGTAAATAGTGAAAGTTTTTGAATAAATTGTGGTTATTTATATATATAAATATTTATTGAATATTGAATAAGTAAAAGAGAAATTTTGATATATTGCAATTTGGTATCATAACTCCCATTTTAGACACAAAAATGCCTTACTTTTTATAATAGTATATATATTAACTATGGATTAATTTTTAGCATAATACATGTGAGAATATGTATAAATAATATGATTATTCAAAATAATTTATGCACGCATAAATTGCATGCCAAGGATAGTAAATATAAATACATATACATATATATATAAAACCATCCCCCACCCCCACATCCAACCCCCCACCCAGGCGGCTGGCCGTGGTCAGCCCAGCTATGGGCTGGCAGGGTTGGGGGGGTTGGTGCGAGGGGCTGGCACAGGGGTTTGCTGGGGCGGGGGTTGGGGGTGGGGGGAACCGGGAAAGAGAGGGAGTGGGGTGGGGTGGGAGGTTGGAGATAAGATATATTTCCATTTTCAAAATTTTACTTTTTTATTAACTAATTTATTAAATACTAATTTAATATTATTAAGTATTAATTCAGTACTGTTCAAAATAATTAATTTTTTATTCATTTTATTTATTTAAGTTATTAAATTATATTATCCAAAACAATTGAAATTGTATTAAATTGATTAAAATAATCAAATTACTTATTTAAAATTATCAAATTAAATTGTTAGTTTTAAATTATTAAATTATTTTAGAAATGCTTATTATTTCAATATTATAGAGTATGTAATTTAAAATTATAAAATTATATTATTTAAGAGATGGATTTAATTTTTTAATTTAATAAATAAATTTATTTAAATTTGATTAAATTACTTTGGATATGTTTATAGTTTTAAATTTTAATTTTTTTAATTCAACTTGGATTTAAAGATATTCAATATTTAAGAAATTTTATTAATAATAAAATATATTGAAACTTATTATGACTAATTTAAACAATGCTAAAATTACACCCTAATGATATGAAAAATATTACAAATAATTCTAAGAGCATTTTTATTTTAAAAATAATCAAAATAGTTATTGAAGAATTTTTGGAATTTTCATATAAATTTTCAAATGATGTTAGGAATCGTTAATGGAGGTCAACAGTTTTTCAAAAAATGTTCGATTGAGCAAAATATTAGGAGCTAAATATAATTTCTCTGGGTTTATTTATAATAGGTCAAACCTTAGGGGGCTTTACATAAGTAACCCAAATTAAAAATATTAAAAATAATAGTGAGTTTTTTTCTAAATAAGTCAAACTTGAGAGGAGTTTTTTTTTTTTTTAATAAATATATAACAATTTCCAAAGATTCAATTGAAAATTGGACGTGAGGACCAAAAGTATTACAAAAATTACAAAATTTGGACTAGAAGTGATAAATTATAGTTTTTGTGATGATAATGCACAAGCAGCTATCTTATAAGACTAGAAAAGCAATTTTCCCTAGTTTTAATAGAGATAAATATAATTGGACATATTTAGGGAAGATGCTTGTATAAAATCACAGAGGATATTCTTGAACCAACTCAAAATGACTTGTGCATTTTCAAAGAGAGGCTCCATAGTTCCAAATGTACTTGCCACCTAGTGAAAAAAAATTTAAGAGAGATAAAAATGAGAGTCAAGAGAGTTGATTGAAGATAAAATTTCTTGTTTGTTCTTTAAAGCAAAAGGAGTACAATACATATAGGCATTTAAAACAAAAAATTGCCCTAAACAAAGCACAATCAATCCCATAAAATCTGCAATAAATTGAGATGTTCAAATTCAATTCAATCCAAAAAAAAGAAAATAAAATCGATAAGCCAATCCAAAACAATTGAAAACCAATTAAAATCAAACCCTTTTAGTTTTTATTGGATTTATTTTTTCAAAATTGATTGATTTGGATTAGTTTTTGATTAAATTAAAGTAAACTAACTTAGGATTTTTCCACTTTTAAAAACCAAATACATAGGAATAATTATTGTGTGGACTTATAATTTTATAGTTGTGTGTTGTTACATAATTTAACTCAATTCCACAAATACGATTGCCAAATGAAATTTACAAATTGATTTATTAAATTAATTTAATTGTCAATAGTAACTTATCAAATACTCCAGTTAGAAATTCAAATTGGGAAACTGAATGAACCGATCTAGCCCAAACCAATTTAAAATGGATTGGATTTGATTGGATCGAATTTACAATATAAATCAAACCGATCCAAACTGATTCAGTATACATAATACAATTAGGATTGATTGGCTTTTGGCCCTAAAATCGATCCAAACCAAACCACAAACACCCCTAGTACTAAATCAAAAAGAATATTCACTAAAAATTATACAACAAATAAAGAGATATTAGAGGCCAACTCCAAAGCTGTAATGTAGCATAAACTACTCCTCTATCTCTCTCTCTCAAGTTGGAGCATGTGGATCACCAAATGCTCAACTTGTCTAAAAGATATTGAAACTATTGAAGCCCCAAAGATTTGTGAAAATGTCAGCTGATTGTTATTGTGATCGAATATGGCCAGCAACAATATTTTTATCAGTTCTGGGTCACTATTTTATTCTCATATCAACACTACTTAATTGGATAGTCTAAGCCCTGACTAATAATTCTAGTCTACCCATAGGAATTTCACATTTTTTTCTTATTAACAATTAATCCTTACAACGTTACACAAGTTTAGAGTTCAATTCACTCCAATTAACTTAATTGATGGTGATTAGGTCCTAATTAACAATCTGAGTCCACATGTCACTGTATACTAACTTTACATCCAATCATTTGGGTTCAAAATCATAAACTCTCATCCAATCAAATTATACATACATTGAAAATTAGCTTAACATTTCAATTGAACCCAATTAGGAAGCAATTTAATCGTTTAATCGAAAGTTACCAAATTAACCAATTCTGGAATCAATTTTCAATCAGAGATTAGGTGAGAGCTCCCCTGCATGCTGCTGCCGGTTGCTAGAGCTCTATCGTGCACCGCTGCCAAAACTAAGCTGAGACACCACCAATCTGTATGCCTTTATTAAACCCCTCAGCAATTTTTGGCTTCTCCGTCGTCTTGCCGGTCAATTTGACCAAAGATTACTTGCCTCGCTGCTGACCATCGCCACAATTTTTCTCAAATTACTTCTCTGCTGTTGACTGAAACTAGAAATTGGAGCTACCACCTTCTTCTACTCACCAAACCCATTAGTTTTTATCTCTTGGCTGCGATCAACAACCATTGAAACCGACACGACAATCATTGATTGCCTATCGATTTCCCATTGTTTTACAGACTGGTTTGGGGAAATTTTGATATGGACGTGTTTAAGCTGGCGAGAGGAAGCAAATGTTTGGGTTAGGTTGGAAGTTATCCGGCAATGACAAAGAGAGAACAGTCTGGCTAACTAAGGTCTGCATGGAAAAATTTGAGAGATTGCAAGGGCCCGGTTTATACATTTTTCATAATCTCAAAATCAAACTTGCGCCCTCAAAACTTTTCCTCGACCTTCGATTCGGTCCTTCAGCTTTTTGAGTGCCCGACATTGACCCCCATTTCTTTATTTGACCCCTTTGGCTATCTTTTTTAACCATACAAACTTTTAAATAAATCACGTTTGGCCCTCTATCGATTATATTATTTTCTGCTAAATTCTAACTATCTCATAATTCTGAAACTTTTTTTATACTTTTTCCTTACTTAAAATTTTGTCCCCAAATTCTCACCTGGCCATTGCAAGAGCTCGGAGTAGCTTTGGCACATGTGATCTTCTTGTTCTCATGTTGCCTTTTCCATATCATGACTTTGTCATAGTACTTTCACTTGGGGAATCTTCCGATTTCGAAGCTCTGGGAACTTTCGATCCAAGATACGTGTTGGTTGTTCCTCATAGATCAAGTTGATTTCCAGTGGCACGTCTTTATATGAGTTGATGTGAGAGGGATCGGGATGGTATTTCATAGTTGGGATATATGGAAGACATCATGTATCTCTATAACGTTCTGAAGTAGTATCAATTGATAGGCTACTGGTCCAACTCATTCACATATTTAATATAAGCATATGCTTAGTTGCTTAATTAATTAACCAAACCAAAATTTTCCATTTCTCTCTCTTTGTTTTTTTCTTTCATTTATAACATGGTATTAGAGTAATTCCCCTTCCACACAAATATGATTCTTTTTTTCTTTCATCTCCTTTTTCCATCTACGTTCTTCTTTTTCTACTCCAAATTTCGCCATGGCAATGCCTATTGTTGGAATCTAGATGCAAACTCTCAATCAGCCCACCTTAAATGGTCATTTCTATCCATTATGCCTTCACCATTCCAATAGTTTAAGGCTAGTTCTCGTCTCAGAATCTCTTTTTGGCAATAACTATTCATCTTGGAGCATGTAATGCTTATTGTATTATTTGTGAATAATAAAGTAGGTTTTATGGATGGATCTCTTCAGCGTCTAATAGATTTTGAGCCTCTATTGCTAAGTTCATGGCGGCGCAACAATAATATTATATTTCATGGACCCTTAACTTGGTTTCGAAGGAAATCTCTAGCATTACATTTTTTAGACATTGCTCAAGACATATGGATTGATCTCAGAGATAGATTCCAACATAGCCGTAAATCTCTTCTCTTCTAGCTCCACATGATCTAATGATGCATCGCTAGAATTAATATAATATTAGTATATAATAGTGGTGTTTATCTCACCAAACTTAAGATTATTAGGGAAGAAATCAATAATTTCCAACCAGTTTGTACTTGTAGCTGTTGTATTTATTGGGGAAAAAAACTCTATAATTTCCAACCCATTTGTACCTGCGGCTGCTGTATCTGTGGAGAAGTGAAAGATCTCATTTCATATCATCAAATGGAATACATATTATCTTTTTTAATGGGATTAAATGACTCTTTCTCTCACATTAGAGACTAGATTTTACTGATCGATCCAATTTCCCCTATTAGTAAGGTTTTCTCTTTGATTTCTCTAGAGGAATGCCGAAAATAAATTGGAGGTTCTCTTAATTCTACAATGGACATCACCGACACCATGGCATTTCATGTGAAATCTGATACTTCTAAGCATATGCGAAGTCTGAAAAATCTACCAAATCTACTATTTCCAACAATTCTCTCATGAAGCTAATAGAAACGGATATATTATACCTATTGCAATCTGAACAGTCATATGTTGATAAGTGTTATAAGTTACACGGTTATCAGCTGGTTACAAGCAAAGACCTAAGCAAGCTACTGCAACTGTAAACTTTGTGTCAAATCACAATATTTCTTATAATAGCTTACTTCAATCTTTCAACAACACTCAATGTCAATAGCTTATGACCATGTTTTCCAGTCAACTAGCTCATTCAGCCAAAGTTGATACCATTGACTCATCAACCTTGTTTACCATACGTACTTGCCTTTCAGTTGCTTCCTCTCTTCTCATTTCTTCTTCTAATCTATGGATCATAGATTCTGGAGCTTCTAGTCATGCTTACACTAGTATCAATGCCTTTATGACTTCTATCCAATAGTCCTCTGTCTTTTTACTAAATCACATTAGCGTACATGTTCATTAGATCGGCATTATTGCCTTAAGTCCATATTTGGTCCTCACCAACGTGTTATATGTTCTTAGTTTAAATATAACCTCCTGTCTATTAGTGCTTTAACTAAGAACTCACAAGTCATCTTCCTTTTCTTTCATGATCATTGTCTTACCTAGGATCAACAATGCCTGAAGATGAATGGAAGAGTTGATAATCTTGAAGATTTATATGCTCTTAACTCCAAGCTTCCTTCATCTATTGGTCATGTGAATCAGCTCTCTAGCTACCAATGGCACACTAAATTAAGCCATCCTTTCACATAGAAGACTTGCTCTTTTGAGCTTTCAACTCAAATGTAAAGTTTTCCATTCAAATAAAGCTTATCTAGGGTTACACATGCTCTTCAAAACAAAGACAATTTCCTTTCATTGCTCACAAGAATATGGCTCAAAATCCTTTAAGACATTGTTTATGGAGACATTTGGGGACCTTATAGCACTCCATCTCAAATGGAACAAATATTTTCTTACTTTTGTGGATGATTACACACGATTCACATGGATCTATTTTTTTAAAAATAAAAATTTGATGTTGTTGTCGATGTATCAATGAAAAAGGAGTCATCCACGATTTCTCCTATGTAGAAAAACCACAAGAAAATTCATTTGTGGAAAGAAAATACAAACATTTGCTCATATTGTTCACACATTATATTTTGAATCAAGAGTTCCATCTTCCTTTCGGTTTGAATGTATCTTAGCTCTCATTCAAATTATTAATAGAACTCCATCACATAGTCTTCGCAACAAAACACCCTATGAACTATTATATAACTCCCCAATGGACTATTCATACTTTAAAGTGTTTGGCTCTCTTGCTTTTGCCAGCACTCCCTCATCTTATAAACTTAAATTCTATCCAAGAGTTTCTGCCTACATCTTCCTTAGATACCCTATAAGTATGAAAGACTACAAACTATATAACCTCAGTTCAGAAATTTTTGTCTCTAGGGATGTCTTCCATGAGACTATATATCCTTTCCATTCCCTTATCCTATAGGTCTTTCTACCGATCCTTCCCCTAATCTTGTCTTTCCAAATCCTCTAAAAACCAACACTAGTTATGACTGTCAACTTCCCACTCCCTCTAACATAAATAACTCCAATCCTCATCTGTTAACTCCCTTTGCTCCCCTCAAAAGGTTATCAAGAACCACCAGACCTCTTCACACCTATGGGACTATCATTGTAATATTCTAGCCACTCCACACTACTCCACCCAAGAGCTCAATCAACTATACAATAACTAACTATATTTCATATCATCTCTCTTCTTCATACAAAAACTTGCCTAAACATTTCCAACCACTATGAACCCTAATATTACCATCCGACCATTAAATATCCTCATTGGATCAACTATACAAGTACTTAATGCAATGTAACAAAGTCACACATGGTCTGTAGTTCTTCTTTATCTTGATGAAAACTCCATTAGCTGTCGTTAGACATATAGATCAAGCACAAGTCAAATGAAAGTATACAAAGATATAATCTTAGGGATGGTGTTGTGGATGGCATCGTGGACATCTGGTTACACCTTTTTGGTTTTTGTCCCAACTGATTTTCTGGATAGGTAGAGAAAGTTATGGATATCCAGTTGCACCTTTTTGTTTGTTGCCCTAGTTTTATGGATAGGTAGAGAGATGTTCTAAAAGATATTTTCACAAGTGTGTTGTTGACTAGAATATCACATATTGCTAGCATGATGAGTTGGTGTTTAGGCCCTGTTGAAGGAACATTGGCAAGCTGCCACATGTTTGAAACACTTAAAGGGATATTGCAAGTCCAAAGCTTCTATATGACATTTTTTAAGAGCTCCCTAGTGGCCATTTTGCGTAATCTCATCAATGTGATGATGAAGATTTTTGCAATTATGGGCCTTTCGAAGAGGTAGAGAGGTAATTTACTATGTTGAGCTATTATTTTGTAACTTAGACTTTTGAGCCAAGATAAAGATTGATTGGATTGTGTCTTGAAAGTTATAGACTAATAAGATTTGATGTCCTAGTTAGTTGAGATTGCTATTTTATTTTGGTTAGGATTAGAGATCAAGTTTGACTAGGACTGGATTTTGATCACATCTTGTTACTCCTATAACTAGGAGTGTTCGTCAGTTTTTGGGATCAACTAGTATGGTAAAACTTATGGAGATACTTTGTAATCTCCTAATTGTACCTATTTTAAAGTAGTAATGGAAATCCTACCACCTATGGTCTATGGAGGTAGCCCGAATTTGGGTGAACCACATATATCTTTGTTTTGTTTATTTTTCGCTCTCAATTTTGTGTTTCAATTATCCGAACATACATATGTAGATTATATTACATATGATGTCACTGATGAGTTTGTTATGGAAACATTTGCTAATTAAAGTATGTAAATAGGGATTTGAGATAAGTTTAATGGAAGACTTGAACTTTTTTCTGGGGTTCCAAGTCAAGTAAACAATGAGGCACATTTATCTCACAAGGAAAATTCACCAAAGAGTTGGTGAAGAAATTCAAGATGGATGAAACAATTTCCTATAAATCCACATGCGAAATTAGACAAAGATGGAAAAAGCAAATATGTGGACCAAAACTATACAAAGATGAAAATAGGAAACCTGTCTACTTTATCTCATAGCGAGTCACTATAATATTTTTCCTTTACATGTCTATCTATTGAATTGCAATCTAATCCTAAAAATTTCCACCTAAATGTTGTTAAAAGAATTCTTAGATACCTTCCAAGAACTATATATCATGGTATATGTTAACTAGAAATAATTTAATATCACCATGTACTCTAATGTGAATTACGCTGAGTATAGAATGGATAGAAAAAGTACCAGTAGAGAATGCCAACTCCTAAAAAATACTTAGTTTCTTGGTAACCAAAATTTTCTATCCACAGTCGAAGCAAAATACATGGCTTTAGGAATTGTTGTACTTAGGTCTCGGATGAAAATAATCTTACTTATTATGATCTTAATTTGAATCATGTTCCTATATTTTGTGATAATACCAGTGTATTGAATATCAATAAAAACCTAACACTTAATTATCATACCAAACATATAGAAATTAGACATTACTTTATTCTTGATCATGTGCAAAATATAATCAAGTTACCACCATCAAATTACCCTGCACCTGGGATTCCGATTCTCTCATTTAAGGCTAAAAATAAAATAGAGTCAGCTCAGCCCTATACTATAGAAAGCACAACATAAATACCAATACTCTCTACTCTCTTTCCCACTATTTAAGACTGTAATTGACTCTCTTATTGAAAAAGTTCATAGGTGGAACTTTCTTTTCTTTACAAGCGGACTAAAACTTCTCAATAAAACTGTAGATGATATGTGTAAGTTTACAATGGAATGAGAGTGTTGCACTTGATTCATTATATATTGTTGGATTGAAAGGAGGTGGGTGGTTTTCATCACCCACTCTTCAATCCAACAGTCTTAAGAAGTGTTTGGCTAAACTTATTTAAAAGATCTTATAAACTCCTACATCTTATAAGATGTTTTTGAAGCATATAGGATTTTAGTTCTTTTTCTAAAAAAAATTTCTTAAAGTATTTGGATAAAAATAAGATCTCAAAATTTATAACATATTAATAATATCAATTTTATAATTAATATAATTAAAATTAAGGGGGCTTGTTAAGATATTAAATTATATTTAAAAATAGCTTATAAGCTCATAACATCTTATTTTAGGAGCTTATAAGCTCTTTTTTAAGAAAATGTAACATTTTTTGAAATCTTATAAGCTCTTTTCTTAAAAAAAAATTTCAAATACTTTTTTATATCTTATGAGATCTCAAACATTTTATAAGATATTTTGAGTAGCTTATAAGCTCACCAAAATACCCTTTTAGTGCATTTCGTTTCATCCAACCTAAATTATGACATGCCTGCAATATTAAGGAATTTCACATAAACCTCTGTAAACTTTGAAGCTTTATCTGAATCTAAAATCATTAATTCGATCTTTTTTTTGAACTTGATAACTTCATGAAAATAGATGAAGTCTGTTATCCACTTCTTGCTAAATTCTTTTATTCAAACTTATCCTTCATTGAGACAAATGATGATATTATATTTGATCTTTTGTTTTTACCAATCCTAATTAACAAATCATTAAAAAAATTGAATTTCTTGCTCAATTTGAAAAATGAGGGAAAATTTTTTTCAACTTTGGTCACTGATCCACGTCTCAAACTAACTAAAGCTAGAAAATATTTTGGAACTAGGAAAATAAGGGGAAAAAAAAAGAAACTAATCTTTTCTAGAAGGAAAACCCTTGATATGAAACTCCATGTTCGTATGGAGCTTCGATTTTAAATAAATTCTATTTTTGTTTTTTCTAGTGAGTCCAACTAAATTGCTATATTATATGAAACACAATCATGTGGACTATTTTATGGCTTTTGCCATTGTTATGACTCTTTTCGACATATTTGGTTTTAAGCTAACTAATGTAGAATTAACTAATCTTACAGAGTCCATAACGGGAAAGCTCTAGACCAACATTATACATACAGTTAATTTATCTAAAATCCCTTCACTTATTTTCATTTTACACTTTACTCCCCACTTGATTTTTTAAACACTAAACTCCCTACTTTTTCACAAACTTTAGGAATCATTCACCAAATCTTTGAGAAAGACTTAAATACTCTTGTACCTAGCCAAAACAACCAAAAACTAGCAAATGGGCAGTTTTTTCCTCCCCACTCAAACAAATGACAACTTTTCTTCAAGAAGCAAGAAGCACGATTTTTTTTGTTGGAAAACCATTTTCTCCTCTACCAAACAGAAGGCGCAAAAAACAACCTCTCCTCTACCAAACAAAAATGTGTGAATAGACGAGAGAACAGAAAAGGAAATCAACGCGACAAGAAAAAAAGAAAAAACCTACTTCTTTCCAACTCTGTGAAGATGGAACAACCAAGAGCGCCAACAAGGAGTGAAGAACAGAAAGAAGAGAACAAAGGACAGAAAGGTATGTTTTCTACTTCTCATTTCGTGGATTTTGCTTTCTTTCAAAGGTTCATGATTTTTTAGTTTTGCAAGTTTTGTAGGTAGATTTTTTTTCTCTTATCTTTCTTTGTTTGAACTCTTTTTTAGTTGTTAAAAAATTGAACCCATTTGTTATATTTATGATTTTTGTTTTAATATTTGAAAATCTTTGATTTGTACTTGAAAGGCATGAAAGTTATACTTCACTTTCTTGGGATTTAAATTTCTTATAGTTGAAAATTATACGTTGAAAGTATATAATCTATTTATATAAAGTATATTTTACAAGCAATTATAGTACAAAACATTCAACCTTTCAGTACACATTATCTGAAAAATGGTAGTATATAATCTGTTTATCTAAAGTATATTTTACAAGCAATTATAGTACAAAACAGTCAACTTTCAGTACACATTATCTGAAAAATGGTAGTATATAATCTGTTTATCTAAAGTACACACATTACTATAAGTGGTAGTATATACTAATTTTTTTATATTGATTGCAGCAATGGCAAGACATAATGGTGTTGGTGGATTGTGGTGTCTTTGTGTGCCTTTGAGAAAAATGTTTTGCTAGAGACACCATAGATTTCTGGAGCTATGCAGAAAAATGCTCCATGGATGCAGTTCGTGCACATATGGCATACACCTTTTTAAGTCATGAAAATGCTTGGGTTGAAGATTATTGACATTGGAAGTTACTCTGAAGTATTAAAGTTGTAGCGAGGTTATTTTGTATGTAAGTATACTTTTCCATCGAAGTATATATAAGATTATGTTGAAGGACAAATATCAAACACACAAACTACATATTTTGTTATTTTGAAGTATGCTTTGTGCAAATGATCGATTAAAGTGAAATATTATAGTGAGGTTCAGTGCAATATGTTGGAAATCAAGTACAAATATCGAACAAATAAAGTACATATATTGTTATTTTGAATTATACTTTGTGCGAATGATCGATTAAAGTGAAACATTGGAGTGAGGTTCATTACAATATGTGGAAAATCAAGTACAAATATCGAACAAACAAAGTATATATATTGTTATTTTGAAGTATACTTTGTGTGAATGATCGATTAAAGTGAAACATTATAGTGGGGTTCAATACAATATGATGGGAATCAAGTACAAATATCGAACAAAAAAAGTACATATGTTGTTATTTTGAAGTATACTTTGTGCGAATCCAAAGTAAGGTCCATTAAAATTGCAGTGAGGTTCAGTACAATATGATGGGAATCAAGTGCAATATCGAACAAATGAAGTATATATGGTGTTATGTTAAAGTATATTTTGTGCAAGTGAATAATTAATCTGTAATAATTTTAGTAAGGTTCAAGTACAATATTTTGAGACTATGGAACCAAGTGAAGTACATATTTGTATGGGTGATAGGATGGATGTGATCGTTAAATGCTCGTGTGTTTACAACTTTGAATGCATAAGTATACCTTACACTACTGCGAATGATAACTTAATTCGTTGAACACTAGTGGTTATCACTTAAATACTTTAACATTATTGTATTTATACCATACTAGATATTACACACATTTTTAAAGTTTTGGTTGTTAACTACCAAGAAATAAAAGGTAAAACATGGAACAAAACTCAAGTTCATCACTATTAGTACAAAAATCAAGAAATTAAGTACATAATTACAACAATGAAGTACATATATCCCGAAATCAAGTATAAATCTCCCTTAGTGAAGTACTATCTCACGCATTTTTTCATGCTTTGGTAGTATATTTTCAATATAAATAAAGTACATATATAGAACAACCAAAGTATATATAGGGTTATGTTGAAGTATACTTTATTCAATTGAATAATTAATCTATAATAATTATAGTGAGGTTCAAGTACAATATTTTGAGACTATCGAACCAAGTGAAGTACATATGTGTATGGGTAATAGGTTGGATATGATCGTCAAATGCTTGTGTGTTTACAACTTTGAATGCATAAGTATACTTTATACTACGGCGAACGATAACTTAATTCGTTGAACACTACTGGTTATTACTTAAATACTTTAACATTATTGTATTCATGCCATACTAAATATTACACACATTTTAGAGTTTTAGTTGTTAAATACCAAGAAATAAAAGGCCAAACATGGAATGAAACTCAAGTTCATTACTATTAGTACAAAAATCAAGAAATCAAGTACATAATTGCCACAATGAAGTACAAAAATCAAGAAATCAAGTACATAATTCTCAAAATCAAGAAATCAAGTACATATGTCCCGAAATCAAGTATAAATCTCCCTTATTCAAGTATAGAAGCATTGATATCTCGGACAATCTTTACATGCAACTGCGAGTACATTTTCACTGGAAATCAAGTACATATTTGCCATGATGAAGTACATATGTCCCAAAATCAAGTATAAATCTCCCTTATTGAATTACAAAATCACTGATATCTCGGACAATCTTTACATGCAATTGCTAGTACATTTTCACTAGAAATCATGTACATATTTGTCATGATGAAGTACATATGCCTCGAAATCAAGTATAAATCTCCCTTATTGAAGTACAAAAGCATTGGAAATCAAGTACATATTTGCCATGATGAAGTACATATGTCTTGAAATCAAGTAAAAAACACATATGAGTACTTGCAAAGAGAATATTAGAAACAGAATATGTTCACATAAATGATTTCAAATAAACGAGGTACAATTGTAGAATAATTCAAGTACGCAATTGCAGTACAAATTTGGATAATCAATTAGCAGAACAATTGATGCATAAAACTTCCATAACATAGTACAATTTTAGATAAAATGAAGTATAAATATAGAATAGTCGAAGAAAAATAATTCAACATCGTAGTACAATTTCAGAAAAATGAAGTACAATTTCAAATAAATGAAGTACAATTACATAACACTTCAAGTATAAAACACTAGCAATTGTTGTACAATTCTGGATAATCAATTAATAGAATATTTGAAGTATAAAACTTCAATAATGTAGTACAATTTTGGATAAAATGAAGTATAAATATAGAATACTAAAGATCAATAATTCAGCATCGTAGTACATATTCAAATAAATAAAGTACAATTGCAAAACACTTCAAGTATAAAACACTAGCAATGAGTACAATTTTGGGTAATCAATTAGTAGAATACTTGAAATATAAAACTTCAATAATAGAGTACAATTTTAGGTAAAATGAAATATTAACGTAGAATAGTTGAAGAAAAAAATTCAACATCATACTACAAGTTCAGAAAAATGAAGTACAATTTCAGATAAATGAAGTACAATTATAAAACACTAGCAATTATAGTACAATTTTGGATAATCAATTAGTAGAACACTTGAAGTATAAAACTTCAATAATGCAGTACAGTTTTAGGTAAAATGAAATATAAATGTAGAGTAGTCGAAGAAAAATAATTCAGCATCGTAGTATAATTTCAAAATACTTCAAGTATAAAACACTATCAATGCAATACAATTTTAATTGCAATGAAATATAATGTAGATGCTCTAAGTATAGAAAGAGTTTCAAATAAATGAAGTACAATTGTAGAATACTTCAAGTATATAACTTTACGAAATGCAGTACAGTTTAGGTACTGTAAAGGTACTACCTTAAAATATCACTACCTTTTTTTCTACTGTTACTTGATTCATCCTTTCGGTTTATCAGAATGTCAATAATGTTCATCTTCAATGTCAAATGCAGTAAGAACGTATTCATGATATCATCGTCATTGGTCAAAGTCACGTACAATCTTTGATGTGGAGCTATGTATTGCAAAGTGAAAAGCTCGAGGTTGATTTCACTCCATTTTCTTGTGAGATTAAGTACATGTCCATTAAAGTTGTACTATCCTTAATTGACATTATATGGAGCTTGTCTTTCAGCGGCAACTCTCAAGAGCTGAGTGAACACTCCACCTTCACTACTGGTTGACAATTTTGGAAAACTACAAGATGGAGAGAAGAAGAAAATGCAGTGGTTGTACTGAGATGAAACTAAATTGAGAAGGAACTGAGATGAAAAAGAAAACTAAAAAAGATGAAAATAAAGAGAGAAGAAGAAAATGCGATAGTCATGCTGGTGGTCGTCGGGCCATCGATGTTCTCGTTCCCGCCAACAAGCTTGATTTCACTCTACAAATTTTCTTTCTATCTTTGGTAATGAAAGATTGTGCTAGGGTTTAATGTTTGGGAATGGATATAAACGGTGTTTAGTTGTGTGGATAGAGAAGAAGTTAAAAAAAAAAAGAGTGAAAAATATATACTTAAGGATAGTTTTGCCAAATCAAGTGGATAGGAAGTGATCTCTAAACTTTTAACAAAACTAGAAAGCTTCTTCTATAAAAATTCAAATGGGGATTGAACATGAATTTAAAAAATATTTTTGATACTTTATAATAAGTGCCTCTTATATATATATTAATCCCCTTTTCGCTTTGTGGTTTGATATTACTGATCCAATTATAAAATATCAATTTTATATTATCATATTGTTTGTCCTATTAGAAACTGTCAATGTTAGTATGAGGAAAATAAAACTATCAAGGTAGTTCCTTCAATTTTAGGATGTTACATGAAAAGGATCTTTATTTATACTAGATATATACTATCCTAAAAAACAAGATACTATTATGTTTAATATGATAGTTATTTTTTATTAATTACATAAATTGCCCTTCTATCTATTCAAAAATTAAAAAGTCTAATTTAGTTTAAAGGACAAAATAGAGAATTCAACTATGTGGATACCAAATTTATAATATTCTAAATTTATCCTCTAAAAAATTATCTAATACAAACAATTCAATTAGATCACAAATATAATTTTCAAAATCCCACAAACCCACCATTCACACTCTATGTTATCCATTAAATCATTTTAAACCCAATTCCTACAACTATTAGACTCTCCCTGCAACTGGCATCCAAACCAAAACTAAAAGTTAAAACTTTATGTGTAAAAATGTTGCCTTCCTTTCTACCTGCAATAGGTTTGTTTCTAGTCTTTTTGTTTCTTCCTTGTGTGTTCTTTTTACATGAATGATAAATTTTTTTCCTCTTTTTTTTGCAGAGAAAAATATAGGTCAAGCACCATATTTTTCTATCAGGTTAATTTGATTTCTATGTTTTTTAATTTTATGTTATTTTGAAAAGTGTGATTAGATTTTTTGTTCTCTTTTTTTTTTCTGCCAAAAAAATACGAGTCTAAAGCTATATTTTTTTCAGGTATAACTTTTAAGTGTTTTTATAAGGAAGTGAGAAAAATTAAAAATATCTTATGAAGAATTTGCATCAAAGAAGTAGTTATTTGGATTAACTAATTCATATTATATCTTTTCTATGAAGAACGTATTATCATGTAACATATTTAGTTTTCCTTTTTCCTTTGCACTTGTTAAAGTGATTACAGAAACTTCTCCACTGGGTAAGACCAAATCTTTTTCAATCCTAAAAAAATAACTAGCAAATAAAAAATTATCATTTATTTCTTTTTTGCATTAAGTATATCAATGTACGTTAAATACATGAGTACATTAAATAGGCATAACAAATCAAATAATAATGATACGTGGTATTTGATATAGGATAGTCCAACAGGCTAGCCCAATATTACTCGATCAGGGTAGCACTATGATATACAGTGGCCCGATCACAGATACGCCTAACTAATCAATCGAGTTCCGACTAGCAAGACCTTGCCTACCACAATGAGCACATGTGTTCTCCTTTTCGACTAGATCATGGTCAACCATAACCAAAGTACACCCTGGATCTTATCCGATCACGACGAGGTTACACCTTGTCGACTAAAGCCTGGGAAGATACCCTGCAAAAGTACTCGCTTCGACTAGGGAGGTCGAACCGAGGCTATAGCCCCTTAGCGACATTAAATGCTCCACTAGGCGGCGTGCCCTCACATTAATAGCACATGCCACCACAGTACTACCTTTTCTCAGCTGTGCCAGAATAGTATGCGCCACTTGTGTACCATCACGCCCCGAACTGCGCCACCTGAAATAGTACATAGATGGGAGAAGACCCAAAGACCCTCAGGTGAGTACAACAGTTCTTCATGCTTGACAAGGGCATATTGGACTTATTAGCCACCTGGAGAAGGTTATAAATATGCCATCTATTACCTCTAGCAAGGTATGCTATTTTCTATCTTATGCCCTCACTCTGCTACTCATTTCTATAGTCAATTCATACTACCTTGAGCGTCGGAGTGCCTCATTCGGCTAGCCTGACGTTTGCTGTAGATTGCAGGGCTCTATCCCCAACATCTAAGAAGCTCTTCCTTCGACCACCCACTGGTCGATATTACTGGATTCCAGTCCAATACACTAACATACAATTTTCGCCTTCATCATTTGGCACCATCTGTGAAAAAGTTGAGTCCGCAATCGAGAAAATGGTAAACACTAGGCGAGCCACTTTGGAGAGAGAGGAGAATAGGAGGTCACCTACCCCTCCTTCTCGACCTCAGCTAGAATCAGATTTGCTAGAGCCTAGTGCCTAGCCAGACAGGTGGTCACCTTAACCATGCCCCAATTGATACAGCTTATAAGCGAGCAGATATTCGCTCAAATCTCTGCTCAACTTTTAGCTTTCCTGAACCGACACATCACCCCGCCTGGGCTGGCAGCCAATGCTACGCCTCAGCCTACTCAGTGCAATGAGAGGCCCACCATGGAAGAGAGGGGTTGACTAGAGGCTCGGCAACCACCAACTCGACGAGAAGATAGTCTCGAATGGCTCCCAAGGGGGGAAGCTAGACAACACCCCCGTGAAGAAGTTGCAGACTCTGTCGATCACGACGTTCGACCCATTCGAGCCCAGCAGTGCAATAGGGTCAAGCGCGAGAGGCAACAGATTAATAGGAATCTCACCCGAGCCAATCAAGAAGAATGAAAAGAAGTCTCCCACCAGGTATAGCAGCTCAACAAGCGGCTAGATGAGATCTCGAGGAGAAACACTGAAAGGAACCTCTACCATGACAAAGCCCAGAGGTCTCGTACAAAGAGAGAATCGTTGTTCATTCAGGACACTATCGACGAGCGCATAGCTGTCGATGACAAAGTTCCTATAGGACTACCCAGATACGATGGCTTGTCAGATCCAAACAAACATCTGTTGCAATTCGAACACATGATGTAATTACATAGGCATAATGAATACATCCACACAAAGATGCTTGTGACCACCTTCTAGGGCATTGCACTCGACTAGTTTGTGAATCTAGAACCAGCATTGAATTACCGTATAACTAGTTGTGCGACAAGTTCCTGCATTAGTTTTCCAGTTGGAGAAAGGCGAAGCTCCCTCACACCTACTTGCACACAGTCAACCAGAACGAGGGGGAGTCGCTCAGCGATTTTTTCACCAGATTCAACACAGAAATTCTAAAGATTGATAGTCCACAAATTGAATTTCTGATTGACGTACTTTTCTTGGGCCTGTAGCACAAGGAATGCGCCAACCCTTTTGTGTGAGAATAGCTCAGATCGATGGAAGAATTACTCAACCTTAAGAGAGGTATATGACTCAGGGGGACATGAACAGACTTAAGTACGGTAATCCTGAGGTAGAGAAGAAAAAGGCCAAAGAGAAAGATGACCGCCAACATAGAGACGATTGTCGATCTCCTATAAAGCAATGCCATGACTACACTCCGCTCAATCTTTCGAGAAAAGAGGTGTTGTTTGCTATTCAACATGACAACCTCTTGAAGAAGCCTAGAAAGTTGACTACAATTGAGGCTATGAAGAAATCCAAGAAATTCTGTCATTTCCATAAGCAGAGGGGCTACGACACGAAAGATTGTTTCAACCTCCACGATGAGATTGAGGGATTGATTTGACAAGGCCACTTGAAAAAGTTTGTTGATGAGAGTGCCCAACAAAAAGATGGCAAAACCAACCAGACTCCCCATAGAGAAAGGTCGGTTAGCCCGAAGAAAGAAGATAAAGGAAAGAAACCTGCCCATGATCCCCACTCGCCTATTAAAGGGGTAATCGACACCATTGCAGGAGGCCCCACTGAGGGCGATTCCAAATTGGCCAGGAGGCAGCAACACCAGCGCAGACTGAAGTCGACCAAATCATCTTCAGTCGAAAATATTTTTTAGGTGTCCATCAGTGCAGAGCTAATTTCTTTTTCAGATACAAAGCTCTCACAGAGTAGACAACAAGTTGGACTACCCCCGAGTTATTTCTATTGAGATTGTAAAATTTGAGGTCAGAAAGATCCTGGTTGACAATGGCAATTCTGCGAACATCATATTTCTGTCGACTTTGCAGAGGATCAAGTTAGGTAAGTTAAAGTTCGAGCCCATCCACACACCGTTGGCCAGATTCGGGGGGTCGAAAATCATTCCTAAGGATCCATCAACCTATCTATATCATTCGGGGAAGCCCCCCCGAAGAAAAACCCTCATGATCAACTATTTGGTCGTTGATGCTCCTTTTGCCAACAATGCTATAATTGGACAACCAGCGCTGAATGACTTCCATGCTGTTGTTTCGACCTACCACATGAAGGTAAAATTCCCAACTACTGCAGGCACGGGTGATCTCTTATGCGACATGAGGGAGGCCCAGTGGTGCTACACAATTTCGATCGAGGCTAGCGAGCAGAAAACTCGACCTCAATTAAGGCCCTCGGGCGACACCCAAGTAGCGAATCCTGAGGAGGGACAGTCTAGCAAGATGAAAAAGTTCAAATAAACTACATTGGAGCCTATCAGTGAGTTCAAGACAATCGAGTTGGAAGCAGGAAACCCCAACAAGACCACTAGAATTGGTACCGACATGGGTGATAGCATGGAATGCCTTATGGTCGATTTTCTCAGATAAAATGTTGATGTTTTTGCTTGAAAGGCTTCCGACCTCCTCCAGGGAATCAACCCCAGCATCATCATCCACCGTCTGAATGTGGACCCTTCATACAAGCCAATGAAGCAGAAGACCAGGACTGTTAATGCTGAACGATGCCAAATCATCAAAGAGGATGTCAACAAGCTCTTAGAGGTAAGATATATTGTAGAAATTCAATACCCAAGTTGCTCTATAATGTAGTCCTTGTCCCTAATAATAAGGGCAAATGGCGCATGTGTTACGATTTCACCAATTTGAATAAAGCTTGCCCTAAAGATCCTTACCCCTGCCTCGTATAGGTTTATTAGTTGATTCTACTGTTGGTTGTCAATTATTGAGTATGATGGATGCATTCCAAGGGTATTATCAAATTTTCATAGCCCCCGAGGATAGGGACAAGACATCATTTGTCGTTCCCAATGGGGTATACTGCTTTCTGATCATGCCTTTTGGACTAAAAATTGCAAGTGCAATATATCAAAGACTAGTGAACTTTATGTTAAAGAATGAGTTCAGAAAATCCATAGAGGTCTATGTCGACAACATGATCATCAAAACCATCTGATCGACCTCAACCATACATTTTTAATACTCAGAGCATTTGGTATGAAGCTCTACCCCAACAAGTGTACATTTGTGGTGCGAAGAGGTAAGGTTTTTAGAACACATGGTTAGTTAACAGGGCATTGAAGCAAACCCGTAAAAAAATCAGGCAGTATTGGAGATCGCGCTGCCTTGAACAGTTAGAGATGTGTAGCATCTAGTCGTAAGGATCATAACTTTAGGGAGGTTCATTGCTCGATTAGCTGACAAAAGTCTGCCTTTTTTCAAGATCCTGAGAAAGGCAAAGAAGTCGGGTTTCCAATGGTAACCAAGCCTTGGTCGAGCTAAAATGTTATCTCTCCTCTACACCCATGTTGGTAAACCTGAGTTGGGAGAAGTTTTGCAACTATACTTAGCAGCATCGTCAGACTCAATTAGCTCAGTCTTAGTGTCGACCGGAGATAGTTACCATCGACTTGTCTACTACAGCATCAAAGCGCTGCAAGGCCCCGAGCACAACTTTCTCGAGATCGAAAAATTCGCCCTCATCCTAGTCACAGCAGCCAGAAAGTTGAGACCCTATTTCCAATCTCATGCCATCATATCTTGACGAACCAACCATTAAAATAGGTGCTTTCAAAGCCAGATACATCAGGACGATTAACTAAATGGGCAATTGAGCTAGGTAAATTTGACAACATATTTCAACCTCGAACAGCTATTAAAGCCTAGGTTTTAGCTGATTTTGTCGTCAAGAGACTCGACGTACTTGACCAACATGATAACAACTCCTTAGTATGGACGTCGCACATCGACGGGTTGGCGACCTCCTCTGGAGGAGGGCTTGGCATTTTGCTGCGCTCGCAATTCACTGAGGAATATGATTTTGCAATCAAGCTCGACTACTTGATAACCAACAACGAAGCAGAGTATGAGGCCCTGCTCACCGGCATGAGAATGGTAGCTGACCGTGGTGTCGAGCAGTTGGTAGGTATTACTAACTCCCAACTAGTCGCAGAATAGGTCGAAGGGAACTTTGAAGCTAAGGAGTCTACAATGAGCAAATACCCGGCTGAAGTGAAGAAACTACAGCAACTATTCAAGAAATTCTCTCTTAGCTAGGTCCCTCGATCAGAGAACGAACCAGCTGACGCGTTGTCAAAATTCGCAAGCTCAACAACAGGGATGCGGGACAAGACAATAACCTTTCTAGTCACGCAAAAGCCCACCATAAATGTCCCCAACCAGAATTTGGTGAGGCAAATTGAGAAGCACCTCCCTCTTAGCAAGATGCCATAAAGGCATACTTGAGGAAAGGGACAACCCCCGAGGATAAGAACGAAGCACGGAGGCTTAAGGGTCAAGCAGCTAAATTTTCCCTCGACGAGCACGGTCAGCTTTGCTGGAGGTCGATAGCAAGATAGCTGTCGAGGTGCCTAACACCAGCCTAGGCCAGTGACATCTTGCATTAAGTCTATGTAGGAATTTGTGGCAATCACTCTGGATGATGATCATTGGTGCACAAAATCATCAGATATAGATATCTTCGGCCGATGTTACTAAAGGACGCCATTGACTTTGCCAGAAAGTGCCCATTATGCCAGTTACACTCGAACATTCCGCACCAACCTGCCTCATCGATGGTGAACGTACAGATCACGTGGCCATTCGACCAGTGGGGTATTGATATAGTCAGATCTTTTCTAAAGACGACTAGTCAAAAAAAGTTTATGATCGTCGACGTCGAATACTTTACGAAGTGGGTCAAAGTAGAGGCAGTCCCCAAAATAACCGAAGTCATCATTAAGAGTTTCATATGGAAGAACATTATTTGCTGTTTTAGTCTGTCCAAAGTCTTGATATCTGATAATGAAACATAATTTCAGAGCAGAAGCACGAGAAGTTGGTGTGAAAACCTCCGGATTCACCAATACTTTACCTCGATAGGGAACCCCCAAGCTACCAGCCAAACAGAGGTCACAAACAGAATTGTCCTCGACCATCTCAAGGCTGGACTAGTGTAAGTTGGGCGGACTGTGTTATGGGCATACTGAAAAACTCTCCGAACAAACACGGGCCATAACCTCTATAGTCTAGTCTACGGATTGGAGGTTGTCATCCCGATAGAACTAATACAGCATATTGCTTAAGTAATCTATTTCAATCCAATAAGAAATAACTCAGAAAGAGAACTCAGCCTAGAAACCATTGACGAGCTGTGTCAGCAAGCTTACGCCACAATGTAAAGGTATAGATTAAAGATGGCATAACATGACAACATATTCGTTCGTCCAAGAAGCTTCAAAATAGGTAACATTGTCCTTAAAAAGGTCGAAGTATCAAAAAATATTGGAAAGCTCGACCCTAAATCAGAAGGACCATACTCGATGGTTAAGGTAGCAAAGCACAATGAGTATCGACTTGCTGACATGAATGGCAATGAGATTCCTCGACCATGGAATGCATTGAACTTGAGGAAATTATATGTATAAACAGACTCAAGATCTTTATTTGTACTGCACCATCTCTCAAGATCAATAGAACTACACTTATTTCTATAATTCCCAGCTCACACCACAAAATAAAAGATTCTAGCCCACATTAATGAACGCCTCGATCATTCGGAGTTAACCTTATAGTCGATGCCCATTTCAAACCGCAAATTAAAGGATTCTAGCCCACATTAACGAATAGCTCAATTGTTCAGAGTTGACTACAGAGTCAATGTAGGTTTCAAATCGCAAATTAAAGGCTTCAAGCCCACATTAATGAACGACTCGATCATTCCGTGTTGACCCCATAGTTGACATCAATTTCACATCATAAAGATAAAGGCTTCTAGCACAAAAATGAGCAATTCATTCGTTGGAAGTCAACCCCATAGTCGACTATGGCTTGTAAATAGTAAAAATAAAGGCTTTAGCTTAGCCTTCAGCGTGTTTTTCTAATTACTTGATCCTTAAGCTGTTTATCCAATTACTCGATCCTCGTCTGCGAAGACTCGAGCTTGGCCTTCAGCATGTTGGTATCCCTCTAGCCCTCCTAGAGCTGGTCCCAGTCTCCCAGTGCCAATTCCGACCTCCTATAAATATGGTAGCCCAGTTGGCTAACCTGCAAAATGGATCCGATCAGAATGAAAACACACAAAGATGAAATCGAATGCACTCGACGAGAGACTCAAGCTTGACTAAAAACTTACCATATTGAAGTAATAGACAAATGCTTTCATCACCCCATCTTGGCTGAGCTCCATAAACTTTTTCTAGTCCGATGTGAAGAGCCCAGCCATCATCACCTTGGTCGGCGCTGTTTCAGTCGACCCTACTGTGAGCATTGACAGCGAGTTATGAATAGCCATAGAGCTCTCGGCACCGTATTGAGGAGAAAGCAATTTAAACAACACGAATAATTGATCATCCTCCCATGGCCCGAAGAGATCATAACTAGTAGGTTGTTTAGGGGCCCCAGCCTTACTCTTACCCTGGTCGACAGCAGATTTCTTTTGTACAAGCCCGCTTTGCTCGACTGCAAGCCTCTTTTGCCTAGTAGAGGGGCTGATAGCGGTGGATCAAAGTGGAGACATTTTCGCTCAAGCTGGTGAAGCCCCAACAATATGATGCTCGAGTTGGGATGGTACGGCGGCCGGCGCTTCGCGACAAGCGGCGGCATTCTCTCGATGCTCCTGATTCCTCTGTGAGCGAGCAATCGCTTGAGCCCAAGTTGCATTCATGATTTCTTTGCAATCTACACGACATTAGCAATGAGGATGAGAAACATGTATCGACATCTAGTCGAGCACCATTAGGAAGATCTAGCTGGGTGGGCGATAAACCCGCCAACACTAAATTTCTCTCCTCGATATAGCCCGCAGCTTCCATCAGCCTAAACTTAACTAGATCCCTGAAAAATGTGTTAGGCCAACTCGGGGTTTCATTCCCGGGCATATCGACATAACCCCACATCCAACCCCAAGGAATATTAAGCCTGACCCCCTCTGGAGATTGAACAAAGAAGTACCGAGACTTTCAATTTTGCCCAAACGAAGATGAGGGAATAACCAAGAATTTTCGATGAGGACGGGCTGTGAGATAATAAAAACTTGACTCCTCTGTGCTCCCCAATTCACGAGACATAGAGAGATGAAACAAATTGCTAAAGTTAGTAAAATAAAGGGACTAACCGTGCACATGCATGAGAACGATGAAACTGTATATGGTCGAAAAATAGTTGGCCAACAATTGAGTGATACTAACTTGAAGACCCCAGAGGAGGTCGACTATAGGTTGGGCAATTGGAAACCTAAGCCTGCATCGAAGAGCGTCCTCGAAGATAGTGATGCAAGCGGCAGGAGGTTAGTGCATCATATTGTTAGGACCCGGAACAATCAACTCGAAGTCCGAAGGGACATGGAACAATTGCCTAATGAGGGCAAGGTCCCTTTCGATTATTTTAGATAATATCTTGCTATAATGGTTAGGGGTAAACAGCCGACCGCAAGAGACCGACGGCTAGCTGGGACCAGCTTAACCCACTACAGCGACCCAATCGTCACCAGAACTACTCGAGGTTGAGTTACTGCTAGAAGAGCTATAAGACTCGTTAGTCGAGCCCTCATTCGACCTCATTTCCTCACTATCGCTCTCCCTAGGGCTACTCTCGAACACGCTCAACATATTGAGTTTGAACAGAAGATAAAGCAAAAGACTTACTAGGTAAGGCAGTGAAGGCTTGGAATTTGACCTCTCGGAATGCAGTAAAAGTGAAAATGAGAATTTTCACCATTTCTATTTATAAGCCTCGGTGTGCGGCAACCGAAATGGTAGTAATAATTGCGCAGTCATCGCTTGACGCTCCGCCTAATACAGAATAACTGCCATATTAAATGCACTAAAACCCTGGTTGACTCCTCTATTAGGACTCTAGCTTACAGTTTTAGCTACTCTCGTCTCCCTCTCGTCAATTCTCTCGATCAGGACCATGATATGGGATAGCCCAACAAGCCCAGCCCAACATTACTTGACTAGGGTAGTATTGCGATATACTGTGGCCCGACCACAGATAAGCCAACCAATCAATCGAGTTCCAACTAGTAAGACCTTGCCTACCGCAATGAGCACAGGCGTTCTCCTTTTCGACCAGATCATGGTTGAGCATAACCAAAGTACATCCTGGATCTCATGCAACCACGATGAGGTTACACCTTGTCGACTAGAGCCTGGGGAGGTACCTTGCAGAAGTACTCACTTCGACTAAAGGGGTCGAACCAAGGCTACAGCCCCTCAACCACATTGAATACTCCACCAGGTGGCGTCCCCCCATATTAATGGTGCATGCCACCCCACAGTACTACCTTTTCTCAGCTGTGCCAGAATAGTACACGCCACTTGTGTACCATCACGCCCCAAACCACGCCACCTGGAATAGTACATAGATGGGAGAAGAGCAAAGACCTTAAGGTGAGTACAACAGTCCTTCATGCTTGACAAGGGCATCTTGGACTTATAAGCCACATGGAGAAGGCTATAAATACCCCATCCATACCTCTGGCAAGGTATGTCATTTTCTATCTTATTCCCTCACTCTGCAGCTCATTTCTATAGTCGATCCATACTTACTTGAGTGTTAGAGTGCCTTAGCCGAGGGCACCTCGTCAAGCTCCTCGGCTAGCTTGATGTTTGCTATTGATTGTAAGGCTTGACCCCCAACATCTGAGAAGCTCCTTCTTCGACCATCCGTTGGTCGATATTACTGGGTTTCAGGCCAATACACTAACATACAATTTTCACCCTCATTAGTATTTTATATATTTCCTACTAAATCTCATTGCCCTTGGTTTCAATTTTTTTCTTTTTTTTTGTAGCCAATTTGTTTTGTTGTTATCATTGTAGGACGTGTTCATTGTCGTTTGTTGTAAAGTGTAAGTGGATCTCCATTAATTTGGTGTTATTTCTTGGGTCTCTTTAAATTTTTATAACTTCTAAATTATATTTAAATGCATTATTTTATTTGGCCTTTGTTATTAGTAAAATTTGTTGGATTGTTATTTTAATGTGAATTTTTGCTACGCAATCTCATTATCCTAATTAATTCTTCTTATTTTTGAATAAAGTAATTAATAAATTTTTGTGTAAGTAAATTTATATGCACAAGAATTGTGTTGAAACCTAGGAGGATCTATTGCGGAAATAATGAAATAACAGTAAAGAAATTCAATGTAAAGTGACAACAAGATTTAATGTGGCTCAGCGATGTGCTTAATCCACCCAACAAAGAAAATGAATTTTATTGATCTCAAATCAAAGTACAAGTACAAATTTGAATCCCACAAATCTCACGGAAACACTTAACACCCTCGTTCTAAACTCCGTCTTGAGAGAATTACTCAAAAGCAGTAAAGAAGCCCTTGTATTATGTTCATGATCCTTTTTCCGAAAGAAAAAACTGATATATATACTTGAAAGTCGAAGCCTAAGGCTCGTGGGCCTGCGCTATGTGCAGGGGCACACAAGTCTTGTGCCCGGGCGCACAGGGTCCCTATTTTCTGTCGAGCAGTCCCTATTTTGGCTGAGTTGTAAACGCCCTAGTGCAACTGACTTGCGCCAGGGCATGGGAATGCAGTAGATGCCGCTCCAGGGTGCATGGATGTTGCGCCATGGCGCGACCTTGCTGTCTACCTGGGCGAGAATTCTCGCCTCGGGTGCATGTCGTACCCTATCTAGCTCATTCGTGCATTTCTACGTGCCCATTTCGACCCCTTGCTCCGTTTCGTTCTGTTCTTCTTTTAGTTTCCATTAGTTCAACCCAAAATTTCAAGGCAAAATCAATAATTCTTCATCTGACTTGAAATTTATCATCCTTCTTCTTTGTCCCTGCCCCCAAAGGGCCTGTTATTTGAGTTTGCAAACATTAATCAAATCTAAGCAATGCTAGAATTTGATTCCTGGAACAGCCTTAGTCAACATGTCTGCCAGATTATCCTTAGTCCCAACCTTGTCAACTAACATGACTCCTTGAAACACTATATCCCAAACAAAGTGATACTTCACATCTATGTGTTTTGTTCTCTCATGAAACGCTTGATTTTTTGATAGGTGTATGGCACTCTGACTGTCACAAAATATCTTAGTGATCTCAAAAGTCATACCTATATCATCGATCAACCCCTTTAGCCAAATGCTTTCCTTGATGCCTTCAACCAAAGCCATGTACTCAACTTCTGTTTTGGACAATGCAACTGATGACTGCAAAGTCGCCTTCCAGCTAACCGTACAACTTGATACACAAAACATATAGCCTGTCATGGACTTTTTGTTGTCCAAATCTCCTGCATAATCCGCATCCACATAGCCAATAATTCTTGTAGTAGAATTCAATTGATTATACCTCAAACATCTGTCTGCAGAGCCTATCAGATACCTTATGATCCATTTTACAGCCTGCTAATGGGTCTCTCCAAGCTTGTGCATATACCTGCTCACAACACTGATTGCATATGAAATGTCTAGCCTATTGCACACCATGGGGTACATCAAGCTACCTACTGCACTAGCATATAGCACATTAGATGCTCCACGTCCTCCTTAGTACACGGTGATAGATCTGATGAGAACCTGAAATGAGCTGCAAGTGGCATACTAACTGGCTTGGACTTATTCATCCCAAATCGCTCAAGTACTTTCTCAATGAAATGTTGTTGAGACAAGTACAACAATCCTGTGTGTCTGTCCCAGATGATCTTTATGTCCAAAATCTTCTTTGCAATGCTCAACTCCTTCATCTCAAATTCTTCACTTAACTGAGTTTTGAATTGGTTGATCTCATATATGTTTCTAAAGGCAATCAACATATCATCAATGTACAACAGCCAATATACAAGAAGGCTATCACTACAAATTTTAATATACACAACAACCAAATTTGCTTCTAGTATATTCTATCTTGGTAATAAAAGCATCAAACATTTTATACCACTGTCTGGGAGATTATTTCAAGCCATATAATGATATCTTCAAAAGACATGCTTGATTTTGTTTCTCGAGAACAACAAATCCTTTTGGTTAACTCATGTAGATTTGTTCCTCCAACTCACCATGCAGAAACATTGTTTTCACATCCATATGCTCCAACTCCATATCAAACAGAGCAACTATGGCAAGTAAAACACGAATGGAAGTATGCTTTACAATTGGGAAGAATACTTCATGAAAGTCAACCCCCTCTCTCTGAGTAAAACCTTTAGCAACCAATCGCGCCTTGTATCTAGCACTTTCAACACCAAGAATCCCATCCTTCTTGTAGATCCATTTGCAACCTACAATCTTCTGCCCTTTAGGTACATCAACCAACTCCTATGTGCTATTCTTGTGTAGAGACTCCATCTCTTCACTCATAGCTGCAATGCATTTATCAAAATCTGGCCTAGAAACTGCCTCTTTGTATGAGACTGGATCATCTCCTACAAACTCCTCAGCTGAACTCAAAGTATAAGCTACCAGATCTGAGTAAGCAAACCGCTGTGGTGGTTTGATCTGCCTCTTCTCCCTATCGCGAGCCAAGTGATAATTTTATAATGGTTCATTTTCCTACTGTTGATTAGGTGATAATGTGCTCTCACCAGCTTTATCTACCACTTTTTGTTTCCCCTTTGAAACTTGTGGAAGATCAATATAAATCTCCACCTTCTCTTTAATACCCTGTTAATCGCTTTCCTCCTGCTCCACTTTCTTCATTATTGCAGATTCATCGAATGTCATGTCCCTGCTGATAGTCATCTTAGAGCCCTTGTCATTATTACTCCATCTGCATAGCCTAGAAATATGCACTTCCTAGCCTTTGGCTCAATCTTCCCATCTAGAAATGAGCATAGGCTGGACACCCAAATACTCTCAGATTTGAGTAATTAGCAGGAGACCCAGACCAAACTTCTATTAGTGTCTTGTAGTCCAAAGCAGTTTATGGTGACCTATTCACCAAATAACACGCAGTGTCAATCGCTTCTGCCCAAAAATACTTGGACAATTCGGCGTTAAAATGCATGCATCTAGCTCTTTCCAAGATAGTCCTATTCATCCATTCTGCAACTCCATTCTGCTGTGATGTATGTATAACTGTGCGATGCCGCACAATTCCTTCCTTATCGCAGAATTCCTAAAATTCCTTGTTGCAGAACTCCAATCCGTTGTCAGTCCTCAAGCGCTTGATCTCCTTTCCGGTCTGTTTCTCAATTAAGGTGTTCCATTACTTGAAGTTGACAAACACCTCATCCTTATACTTTAACATGTACACCCATACTCTCCGTGAGAAATCATCTATGAATGTCAGCATATACCTTACACCTCCCTTTGAATGAACCTGAGAAGGTCTCCAAAGATCTGAGTGAATGTAATCCAAGGTGCCTTTGGTCCTGTGAACTGCAATGACGAATTTCACCCTGTGTTGCTTGCCCAGCACATACTGCTCGCAGAAATCTAGTTCTCCAGCCCTCTATCCGCAAAGTAAACCTTGTTTGCTCAGTTTTGACATTTCCTTCTCACTTATATTCCTAAGTAGCATATGCCACAGTCTCGTAGTATCATTAATTGATGAAGAAACCGTTGTAGTACCAGAAATCGTGTTTCCCTGCAATATATAAAAGTTATTTCGCTTGTCTCCCTTCATGATAAGCAATGCGCCTTTGGAAACCTACAAAACTCCGTCTCAAGCTCTGTACTCACAACCATTCTTGTCCAGAGTACCTAGTGATATCAGATTTTTCTTCAGATCTAGAACATGACGCATATCTGTTAAGGTCCTTACTATCCCATCATGCATTCTAATACAAACTGAGTCAATTCCTACAACCCTGCAAGAAGCATCGTTTCCCATAAGCGCTTTACCACCATTATATTTCTTGTATGTGGTCAACCAATCTTCTCGTGGGCACATGTGGTAAGAACAACCACTATCCAAAATCCATTCAGAGCTTAGTAAAGTTTTAGCAACATTAAGAACAAGCCCACCATCGGACTCATCCTCAACAATTTCTACAATATTATCCAATTTCTGATCAGAAGTTTCACCTGTATCCTTCGCCTTTCCTTGTTCCGAACAATTGCATTTCCAATGGCCCTTTCCATCGCACTTAAAACACTTGTCACAATTCTAGGCTTAGTTCAGGACTTCAATCAATCTCTACTCCTTCCTCTTTCTCTCGATCTCCCTTTTGCCACCAATCCTTCCCCACTTTCACCATCGTTGCCTTCCATGACATGTTTTCTTAACTCGTTGGAATTCAATTAGGCCTTCACATCCTCCATTGAAATCGTATCTATTTCGTACAGCAAAGTAGTAACCAAGTGCTCAAAAGATTTTGGCAGAGAACACAAGAGAATTAAAGCTTGATCCTCATCATCAATTTTGACATCTATATTAGCAAGATCCAGAATCACTTTATTGAAAAAATCAATATGCTGAGTGATAGATGTACCTTCATTCATCCTCAATGTATATAATTGATGTTTCAAATACAGCCGATTTATCAGGGACTTCGTCATGTATAGACTCTTTAGCTTCTTCCATAAGTCTGCTAGCGTACTTTTCGTGGTGACCTCTCTCAGTACGTTATCTGTCAATGATAACAACAGAGTACCGTAAACCTTCGCTATGAACTTGTCCTTCTCCTCGTCCATCAATGTTTTCGACAAGGAATCTCTGCTCTTTAATGCTCTCTGTAAACCTTGTTGACATAGTAGGGCATGAACCTTCATCTTCCACAACGCAAAGTTGTTCTTTCGATCAAACTTCTCTACCTTGTATTTCATGCCTGACATCTAATCCAACCTACTCTGATACCAATTTGTTGAAACCCAGGAGGATCTATTGCGGAAATAATGAAATAACAATAAAGAAATTCAATGTAAAGTGACAACAATATTTAGTGTGGTTCGGCAATGTGTCTAATCCACCCAACAAAGAAAAGGAATTTTATTGATCTCAAATCAAAGTACAAGTATAAATTTAAATTCCACAAATCTCACGAAAACACCTAACACCCTCTTTCTAAACTTCGTCTTGAGAGAATTACTCAAAAGCAGTAAAAAAGCCCTTGTGTTACATTCATGATACTTTTCCCAGAAGAAAAAACTGATATATATACTTGAAAGTCGAAGCCCAAAGCCCGTGTACCAACACTGCGCGTCGGGGTTCCAACAGCTTGTCCTAGTCAGCTAAACACAGGGCCATCAATTCCAAATGCCAGTCTATCAAAAATCAATAGTAAAAAGCCTAATAAAATCTCGGCCTGGGATGGATGACCTATATAGGTCCACTCGATTAGACATAACCAGCAAATCAATTTGAATATGAAAACAAATCCACTGCACGGGTAGGCAAAGATCCATTCACATAATCCATTTTTTGAATTTGTGGACTTCAAACAGTGACAAAAGTAAGCAAGCTATATAGCAATGCATTTTTTAGGAGATACATTAACTAGGACACATTCATGCTAGAAAAAAGGTGTTCATGCAGATTTCCAAGTTGACAAAGGTGGAGTGTCGGAATTTCTCCATGTAAGATAATCAGGCCGGTTCAAGTCACCTTTGACTGCATCACCTGACGCAATGGATTCAAGCTCAGCCATGTCTTCAAGTGTCAGTTTCACAGACAAAGCTCCGATGTTTTGGTTGAGATTGGAAATTTTGTGGTACCAGGTATGGGACACACGTCACTTCCCTGATGATGGACCCAAGCCAATGAGAGCTGGGAAGGAGTGCATCCCTTTCTAGTTGCCATATCTTTTACCCGTTCAAACAATTTCTTATTATTCTCCAAATTCTCAGGTTGGAACCTTGGCAGAATCTGCAATAACATAATTAAAAACACTGATTAAGTCTTTCAAAATAAAATTTAATGGAAGGTCAAGAGCTTTAGCTCTCTGTACAGACGTAATGGTATGCACTGGCACACTGAAATAGTAACAATACATATATTCCATGGAAAGATTGATTCATATATGCTAGATCAATTTGAACCGTCTCTTAGTAGTATTAATTGTATAGCAGAACAAGGGCCAATAGTTCCTTGATAAAGAACAATATTACCAATAAAGAACTAATTACTTACAAATTCATATGTACACTTTTTATTTTTGAAAAATTATGGCATGCTTGATTTTATTTCCAAAGCCCATTTTTATTTTCTTGCATTTTCAAAAATTGAAAAAATAATTATCATTTGGAATTGAAAATGAGATCGTATTTGGATGCTTTTTTGTAAGTAATGATTAGAATAGGTATATGGTTGAAAATTTAGTTGATTTCTATTTTTTATGTTTAAAAAAGATTTTATTTTTTAAATATATATGTAGATTTTATTAATTTTAAAATAATAGTGGGTATTTTATGTCAAATTAATTTGAATTTAATTGATGTGAGATTAGGTTGATGGGGTAGATTTAGAAGAAATTGAAAATAAAAATAAAGAATATTTTGAGTGAAAATGGATAGAAGTTGATGATTTTCAATTTTCAATAAAAATGGGGGCTGAAAATGAAAAGGAACAGACCCATTCAATCATATTCTTTTATATATGTATTGAAATTACAATCTATTTCTTAAACTTACATTCCTATTTAAATGTATTATATTCATACATCTTATGTGAATGTATATACTGTATAATGTACACATATTTATATATGAGCATATTAATAAATAAATGGGACTGGTACTAAAAACTTGAGAATCCATCCTAAGATCCATTTATGATTTCAAAACCTGCCCCAAGGAAGAGGGGGGGGGGGGGGGTGTAATTGTAGACAAGCCCAGGTTAGACCTGGAACCCACTATAATCTCAAGACAAATCAGTTTTCTCACTTTATTGACTTCAAATAATCATAAGTAAATCCACCTTATTTTAAGTATAAGGTTTCAAAAATTATTTTGTCTTATCAAACTGTTGAAAATAAGCTTTAAAATTTCTTCAATTTATTTCCAACAATATCATTTTGTTATGTGTTTTAATATCAAAACTAATGTGCTTATTTATTTGGTTTATTTTATATTTATGGCCTCAATATCATTTTATTCAATAGAATTTTGACCATTTACTTTATAATTATTGGGCTTAATTATAATTGAATTTATGGCATTTTTATGATGGTTTTATTGGCCCATTAATTTTTTTTAATGGTCAAACTTTTTACGATTATATAAAAGGGCCATAATATCCTTTGGGCACATATAGTTGATGAGTTTTAGAGTCTTTCTTATTATTCTTCCATAAGAATTTTTGTGTTTTTGGCAACATAACTATGGAGACGCAACCTTTGTGATTGGAGACCCCATGAAAGAGTACAATGGGCAGGAACAACCCAAACTGCGTGACTCGTACATAGCACTAATTTTAAGGAGAATGTACATGAGATGCCTCCTTCCCATCCCTAAGGTGAAGTACTATGATAATGTGATGTTAGGCTAGGTTTTGACCCTTAATGAGACCGAAGTGGGATTTTCACGAGGTATGGATCACACATACCTTTGGAGGGCTCACCTAAGTGAGAGTTGCCATGAGCCGTGGCTATGGGTTTGGGCTAACCCTAGAGATCTCATGAGAATCAAGATTGAACGCAGGGCCATTAACGCACTAATCTGCTATAACCATGTTCTAAAGTCAATATCGTGTGTGTAGTAATTAAAATTTGGTTCAAGGGACCTAATTCAAGGCTTAATCCATTGTAACTCCTTCAAATGGATATTGCCAACACTAATTGTATGTTTAAGCCCAAAAGGCACATGCACCGATTGCAGGGTATAAGTTGCTATCATATTTCTTTAATATATTGAATTTCAGAAATTTTAAATCTTGTGGGAATTGTTGGAAATAAGTTTTAAAATTTCTTCAATTTATTTCCAACAATATCATTTTATTAAGTGTTTTAATATAATAACTAATGCACCTATTTGTTTGGTATATTTTATATTTATGGCATCAATATCATTTTATTTAATAGAATTTTGACCATTTATTTTATAATTATTGAGCCTCATTATAGTTGGATTTATGGTGTTTTCATGATGGTTTTATTGGCCCATTAATTCTTTCTGATGGTTGAAATTTTTACCATTATATAAAAGGGCTATAATCTACTTTGAGCACATAGAGTTGATGAGTTTTAGAGTATTTCTTATTATTCTTCCACAAGAATTTTTGTGTTTTGGCAACGTGACTATGAACTGGTTTCTAGTTTCCTCGTGGTCGTACACATGGTAAGAAACCCCACTGAGAGCTAATGAGATTTCATCTTGGAGTCATGATTAGCCACTAGTACCTGCACGAAAGGAGGCAATCATGGCTTTAGGACGGCGACAAATATCATGACTCTCTATTGATCTAGCTTTATTTTCTTCCATATTTTATGTGGTTTGGTTTGTTGCTTCTAACTTATAGTAATATATATTGAGTTATGAGTATGATGGTTATTTTATTTTATTCTTATGATATTAACACAAATCACACAATATCAACAACACAAACTAATTATTACAAGAAAGTTCTTGCTTCAAATTCAGCAACTAAATGAGAACAATATAGCTGGCAGACCGAAACCTACTTCAAGGTGTAGAATAAACTATTTATCTGAAAATTTCAGGCAGCAGTTAAACATGCAACTTAACTACATAATCTTAAATTTCTATCTGATGCAGGTAACCGCCTAATAAACTCACTGTTCACACTAAGGAGCAATATATGCCGCCTTATCTGCCGAAGCAACAGAAATTTTCAATTCCAGGACTGTAAAAGTGGGACCAAACTTGTCTGTTGTTATATAATGTCATGATCTTGCTTGCTGCGCTTCACAAAGGGCACAGTTTGGTCTTTATTATTGTAGAAATTTTCTATGAATTTTGTAAATTTTTGGAAAATAAACAACATCAAGGAAACAAGATTACCTAATTCATAGAGTATTCATTTAGAGAGTTTGGATAGAGATGCAAACCTTTCGATAGTCATCATTAGTTAAATCTTGTACCAGTTGTGCACCTGATGAAAAGAATCCCCTTCCAAGAGGAGTGTAAGCTACAATTCCAATGCCAAGTTCCCTGAAAAATAACACAAATGACGAACACATAACTTTGCACGTGTTCTAGCTCATGACATTATTTTTTAGGAAGTATTAGTCACACCTGCAGGTAGGAATTATTTCTTCTTCCGCTTCTCTTGCCCACAATGACAACTCCAACTGGACAGCTGTTATTGGGTGAACAGCATGTGCTCTTCTAATGGTTGAAGCAGAGGCCTCGGATAGACCTATATACTTTATTTTTCCTTCGTCCACCAGTTTCTTTAACTCTCCCACCTTGAGTAGAAAGATAAGAAATGTGAGAAGTACTAAAGATTAAGAAGGTGTTTCGGTCATGAGTTTATAAGATATTCAAAAATCTTGTAAGATATTTACGAGCTTATTAGATGTTACAAAGTGTTCGGTAAATTTTTTTAAAGAATAGCTTATGAGATCCTAAAATAAGATGTTATGATCTTAAAAACTCTTTTAAAAAAAATAAGGAGATTTGAACTTGTTTTCAAGATCTCAAAAAGCTCTTTTAATTTTAATTATTTTTATTATAAAATTGCCATTGCTAATATCTTATAAGCTCCAAAATTTTATTTTATACAAATACATTAATAACTTATTTTGAAAATAAGATTTAGCATTTTATAAATACAAAAATATTTTATAAAATATAGGAGCTTATAAGATACTTTAAATAAGTTTAGCCAAACACCATCTAAACATGTAGGTCAAGCATAGAATATATTGGTATATAGTATGAAAATTGAGGTAAAATTAGATCTGTAACCAGCCATGTTCACCACTTTTACATCATCTTCTTCTACTTTTGGAACGTTTACACAACTTCTAAGAAGCACATATGTACAGTTTTTTATCTGGTGTGCCTATCAGTGGGCATCTTGAATGTGACATCTCTATTGATTCAGACATCTGCTTAAGCAAATATGTGTGGGATCTGACAAAGGCAATAACAAAACCCACCAACATGCAATAGCAGATTGGTCATCCAAATATCACAAATTACAGTGGAATGTTTTTTTTTTTCTCTTTTCCATGGAAAACATCTGTAAGAAATGAAATGGAACCTCTGGTCGAGTTCTTAACATACAAAGGTGATGTTCGGTCATTGTTTGAGCATACTACTAAAAAGCATTTCTTATAACCACTAGTAAAGACACTGTTCCATACACTTAAACAGTTGATGAAATTGAGAAAAATTGGACATGTAAAACTTTATTCTTTAGTCACAAAACTGAAGAAGTGATAAATTACTTCATTGTAACCTGATACCATGGTTTGAGTTATGGATAAAGCCTCCCTTCTTAGTGGAGTAAGGCTATGTACATGTAGCCCTACCTCCAAATGTCCCTCATGCACCGAGTACATGACTAGACTAAACTTTTACACAACAGAACTTAAACAAGATCCTAAAATTGACTTTTAGAATATTTAATTAATTCCTTAGGGAAGGCATTAATAGAGATGTTTCATTAAGAGGGTGTTTGAGTGAGCTTATGAGCTTCTCAAAACATCTTATAAGATGTTTAAAAGCTTATAAGTTGAAAAAAAAAAAAATAGTAAATTTTTTTTAAAAAGATATTATAAGATCCTAAAATAAGATGTAAAGAGTTTATAAGCTCTTTCAAAAAAAAGTAAGGAGACCCAACTTATTTTTAAGATTTTAACAAGCTCCTTCATTTTTAATCATTTTAATTACAAAATTGTCATTATTAACATCTTATAAGTTCCAAGATCTTATTTTATCAAAACACTTCAACAACTTATTTTAAAAATAAGATTTAACATCTTATAAGTTCCAAAAATATTTTATAAGATGTAATAGCTTAAGATGTTTAAAATAAATTTAGTCAAATACCCTCTAAGTTGACGATAGATATGAAGCGATTTATTAGATATGCGAATTGACATGTACTTTAAAACTGAATGAACACTATGTTACTGGCGTTAAGCAGCAAAAGAATACTGTTACCAAAATTGTGGCATAATAATATTTGTACTTTAGACTCATTTTTTGTGAAATGACTGCGAATTTATCATCTTAAAAACTATATCGGCCCTCATGCAAAAAATCTATTCCCTCTTCTAAGCTTCAAATAAAAAAATAAAAAAACTGCATGTAAGACCTCTCATCTACAATATTTTGAGATAACAAATCATGAATACTAGAACTCATGATTGGATATATTCCATCGCCCTAATTTAAAAACAAAAGCACATTCCATCCATAACTAGGGAAATATTTTAGCATGTTGATTTTTTAGGTAAATAAGGGATAATAGGAAGATAACCGTGACTTCGATGGGCAAACGAGTATCAATGCGATGCTGGTAATAAAGATCAATGCAGTCAACATCAAGCCGCTTCAAACTGGCCTCACAGGCAGCCCTTACATAGGATGGGTCGCCATTTATTTCCATGTTCCAACCGTCCAATTTGATTCCAAATTTTGTTGCCAATTCTGCTTTTCCTCTCATCCCTCCCTTGAGAGCCTACATAAGTCCATATTCTGTTAGAAATCCAAATACAAACATATACTTGACAAATTCACATCGTCTGCACCAAAAGAGATCTCAAATTTATAGGATCCAAGAATATGACAACTGACAATGAAAGATTTTGCAGCATGTTGGTAGATATACCTTTCGAGGAAATGTAGAAAAGTAGAGGTAGTGTTTGGATATGTTTTATGTTTGATTTTATTATGTGTTTATTGTGTGATTTGGGAGAATGAATAATGAAAGAATTGTGGGAAAATGTGAAATGAAGGTCATGGAATGTGATTGATGTTTGGTTATATTTTTATGACCAGTAAAAAATGGAGTTTGGAGAGTTTTGATATGTTAGGTTATGTTTTATAGGAGACATTTTTTACTGTAGATGTCAAATTATTGCTTTTGGGTTGGTGTTTGCGGGTAAATTTTGATATTAAAGATTTTTTTTAATTGTAAGGATAATAATAAAAAATGTTGTATATATATGTAATGAATGGTGTAATTGTGTTGTAAATTTGTAATGATTGATTGAATAATATAGAATGTATTCACCAAAAAAAAGAGAAATATAGAATGAAGTCAAAGGGAATATATATATATATATCATATTTAATATAGAATGAAGTCAAAGGTAATATATATAATTATATATATGTATCGTATTTTTTAACTTCAATGTTGCATATAACTTGCAAAGAAAGTGGAAAGCAGCGCTGTAAGTAAGCTGTAATGCTCGATCAATGCATCAAAGTGCTGTAATGCTTTTCTATTGTCCTTAATTTGTATCACTAATAACAAAAACCACATGTTTGAGTTTTGACTAATGCCCTCAAAGAGCTGTGATGCTTTGAGTCTCTTTCTCCACAGGCCACAGATAAACCGCGCCTCAAACCCACCCCCACCAGAAATCAATATCAGATGGCGCGCCCGTACACACACACACACATATATATAGAGCTTTCTCCTCCACTCTGCTTTCACCACCCAATCACACTCAGCTAATTAAAGCAGCTCATCTTCTTCTTTTCTTTAATTCATCAAAAATGGCTTCTCCTTACTTCATTCTGAAATTCTTGGCTCTCATTTACCTCTTCAGCGTCTGTTTTGCTTCAAGAATAAGACCCACAAGAACAACTCCTCCACTATCACAACTGCCCTCTTATCCGCAGAAAAATCGCCATCAATCTCATATGGTACAGCATATTCAAGCTGTCCTAGAGGGCCATCATCGCCGATTTCATCACCTCCCTCTCATCCTCGATGCCTGCCCAGACCCAACCATCCATCGCCACTTGGTGGAAGGCCATCGAGAAATACTACCACTTAACCAACTCTAAGAACCCATCATCACTCTCCCTTCATTTGGGCGAACAACTCCTTGATGAGTCCTATTCCCTCGGGAAATCTCTCTCCGATAAACAAGTTGTCCAACTTGCCTCAAAGGGCGATCAAAAGAACGTCATTAATGCCATCCTAACGAAGTCCGACGTCACCGTCGACGGCTTCTACATCAATTGATGCGGGACCCATAGTTCAAAGAATGCCTTCGTGAAGGGGAAGAACTACAAGTTCGCCTACATTTGGGTGGGCAACTACACAATGCCCGGGGTACTGCACGTGGCCATTCCATCAGCCCGTTTACGGCCCACAGAGCCCACCACTGGTTGCACCAAACAACGATTTATTTCTACAAACATATCAACTTTTCGACTAGAGGAGAAGGAGAGGGAAAGGGAATGGGAGAGTCTGTGACGGAACGGAGAGATAGAGAGAGAGCACAGAGATGAGACAAAGTCTATGGGGGTGTCAGCCGTGTTGGGGAATGTAAAATGAAGTGGTAAAATGGGTTAATTAGGTGTGAAGTAAGGAGCTTTTTGGGGTAAAAAAATAGCAAAATGAAATCCCCGGAACGACGGCGTTCCAGGAAACGTTCCCAACCAAAGCCAGAACTTTAATACAAATATTCTTCGTTTTAAAAATATATGATAATCATGAGTAAGGAATATACCAAAATAGGGCTTGATAGAGCTTCTTATTTTAAAACTAAGGTTAATCTGACAATATCACCCTACTCACACCTGCAATTGTTTACCCCAAACCCCCTCCACCCCATCCCAATTATGGCTTGTAAGCTAACTGATTTACCTCAGCAACATATCAAACTTTAGTCACTTTGTGGTCAGACACTTAATTAAAAAACTAGAAAAATTAGGGGTTTTTTCCCTTCACCTTTTACATCACTCATTCATTTCTCACTTTTACAATTCAATTCATTCATTCATTCACACACACACACACACACATATATATATATATAGTGTACATATATATATTTATATGTATTAAAATGTTTAAATTTTACTAATTAAAAAAATTCTTTTCTTTTCTTTTTTGGCATTTATTTATGAATAAAAAAATTAAGTATAGTGTGATAATTTTTTAAATAATCTAAAACATTGAATGAAATACTAATCAAATAAATTAACATGATCATCCAAAAATATTTATAAAATTAATTTTAATTTAAAAATATGATTTTTATTCATTTTTCCATTTTCAAAGAAAACATATTATTAACCAATAATTAGTTATAATTCAATGTATTATTTACTAATTACAAAGTAAACATGTTAAGTATATTACAGTTATTTTTTTTAATAGTTGATATATAATTTTGTTATTTTATTTAGTTTTTATTTAATAATTTTATACAAATTATTACAGATTTATATTTAATTTTTTATTTAATAGTATTTATACTAATTATTACCAATTTATATTAAATTATTTATTTAAATAGTAAATATATTAATAATTATAGATTTATTAAAATAGAATTAATATTTTCGTTGACTCGTATATTTTCTAATAAATATATTATTTATTAAAGTCTAATTAAAATATTATCAATATTATTTCAAATATTACTTAATTAATTACTATTAATATTAATAATTATAGAAATTTTAAAAAAATTATTTAAATAACAGTGGCATAATAATATGTTTAAAAATTTTCTTTTGTTTAATTATCATTAAATACAGTTTTATAATTAAATATTATTGTTTTAATTTCTTTTGCCCTTTTATTTGTTTTATCAAATTATTATGTCATATAATTTCCTTAATTATAAAATATTTTAAAACAAATTTAACTCAATTAATTACACATCATTTCCCCACAATCATGTATCATTCATTGCAAATATATATATATATATACATCAATCATCTATATATATATATATATATATTAAATTTAGAAATTAAATTTCACTCTACAAATCAAATAAAGAAGTAACAAATTTGACATTTATAGTAAAATTTGTCTTTTACAAAACAATTCCGAATAAACAATTTCATTCTCCAAGTTTTCCAAAAATAAAATAAAACAGTTGTACATTCCTCGGATTTAACTCGGGATTTTCTACCATCCTATTTCATTTTTTTATTTATTATCATGTAACCACTTTGTATTGTGCCAAGTATTTCTTTGTTTTTGACAAACAAAATAAAGCAAAATTTAAACAATTACCCCTTTTTAGATTAAATACCCTAAATATCCTTTTCTTATTTATTTAATTTTTTATTCAACATATAATTTTATTTAATATCTCCCATAATTTATGATAATATTTTTTATTCATATTTTAGTACCCACCTATTAATCAACTAAATTATAGTAATTCTAAAATTTACAATTACAAACTGTTCTTAAAAATTAACAGAAAAAATTAATCCTTACTTAAAAAAATTAAAAATCAATTAAAACATAAAAATTAAATGACACAACAATCCTTTTTCAAATATGTATTAAAAATATTTATATGTATATATATACATGTGTATTAGAAACACACATATACATATATAAATCTATATCCCACTTTTCCACCAAAAACTACATACATATGTATAGATATATATCCCACCCACCAAAATTCGGTGGCTATGGCCGGACGGCCGGGCTATTCAGGTTGCTGGCCGTTGCCCATGGTTAGCCCGACTACGGCGGGGAAGGGGGCGGGCGGGGCTTGGGTGGTCTCTATGTGTGTGTTGTGGGGGGGGGGGGGGGGGGGTGTCAGTGGGTGGGTGGGTGGGTGGAAAGGGGGGTGGTTATGGCCCTTATGGGAATTGGGGAAGAAGAAGATTGTTATGGGGATGAAGAAAAGATTTTTTTCTTTTTTTTTTTTTTGTTATTTTGTTTTAAATTTTTTGTTTATTTTACTTTTAGTTAATATATAAATTAGTTAAATTATTTTACATATGTTTAATCTTATTAATTATATATTTAAAATTGTTAAATTATATCATTGAAAAATGATATCTTTAAATTTTTATTGTTTTGATTTTTTATTTATTTTATATTTAGTTATCAAATGAATTTATTAAATTATTTTAAATATGTTTGTTTTAACATTATTGAGGACATAAATTAAAATTATTAAAATTATACTGTTAGGAAGATAGATTTAAATTTAATTTTTATCTTAATTAACAAATAAATTCAATTAAATATGTTATATATTTTAGATATGTTTATTATTTAATATCATAAAGTATGTAAAATCTAAACAATTTAAGATTTTTGTTTGTTTTGTTAAAACAAAGGGTGTAACTTAAATTAAAAAAAATAAAAACAAAAAAACAAAGGATAAATTGGGCATTTAAAATATAACAAAATAAATATCAAATTGTTTGAATGGAACTATATACTTTTTAAAATAAAGATATCCTACGGTTGAGATTTAGTTGTTTGAAAATCAATGATTGCAAAGTATTTACGTAACAATATGTAAAAACAAAGTGATTAGGACCATAGAAAAACCCATTTAACTCCTGAAACACATTCTTCCATAATATTTTTCAAAAAATGCCCAAAACACAACCGAACAATGCCTAAAAATTCCTTAAATACTCCTATGTTAATCACCGTTCACCAACGTATATAACATATACCCAGAAAATAATCTCTTAATTTGTTAGAAAACAGGGCATATACATATATATAGATAAAGGCCATGAATAGTAGCAGTAGTGGAGTGAAGGATAATAAACATACCATGCCAAGGAGTATTTCGTTAGTGTGGGGGCCATAGATGTCGGAGGTGTCGAGGTGGGTGACACCGCAGTTGATGGCATGGTGAATGAGTTCAATCATTTCGCCCTCCGGCTTGGGCGGGCCATAGAAGGCGGACATGCCCATACAGCCAAGTCCCTGGGCGGAAACTTCCAGGCCCTGTGAACCCAACTTTATTCTGGGAATTCTGATTTTACTTTCTGTTGCCATTAGCTATAGCCCTTGATTGTCTCGGTGTAAAAATGGTTGTGTTGACAAGCCACTGACAATGAAAAAAATGAATATGGGTTGCAATTATGTGCTGGTTCGATACAAGGAAAGAAAAAATGAATAATTGCAGGTTCTATACAAGGAAAGAAAAAAAATGATATTTTGTTGGTCATTTGTATTTGACTTTCAATGTAAGGAAAATAACATTTAATGGCATTTAAAAGTACTACTTAAATAATATTATAACGATAATTTTATTTGTAATGACATTTTTTAAAATTGTTATATTTAATGGTATAGCTAAAAGTATAGATGTCATTATATGATGGAGCATCCTTTCTTGACCGGGAAAGGATTGTCGTGATTTCATTGAGTTCTTTTGTTCTTTTCTTATCTCTGTAACTCTGAGTTATGGTATTGTTTTACGCTTGTAAGTTTTTTCGTTTTATAGTTAGAGTGTATGTATCTCACCCCATTACCTCACTAGCTACCCATCTTCAATTAGTAATAAAATTGCACTTGTAAGTTGTCATTTTATAGTTAAAGTTGGAAGGATTTGGACTTTCGTGTCTTGCATAGCAGATCTTTTATTTCAATTAATATGTTATTTTATTTTAGATTTAGGTAATTGTCAATTATATTTGATATTTTATAAAAAATATATAAATTTAAATTATCATACACTATGTATATTTATAAAATAAAATAAAAGATGAAATATTGATTAAAATAAAGAATTAAAAACTCTTGCAAAAACATGTGGTCACCTAATGTGGGGGTTAAAATAATTGTACCCCCTATGAAAAATGAAATAGGCAAAAGACCCTCCCCTGAAAAAAAATATATATACAAAAAATCACCTTTTCATTTTTAAAACTATACAACGAACTCCCCTTGAAAGCATGGGTGTAAAACAGGCCCCTATGAGTGCAACTGAGCTTAAATTTTTGTATATAAAAGGATAATTATGCCCTTATTCATCAACCGTTGGATCTTCTTTTAAAAAATCAACGGTTTAGATCAAATCATATTATATATTTTTTTAAAAATATATAAAACATATATATAATATAATATATATATATAATGTGTATATATAATATACAAGTGTATATATATACATATTATCATTTATATATATACAATTATATATATATAAATGACTACTGCCGACAGCCTGCGGCCACCGCCGGCAGCTGGCGATAATATAAAAAAAAAAATTCAAAAGCAGATGGTAGCTGTTCAGCTGCCATCAACTTGGCCGCCATGGCTACATTGGCCATGGCGGCCAGTGGCCGGATTTGACCAGGTCAGTATCCAGCTAGATCTGGCCATAATGTTGCCATGGCAGCAGTAAGGTTTGGGGGAACAAGGTGGGTCGGTGGGGTTTTGTAATATATATAAATATATATATTATGATGTATGTATTATATATATTATCATATATATGATAATAAATATATAAATAGAACTATCTTATAAAAAATATATATGTATATAAATATATTATATATTTTCATACATATATATAATATTTAATTTGAAATAAATAATTAGAAAGAAAAAAATATAAATAAAATTATTTAAATTTTATAGATAAATTTATATAAAGATGATGTTATTAAATAATTGTATATATTATCACATATATATATGATAATAACATCATATATACTAATATATATGTATATATATCTTATCAAAAAAAAATATGTATATATTATATATTTTAATAAATATATATAATATGTAATTTGAAATGAATAATTAGAAAGAAAAAATATATAAATAAAAGTTATTTAAATTTTATAGATAAATTTATATATATATATTATATATTTTAATAAATATATATAATATGTAATTTGAAATGAATAATTAGAAAGAAAAAATATATAAATAAAAGTTATTTAAATTTTATAGATAAATTTATATATATGTGTATATACATATTATATATGTATTTAAGTATAAATAAAAAATATGTTATATATTTTTATGAAATTTAAATTTTATTTACTTTGGAATGAATTAATAGAAAGAAAGATTAATATAATTGATAAGGTAAAAATAAAAGTGATTTTAATTTTACAAATAAATTTATATATATATATATATAATGAGAATATATGAAATAATGAGAAATGAGAAATAATAATAAATTTATATATATGTATAAAATGAGAAATATGTGAAATAATGGAAGAAGAGAAAAATGAGACATAAAAAGAAAAGAAAAGAAAAAAAATGATAATAAAAGGTTATTTAAATTGAATTGAAAATATATTAAATGATTAAGGGTAAATTAGTCTTTTTATATTAAAATTATATTGAATGGGCAACAAATGAGAAAGAGGAGGCGGTGTGCATGATTTTTTAAAACACAATAAGAGTTTTTTGTACGTTTACTTTTCACATAGGGCGTTCTGAATATTTCATATTTCACATGGGGTAAATTATTATTAGCCCCCTAATTTGGTAATGATAGTTGTCTATCGCCAACCCCCTGTATCCAATCCCCCGCATGCTCCAAGAATGAGTTTTGAGGAACCAACTTGTGCACGCTCTTCACTGACCTCAAGACAATCGGACCCCCAACTAGGAACATGCGGCGGCATCCAATGCTACCGGACTCATAGTACGTCCATTATCCAATTCCCTTAATCAGTCCAAACAAAAGTTGTTAGATGGCAAGCAGATGGTGCACACCTTTGCCTGCAGTACTGGCTTGCCGGTAGATCCTCCCTTTCCAAAAAGACTTGAATACCTTCGATGTGAAATGAGACCCTAAGGGCTCGCCAAAGTGTTGTTAGTAAAAACTCCATGCAATCTTCCTATAAGCACCCGTCTCATCTTCCCAAAGCACATATACACCTCAACTCACATTTTGCCCCAGCTAAACTCATTATCTTCCTCCACTTTATATTGATTTAAGAATTGGAGGGTCTTAATCAAGGGCCACCTCGACAAGCTTAACAGACTTTTATGATTGTAGGTTCAACCGCGCACCTCCAATTGAGCAGGAGTTCGACCTCCCAGTCTAAGCTGATCTCCACTCTCTACCTCCATCACCAAGCAATTAGAAATTGCTTCATCATTTTGGCGCTGTCGGTGCGAACAGAAACTAAGCGCAATTTTATACGGCAACAAAATCTGCCATTAGTGGTCAATTTTGACTTTTGTTGCTTCTAATCTTTTAGCATTGGTAATTCTATTTGCATACGAAAGGTAAAGTACATTGCTATATCCATATATAACTTCAATGGACATAATTTTGAAGGTATTAGTTTGCTTCTAACTAATATCAGCAGTTTATTGTGTCCATGCAAACAAAAAAATACTGTAAAAATACAAGTTTGCTCTTCCTACACATATGTATCACTGGAAATAGCAATACAGGGAAAACAAAGATGATATAAGATTAGAACAAAAAGTTAAAGCCTTTGGGTTTCTATCAGCAGTAAAAGCAACAAAAGCAAAATGTTATTTTCCAGAGTGGGGTATGGAGAAGAAGGGCTCAAGTGGCTAAAAACATGGATCAGTAGCAACTACATGTCACACTTGCGTTGAATTGCCCAAGTATTATTCCAAGAATATCTTGTTGTAATTGGCACATTACATGGTTAATTATTAAGTGGATGGATGCCAATTATGGTTGGAATCCATTAGATAATTAAAGTTGTGATTTTGGTGAAATAGAGGAAGGGAAAAAGGTTAAGTATTTTAATTGAGTTGTCCCACATTGTAAGTTTGTGAGAAAGGAGACCCTCATGTGACCTATAAAACCAAGTGGAGGAGTTGAAGGGTCCTTAACCCTTCACTTGTCCCACATTGGTTTTGTAAACATGTGTGGTGTAGTTTATATTGAGTTCAAGTAAGAATGCTTGATAAAGTGTTCTTTAAGGGGTTCATAAAAGTGGACCACACGCGCGCCGCCGCCGCCGCCGCCCGCCCGGCCGGGTCCGGGCGCGGGCGCGGGCATTAGGGCGAATGTCTCAGTCTCAGTCTTAACTTTTTGGACGAAATTCAATTGAAATTTTGAATTTTAAATTAAAAATTAAATTCAAAATTCAAACTTAACCTAACCGTTGGCTTGATCGGATAGAGGCTTGACCGAGTCTGCCTGTTGGAGATCAGCCGAGATTTTAGGGGAGATAGGGCCGGATTTTTAGGGCTGACTGGCGGATGAGGATTAGGGTTTTACTCAGTCAAACCCTAATCTTCTTTTAAGCAGCCGTCAAACCCTAGGTCTGGCCGTCAAACCCTAATTAAAGCTGGGCTTGGCCGTCGGCCCATGGCCTTCCGCAAGACCTAATCCTTCCCTATAAATAGAGGCTCTCGGCAGCCTTCTAGACACACCAAATACAAAGCAACCTCTTCTGCTTGTGTTCTTCTCTTCTCTCCCATTGATAGTCCAGCTTCCTCATATTTATTTTCTTGTGCTCCCATATTCGGCCTAGTTATTTATATACATATACACTTATACGTTCCGAAATTTTGGCTATCATATTCGAATTCTGGCTACTGAGTGCTGTTCGAGGTGAACGTGAAGGAGTGCACCTGATCGTTCTGGACCATCTCATCCTGGGAGGAGCCGCGCTGTACCCATTGCACTGGTAAGTCGGGGCGCTCGTTTCTTCAAGGCAAACAGAATTTCTCTGTGATTTGGTCGCCCTATTAATTCTGTTACGATACAGAATTTGAGATAAGTTTACTGTTAAAATTCTGTATCTACATTAGATCTATCTAACAGCATGTTCTATTGATTGTATTGTCTTGGTTAATTTATGAATTTGGCTTTTCCTGGACTCGTATTTGATTATTTAACTAAAATTCTGATTTGCCTTGAATTGGATATTTATTTTTTTTCACGCATGCTGTTTGTATGAAAAACTGATATCGCATGCTATATGTTTAAATTCTTGCAACGCATGATTAATTCTTATACCACATACTTTATTTGAATTTCTTCTGGATATAAACGCACGTATTGACTTGTGATTATCTGATTTATTATTGATAATCTGAACTTGCAATTTTTATTGCTTTGGATTACTGCATGTTGGCATGAAATCCTGCGAACAACAATCTTGAAGAAACGATCCTTTTTCGTGTGTTTAAGTATCTGTTGAAATTCTGCTTAGAGATCCTGTCTAGGAATCTTGCCTGATATTTCTGATTAGATATCCTGCCTAGGAATCTTGTCTGCAAATTCTGCCTAGATATTCTGAACTAGGATTTTATCATTATTTAATCTGTGATGGCTTCCACTTCGCATGCTATTGGTGATATTGTGTCAGCGAAAGTTGACCTTTCCGGACTGCCGAAAAAATTCACAGGCCAGTATTTTAGGCGTTGGCAACAGCGCATGAAAATCTGGTTGACGATGAAAGGTCTTCTTTCATTGATTCAGTTGACCATGCCAGAACCAACTGAAACTGATCCCAAAAGTAAAGAAATAGCTGATTGGAAAACTAAGGATCAGATTGTTCGAGGAGTGATTCTGTCAGCTCTGTCTAATACACTCTTTGATGTATACTGTTCTAATTCCTATACGGCTAAATCTTTATGGGATGAACTGGATAGGAAATACAATACTGAAGAGCAAGGGCTCGAAAAGTATTCGGTTTCCAAATTCCTGAAGTATCAGATGGTTGAGGGCAGGTCTGTATCTGAACAGACACATGAATTGATCAATCTAGAGCATTCCTTAGCTGATGCTGAAATGAAACTCCCTGAAAAATTTATGGTTATGTCGATTGTCGATAAGTTCCCCAAATCTTGGGAAAGTTTCGGCATGACCTTGAAGCATCAGAAAGGAAAATTGACTTTAGATGATCTGATGATTGCCATAAGTATTGAAGAGGAGCATAGAAATCAAACTCACTCTGTTCCTATTGAATATCATCCTAAGGCGAATGTAATAATAGGAAAGAAGAAAGTCAACATGAACTCTAACTCTAAATCCATCGATAAGGGAAAAGCCAAAATGAATAAGAAACCAAAGGCAAAGAGGCCTTGCTGGAATTGTGGACAAAAAGGGCATTGGGCTAAGGAGTGTCCCTCCAAGAAAGCCAAAGCAAAAGCCCAGTCTGCTGGACCAGTGGTCAACATGGTTGTTGGAGACACCAGCGAAGCTGGAGTTCCTGTTGCATCCGTTGACGAGTATGTTTCTTGTAAACCCGAATTATTCTCTATCTATGAACCATATGATTGGCTGATAGACACTGGTGCTAATGTGCACGTTTGTGCTGATAAATTACTGTTTGTGTCTTACCAGCCTGTTAGCGGAAGGACTGTGACGATGGGGAACTCAAGTGCTGCCAATGTGTATGGGATAGGACGCGTGGACCTGAAGTTTCCTTCGGGGCGCACACTGTCTCTGCAAAGGGTGCATCACGTCCCAGCAGTTCGAAGAAATATAATAAGTAGTTCTGTAATAGTTAGGGAGGGTTATGAAATTTCATTCAAATTAAATAAAGTTGTAATTTTACATTACGGCACCTTTATTTGTACAGGCTATCTTTCCGATGGATTGTTTAAATTGCGAGTTGAGAACATTATTTGTTCAAATAAAGTTGATTTTTCCAATTCTCCTGTTATTAACATTATTGAAATTTCATCTATATGGCATAAACGTTTAGGACACTTGAATTATAGTTCGTTCAAACGAATGATGAACTTGAATTTAATTCCTAAACATGAAATTGAACGTGGTCATAAATGTCAAATCTGTGTTGAAGCCAAGCAAGTTAGAAAGCCTTACCACTCGGTTGAAAGGCAAACTGAAATTCTTGACTTAGTGCACACAGATATTTGTGAGTTCAATGGGGTCTTAACAAAAGACAATAAAAGATACTTTATCACCTTTATAGATGATAGCAGTAGGTATTGTTATGTTTATCTACTAAAATATAAAGATGAAGCACTAGAAAAGTTCATTATGTTTAAAAGTGAAGCTGAAACTCAAACTGGTAGAAAACTTAAACGGTTAAGGTCAGATAGGGGAGGAGAGTATGGGTCCAACCCATTTCATGAATACTGTCGAAATTTTGGCATAATTCATGAAGAGACTGCTCCTTATTCTCCCGCTTCGAATGGAATAGCTGAGCGAAAGAATAGAACTTTCATAGACATGATTAACAGTCTGCTTTTGAATTCTGGACTGCCTAAGTACATGTGGGGGGAAGCTCTGAATACGGCTTGCCATATTCTTAATAGAGTTCCTCTGAAACATAAAGAAAGCACTCCATTTGAATTCTGGAAAGGTAGGAAGCCTAGTCTAAAATACTTCCGAGTGTGGGGCTGTCTTGCAAAAGTTCTAGTCCCTGAACACAAGAGGAAGAAACTAGGTCCTAAAACTGTTGATGCGGTCTTTCTAGGCTATGTTGAAACATCTTATGCTATGCGATTTTTGGTTATTAAATCAGAAATCCTGGGCATAGATGCGAACACTATAGTCGAGTTTCATGATGCTACGTTCTTTGAGAACGTGTTTCCCATGAAGACTGGGATACCTCAAAATGTTTCTTTAGATTCAACCCTTGAGTCTGCATCAATTCCGGATCATGTGGAAAAGATGACAAATGTGGGGGGTAGTTCTAATAGTACTGACACAGTTCCAGAAGAACTGGAAGAACCCAGACGAAGTAAAAGGGCTAGAATCACTAAGGACTTTGGAAGTGACTTCGTTACTTACAATGTCGAGGGTGATCCTGTTACCTTCAAGGATGCTATGGCTTCCCCTGAGGCTAAGCATTGGAAGGAAGCCATTAAGAGTGAGATGGATTCTATTGTCTCAAATGGGACATGAGAATTAGTCCATCTCCCTCCGAGGTGTACTACTATAAGAAGCAAATGGATCTTCAAAAAGAAACTTAAGTCTGACGAAACTGTTGATAAGTTTAAAGCCAGGCTAATTGCTAAAGGGTTTAGGCAAAAGGAGGGAATAGATTACTTCGACACCTATTCCCCAGTAGCTCGTTTGACTACTATCCGAGTGCTAATAGCACTGGCTTCCATATATGATTTCCCCATTCACCAGATGGAGGTGAAAACAGCCTTTCTGTATGGTGATCTTGAGGAAGAAATTTATATGGATCAGCCTGAGGGATTTGTAGCTTCTGGAAATGAGCGGAAAGTTTGCAAGCTTGTTAAATCACTTTATGGTTTGAAACAAGCTCCTAAACAATGGCATGAAAAGTTTGACAAAACAATATTGTCATTTGGTTTCATAGTTAACGATAATGACAAGTGCATCTACTGCAAAGTTAAAGGTGATAACTATATCGTGTTATGCCTGTATGTAGATGACATTCTCCTGTTTGGCTCCAATACTGAGATTATCAATGAGACTAAAAGTTTCTTAAAGAACAAGTTTGAAATGAAAGATATGGGTGTTGCGGAAATGATTCTTGGACTTAAGTTGACTCGTTCAACTGAGGGTATAGCTGTTTCTCAGTCTCACTATGTTGAGAAGATAATTGAGAAATTTGGCTATAAACAAAGTAGAATCGTAAAAACACCATATGATCCTTCAGTAGCTCTCTTTAAGAATGAAACTGGTGTACCAGTGTCTCAGCTAAGATATTCTCAAATAATTGGCAGCTTGCAGTATCTTGCAAATGGGTCGAGACCAGATATCTCATTTACGGTCTCTAAGCTTGCTAGATACACAAGCTGTCCTAATCGAACTCATTGGGAGGCTTTGGATAGGGTACTCAGATATCTAAAGGGCTCAGCATCACTAGCCTTGCACTACAAGAAATTCCCTGTAGTGCTGAAAGGGTTTAGTGATGCTAGCTGGATTGCCAAAAACTCTGGAAGTAATGGGTGTACAGGGTATGTATTTACCTTGGGTGGAGGCGCTGTCTCCTGGAAGTCTTCTAAACAGACTTTGATAACTCGGTCCACTTTTGAGGCTGACTTGTGTGCTTTGGACACAACTGGGACAGAAGCTGAATGGTTGTATGGGCTGATGATACAATTGCCTATGGTAACCAAACCTCTTCCGGGAATTGCTGTACATTGTGACAATCAAACCACAATTGCAAAGATAAGTAGTTCAAAGTTCAATCAAAAGACTAAGAGACACATCCAAGTTAGACTAAAGTCTATAAGGGAGTTAGTGTCTGATAGGGTTATTGCAATTGACTTTGTTGGATCCAAAGACAATATTGCAGACCCTTTAACTAAAGGACTTGACTTGTCCTCTGTTCATAAATTCAGGTTGGGGATGGGACTGAAAACCCAATAGTGATATACCTGCAGTGGCAACCCAACCTACTAAGTGGAGATCCCACAAGGTAGGTTCAATGTGGTATAAACAAGCTGCTGAGCATATCAAGTTGCACCTAAATTGAGATTGATACTTTGTATCTGGTGTCTCTCCCCTGATTACCTGACAGGTGCTGACCACTGCTAGTATAGTAAGAGTTTAACTCTGAATGGGGTCAAGTCATTTTGGACGAGATGTAAGCAGTGCATCCCTGGAGACGCCCAACTAAGTGAATGTAGTTCTTTGGCCGGGACTAAAGGAATTGGGTTGTTCCTTGACAAACATTCATGAAACAGGATCGGGACACATGGCCTTAATGTGTCAACCCTAAAGATCAGTACATAGCCTTTAGCTCGTTGTTACTGAGGGACGCAATCACAATCACGGGTTCAAATTCAAGGCTTAGATCCATTTGTCCCGGTGATTGCTAAAGTCGGATAACTTAGGGAGTGGTTCAAACCAGAAGGTACCATTTCTGAAAGCGAGCTATGTTGAATCTGATAGCCATTATCTATGGATTTGTGGGGGATTGTTGTAATTGGCACATTACATGGTTAATTATTAAGTGGATGGATGCCAATTATGGTTGGAATCCATTAGATAATTAAAGTTGTGATTTTGGTGAAATAGAGGAAGGGAAAAAGGTTAAGTATTTTAATTGAGTTGTCCCACATTGTAAGTTTGTGAGAAAGGAGACCCTCATGTGACCTATAAAACCAAGTGGAGGAGTTGAAGGGTCCTTAACCCTTCACTTGTCCCACATTGGTTTTGTAAACATGTGTGGTGTAGTTTATATTGAGCTCAAGTAAGAATGCTTGATAAAGTGTTCTTTAAGGGGTTCATAAAAGTGGACCACACGCGCGCCGCCGCCCGCCCGGCCGGGTCCGGGCGCGGGCGCGGGCATTAGGGCGAATGTCTCAGTCTCAGTCTTAACTTTTTGGACGAAATTCAATTGAAATTTTGAATTTTAAATTAAAAATTAAATTCAAAATTCAAACTTAACCTAACCGTTGGCTTGATCGGATAGAGGCTTGACCGAGTCTGCCTGTTGGAGATCAGCCGAGATTTTAGGGGAGATAGGGCCGGATTTTTAGGGCTGACTGGCGGATGAGGATTAGGGTTTTACTCAGTCAAACCCTAATCTTCTTTTAAGCAGCCGTCAAACCCTAGGTCTGGCCTGTCAAACCCTAATTAAAGCTGGGCTTGGCCATCGGCCCATGGCCTTCCGCAAGACCTAATCCATCCCTATAAATAGAGGCTCTCGGCAGCCTTCTAGACACACCAAATACAAAGCAGCCTCTTCTGCTTGTGTTCTTCTCTTCTCTCCCACTGATAGTCCAGCTTCCTCATATTTATTTTCTTGTGCTCCCATATTCGGCCTAGTATATTTATATACATATACACTTATACGTTCCGAAATTTTGGCTATCATATTCGAATTCTGGCTACTAAGTGCTGTTCGAGGTGAACGTGAAGGAGTGCACCTGATCGTTCTGGACCATCTCATCCTGGGAGGAGCCGCGCTGTACCTGTTGCACTGGTGAGTCGGGGCGCTCGTTTCTTCAAGGCAAACAGAATTTCTCTGTGATTTGGTCGCCCTATTAATTCTGTTACGATACAGAATTTGAGATAAGTTTACTATTAAAATTTTGTATCTACATTAGATCTATCTAACAGCATGTTCTATTGATTGTATTGTCTTGGTTAATTTATGAATTTGGCTTTTCCTGAACTCGTATTTGATTATTTAACTAAAATTCTGATTTGCCTTGAATTGGATATTTATTTTTTTTCACGCATGCTGTTTGTATGAAAAACTGATATCGCATGCTATATGTTTAAATTCTTGCAACGCATGATTAATTCTTATACCACATGCTTTATTTGAATTTCTTCTGGATATAAACGCACGTATTGACTTGTGATTATCTGATTTATTATTGATAATCTGAACTTGCAATTTTTATTGCTTTGGATTACTGCATGTTGGCATGAAATCCTGCGAACAACATATCTCTTTTAAAACTCCGGAACATATGAATCCTGAGGGATCGAGTTTTTCATTTAATTAGCCATTGATAGTTAAATCAGATCACAGGGTCCTCCAGGAAAAAGGGCTTTGACGATTTAAATGAAAAGGCATAGTATGACAGAGATAGGCAAACGGACAAGGGCCAATCAGTCACTATGTTATGTATCTTAGAGGCTCATTATTTCACTAGTATTGAGAGTGTCTTAAAATATTTTGTAAGCGCAAATTTTTTTGCATGTAATAAATAAAATTACAAGATTAAAAATATCATAAAAATAAAATAAAATTGAAATCTATCAATTGTGGATTCAATCTCTAATCTAATTCTTTGATTATTCCCTTTCAAATATGATCTTGAATTTAATGAGCTCTGCAAAAAATGCCTTGAATGCCGTGGATCTCCTTAAATTTGGTTTGAAGAAAATAATGCTAATTCGAGAGTTCCACATCTTAATCTCGAGTCAAACGCCAAAATATATGAGCTCCGCAAGAAATATCTTGAACGTCATGGATCTCCTTGAATTTAATTTGAATAAAATAACATCAATTTGAGGATTCTGCACCTTAATCCCGAATCAAACACCAGAATATGATGAGCTCCGCAAAGAACGCCTTGAATTTCATGAACCTCCTTAAATTTGATTGAGAGAATTGCTGGGCTCCTTCAAGATTCATCTCACTTGCTGAAATTTGTGTTGTGTGTCGAATGAGCTTTGGTCACCCTCTTTATATAGATACTTGATGGGAGACTTCCAGATTGACTTAAACTTTTTTGATAATTATCTTTTTGATAAGATAATATCAAATATCTTCGATTTGATTGGTCCATAGATGTAGACATTTCATCTTTGACACTTTTCAATATTTGATTTGAGTATAAAATAAATACTAAAGTATTAATTAAAATTAACTATTTATCTTTTGGAATTAAATTTAGTAAATTCCAAAATATAAATAGAAAATTTTAAATTAATAACTATCATATTATTTTACATGTGTCACTTCTTAATTGGCCAAAAATTAATAAGTCTACAAATACCCCCACTTCAAGACTTGGCGAAAGATGTGTCAAACATCCACGAAAGAGGCAAGGCTTGAAGTATTTGAGAAATTTTCCTTTTCTCTCAATTTTTTCACATATGTTTGCGACAAGAACATCCTCCAAGCATTCCTCGAGCTATGGTCCCCAATCAAAGGGTCAAGTCATAATATAATTCAAAGTAAATATCCTTTTGATGGGTGTGCCATACACATTTTATATTCAAATGGGCTAGAAGTAACATGCAGTTTATGCTTGTGCATCAAGGAGCATATTTAACTTGAATAGACATTTTATACTCGTGTCAAGGAGTTCACTTGAATTTGATTGACAATTTATATTCATGTTAAGGAGTTTACTTGAGTTTGACTTAATAGATGTTTACACTCTTACTCTTATCAAGGAGTATATGGAGAGAATTTGAATATTTAGATAGTTTATGCTCGTACCTAAGAGCCTTATTGAAAGTTTAAGCTCATATCAAAGAGCACATTGGGAGACTTTGAATATTTAGATAGTTTATGTTCGTATTTAAGATCCTTATTGATAGTTTAAACTCTTATCAAGGAGAACATGGGAAGAATTTGAATATTTAGATAGTTTATGCTCATACCTAGGAGCCTTATTGAAAGTTTAAACTCATATTAAGGAGCACATTGGGAGATTTTGAATATTTAGATAGTTTATGCTCGCACATAGGAGACTTATTGATAGTTTAAGCTCTTATCAAGGAGCACATGAGATGACTTTAACTTGAGAATTTTAGATAGTTTATAATCCGTATCAGAGAGCATTTTGATAGTTTAGACTTTTTATCTAGGAGCATTTGGAATTTGAAGACTTGAGCTTTGGACTTGAAGATTGGAAGATTTGAATCTTTGATTTAGAGACTCAAAAATTTGAGTTTTGGACTTGAAGACTTAGAGACTTAAGCCTTTGACTTGAAAACTTGAAATACTTGGAGACTTGAGTTGTGGATTTGCAGACTTGAAGACTTGATCCATTGATTTGAAGACTTGAAAACTTGGAAATTCGAATTCAGATACTTGGGGACTTGAAAATTTTAGATAGTTTATAGTCTTATCTGGGAGTATTATTGATAGTTTAGACCTTATCAAGGAGCATTTGTGATTTGAAGACGAAAATTAATTGCCCCCAACATCTTCATCATCATCAGTAGCATTACTTGAGTCTTCTTGTTCATCAAAATTCATGCTCATTTGTGTATGAGTTGCCAAATCTTTAAAAGTTTTTGGTTTAATTCCTTAAAGTATGTAGCAAGACTCCAATGCATTCCTTGGATACACATCTCAATTACTGAAGCCTCCAACAATTGATTCTTGCAGTTAGGACTCAAATTCCTCCAGTGATTGGTATAGTTAATGACTGGTTCTCCTTTGCACTAGCGAGAGTTGGTGAGTTCAATTATATTGACCGCCTTTCGAGTGCTGTAGAAACGATGAGGAATTCATGTTCCAGCTACCCCCAACTATCAATGGAGCCTGCTTCTAAGTCAATATACCAATCAAAAGCATCACCCTTTAATAATCGAACAAATTGCTTGACTAGATAATCCCAATATCTCCCAACATTATTACAAGTCTTAATGAAATGAGCCACGTGCTGCTTTGGGTTGCCCTTGCCAACGAATTGCTAAAAATTTGGGGACTGGTAACCAATTGGCATCTTCAAATTGTCAATCCTTTGAGTATATGACTTGGAGTAAATTATAGACAACTTAAAACTTCCATCAAGCTTGTATTTGATAGTCTCTATGATAAATTCCTTCAATGGATTAATAGGAACTAGTCCATAAGTGGAAACTTGTAGTTCTTTATTTGCAGTCTTTTCATTTTCGGCTGATTGTTTCTTTGTGGATGTTTCTGCTTCGTCCTGAACCTCAACTTGTTTTGCCACCATGCAGCTTGCATCAAAATTATCCACTTTGTTCATCAATTTGGATATTTGAAAGTCTCGCTTTCGGACATGCTTCATGAGTCCTTCAATAGGCTTCGTCGAATTTGCAATTTGTTCCTCCAAGGTTGTAGCACTTGTTGCCATCACCGTCGCTGTGTTTGAGGAATTTGATGTTGAGTGGGGTAGGGCCATAAATAAATATTCAAAAATCATTTACCGTTCGCATTCGTATTCGTTTATACAAAATTTATCTGCATCCATTTAAAATGGATATTATCCGTATTTGATTAGTAGATATCCGATTATAAATGGATACGGATATGGTTAATGCGTATTCAATCCGTTTAATATCTTATCCAAATATATATTTATTAAATAATATAATATTTATATTTTTCAATAAAAATCTCATAATCCATATATGTATATATAAATTATAATTGAAGAGTTATGAAGAAAAAGGAATAAATTTAAAAAATTATTGTAATATAGAGAAAAAATTGAAGAATAAAGTTAATCAACATAATTATTGTTGGTTGACTTTATAATTAATATACTTAAATGATATTATTATTATTAATAAGTACTAATAATCAATTATAAAGTCAATTATTAATTAAAAATTATGCTATTTGTTTGATTATTTTTGTTTTAACGAAATTATATAGTTCATTCTACTAATTAAAATATTTGTATGTTATAGGGTCATAAATCACACATTTGAATATTCATAAATTGATATCTAGATGATTATCATCTAATATGAATATAAAACAATAATTCGAATGTAGATAAATTTAATAAAATGTGAATGCATCTGAATAATTATAATCGAATACGGATATATCCGAATCCAACCGATACCCGACGAATACGAATTTGGATATCATTTTTAAATATCCGTCAAATCCATATCCGTATCTGAATATTCGAAAAGTTAAATGGATACGAATGTGGAAACAGAGTATTCGATCCATTTAATATTACACCCCTAGAGTGGGGAATGGATGATGCAGATTCTTCCTTCAAGTCTCTACCATCTTCATTCATATGAATAAAATGCGGCAACACCGTTTCTTATTTAATGGGAAGAATATGTTTTGGAAGAAAAATTTAAATGAAGTGTTCATTTAAATTAGCATCTTAATTAATTTGGAATTAGATTCCAAATGTAATTGAAATGCACATAAAATTCAAGTAAGACTTGAATTTGAATTTGAATTTGCTAACTTGGCATGCCACATGGGCGGTCACCTTGAGGAAGGTGTGATGCCAGCTAGAATCACACTTTCCACCCTCTATATATAGATATAGAGGGTGAGCAAATTCGATATACACATTGCTGAAAGTGTGAAGATTAGATTCTTTGCATTCCCTCCAAATCTCTCGCTCTCTATAGATTGCATCATGTGTTGAGCTTTGCATTTCTTTTTCTTCCCAACCTAAAAATTAGCCTCCTCTACCTCATTTTCTCCTCTCTAAATCTAGCTTCCAGTTAGGGAAAATTGGAAGATTGATTGGAGTGTTGATCATATCAATAGAGGCAAGGCACTTGATTTGCTTAATTTTGGAGATCCACCTGCAGTAGCTCCAGATTGGCAAATTTTTCTGGAGCGATCCAATAGGCTTTTTCCTCCAATTTTTTCACAGTAGTTTCCTCAGTATGTGGAGGTGTTTCATATTTAATTTGGTGATTTTTGTAACAGTATAACTGGGACAAAGGTTGCTGCCTTTCTGCTGTGCTAATTCCAGACAGTTTTTGGATCCGAGAGAGATACTTGATTTTCTCCTTGTTTTGAGCTACAAGAGGTAATTCTTCTTTCTAATCCAGATCTATAGCATGACTAAATCCCTGGTTGCTTGAGTAGCCACCTCCAAAGATGATTGCAACTTCTTGGATATACTTCTTGTGATGATACCAATATTTTTTGCTCCAGCATTTGAGGAATTTGAGGTGGTAATTTTCAATGCAACAATCTTGTTGGTAGCCATTTAATACTTCAATCTTGATAGAGGAAAGAGATCAGAGGTAGAGATAGTTCCATTGGGCGTGCCAAAAATTTGAAAGCGCAAATTTTTTTGTATGTAATAAACAAAATTACAAGACAAGAAATATCATACAAATAAAATAAAATTAAAATCTATCAATCATCGATCCAATCTCTAATATAATCATCTGATTCTTCACTTTCAAATATGATCTTGAATTTAATGACCTCCGCAAAGAACACCTTGAACATCGTAGATCTCCTAAAATTTGGTTTGAAAAAAATAATGCCAATTTGAGGGCTCTGCACCTTAATCTCGAATCAAACACCAAAATATATGAGTTCCGTGAGAAACGCCTTGAATGTCGTGGACCTCCTTGAATTTATTTGAATAAAATAATGTTCAAGGGCTCCGCACCTTAATTCCGAATCAAACGCCAAAATATGATAAGCTCTGCAAAAAATGCCTTGAACACCGTGGACCTCCTTAAATTTGATTGAGAGAATTGCTGGACTCCTTTAAAATTCCTCTCACTTGCTGGAATTTGTATTCTGTGTCGAATGTGCTTTGATCACCCCCTTTATATAGATACTTGATGGGAGACTTCCAGACTGACTTGAACTTCTTTGATAGTTATCTCTTTGATAATATAATATCAAATATTAAGAGATAATATCAGATATCAAGAAATAATATCATATATCAATAAATAATATCAAATATCTTTGATTTGATTGGTCCATAGATGTAGACATTTCATCTTTGACATTTGTCAATATTTGATTTGAGCATAAAATAAATAATAGAGTTTTAATTAAAATTAACTTTTATCTTTTGGAATTAAATTTAGAAAATTCTAAAATATAAATAGAAAATTTTAAATTAATAACTAGCATATTATTTTACACGTGTCATTTCTCAGTTGGCCAAAAATTGTTTGTCTACACATTTAATTCCCAGAAGCATTTCCTATTGTGAAACTTGTCTAAAAAGCTTGATTCTTTGAATTCAAAATTTCTTGTAAAATTGATTCAGAGGGTGTTTGGCTAAACTTATCTAAAAGATCTTATAAACTTTTATATTTTATAATATGTTAGAATTTTTTTTAAATTAAATTGTTAAAGTGTTTGGATAAAATAAAATCATGGAGCTTACAAGATGTGAGTAATAACACTTTTGTAATTAACACAATTAAAATTAAGAAAGCTTGTTAAGATATCCAAAATAAGTTGGAAACTCTTACTTTTTTAAAATGAGCTTATAAACTCCTAACATTTTATTTTAGAAGCTTATAAGCTCTTTTTTTTAAAAAAAATTATCAAACAATTTTTAATATCTTATAAGATGTTTTAAAAAGATTATAAATTCACCCAAACACTCTCGAAGTCTGTTATCCACTTCTTGCTAATTTTTTTTCTTCAAACTTATCCTCATTGAGACAAATGATGATGCTATATTTAAATCTTTTGTATTTGGCAATCCTAATTAACAAATCATCAAAAAATTGAATTTCTTGCTCAATTTGAAAAATGAGGGAATAAAGTTTTAACTTTGGTCAATGATCCACGTCTCAAACTGTGATTAGAGCTCAAAAATATGTTGGAACTAAAAAAATTAAAAAAGAAAAGAAAAAGAAAAACTAAACTTTTTCTAGAAGGAAGACCCTCAATATGAAACTCTCTGTTTGTGTGGAGCTTTGATTTCAAATAAATTCTGTTTTTGTTCTTTTTAGTGAGTCGAACTAAATTACGATAGTATATGAAACACAATCGTATGGACTATTTTATAGCTTTTGCCATTGTTTATGACACTTTTTGACAAATTTGGTTTTAAGATAGCTTATGCAGACCTAATCTCAAGGAGTCCATAACGGGAAAGCTCTAAAACTATATGATACATATCAATCCCTATCCCCTCTTCACTTTTTGATATTATTGCTCCAATTAAAAGCCATTAATTTTATATTTTCATATTGTTTGTCTTATTAGAAACTATCAATGTTAATATGAGGAGAATAAAATTTGTCAAGGTTGTTCCGTCAATTTCATGACATTACATGGGTGCAAAAGGATCTTCATTTATACTATATATATATATATATATATATGGACACACACACACTATTTTAGAAAAGAAAATAATTTTATGTCTAATATGACAATTATTTTTGATTAATTACATAAATTGTCCTTTTATCTATCCAAAAAAATTAAAAAGTCTAATTCGATTTGAAGGATAAAATAGAGAATAATATGGATACCAAAATTATCCTCTCAAAAATTATCCAATGCAACTATGCAAGCAATTCAATAGGTCACAAATGTATTTGTTAAAATCCCACGTACCCACCCTTGACACTCTATTGTATTTATTAAATCATTTCAAAATCAATTCTCGCAACTATTAGACTCTCCTTGCAACTGTCGTCCCATACCCAAAACTAAAAATTAAAACTTTATTGTTATTGTGTGTAAGGAAGTTTCCTTCCTCTTTACATGCAATAGGATGGTTTCTTTCTTTTGTGTTCTTTTTAAGTGTGTGTGTCACGCCCCAACTCAATAAGATAAAATAAATTTTTTATGCATAAATCAAATCAAAAAAAAATTAAAACTAGAACATTGTTCTTTATCTCTCATTCTTAAGTAACACCACTTCATATTCCTCTTGTAACTTATAACCATAATCTCAAGAATAAAAGTTCATTAATTGTCATTATTTAATTAAGTTAGTAAATCAATTTTTTATTATTATCTTTGGGGCATTACAGTGTGATTAATTTTTTTCTTCTTTTTTTGCAGCAAAAAATATAGGTCAAGTGCCATATTCTATATTTTTCTTTCAGGTTTGATATCTATCTTTTTTGTTCTTTTCAAGAGTGTGATTAAATCTTTTTGTTCTCTTCTTTTGCAGAAAAAAAATACAAGTCCAATGTTGTATTTTTTTCAAGTATAATTTTTAAGTGTTTTTATGAGGAAGTGAGAAAAATTAAAAATATCTTATGAAGAATCCGCATCAAAGAAGTGGAAGTGGTTTATTTGAATTAACGAATTCATACTATATCAATGTATATTAAATATATTAGTACGTTAAATCGGTATAACAATCAAATGACAAAGATACATTGTATTTTATATACTTCCTGCTAAATCTCCTTGCCTTTGGTTTCATTTGTTTTTTTCCCTGTAGCTAATTCATTATGAGGTTTTCATTGTAGGACATCATGTTATTTGTTGTAAAGTGTAAATGGATTTCTTTTAATTTGGTATTATTTCTTGGATCATTTTATATTTTCATAACGTCTAAGTTGTATTTAAATGTGTTATTTTATTCTACTTTTGTTATTTGTCAAATTTTGCAGGATTCTTATTTTAATTTGTATTTTTGCTACACAAGCTCATTATCCTAATTAATTTTCTTATTTTTTTCAATAAAGTAATTAATTAATGTTTGTGTAGGTAAATTTATATATGCAAGAATTGATTGCCACAACTACTAATACTATATCTATACTTATATATATATATATATATAAAGGCCCTCTAAATGGCAGTTACGCCATGCTGCACCAAAATTTACTTTAGCAGTTATACCCTTAATTTTTAATTTAATTTCAAAAGTGAATTTGTTACTTAATTTAACATTAAAAACACAAATAATATAGTAAAACATAACAACATAATTTATGGAATGTATAAATAGATATATTTAATAATTTTAAACTTTTGATGTAGAAATAATTTACTAAATATGAGTTTATATTAATGGATAATTTTTATTATATACTATTGATATGATTGTTGTTAAAATTATGTTTTGCCAATGTACACTGTAAAAATTTGAGTACTTTATTTATTAATATAATGAGTTCTTTATTTATTAATAAGATTTAGTATCAATAATATAATAAACTAATATGCACACTGGAACGGCATGCCACGGCAACTAATAAAAAAAAGGCCCTTACACTCACAAAATAGTGGCTATTAAATTGCAACACCAAATTCCTCTTTACCATAATATCCCTAATAATATTTCATAATTCCTTTCTTCCACCATCGCACCCAACAACTTCCTTGTACCCACTCATGCTTCCAACTTTTACCTCGTACTTTAAAATATAATATCTATTGACTATTTTGTACACACGGAAATGATGTGCAACAATAACTAGTTGGTACAAAAGGAAAGCTACGCTATTCACCTAGCTTTCATCTTAAGCAGTAAACTTTGGGTCGGGGTTCCAACAGCTTGCCCTAGTCAGCTAAACACAGGGTCATCAATTCCAAACGCCAGTCTATCAAAAATCAATAGTAAAAAGCCTAATAAAATCTCGGCCTGGGATGAATGACCTATAGGTCCACTCGATTAGACATAACCAGCAAATCGATTTGAATATGAAAACAAATCCACTGCACCGATAGGCAAAGATCCGTTCACATAATCCATTTATTTGAATTTGTAGACTTCAAACAGTGACAAAAGTAAGCAAGCCATATAGCAATGCATTTTTTAGGAGATACATTAATTAGGTCACATTCATGCAAGAAAAAAGGTGTTCATGCAGATTTCCAAGTTGACAAAGGTGGAGTGTCGGAATTTCTCCATGTAAGATAATCAGGCCAGTTCAAGTCACCTTTGACTGCATCAGCTGAAGCAATGGATTCAAGCTCAGCCATGTCTTCAGGTGTCAGTTTCACAGACAAAGCACCGATGTTTTGGTTGAGATTGGAAATTTTGGTGGTACCAGGTATGGGACACACATCACTTCCCTGATGATGGACCCAAGCCAATGAAAGCTGGGAAGGAGTGCATCCCTTTCTAGTTGCCATATCTTTTACCCGTTCAAACAATTTCTTATTATGCTCCAAATTCTCAGGTTGGAACCTTGGCAGAATCTGCAATAACGTAATTAAAATCACTATCTTTCAAAATAAAATCTAATGGAAGGTCAAGAGCTTTAGCTCTCTGTACAGATGTAATGGTATGCTGTGGCACACTGCGATAATAACACTATGTATATTCACATGGAAAATTTAAGTCATATATGCTAGATCAATTTCAACCATCTCTTAGTATTATTAATCGTATAGCAAAACAAGGGCCAATAGTCCCTTGATAAAGAACAATATTATCAATAAAGAACTAATAATTTACAAATTCATATGCGCACTTTTTATTTTCGAAAAATTATAATTTCAATCATATTCTTTTATATATGTATTGAAATTACAATCTATTTCTTAAACTTATATTCCAATTTAAATGTATTATACTTATACATCTTATGTGAGTATATATATTGTATAATGTACAAATATTTGTATATGAGGATATTAAAATATATATAATAATAATTTAAATGGGATTGGTCCTAAAAACTTGAGACCCCTCCTAAGATTTATTTTATGATATAAAACCTGCCCCAAGAGGGGGGGATTTCGAGACATGTCACGTTAGACCCAAAACCCAGTACAATATCAAGACAGAGCAATGTTCTCAATTCTCGCTTCATTGACTTCAAATAATCATAGGTAGATCCACTAGGGATGGCAATGAAGTAGGTTTGGCTCAACCCATACCCCTCCCCGCTAGACCTTATCCCACCCCACACCCATCCCGCCCCAACAAGACCAGCTCCACCCCGCCCCATCTCATCCCATCAGTTTGGTTGGTTTAACCCACCAACCCGAAATAATTAGAAAAATCAAAATTAGTCAATGAAAATATCAAATCAAAACCACTTCACAGTAATTAAAATGCAAATTTCAGGTATAACAATGAAAAATCCATGCAAACAAGATAAGATTCTAGAAGCAAAATAAGAGATAAAAGTAGAATTAAAGTAACCATCCTAAATTATTTGGATATTATTCTTAATCTGAAAAAATATAAAATAAATTATATATAATATATTTATTATTATTATATATACAATTTGCTTCGGGTTATGAAAATCATGCCCCATACCCTGTTAAGCCACCCTCAAACCCGTCCCAGATTAGTTTGAGTTTGGATTTTGACCCACCCCATTGTCATTCCTATGATCCACCTTATTTTGAGTTTAAGGTTTCAGAAATTATTTATCAAACTAATTATTACAAGAAAGTTCCTGTTTCAAATTCAGCAACTAAACGAGAGCTATATTAGCTGCGAGTAGAAAATGAAACCTACTTCAAGGTGTAGAGTTAAACAATTCATCTGAAAATATCATGCAGCAGTTAACAAGCAACTTTATAAATCTTAAATTTCAGTCTGATGCAGGTAACCCCTTAATAAACACACTTTTTACAATAAGGAGCAATACATGCCACCATTTTTGCCAAAGTAACAGAATTTTTTGATTCCAACACTGTACAATTAGGACCAAACTTGTCTGTTGTTATATTATATCAGGATCTTGCTCAATGAGCTTCACATAGGCCACCGTTTGGTCTTTATTCTTGTAAAAACTTTTCTATGAATTTTATAAATTTTTGGAAAATAAATGATATCAAGCAAACAAGATTACCTAATCAACACAGTATTCATTTAGAGAGTTGGGACAGAAATGCAAACCTTTCGAAAGTCATCATTAGTTAAATCTTGTACGAATTGTGCACCCGATGAAAAGAATCCCCTTCCAAGAGGGCTGTAGGCTACAATTCCAATGCCAAGTTCCCTGAAAAATAACACAAATGACGAACACATAGCTTTGCACGTGTTCTAGATCATGACATCAATTTTTAGGAAGTATCAGTCACACCTGCAAGTAGGAATTATTTCTTCTTCCGCTTCTCTTGCCCACAAAGACCACTCCAACTGGACAGCTGTTATTGGGTGAACAGCATGTGCTCTTCTAATGGTTGAAGTAGAGGCCTCGGATAGACCTATATACTTTATTTTCCCTTCTTCCACCAGTTTCTTTAGCTCTCCCACCTTGAGCAGAAAGATAACTCAAGAAATGAGAGAAGTGCTAAACAAGAAGCACGATAAGCTAAGAGGGTGTTTGGGGTGAGCTTATAACTCCTCAAAACATTTTATGAGATGTTTAAGAGCTTATAAAATGCTACAAAGCATTTGGTAAATTTTTTTAAAGAGGAGCTTATAAGATCCTAAAATAAATTTTAGGACTTATAAGCTCTTTTAAAAAAAAGTAAAGAGATCGTAATTTATTTGTAAAATCTCAACAAACTCCTTTAATTTTGACCATTTTGATTACAAAATTATTATTACTAACATCTTATAAACTCCAAAATCTTATTTTATTCAAACACTTTAATAACTTATTTAAAAATAAGATATAGCATCTTATAGTTTCAAAAACATTTTATAAGGAGTCTATAAAACCTTTTAAATAAGTTTACCAAACACCCTCTAAATTCCATATAGGTCAAGCATAGATATACTGGTATATAGTATGAGAATTTGAGGTAAAAATACATCTGCAACCAGCCAAGTTCACCACGTTTACATCATCTCTTTTACTTTTGGAACATTTACGCAACTTCTAAGATGAGCGTATGTACAGTCTTTTAGTTGGTGTGCCTATCAGTTGGCATCTTGACAACAAAATTGAAAATGCATGTGACACCTGACATCTGCTTAAGCAGATATGTATAGGATCTGAAAAAGGCACTATCAAGTCAATAACCAAAAATACCAACCTCCAGTAGCAATAGGTCCAAATATCACAACATATAGGGGCAAGCTTTTTCCTCTTTTAAATCAAACACATACATATGAGAAATGAAAGGGAACTTCTGCTCGAGTTCATAACACATAAAGGTCATAATAACACAGAAAGGTGATGTGCAGTTGTTGTTTGATCATAATACTAAAAAGGCTTTCCTATAATCACCATTAAAAACACTGTTCTGTACACATCAAACTCTAAAAAGTTGGAGGAATACGTTTTATCTTTGGTCACGGAACTGCAGAAGTGGTAAAATTACTTCATCCTGACCTTATTCCATGGCTTGAGCCTTGGACATAGACTTCCTGTTTAGTGGGGTAAGGCTACAACATATAGCCATCTAAAGCCTTGCAACTGAGGGTGCCTCATGCACCAATTACATGACTATACAAATTTTTGTACCCAACAGAACTTAACAAGGTCCTAAAATTCACTTTCAGAATTTTATTTGAGACATTTCATCAAGTTGAAGTTAGACATGAAGTGGTTCATTAGATATGTCAATTGAACTGTGCTTTAAAACTGAATCAACACTATGTTACTGGCATTAAGCAGCAAAAGAATACTGCTACCAAAATTATGACATAATAAAGAGGGGAAGGCCCAACAATAATTGCAATTTAAACTCAAACTTTTGTCAAATGACTACGAGTTTATCAACTTAAAAACTAAATTTGGCCCTCATGTAAATGATCTATTCCCTCTTCTAAGCTTCAATTTAAAAAAAAAAAAAGAAAAAAGGGAAAAGAAACTGCCCACAAGACCTCTTATTCTACAATATTTTGAGATAACCAATCATGAATGCTAGAACTGATGATTGGATGTATAGCATGGCCATAATTTAAAAGCAGAAGCATTTTGCATCCATAACTAGGGAAAACACTTAGCGTGTTCATTGCTTGGGTAAATAAGGGATAATAAGAAGATAACCGTGACTTCAATTGGCACGCGAGTGTCAATGCGATGCTGATAATAAAGATCAATGCAGTCAACATCAAGCCGCTTCAAACTGGCCTCACAGGCAGCCCTTACATAGGACGGATCGCCATTTATTTCCATGTTCCCACCATCCAATTTGAATCCAAATTTTGTTGCCAATTCTGCTTTTTCCCTCATCCCTCCCTTGAGAGCCTGCATAAGTCCGCGTTCTGTTAGAAACTTAAATACAAACATATAAATGAAACATTCATGTTGTTTGCACCAAAAGAAATCTCAAATTTATTTGGGAGAACAATCATTGCATCCAAGAACGCGACAACTGACAATGAAGGATTTTGCAGCATGTTGTAAATTCTAAGTAAATATACCTTTCTAGGAAATATGGAAAAGTAGAACTTTAATACAAATATTCTTAGTTTTAAAATTATATGATAATCATGAGTAAGGGATATACCAAAACGGGGCCTAATCGAGCTTCTTATTTTAAAATTAAGGTTAATCTGACAATATCACACTACTCACAGCTGCAATTTTTTACCCCAAAACCCTCCACCCCATCCCCGATTATAGCAAGTAAGCTGAGTTACCCCTGCAACATATCAAACTTCAGTTACTTTGTGATCAGACACTTACCAAAAGAACTAGAGAAATTAGGAATTCCTCAAAATACTCCCATGTTAATCACCAACATATATAACTTATACCCACAAAAATAATCTCTTAATTTGTTAAGAAACAGAGCATATACATACATATATGTATATATTCACAAAGTAAAGTCCATGAATAGTAGCAGTAGTGGAGTGAAGAATAATAAACATGCCTTGCCAAGGAGTATTTCGTTAGTATGGGGACCATAGAGGTCAGAGGTGTCGAGGTGGGTGACGCCGCAGTTGATGGCGTGGTGGATGAGCTCAATCATTTCGCTCTCCGGCTTGGGCGGGCCATAGAAGGCGGACATGCCCATACAGCCAAGTCCCTGGGCGGAAACTTCCAGGCCCTGTGAACCCAACTTCATTCTGGGAACTCTGATTTTGCTTTCTGTTGCCATTAGCTGTAGCCCTTGATTGTCTCGGTGTAGAAATGGTTATGCCTTGACAAGTCGCTGAGTGTCGTTGTAATGCCCAAAATTTTACTCCGTATTTAATTGATTAATTTTTCTTATTTTACTTTATTTATTATTTAAATTAAAAAATATAAAATCTTGAAATTTTCTTAATTATTTTATCCTATGTTTACCCATTATTTCATTAATTTCTTTTATTATTTGCTATATCAGTTAGGAGATAATATATATTTTATTTTTATTAGAAAAAGAAAGAAAGTTATAATTTTCACATAATAATATTATGTTATCGCTAGGAATTAGTAATTGAGAGCTTAGAAATTAGTAATTGAAACATCAGATCTATTAGAGGGTCAGTATAGTCCAAAAAACAGAAGTAAATAATTAGAGTTCTAGTTGAGGTATAATACTTTTATATTTGCAATCCCTATAATTCAAAATTCTAGTCTCACAAATCACAAAAAAAAAAAGAGAGAGAAAGGGAGAGAGAGAGAGAAGCGGACGAATGTAGAAAAACAAAAAGGGGAGTTTGACGGTGGCAAGCCCTCGAGCCAATGATTAAAAAATCGGACCGGACCAGCCGGTTCGATCGGGAACCGGCCAAGGTTCCGGTCCGGTTTGATACATAAAACCAGTTGGTTGAAAAACGGGTGAAAATCGGTTCAACCGTTGAACCGATTTTCCAAGAAAATCGGTTTTTAGTTTGTTTTTTTTAAATAAAAACTTAAAATTAATTAAATAAATATTTTTTTATTTATATTTGAAACTTTTATGATGTTTGAATTGGTGTTTATTTTTTTGTAAGTTGTAATGGATTCTATAACGATAGTTTCTAGCAAGTCTTATTTTATGAATTGATATTTTAAATTGATGTATTGATATTTTAAATTGATGTATGAACATTATTATGGAGTAGAGTGGAAAAAGTTTTATGATATTAGGTAATTTTTATTTTTTTCTTTTTACATATATATATTTATATTTTTTATATTTCTAATATATTTATATAATATTAAATATAATTATGACGTCACACCAGTTGAACCGATCGAACTAGTAACCAATAAGGTTACCGGTTCGATGACCAGTCCGGTTTCTCAAACATTGCCTCAAGCAAGCCATCAGGTAAAGATTTCCATAAAAATTGTGGTGAAATTCTGATTATATGCCTATTTGCTTTCTATTAGACCACAAAGGTGAGCCGCCATTGTTGACTGCATAAGTTCCAGTTTTGAATTGCATTGATTCTCCTCTTTCATACATGCATGAAGAAACCGAGGGCACAAGATGGAAACTTTGAAGGAAATTAATTCGTGGGTTCTTTGTAGCCATCAATTTCGACCAAGAATAGGTTAATTTTGAATTTGAATTCACCACTATTCGGATGCAAGTGTTGGTTTGTAATTTACAAAGCCACAATTATTGACTTGTTATGAGAGTAGAAGGAAAATAAATAAATAAAAGGAAGAAAAGGTTGCAAAGAATGAGAAAACCGAGAGTGAGAAGAAAACTTTACCTGCATGTATGTTTGTGTACACCTATATACACATTAACCTTGGAAACTATTTTCATTTTTGTCTTCTTGCAATTAAAGCTTGTTAGGGAGGATATTCTCACATATATATATCGACTACTTATTCGATTGACTCTGAGATAGGAGATTGACTTCTAGGATTGATTTTGAAGGTGAGTACCTAAACTTATAAATACTAGATATTGTTATGTTTCAAAACCCAGAATGATATATGCTATTATGTAATTGCTCATGAATTGTGTTCAACTTACACTGCATTATATATTCCACTGTGCACAAAAAGAGATCCTTTTTCTTGTTTTACTTCTGCACAAAAAGAAATCCTTTTTCTTGTTTTATTTCCGCACAAAAGAAATAATTTTCTTGTTTTAATTCTGGAAAAAGAAATTCATGCTTTATGATTTTAATGCTTCTAGACTACCAATTAAATTCGGTGATCAATTTATTACTGTTACTATACTGCTACTGTTACTGTTAGTTGGATCCAACTTGGTCTGGGTGTGCGAGGGACTTCACTGGGCAGCAGCGGGCTAGCCGGTTGAACCCCAAGCCCCTATGGCCTAATCCCCCTAGTGCACAACAGAAGTCGTTTGTGGCTGAGGTGGGTCGTAGAAATTCCTGAGGATGCTCGGGCACTGTTTGGTAAGGTCGCACCTTGCCCGGAGTGATAAGGGACTGTTACAGTGGGAGCCATAAGGTTGACTGGCTACAACAAAACTGATTGATCATCGTATTTAAGTTGATAGTTTAGGAAATTATTTAACAAAGTTTTGATTGGATACTGCTTGATTGTTTATAGATTTCTCAACTGTTACTGCTAGATTGTTTTATGAGTTCCTTTTTATAATACTCAAAAATTTCTACTGTACAAAAAAATAATTTTAATTCAATAACTCACTCTATACACACTTAGCACTCACTGAGTCTTTACTCACACTCTTTTCTTTTCGCTAACTTCCTTCTGGCAGACATAGATCCTAGTCCTAGTGAGGAGATGGATCCTGCATGATGAGAATCAAGAGTGAAGACGTAGTTTTGGAATTTTTAGTAGATTAGTATATTTTATATTAAGGTCATTAGTTTTGTTTTATTTGTTGTGGATTTCATTGTGTTTAGTTTCGGAAAGATTTTGATACTTGGAGTTTCATGTTGTGAGTTTGCAAAGAATTGGATGAGTTCCTATTTAACCTTATGTTTTGGATTGTTAGATTCATTTATTTGGGATTAAATTTCACGTTCAATTCTAGTATAAATGTGATTTAATTTTGGAGCGTGACAGTCATATTATATGGGTAGGTTGCAAACATGTACTCAACTGCTATACAAGGAAAGAAAACTAATTATAGTCTATTGGCCCATTTGTATTTGACTTTCGTCGGGGGCCGGGGGGTTTGGTTGATGCTGGGTGCGTACCCACTGGGTACGCCCCTCACTGTAGCGCGCACACACACGCGTCGCGTACCCTCACTATAGCGCACACACACACATGTACACGCGACGCGTGTACATGCGTATGTGTGCGCGCTACAGTGAGGGGCGTACCCAGTGGGTACGCACCCAGCACCCAATACACCGGGCCGAGGCCATATGGATAATCGCTTTTCTGACAAAGAAAGGCTTGTCGTATCTCATCGTGTCCTTCTATTCCTTTTCTTATCTCTGAAGCTCTGCGTTGTGGTATCATTTTACACTTGTTAGTTGTGTCGTGTCATTTTACAATTGAAAAGTGCACCTCACCGCATACCCCCACAACCAACCTATAATCAATAGTAAAACACACTTGTAAATTGTGTCAAGTTGGGAAGATTTTGGCACTCCTGTGTTGCAAAGCTTGTCTTATGTAATTTGTTCCAACTAGAAAATTTGGCACCCTCAACGTGTACACTAAAATTTTATAGTATAACAATAAATAAAAATATCTAATTTTTTTTTATATGCTATACATTTATTTTAATTTTTAGTATAAATAAAAAATAAAATGAAATAAAATAATCAAAGACAAAATAAAAATAGAAGAGAAAAAAAACATAGAGAGAAGGAAGAAAATAAAAACTAAAAAAAAAAAAAACTACCTTCTCATTATCTTTTGAAGTTGAGTTAATTTTGTCAACTTATAAAATGATGATATATCATTAAGATATGATTTGGTACAGGGAATTCAACTGTAATGATGATCATAATACGAAGCACATGGCACCCGCCGGATGACTTTGGTATACTTTTTAGATATATTTTATAATAAGTTTGCAATAATAAATATTAGGATCTGCGAGTATATAAAAAATTCATTATGATGGATCCATCGTATAAACACCAACTTGCCGTGAAAAATATTTCGTTTCCTCCTAGTACCTTTTCTAGCATATTTCTTTTCTTTTGATTTTTTACCACTCATAAATAAATTTGTCTATGTCAATAGCTAAGTCCCATCTCAATATTCGAACAAATTATCCACTTCAATAGGAGATTTACTCTAGATTTTACTTGGCAGTTTTTAAAAATAATATTGAGCATGATTAAAAAAAATTCCCAGAGAATGAGTAAAAGTGAAATTAATATATTTATGTCAATAAATTGAAAAGGTTGATCAGTCGTGTAAATTTATTGATTTAAAATTACATTTTGAGAAACCATATTTTGTTTATTTGTTCCTGTGGCACCCCACTCAGAATAATCTCTAAGCTGAGATGTCACCTATTCACACTTAAATCTTAACCTATAAACCAACAATAGGCCCATCAGAACTTTTCAAAACTTATTAGAGACAGCAACAGACTTCAACTTAATCAAACTTCCACAAAAGTACTATATACATGCCATAGATGATCTATAACATTCAACATAATATATACGTACTGCTGATATTTAATTCAAACCTAATATATCACAATATCTCTAAGTTATACAAAATGTCCAAGGGTACTCATACGCATTTACAAACATCTTTTCTATTACAAAATGTGTTCGCCGATCTAAACCTGGAGTCCAAGTTTATCACTCAGTCCTGTCTGAGAAAATCAAGACAATAAAGGGAGGTAAGTCCAAAGGATTTAGTGAGAGATAATCATAATCATAAGCAATAGGGATCTATCGAGGAAAAATCAACTCAATAGATCATAATTTAACAGTCGGAACAAGAATAGATCAGGATACAAGCAGTTAGGTTTCAGTCAGGTAAAACAGAATTGATTAATAGATGCAGTTCAATATATCATAATAGGACATGTGTACTAGACATTCCTTGTTCCAGTCAGTCAGTCTTACCCAAGCGTGATAGCTTGATATACGGTAGATGCTTAGGAGTATCCCTAGCACATCGCTGATGCTCAGGGTAATCCCTGGCACACCGCCAATACCTACGAGTATTCCTAGCATATCGCCGATACCTAGGAGTATCCTTAGCATATCATTGACACCCAAGAGTATCCCTAACATGTCTCATATACCCAAGCATTCGGCTAGGATTGGCATTCGGCCCAAACATATCTCCGTACATATAACATATATCACTCAATCGAATTTGCCGATGAGGAAACAATCCAAATATGCCAACATGGTGAATTATTAACTCACATAATAGGCTCAATTAACAAAACAAGGCTAAACGTATAACAGGTAGGACGAGTTCAAATTGATCAAGACAGTGTGTGTTCTTGGCGCCAGAACATAAATACTAAGTTCATATCGGAACAAATTTCAAAAAACAACCCTCATCGAGGTATACCAACCAGTTAATAGATAACAAGCAAGATTTTGAACAAGTCGCAGATTTCAATAAACAAAATACAATACAGTACAGAAACCAATCTAACCCGCACAGGGGTTTAACACAATGACAAATAAGTGTAAGAAAGTCCCAGATTGACAGACCCTCATGGGGCATATAAAACAAATACCCAAGAGGTTAGACCCTCATAGGGTACAACAATTAATGAATAGGCTTATAGAAAACAAATACCAAAGTGGTAGACCCTCACAGGGCATACAAATCAAATACCCAGGAGGTTAGACCCTCACCTCTATTGTCTCAGAAAATTAAAATCACTGACTACTGGTCCGCAGGACCCATTTCTTTGTCACCTAACCAAAAGATTAAATCCATGGTCAAAATCCTTATTTGACCTTAAAATTACAATCATACAAATAATGGTCTAAAATCGATACTTAATCCCCTAAATCGATAGTTAAGGGGTTCGATCAACATTCTCGATAAAGAAGATGCTAAATATGTTGGTCTCGATAAAGGGATATATCAGGTCCTTTATCACATAATTAACTTTGTAATATCGCGCCAAGTCAATAATAACAGTCCAATTATCCTCAATAACCTAATTTTATTACTCAAGTCTCAATTCACAAAATTAGGGTTTTCTCTTCTTATTAACTCTATTAATCCCAAAATTATCATAAAGTAATGCAAATCCAGATCCACTAAGTTACAAATTTTCACATGCACGGTCCATCCTAATTCCCATATCAAATTCTTACATCAATTCCTCAACAATACACAAGATTTAGAAAAAATGACGGTACAATGTATTAATTACAATTTCAAGTATTTACCCAAGATTTGATTAATGAAGCCTTGAAACCATGAACCAATGCAACGTACACAATCGCACGACAAGCTAAAGAGACTATCTCAGCCCTGCCACCGTTGCCACCGTCGAAGTTGCGTACCACCACCACCATTCGATGCCTTTCAGCACACCCAACAAAATGCCCATGTCAATTTCACGATTCACCTCTACGAAAGCCTTCAATTTTACCTCCGAAGTCTAAGCACCACCACTCGTCGTCGTGGCTGAATTTCTTCAATTCCTCCTCCGCTATCGTGCCAATCTTCAATCAAAAGCTACTAATGCGATCCTTGAGCTGAGCCCTACCAGAACCACCACCCAAGAACCAGCTTTCGCTGTTGCTTCGCCAAGCCTGTCACTCACCGTCGTGGCCGTGACTTCCAATGTAAATTTCAGCCACCTCGCTGGTGGGTTCTAAAAGATAATAGTACCAACGTGATCCTTGTGCTGAGAAGAACACAATGGTAGGTAATTTGTAAGGTTTGGCTACTTGCCGGAGGAGGTCGGTGGAGAAGGTGAGGTTGAGTTGTATGTGAAAAATGAAGAAATGTCGGGTGGGGTGGGGGGAGAAAGTTATATATATGGGTCTTCTTTCAGAAATTAGAGATTGACCCCCAAAAGTTCATTCCAACCTTCAGTTGGGTCCTTCAAGGTTTTGAGCCCCTTCAATTCAGTCCTTGGACTAATTAGTGCCTCATATTTCCCCATTTGATCCAAAATATTTACATTTTGACCTACAAAACTCTTTAAACGTTATTCAATCAGGTCCTCTCAGATTGCGATTCGACCCAAAACTTTCAATTTCCAAGCAATTAAGTCCTTCTAATTTATTATTTAGGCCCTAAAATCCACCAACCAATATCTGGATTTCTAAATCCTTATTTTCTCAAATACCAAATTTAGGAGTTTTACGATTCCCAATCAGATCCAGGAAGGGTTTTTTTTTTTCCTGAAAATAAAGTGTAGGATTTTGGTTGAGGGGGAGGGGGGGAAGAAGGATAAAATGGAAAGAAAAAATAAAAAAATTATGGACTTTAAGAACATGGTTGCTTCTTAAAATAATAATTTGAAAAAAATAGATATTTTCTTTGGTTTTTATATTGTGCTAATGGAGCATCTCTTTGCTAACAGAGATGAGAGACATCATATCATTGGGGTAAATGGTAATGCCAATGGGGTATTCTCTCCTCTGTTGCTTTTCTTATCTTCACGAAACAGAACAATCGTGATAGCATCTTTCAACAATGGAATTTACAAGAATTGCTTAAGCACCACAGCTTGCAAAGAAAATGTTTGTTTTTACTTTTTTCAATATATATATTGGTATGCATCCTGTATACGAATTAAATTAATTACAAATTATAATTGAAAATATAATTTGCATACATTATTTTAATTTCATACAATACTGAATTTAATTCATGATATTTTTTAATACAATATGGTATAAATTTGAAACAATTTCCACAAAATAACACTTTATGAATGTCAATAACAATTAAAAGTCATGTTATCATTATATCATCATTCCTACAAAGACACAAGATAAAGTACAAAAAATGCTTATATCTTTCCATACAAACAAATGAAATTCTTAATACTGTTAAACAGGAACATGAAGGAACTAGTAATGGTTCTGAAAATGTTGTTTATACTTTAATAGTTACTATTATAGAACATTTTACTGGTAGGTGGACTAATAATTCTGAACACATTAGAACCTTATTAAATGGTTTAAAGTGTCAGAGTCTTACCTCTTTTAGGTGGTATAAAGACACCTTTCTTTCTAGAGTAATGGAACTTCCAGAGTCTAATAGTGATCACTGGAAATCTAAATTTGTTGATGGTTTACCTTCATTATTTGCTAAGAGAGTTAGAAAAACTCTTAGGTAGAATGAGTCTAATATTGACTATAGTAAATATACTTATGGTAAGTTAATTGGAACTTGCATCCAGGAAGGTTTAGCCTTATGTAATGAGATAAAATTGAATCAACAGATTAAGCGTAATAATATTACAGAAAGAAAACAATTAGGTCAATTATGTGGTCAGTTTGGGATGGAAAACCCCAAACAGGTGAATAATAAACCTCAGAAAGATAATGAGTATTATGATAGAAAGAAAAAGGTTAGCAAGAAGTCTCATAGACAAACTAGAGAAAAACAAAAAGAAAAAAAGAGTCTAATAGAGAGTCTAATAGAGCTATTAAGAAAAAGTTTAAAAAATATGGTGCTTGTTATAAGTGTGGCAAGGTAGGTCACTATGCTGATAAGTGTAGAATGAAAGAAAAGATTAATAGTCTAGATATAGATGATAATCTTAAAGACATTCTTTATAAGTTGATGCTTGAATCCTCAGATGAGGATGATAATGTTGTTTCTGATGTTGTTAATGAATGTGATAATAGTTCGAGTTCTGAATGTGATCCTTGTAAGGAAGGATTTTCTTGTAATAATACTAATACTGATAATAGTAAATCTGATAATGATTATTTATATAATCTTATTTCTCAATTTTCTGAATTGAATGTGATTAGTAATGATAATACTATTGAATTCTTGAAAATGATTAAAGATCCAATTTTAAGATCTAAAATCATAGATGAAATGGAAAATACTCCTGCTTCTTCTTCATCTCCCTCTTCTTCTTTTTCAAAAACTGATAATGTTTTGAATAATAATGACCCTTATTCAATATCTGAAGTTTATAAAATATTAGAAAATAGGAATAAGACTAGTAGTCCTACTACTGTTAATGATTTGAAAAAAGAAGTTGATAACTTAAAAAGGGAAATAATAGAATTAAAAAAGAATAATGTGTTTCTTGAAGAAAGAATTAAAAAATTAGAAATTTCTCAGGGAAAACAAATTATACCTAGGTTAGATAATTTGTTTGATAATATTCCCAATAATATTCAAAGTGAGGATTTCCTTTCTAAATTAGAAATGGTTACCTCTCAAAAATGGCTTATAAAAATTAATCTTTTGATTGATAATAATTTTTCAAAAGAATTAATTGCACTTATTGATAGTGGTGCTGACTTAAATTGTATTCAAGAAGGATTAATACCTACTAGGTATTTTGAAAAAACTTCTCATATTCTTCGATCTTCTAATGGTGAAAAACTTGACATTAGTTATAAATTGTCAAAAGCTTTTATTTGTAAAAATAAAGTTTGCATTCCTAATAGTTTTTTATTAGTTAAAAATATTTCTAATCAAATTATTCTTGGTACTCCTTTTTTGAAGAAAATATTTCCTTTAAAAATGGTTGACCAAAAAGGTTTTACAGGAACTTATAATGGTAATAATATACATTTTCAATTTATAGTTGAACCTTTTTCTAGAATTCTTAATCAAATTGAAGATTTATTTAAAGCTAAAAAAAATCAAATTAATTTCTTAAAACAAGAAATTGTTAGTCTTAATATTGATAATCAATTAGAAAACCCTAGGTTAAAAGAAAATTTTCTTTTCTTGAAAACCAATTTTCTTTGACTATATGTAATGAACACCCTAATGCTTTCTGGGATAGGAAGAAACATATTGTTGACCTTCCCTATGATGACAGCTTTGATGGAAATATTCCTACAAAAGCTAGACCCTGCCAGATGAATTCTGAATATCTGGTGTATTGTAAGAAGGAAATTGAGTCCTTGTTACAGAAGGGTCTAATAAGACCAACCAAGTCTTCTTGGTCTTGCACAGCTTTCTATGTTAATAAATATAGTGAACAGGAACATGGTGCTCCTAGGTTTGTTATTAATTACAAACCCCTTAATAAGGTTTTAAAATGGATTAAATATCCAATTCCTAATAAAAAAGATTTACTTGATAGGTTATTTAATGCTAATATCTTTTCCAAATTTGATTTAAAATCTGGTAATTGGCAAATTCAAATTGCTGAAAAGGATAAGTTTAAAACTGCTTTTAATGTTCCTTTTGGGCAATATGAATGGAATGTAATGCCTTTTGGTCTGAAGAATGCCCCTTAAGAATTCCAAAAAATTATGAATGATATTTTTAACCCCTTTAATAGTTTTATAATTGTTTATTTGGATGATATCTTGGTTTTCTCTAATACTATAGAAAATCATTTTAAACATCTTCATATATTTAAACAAGCTATTATTAATAATGGTCTTGTTATTTCTAAACCCAAAATGGTTTTATTTCAAACCAAAATTAAATTTTCGGGTCATTTTATTGAAAAAGGAAAAATTGTTCTTATTAATAGAAGTATAGAATTTGCTTCTAAATTTCCTAATAAAATAACTGATAAAACCCAATTACAAAGGTTTTTAGGTAGTTTAAATTATATTTCTCCTTATTATAAAAACCTTGCTCAAGAAACTGCAATTTTATATGATAGATTAAAAAAGGTCCCTAAACCTTGGAGTGAGAGTCATACTCAAGCTATTGTTAAAATAAAAGAAAAAGTTAAACAATTACCTTGTTTAATGCTTTCTAATCCCAATTGGGATAAAATTGTAGAAACTGATGCTTCTGAAACAGGATATGGTGGTATTTTAACCCAAACAGATCCTAATAGTAAACAAGAAATTCTTGTTAGGTTTTGTTCTGGAAAATGGAATAATAGTCAAAAGAATTATGCCACGGTAGCCAAAGAAATCTTTGCTATTGTTAAATGTGTCCTTAAATTTCAAGATGATTTATATAATCAGTTTTTATAATTAAAACTGACTGTCAAGCTGCATAATTTATGTTTAATAAAGATTTTAAGCATAATGTGTCAAAACAAATGTTTGCAATGTGGCAAGCTTATTTGGCCCCATTTGATTTTAAAATCATTTATAAAAAGGGAATTGATAATAGTCTCCCTGATTTCTTAACCCGTGAATTTTTGCAGGGATGATCCCTTATAGGGGAGGCCATAATCCCTTCTCTAATAGAGGAGGACGAGGATGCAATAATTCTGGCATGCCAAGGCCATTAATACAACATGGCAAACAGAAGCTAATAGCTTTACCCATCTCCCAAGCATCATTTGCTTTTTCAGATTCCTCTGACCCAATTTACAAAGATCCTCTTTTTGCAGAATTCCTGCAATTCAAACAACAACAAAAATCAGAATAATCTAATAGATCTTCTGCCTCTACCCAATCCCAAAAGCCAGAAGGATCTAACAGACCTTCTTTTGTTGATGTTACTTCAAACCTTTCTTCCCCAGTTGATGAGGATTCTCTTACAACCTTTGAGCAGAAAGAGTTCAAGGATATAATAATGATCCTTGATTATAAAGATCTTAAATGGGAAAATGATCTGTGGATGATAATCCAAAGGTTTCTTGATACAACATCATATGCTACGGGATCTTATAAACCTAGGTTCTATTTTGAAAATATTTTAATTGTTACTGGTTCTTGTGAGATTTCACATTTTTTCCTCAGTTCACAAGAGAAAAATGTTTTTAATTTTAGTAAAATAATAATTAAAAAAATAATTTCTATTGAAGAATGGGGTCTATCCTCATTAAAAGAAAAAGAGTTTTTTTCTTAAAGATAATAGAATTAGTTATAAATTTAATTACTGGGATTATATTCAAGCTTTCAAAAATGTTTTTCTTTATGAAAATTCCAGGAAAAAACATACCTGGTTTATTAAGGTGTGTTCTGAGGTTTTTGATAATTCCATACCAAATTGGTTTTTTGCTTGGTGGAAATCATATGGTCCCAGTCATAATATTCTCCCGGACCAGTTTAGACAAGCTTATGAGCAGTGGAGCCAATATTCTCGAGAACTTATCAAGGCAGAAGAAGAAAATCAAATGGTTACTAATAAAGCTACCATGTTCTTCTTCATTGAGTTTTCAATCCCATGGATATGGAAATGGGTACTAGAAGTTGGCTTTTCTGAAGATAATATTCCGTGCTTATATCGTTCATTTTACATCAAATGGTGAAACAAAATGCTTCAAAGAGATAAGGATAAAGGCCAGATAGAAGGTCAGGAAACCTTAAATAATATTTATAAGGCCACTCAAATTTATAAGGAAAAGTTTGAGTCTGATAAAAAAAGAGAAGCTTCCTCAATATTTGGCAAAGCTTCAGAGAAAATTAAAATGCGCAAAAGAAAATTGTCCAAGGCAGATTTGTTAAAAGAAGTCCTTAATATGGTACAAGAGGAACTTAAAGATCAGAATGATGACAAATGTTCAAGTGAAGATGATGATAATATTTCAATAGCCACTTCTTCAAGATCGAAGACCGATGAAAATCAATTTGAATGTTTGGCTGGCGAATCGCAGAACCCAGAAGATGATATTCCTTCTTCCCATGACATTAATAAAATCCTGGCTGCACTCAAAAAAGGAGAATAAAATTAAAATTGAAGGTTAAAATTGTAATATGTAATAGAATACAAACAATAATGTTACTGTTTGAACAGTAATAGACTATTCACTTTTTACTCTTCATTTTTACTGTTCGGATTCGAAAAATTTGAAATCCGCAAAGTAGTTTTCTTTTCACTATTCGGATTCCAAAATTTTGAAATCCGCATAGTATTCTTTTGTCTATAAATAGAGATAGGACAGACAGAGAATGGGACTTTCGCCTTACACCCTTCTACTTACCTTCTGTAATCCCCCTGTACTCCTCTCTTGTAATTTCCCCTTTTTTAATTTTTCCTTCTTTAAGTTTAGTTTAATTTATATAATACAGAGCTGTTTTGAAGATCCCTTACAGGTTAGTTTAAATTTAATTTCTGTTTTAAAAAAAATTTATTTTGTTAAACTTAGCCTAATGGAAGGCTAAGAATTTAAGTGTTAGACATGTATGATTTAAACATAGCCTATATTATTATGGTCACTTAAGCATAGGACTATGTAGAAGGATTTAGATATGTGGCTTGGTTATCCAGTTATGATTGGGTTCTGAGCCTTAACGGCACTCCAAGTATGTTGCTCTCTGGATATTTACCTTGTTTGCCCTTGTTAGCTGGGGTTTGGCGTTTTGGGGTACCTTTGGGTCCAGAATTCATACTTGGTGGGCTAGTTAAATTCAGGTAAATGAATTCCCAGTTATGTAATGCTGTGAATTGCCCGATCTGAGACCTCCTTCATAAGATCCTACCCCTAAATGGTATCAGAGCCATGGTATATAGGAAGTATTTAATGATTGCATGTTTAACACTATTTTTCTTATGAATTTTCTTAAAGGAAAGTCTTCTATTAAAAATAGTAGGATGGAAGAAATAGATCTTCCAGTTAATATTGATCTTCTTAATAAATGGACCATTCCTAAAGTGGATCCAAAATTAATTTACCAATTAGGTACTTTTGAAAAAATTGGTTTAAAACAAGTTATAAAAACAACAGAAGAATCTATTTCTCTTGATAGAGATGATATTTCTTTAAAATTATTTCATAGATCTGATATTGATAAATATAGATCTGAATATAGATTTTTACATATTAGTTTAATACAAGTTGCGTTTAAATCGCTTACTCTTGATAATCTTCCTGATAGTTTTGTTGCTATTTTACGTGATGCTAGAAATTTAAATTGGAAGCATTCAATAATGGGTATTATACAATCCAGCTTGGCTCAAGGCCCTGTTTATTTTGACGTTTATCCTAATTTGCAGTTATCTTTAACTGATGTTAATATTTTACATGCTTTAACATTAAATGTTAAGTTGCATGGTTATAATTATATGCCTAATACAGAAACAATATGTATAACTTATCGTATTTATTATAAACCGCTTTACACTTTAAATCCTATGTGTAAAATGATTAATAATCATAATAATGAAACTATTTTAATTGAAACAAATTTTTGTAAATCTCACATCACCACTAGAAAACCAATAAAGTGGGATGATGTAAAATTTCCTGACGATTGGAAAATAGTTAATGCTGTTCCAATTCAACCGGTAATACATACTGAGGTTAATAAAATAATTCAGACTCCAGATGGAGATATTTCTATTCAGTTTAAACCTCGAATAATATGTTACAATCTAGTAGATCTTATAGGTCTTCTTTTTCTTCTTTTTCTGTTATTGATCCAATTGATTATACTGTTGAAAGTCCTAATATGTCAATAGCTTCAACATCTAAGGTTAGAGAATTTACTTCAGAAATGAGAAAAGATAATAATCTTGAAAATCATTTTAATAAATTAAAATTTTCTTCTAACAATATTGTGCTTGGTATTCCTGATGATAATAATAGTGAAGGTTCTATTGAACCAACTGAATCTGAAATGGATTTTTTTGTGAGAAATACTCGCATTTAAAAATTTGGTTTTTAAATGAATAATAACAAAATGGATTTTAGTCCTGGTTCTTATAATAGAAAACTTATACAACTTGAATTTAGTAAAGACCGTTGGCAATTATTTAGAAAATAGTTTTTTGAAAATTTTAATAAAGAACAACAATCATATTTCCAAAAAGAATTTTATAAATTCAAAGAAGAAAAGAATCAAATTGTTTCTTTTGTTCTTTGGTTTATTACTACTTATATTGAACCTTATATTTCAGTTTTGGAAAGAACTTATATTTTTGAGGATGGTAAGAAATACAAATCTATTTTTCCCCCTCAAGATCCTTTTAATATAGAAGGAAATAATAATTTTACTTTTTCAGCATTTCATAATATGCTTGATAATGATTATGCAAATGTTACTGTTCGTAATATGAATGTTTTAATTAAATAATAAAATTATGCTAATTTATATTTAAATGTTCTTGGTGAAAGTTTATTTCAACTTGACCAAAGACTTACTGGTATAATTAATAAAATAGATAGTCTTAATAGAGCTATGAATAGTCTAGAAGAAAAAATTGATAAACAGTTTATAAACCCTTCCCTAGATTTAATTGCTATGCCTAGTATTCAACCCCCTCCTGAAATTGATAATTTCATTCTTAGAGATGTTTCTGAGTTAGAGAGGGTAATGACCAAAAAATTTGCAGAATTTAGGATTTCTACTATTCAAAGGAGTTAGATGATAGATCTTATAATGACAGAGTTAATGATGAGATTAATAAAATTCAGAATTATGCTGATAAGCCAACAATGAGAACTTATTATTATCCTAGGCCTACACCCCAAGATGTTCTTCATGAAGAGCAAGATTTAATTCTTAATAATTTTTATTCTGGTAAAAACATCTATGAATGGAACTTAGATGGATTTACTGAACGCCATATTTATAATTTGGTGCATAGAATGTTAATGTATAGTACAATTTGTAAGAATAATGGTAATAGTGATAAAACTGTTGCTAAAATGATAATAGCAGGTTTTACTGGTCAGTTAAAAGGCTGGTGGGATAATTATTTTACTATTGACAATAAGAATGAAATTCTTAATATTGTTAAACAGGAACAGGAAGGAACTAATAATGGTTCTGAAAATGCTGTTTATACTTTAATAGTTACCATTATAGAACATTTTACTGGTAGGTGGACTAATAATTCTGAACACATTAAAACCTTATTAAATGGTTTAAAGTGTCAGAGTCTTACCTCTTTTAGGTGGTATAAAGACACCTTTCTTTCTAGAGTAATGGAACTTCCAGAGTCTAATAGTGATCACTGGAAATCTAAATTTGTTGATGGTTTACCTTCATTATTTGCTGAGAGAGTTAGAAAAACTCTTAGGCAGAATGAGTCTAATATTGACTATAGTAAATATACTTATGGTTAGTTAATTGGAACTTGCATCCAGAAAGGTTTAGCCTTATGTAATGAGATAAAATTGAATCAACAGATTAAGCGTAATAATATTACAAAAAGAAAACAATTAGGTCAATTATGTGGTCAGTTTGGAATGGAAAACCCCAAACAGGTGAATAATAAACCTCAGAAAGATAATGAGTATTATGATAGAAAGAAAAAGGTTAGGAAGAAGTCTCATAGACAAACTAGAGAAAAACAAAAAGAAAAAAAGAGTCTAATAGAGAGTCTAATAGAGCTATTAAGAAAAAGTTTTAAAAATATGGTGCTTGTTATAAGTAACAAAATAATAAAAATATAGTGACTGAAAACATGAACAAATGATGAACAATATTGACAATATAAAAACTTATTGCACAATAAAAGGTTGATTCAAACAAAAGTGAAAATTTTATTAAATTATTTTAAAAAGTAAACATTTTATAAAACAAAAATTAATTTAGACATATGAAAAATATGGTTAGATATATTCGGGGGGTTTTTTTTCACAATTTGTTCTTATTTGAATTATCTAATTTAAAAATAAGGATTAAATGGACCGAAATCTAGATTTATAGTATGATTAATTTTGATTTGTTAGACTGTTGATTATGAAAACTAATAAAAATTATCATTTTTACTTATGAATATTAAAATGAATAAGACAAAATCAACATATGTGATTTTTCTGATATATTATTTTCTTTCAACTATTATTGCCTTTATCCAGGTTTCACCTATCCACTTTTCTTTTTGTGCATTTTCCATTTAAGAAAATTGCATTTTGTGTGTGTGTGTGTGTGTGAATAATGAATGTTCATGAAATTTTTTGTGCAAATAAAATAAATTGTGAAATTAGTAAATATGATTGAAAAAATTATTACATAAAATTAGGAATACAATTTTAATCTTTTTGTAATTTTTTAATTACAAATATATTCCTTATTCATGACTCCTTTCTTGCTATTGCTTTCAAAGGCTCAAAAAATGTATTTTTTTAATCCAAAAAATAGTCTTACTGAATGATGATGAATTTGAATAGATAACAAAGAATTTAAATAAATACCAAAGTGTTTATTTGCCAATAAGATTTTAAAATAATTTTTGAATTATCTACCCATTCCATTGAGATATCTATTTATAAGAATAAGGTCCCCCTCTATGTGCCCAATGTACTAAAAATAAATTTCATTATTCAAAATATTTTTATTTTTAATAATATTTATTTTACTTTATGTAATTAATAACAAAAAATATCTTTTGAATACTTTAAATAAAATATTATTTAATAACATAAAATAGAGATTTTATTTGAAAATGTTAAATTCTAAAGATATTTATATGTAGGGTGTCTAAGTTGTTAACTTTAAATATATAGATTAGGCATATATTTTTAAAATTGCTAAAATTTAAAAAAATTAATAAGAAAAAGTAAAAATAACGAAATGAAATATTTATATTTGATGTATATATTGTTGAACTTTATATATTTTAATATCATATATAAGCAAATCATATTTTTTAAACATAAAAATCTTTAATATAATCTCACTAATAATGTAGAGGTTATAATAACAATTTTTATAACTCTTGAGAATTTAAAATATTAATTATTTGTCAACATAGTAAGATTTACTTAATTTTGTTTGTGTAATTGTCTAATCATCTTTAAGATTGTCATATAATATATTCTACATATTATGTAAATTATTATAAAATAATAACAAATTTTTAATATTTAACTTAATATATAACACATTTCAATATATTATTAAACACAAAATGTATAAATAATTTAATAAGATTTTCAGCTTCAACTAAACTTTATTGATCTAGTACTATTTCTGTAAATATTATGTAACAAAATATATATATTCATTTATAAATCCTTAGTAAATGAAAATATGTAAAAATATGATGCAAATATTAAAAATGTAAAAATAGATGTATTAAAAAATATAAAGATTTGACATCAGCGATTATTTTAATTGTAATGCCCCATTCTATATGGACTAACTATTGAAAGAATAACTACCATATAAGCTTTAGCTAAAGAACTCATGTGTATTAATTAGATATTTTTTTGGGCAAGTTGACCATAACCCGATTCTAAGATGTACTAGGTGAATTTGGAGGTAATTCTCACGTCCAATGGGATCGTGGCCCAGGGCATGACAAATGGGAGTAGAGCAATCACCAACCAAAATATTGGGAGCCAAATGTTATACGGAGCAAAGTGCTACGCATGTGGGAGCTATCTCTTAAATTTGTGGGACAAAGTGCTACACATACGGGAGCTACCTCTTAATCATGTAGGAGCCACCTCTAGAATTCTAATGCTTGATGATTGATCTTAAATCTATATCATGCCGGGACGAGGACCTCGCATTTTGAAGGAGGGTTGATACTATCATATAAGTTTTAGCCAAAGAATTCATGTGCATCCATTGGATCCCATTTGGGCAAATTGATCATCACCGTATTCTAGGATATACTCTACGCATTTGGAGGCAATTCTCGATTCCAACGAGTTCGTGGGCTCAATGCATGACATAATATTCATTTATCAAGCTTTTGAAAATTTCAATATTACATCAACAATATATATATGTACCCTAGAAAAAATTTATTTGAAAATGAATTTTCTATTATTATGTAAACTATTGAAAAACTAAAACTTTTTAAATTGAAAATTTTGATAAAATAAAAATAAAATTGAGATATATATTATAGAAGATGTGGGAAATACTCTCTCATATTTGTAGTATATTTAAATTTAAATTTAAATATTATTTATAGTTTTTATTTATGATTTTATCTTAATTACCTTGCATATTTAAAAGAGATTGTCTTCAAAATATTAAATTTTAAAAACTTTTGATAAATTTAAACTTGCATATCCAACAATTGAAAATTTATCCATTTATCAAATTTCAGACTCTTTCACTAGGAAAATAATGATTTTCTATTTCACAAAAATAGATATATTATACTTCTTTAGAAAAAGGGCAACTTGCAAAGTTTTTTAAGTGAATTATAATATGTAAAAGATAATTATGATTGCTAGGTTGTTTTTCTTTCCCTTGTGAAATATATTGAATAAATTATTTAAAAAAATATTTGATACGGGGTGGCCCAAGTAGCTAGGTCCAAATCAAATTGGCCCAGAGGTGCAGCACCAAGCCCAGTCTCTGCCTCAGAGGCCCATAGGCGCAATCGACCTCGGTCGACCCCAGCCTCAAGCCTGTTTCCAAAACAGTGTCTGGTCAACATAATTGACCAAAGAAGTCGATACACTACAGTACTCTGCCTTCGCATTAAATGTACTGACGGACGGCATGCCTCCATATTAATGGCGCACGCCGCCCCCTTACCGTCTGACGCACGCCGCCCCCTTACCGTCTGACGTACGCTTCAACAGTACTCTCCTCTGCCTTAAAGCCTAGAAAGATGGCCACCTAGAGTGGTAGAAGGAGAGGAGATGACCAAATGCCCCTACGCAAGGACAAAGGCCTTGCATGCTCGTCAGGGGCATCACAGATAAATCCCCAGGTGGAGAAGGCTATAAATACCCTATTTCAACCTTCTAGAGGTATGTTCTCATATATACAAAAAGCCCATACTCTATTGCTCGAATTATCTCGTTGACTTGTATTGACTTGAGCGTCGGAGGGCATAAGCCGAGGGCTCCTCGGCTAGCCTGATGTTTGCTGGTGATTGCAGGATTCAACCCACCTTGAACAAGTATATCGAACGGAAAGGTTGAATTCCATCTCGTTTCCTAGTTGAACCAGTACAAAACGAATCGAACCCTCATCATTTGGCGCCGTCTGTGGGAAACCCTGAATCCTCTATCGAAAATGGTGAACACCAGGCGAGCTCCCTCTGGGAGAGAAGAAAACATGAGGTCCAGCTTCTCTCCCCTTCGACAACATCCAGAACCAAATACCCAAGGATCCAGCGCCCAACCTGAGCCTCTGGTCACATTAATGATACCTCAGTTAATGCAGCTCATTAGCGAGCAAATTTTGGCACAAATTTCAGCCCAACACTCAGCCGCGTTGAATCAACACGTTGTACATCCGGAGCCGGTGGCCAATGCCACGCCCCAGCCTAGGCCCCAGAGAGAGCACGGCCTGAGGAGAACTCTGAACGACCAGAATCGCGAAGGCCCCCATCGAGAAGATAACTGAGCCCAGGCCGTTTTCCTAGAGAAATGGCCCGTCCTCCCCCGCGGAAAGAGGTAGCAGATTCTGTTGACCACGGCATTCGACCCCTTCGAGCCCTGCAGCGCGATAGGGTCGAGCTCTCGAGATTTCGACCGGGCATAAATGCGTCTCAAGCGGATCAGCCGGAATGGGATGAGGTATCTCACCAAGTGCAGTAGTTGAACATGCGCCTGGACGAGATCTCGAGGAGGAACAGAGATAGGACTTTGCATCAGGACGGAGAGCAGAGATTTCGTAGGGAGCGGGACTCACCATTCGTCCAGGAGATCATTGATGAGTGCATTGCTGTCGATGCCAAGATCCCGACCGAACTACCGAGATATGACGACACAATGGATCCGAATGAACACTTGCTGTAGTTTGAGCACATGATGCAACTGCATGGATATAATAACTACATCCATACGAAGATGTTGGTAGCTACATTCCAAGGAGTAGCTCTCTATTGGTTTGTGAAGTTGGAGCCGGCGTCTGTATTCTCATATGACCAACTGTGCGACAAGTTCTTGCATCAATTCGCAAGTAAGAGGAAAGACAAACTCCCCCATACACATTTGCATACAGTGAAGCAAAGCGAAGGAGAGTCCCTCCGTGATTTTTTCACCAGATTCGACACGGAAGTGTTGAAGATTGACAGCCCGAGGATTGAATTCTTGATTGATGTGCTTTTCCTGGGCCTAAAACACAAAGAATGTGCAAATGCGCTCGTGCACGAACAACCCAGATCGATGGAAGAGCTTCTCGACCTCATCGAGAGGTATATGACACAGGAGGAGATGAACAAGCTAAAATATGGTAGTTTGGAAGTCGACAGAAAGAAAAACAAAGAGAAAGACGACCGCCAGGTTAGAGAAGAGCGTCGTTCCCCAATAAAATGCTTCCACGACTACACCCCGCTCAACCTCCCGAGGAAGGAGATGTTGTTCGCCATACAGCATGAGAACCTGCTCAAGAAACCTCGAAAGATCACAGAAACCAAAGCCATGAAAAAATCAAAGAGATACTGTCATTTCCATAGGCAGAAGGGACACGACACGGAAGATTGCTTCAACTTGAAGGATGAGATTGAAAGGCTGATCAGACAAGGCCATCTGAAAAAATTTGTTGAGGAGTAGATCAGGCGAGAAGAGGGCAGGACCGATCGGACTCCCCGAGGAGAGAAGAAAAAGGGAAAAGACCCACCCAAGATCCCGACCCGCCCGTTCGAAGAGTCATCGACATGATTGCGGGAGGCCCCATTGGAGGGGATTCCAGGAATGCAAGGAAACAAACACAGAGACAACTCGATTCGACCAAACCAACCAAGGTCAAAACAGTTTTCCAACTCTCAACTAGTACCGAACCAATCTCCTTCAGCGACTCAGACCTCGACCATATGGAGAACAAGGGAGTCGACAGAAAAATAGACTGCCCCATGGTGGTAACCCTTGAAATCGCCAACTTCTAGGTCAGAAAGATATTAGTCGACAACGGCAGCTCCGTGAACATCATGTTTTTATCTACCTTGAACAGAATAAAATTGGGGGAACTAAAGTTTGATCCAGTCAGAACACCGCTGGTCGGATTTGGTAGGTCTGAAATCATCCCTGAAGGATATATCGACCTCTCCACAACATTTGGGCAAGGCTCCCGGAGCTGAACAATGATGATCAAATATTTGGTGGTCGACGCTTTATTTGCATACAATGTCATCGTGGGCCGACCAGCCCTTAATGACTTCAGGGCCATCGTCTCCACTTACTATATAAAGATAAAGTTCCCGACCCCGAAGGGAGTCGGAGAACTCTTATGCAACCTCAAGGATGCATGGCGCTGTTACACCATTTCCATCGACTCCAACGAGCAGAAGAAACGAACTCAACTGAAGCCCTTGGGGGACGCCCCAGTAGCGAAACCCGAGGATAGACCCTCATCTAAGAAGAGGAAGCTGGAAGACACCCGGGTCGAGCCTATCGGGGAGTTCAAAATAATAGAGCTGGAACCTGAAAACCCCGACAAAACCACTAGGGTCGGGAATGATATGGGAGATCGATTGGAATGCCTCATGGTCGACTTCCTCCGACGCAACATTGATGTGTTCGCTTGGAAAGCTGCAGATCTTCAAGGAATTGACCTCAGTGTCATCGTCCATCGACTTAATGTGGACCCAGCCCATAAACCAGTGAAATAAAAGACAAGAACCTTCAATGCTGAGAGGTCCCAAATCATCGAGGATGAGGTCAGCAAGCTCTTAGAGGCAGGATATATTGTAGAAATTCAGTACCTTTCTTGGCTTTATAATGTTGTACTTGTTCCTAAGAATGAGGGGAAATGGAAAATGTGTAATGATTTCACTGATCTAAATAAAGATTGCCCGAATGATCCTTACCCCTTGCCTCGTATAGATTTATTAGTAGATTCTACTACTGGTTGTGAATTGCTTAGCATGATGGATGCCTTTCAAGGCTATTATCAAATATTTATGGCACCCGAGGACAGAGACAAGACCTCTTTCGTCGTCCCCAACGGAGTATATTGCTTTTTAGTCATGCCCTTTGGACTCAAAAACGTAGGAGAAATATACCAAAGATCGGTCAACTTCATGTTCAAAAATGAGATCGGGAGGTCGATGGAGGTCTATGTCGATGACATGATTGTCAAAATCGAGAAAGACGAGGACCATTTAGTCGACCTCAACCATACCTTTGCCATATTAAGGGCCTTTGGCATGAAACTCAACCCTAACAAGTGTACATTTGGTGTACATGAGGGCAAGTTCCTCGGATATATGGTTAGTCAGAGATGGATCGAGGCAAATCCACAAAAGATCCAAGCAATTTTGGACATCGCCCCACCTCGTACAGTTCGCGAAGTCCAGTGTCTGGTCGGCAGGGTTATAGCCCTCGGTAGATTCATAGCTCGGCTGGCCGACAAGAGCCTACCTTTCTTCAAAATCCTCATAAATGCCAAAAAAATTGGATTTCAGTGGACTCAGCATTGCAATCAAGCTTTGGTAGAGCTCAAACAGTCTTCACCACCCATGCTCGCCAAACCTGAGCTAGGAGAAGTGCTACAACTTTATCTGGTTGTATCCTTTACCTCGATCAGTTCAGTATTAACATCACTAAGAGAAGGGACCCACCGTCCTGTGTATTATTGCAGCAAGGCTTTGCATGGGCTCGAACACAATTATTTAGAGATCGAGAAGTTTGCTCTAGCCCTCATCACGACGGCCCAGAAGCTACGACCTTACTTCCAGTCCCACGCAATCGTGGTGTTAACAAATCAACCGTTAAAACAGGTATTGTCAAAGCCCGACACTTTAGGTCGACTAACCAAATGGGCCATCGAGCTCGGGGAGTTCGACATCACATTCGAACCGCGAACAGCCATAAAAGCACAAGTCCTGGCCGACTTCATCGTCGAAAGACTTGACCTATCGATGCAAAATGTTGAGAACACCTCGGTATGGACTTTACATGTTGATAGATCAGCAACTGCATTAGGAGGCAGAGTAGGTGTATCCCTCCGTTCTCCACTTGCCGAGGAGTATGATTTCGCAATAAAACTTGACTTCCTGGTCACCAACAACGAAGCAGAATATGAGGCTTTCGTCGCAGAAATGCGTATAGCCGCAACTCGCGGCATCTAGCAGCTTGCAACGTTCACTGATTCTCAACTGGTCGCGGAGCAGGTAGAGGGCAATTTTGAGGCGAAGGAGCTCAAAATGACCCAATATCTGTCAGAAGTAAGACAATTACGACAATCATTCAGTAGTTTCACCCTGAGCCTAGTCCCCCGAACAGAGAATGAACGAGCAGACGCACTCTCGAAGCTGGCCAGCTCGGCGAAGGGCACCAGAGAGAACCATAACATTTTGGTTGGCCGACAAACCTTGTGCCATTGCCACTAATCATAGTCTCATCGGGTGCGTCGAAGAGACAGCCCCCTCTTGGCAAGAGCCAATCAAACTTTACTTGAGTCAAGGAACCCTACCCACCGATGACAAAGAGGCCCTTAGGCTTAGAGGACTGGCGGCCAAGTTTGCACTAGATAAACATCGACAGCTATATAGGTCAATATCCGGACCCCCACTGAAATGCCTAGCACCCGATGAGGCAAACAAGGTACTGCAGGAGATACACCTGGCGTCTGCGGCAACCATTCCGACGGTCGATCTTTAGCACACAAGGTTGTCCGTTATGGCTATTTTTGGCCCACCTTATTGCAAGACTCAGTCGATTTCGCTAGAAGATGCCCGTCGTGCCAAATCCATTCGAACATTCAGCACCAACCGACTGCATCGATGGTCAACATCCAGATCACTTGGCCATTCGACCAATAGGGGATCGACTTAGTGGGATCTCTCCCGAAGACGTCAGACCAGTGTAAGTTTATCATAGTAGCGGTCAAATACTTCACTAAATGGGTAGAAGCCGAAGCAGTTCCGAAGATCACGGACGCGGCCATCAAGAGTTTCATTTGGAAAAATATAATATGTCCTAAAATCCTAATCTTGAATAATTGTACTCAGTTTCAAAGTAAGAACATGAGGAAGTGGTGCGAAACCTTGAGAATTACCCAACACTTCACTTCGGTGGGAAATCCCCAGTCTAATGGCCAGACCAAAGTCACAAATAGAACAGTTCTCGACCACCTCCAAACTCGAATAGCAAGGACAGGGGCTAGTTAGGCAGACAACGTCCCAGGGGTACTTTGGGCTTATAGGATCAAACCTCAAACAGCCATGGGCCGCAGCCCGTACAACTTAGTCTACGGATCCGAAGCAGTAATTCCGTCCGAGCTGATCCAGCACACAGCTCGGGTAATCCACTATAATCTGATCAGAAATGTATCAGAAAGGACTCTGGACCTAATCACTATCGACGAGCAGTGCCACGCAGCCTACAACACGATGCAGCGATAATAGTCGAAAATGGTGGAATGCTATAACAGGACAATACGACCCTGAAGCTTCAGAGTTGGCGACTTCGTTCTCAAGAAAGTGGAAGTGTAAAAAAATATGGGAAAACTTGACCCAAAATGGGAAGGACCTTACTCAGTGATTAAGTGTCCAAACACAATGCCTATCGACTAGCAGACATGACAGGCCGCGAGCTACCACGACCTTGGAACGCAGTAAACCTGAAAAAGTTTTATGTCTAAAAGGCCACTGGCACCCTTTGTATCTCTCTACAGCAATAAAATTATAGCACATTCCAACAACATAAAACCTGCAGAATCTCCTCTCTTAAGTCGACCCCGTAGTCGACAAAGCTGGCTTCACGCCGCCAAGTCAAGGCTTATTAGCCAAGACCATAAAGTTGACCCCGTTGTCGACAAAGCTGCCTTTATGCCGCCAAGTCAAAGCTTGCTAGCCGAGACCACAAAGTCGACCCCATAGTCGACAAAGCTGGCTTTATGTTGCCAAGTCGAGGTATTTCAGTAAAGACCAGATGTTCGACTTCGCAGTCGATAAGATCATATAAACTTTACTGCTCATGATACGAAATCGACTCCACAGTCGCTAAGTTATGCAAAGCTCCAATGCTAATTATTACGCTTGCGTATCAATCACAATTTACTCAACGTAGGCCATAAATGAATGCCAATCTTGCGAGCATTCGACCATAAATTTATATGCGCAGAACAATAAAGATTATGGTCATTACCTATTAGAGAACATGCTCATTAGCGTGAACAATTAATTCATAGTAAAAGTGAAAAATCATCGTCGTCACACATTAAATTATAAAAAATACCCATTTATACATCAACGCAAATAAGTAATAGTTCAAGAGCCTCATCAAGGCATATACATCACATCTCAAGGAACATAAAAAATAAATAATCAAAGCTAGCTGGAGCTGGCAACCTCCTCAGCAGCAAGGTCGACCTCCTCGCCAGTTGGAGCAGCAGTGGGCGTGGGCTCAAGCATAGCCACGGCAATGGGGACGGCAGCGGCACTAGTTGAGAGAGGCCGGCCGCATCTTGCAAGAATTGCCTTTTGGGAATAGAAAAATGTGCAGCAGCGTCGATCGTCCTCTCCTTCACCTCGAAGGCAAAGTCGCCGGTGAACTTAAACTCATGAGTGACGGCTTTCAGCTGCCGCTCGACCTCAGCTCATCTTCTCTCATCCTCCGTCAGTTGCCTCTCCAATACGCCATCCAATCGGGCGACCTCAATGCCTGCTCCCTCTACACCACCTTCCTCATCTAGGTAAGGTTGTAGCTGCTCGTCAAGCAGATGGCTTATGCGGGTCTGGTCTTCCAGTTGGAAACAGTAGCCCAAAAACTCCAGCTGCTTAAGGGCCTTTTCAAAGGAGCTCCGGGCGTTGTTGAGAGCGAAAATGACGCTTGCATCCTGGAATGCCGAGCTTAACATAAACTGCTGCACTGCCTCCCAACGCACCAACGGCAGTATGCGATTAAACTCAGCCCGAGCCTCCGCAAGACCTGTATTTCAGCCCGCAGATCGACCAGAATCGTAAGAGACCTACAGGTCCAACTGCAACTTCTTCACCAGCCCGTCCATCTTTGTCCTCTCCTGGACATCTATGATCACTGCTCATCATTCTGCTCGAGATCCTTCGTTAGCTGCCTGACCTGTCTCTCCAACTCATCAACTCTTATCTGTAAAGACTCGAGCTGAGCCTTCAGAGTTTACACGTCCCCACCGGCATCCAGTTGTTCTCGATCAGCCAGCGCCAGCTCTGACTTGCTGTAAAAGTAGTACCCAAGCTGGCCGACCTGAGAGGCAGCACTGTTAGAAAAAAATCAGAACGAAGCGACACAAAAATAAAGCAGAGAACTTTACTAGTTTGGCATGATAAGCCAACTCCCGAAGAGCCGCGTCCTGGCTCAGTCCCATGATTTTTCTCTGGTCAGCTATGAACTAACCTGCTAATAAAACCTTCAGAGGAACAACTCCGGTGGGCCCCGCAATGTCCATAGAGAGTGAATTATACACGACCGTGCTGGGTTCTATCCCGAACCGAGGAGAAGAAAATTTTGGCAAGTTGAACAGTAGATCATCCCCTCGATCTCCAAAGAGCTCATCCTCGGTTGATGGTCCCAACCTCGCTACTTTCCCCTTTCCTTTCCCGGCAGCAACCCTCTTCGGAGCAGGCCCCCCTGCTCCACCATTGCTCTCTTGCCCCGACCTGCGGGGCTGCCGCCTATGGTCATGAGCTGTCGGCCAGGGGATGGCATCGGGGAGGGAGTAGGCGCCGCAACCTCCTGGCGAGGCTCCTCGATGGCAGCGGTTGCTCGGCGAGCCGCAGTGCCCTTTCGCCGTTGTCGATTTCTCTCTGCCCTCGCCAAAGCCTCTGCTCTCAACCTGTTCATGATTCCTGCGCGATCTGTCGAACATCATAATAACAAGAGTCAAAAAGGATAACAGCAATGAAAAAGCAACAAATTGAAAGAAACACAATCTACCTAGTCAATCATTCGCAGGCAAACCTAGCGGAGCTGGCGATAACTCAGCCAACACTAAATGCCTATCTTCGATAAAAACTGAGGCCTCCATTTAGCCAAATTTGACCAGGTCCCAAATGAATATGTTTGTCCAGGTCGAGGTAAGGTTCCCTGGCATTTCGACATGCCCCTTCCACTAGCCCCGAGGAATAGTGAAACCCCCAGCCACTCGAACAAATAGGTACCGTTTTTTCCATTCTTGCCTATATGAGGAAGCAAGGGCTACGAGGAATTTACGGCGTGGTCGAGCGGTTAAATAATAGATGCCCGACTCATCGGTGCTACCCGACTTGCGAGATATGGGCAGATGAAAGAGGTTGGAAAAGTTTTCGAAGCTGGCGGGCTGATTGAACAGATGCATCAAAACAATAAAACTACAGATAGTGGAGAAACAGTTGGGCAGTAGTTGAGTTATGCACACTTGGAGACCCATAAGCAGATTAATCATGGTACCACTCAGGGGGAACCTAAGATCAAATTTAAAAGCATCCTCGAAAATAGTTATGCAACCTACAGGAAGACGATGCATTCAACCAGTCTCCCTGGGAGTTATAAGTTTGTATTCAGTCGGAATATAGTATAACTACCTAAGACGCCTCAGGTCGATAGGGTTTATAGTGGACACAATCTCGCTGTAATGATTTGGAGTAAACAGTCAACCCTGCGAAGGAAGAATCTAGCTTGGCCCAGCTTCATCCCCCCCGCGGTTGCTACTCAAGCTGCTGGAACTGAAATCGTTATTCGATGACCCACGGGACTCCCCAGAAACATATCTAGGCCTATCAGATTGGGTGGCCTCACTATCCCCTCCTCGACTACCCTCAAAACTTTATAAACCTAACATGATGTCAAAAATGTAAAGGGCAGGAATTAGAAATAAAGAAGCACTTACTGAATGGAAGAGATAAAATCAGAAAATCTTGAATGCGAGGACATTTGGGTAAGCGGTTGACCAGAAGCTAATGCAGTAAAAGTAAAAATGGCTAGTTTTACTGCGGGTATTTATAGGGATGCGAATGCAGGAACCCAAGCGCTGTAATAATGCAAGTAACCGCCACGCCGCCCCACCCGCGCTACGATGTAACCGCTCAATAAATGCACCAAACCCTGGTCGACTTTTGAAAAACCTTGGTCGATTCTTAAAACTAACCATCAAGCTAGTTCCCAATGCTTCTCGCCGAATCCTCGTTCAGCCTTAGGAAGTGGGGGGACTCATGATACGGAGTGGCCCAAGTAGCTAGACCCAAACCAAATTAGCCCAGAGGTGCAGCGCCAAGCCCAGTCTCTGCCTCAGAGGCCCATAGGCGCAATCGACCTCGGTTGACCTCTTTGTCGACCCCAGCCTCAAGCCTATTTCCCAAAACAGTACAGTACTCTGCCTCCGCATTAAATGCAATGACGGGCGGCATGCCTCCGCATTAATGGCGCATGCCGCCCCCTTATCGTTTGACGCAGCAGGCGCTTCAACAGTACACTCATCTGCCTTAAAGCCTGGAAGAATGGCCACCTGGAGTGGTAGAAGGAGAAGAGATGACCAAATGCCCCTCATGCAAGGACAAAGGCCTTGCATGCTCGTAAGGGGCATCACAGACAAATCCCTAGGTGGAGAAAGCTACAAATACCCCCATTTCAACCTTCTAGAGGTATGCTTTCATATATACAAAAAGCCCATACTCTGCTACTCGAATTATCTTGTCGACTTGTATTGAATTAAGCGTCGGAGGGCCTAAGCTGAGGGCTCCTCGGCTAGCCTGACGTTTGCTGGTGATTGCAAGATTCAACCCACCTTGAACAAGTATATCGACCGAAGAGGTCGAATTCCATCTCGTTTCCTAGTTGAACCAGTACAAAACGAATTGAACCCTCATCAATATTATATATTTATAATTATAAGTTGTTGAAGAGACAATTATTTAACTAAGATATAAATATAATTTTAAAAAGTATATACTTTTAATTTTAAATAAATTATTTTTTAAATACAAAAGATTATTAGATATAAAAAATTAGTTTGTTTGTTTGATATAACTTAACTTATCAACTACTTTTTTAGATAGATTTATAAATTGCTCTTGGAATAAAAATTTATAGTTAAATAAAAAATAAATATATCCAACCTTTTATGTTGAAAAACTTACCAAAGTATTTTTATTTGATTAAACTATTCAACTTTAAACATGTGTCTTATTAGATTGCTCAGTGTGTCCACTTTATTTATCATTTTTCATCATGCCAATACATGAAAAAATATTTTTAATCCTCAAAACTATAAGTTATTAACATATGGAATATTTATATACTATATAAAAGAGTATTTTATTTAGTAATAAATTTTAAGTTTCTAATACCTACACGTGAATTTTTATAAATAATTTATATATTTTATTATTTATCTATTGATAGAGAAATAAAATATATTTTATACAAATATTATAAATATAAGTAGATATTCAATTAATTGAAATATACATATCAAGTTTAATTACGTAAATTCCACATAGAAATACATAATTAAATAATTGAAACATTATCTTTTAAAAATTTAATTAAGAAAATTACGTAAAAAATGCATAATGTTTTACATTCATTTGATAGGAAAGTTGAATTTATTTTAACTACTTAGCAAAATAATGTACTTCAAAAAATGCCGCACAGTTATAGGCATATTATTTAAATATAAAACACAAATAATAATATTTTCTTCATCTACAAAAATAGAAATTATAATAAAAACAAACAGTAAAATATAGATTCAAAAACTAAACACATTATGAATTTTGAATTTATGTGATGAGAAAATTAAATATATAATTATGGCTATTTTAAACTTTTATGATGAAATAAAAATAAATTATAAATATATTATTATGAATATTTGAAATTATTTCATGAAAAAAAAATTAGCATTAAATACAATTTACCCCCCTTAAATTTTTTTGCTAGTCGCATTTACCCCCTTAACTACCAAATGTAACAAAAACCCTTCCACTTAATAGCAATAGACGGAAAACAGGAGAGAAACTTATGTATGTATTTTATTTGATACTTCAAATATACCCATCATTCATATTCTTTCTGCGATAAAATTTACAAAATTAAATATATAAAAGATGTTAACACTATAAAATTTTAATTTAAATCAAAAAAATACTTTACTTACATCCCAATTTTGGCAAATTGCAAATTTTTGTCTGGGGTTGCTTGGAGTCCAAGATTTTCGTATAGACATGGGTTGTTTACATGCACAACTAATAGTTGAAAAATTACTCATATAATAGGTCGATCGACAACATGAAAATTTTAGATTTTTGTGTATTTCAAGAAGAGCTACTACACATATTAAGATTCACTACAGGAAAAAATATTATTAGTGATAAAAAATTAAGTGACAATAGACAATAATTTGTGTTTTGTCACTATATTAATATGTAATTTTAATGTGAATAAAGTGACAAAAATATTTTCTTTCCTTGTTACTAATAAGTCTTCTTCTTCTTCTTCTTCTTCTTCTTATTATTATTATTATTATTATTATTATTATTATTATTACAAAAATATTTTTTTTCCTTGCTACTAATAAGTCTTATTATTATTATTATTATTATTATTATTATTATTATTATTATTATTATTATTATTATTATTATTATTGTTAATAATAATAATAATAATAATAATAATAATAATAATAATAATAATAATAATCATCATTTTTTTTATTTGAAATTTTCTTGTATTAATTAACTTCTCTAAGATGAAGTGACAAAAATGTAAAATTTTCTTGTCACTAATTAACTTCTATTTTAGTGACAACTTAATAAAGTAAAATTTTTCTTGTCAATAATGACAACTTGAAAAAGTAAAATTTTCTTGTCACTAATTAACTTCTATTTTAGTGACAACTTAATAAAGTAAAATTTTTCTTGTCACTAATAACTTCTCTTTAATGACAACTTGAAAAAGTAAAATTTTCTTGTCACTAATTAACTTTTATTTTAGTGAGAACTTAATAAAGTAAAAATTTTCTTGTCACTAATAACTTCTCTTTAATGACAACTTGAAAAAGTAAAATTTTCTTGTCACTAATTAGCTTCTTTTTGGTGACAACTTGAAAATGTAAGCTTTTCTTGTCACTAATTAGCTTCTTTTTAGTGACAACTTAAAAATATAAAATTTTCTTGTCACTAATTAGCTTATATTTGGTGACAACTTGCAAGAGAAATTTTTTTCTTGTTACTAATATCAACTCTTGTGATAGAATATATGTCCTCAACTCTCTCTCTCTCTCTCTCTCTCGATTGATCAAGGAAGAAAAAAAAAACTCTGTTTATTTTAAAGATGTTTCTTGAATAATTTTTTTTTTTTTTTGCTAAATAAATAGCCAATTATAGGTTATTACCCATAAAACTAAAAAAATAAGTAGCCAATTAATTGAGAGAAATGAAATAATTTTAATATCAACTAAAACAGTCAGATGTAAAATGCTCTTTTGCACCTTCTTTCTCTTCTCCCTCTCTCCTCGACAATCTGCCAATCTCCCAATCGAAAAACAAAAATGAAGTTTTTCTTTGATTTCTTCTTTCTCTTCTCCCTCTCTCCCATTCTGATTCTCAAAAAGTTGATTCTATTTGGGCCGACACAAGCAACGAGGTAATTCGAAGGATTCATAGCTAAGGTTTCAATTTCTCCTACATCCATTTGAGGTTTTGTAATTTGGTCAATTGTTTGGTTATGATCTTCAATATTTTGAGTTTATAGTACTTAATTTTGGTGTTTAATTCTGATTTCAGGCTTTTGAGGCTCTTATCTCATTCAAAGTTAAATATTCTAGGTAAATTTCTGATGTATAGGTGCTAGTACTTTTGGGTGTAATTTTAAAAGTGGTTTTTGGGTGTGATACTGATGTAGGTCTGAAATAAAATCTAGTGTGATTATTTGGAACTTTTGATAAAGTTTTGGAAATTAGACAGATGTATACATGTTTTATATTTGTATGCTTTTTTCATGATTACTTGTTTTCTTTTTCCTTACTAATTTTAATTAGTATAGTTTTTACCGTGTGTGATGTTTATATTTGTATGCTTTGTAGTTTTAATTATTGTTCTAATTTACTGTTGAATTGTATTAGAATGCCGAAAATTATTTCAGTGATTGAGCTTTTTCATAGCTTAGAATTGTATTGTTTGATTAGAACTAAAATGAATGGGGAATCAAAGTGTTCCATCATATAGGGTGTTTTCTATATCAGAATTGGAAGAAGCCACCAAAAACTTTGATGAGTCAACTTTTTTGGGCGAGTGTTCCATTGGAAAGGTACCTTAGAAGCACTATCATAGTCTCTGTACTGCCCCTTTTATAGGTCCTAGTGATTTTGAAGCATTAGTTGTAAGTTTTGCTAAAATAATGTAGTGAATAACAATAGATAGAACAGTCGAGCGAGTATTCTGAGGAAATATATCCTTTCCTACTTCAGAAAATGCGCTCAACACAGTCTAATTTCAGGGGATAAAGAGAAGTTTTTTTGCTCAACAGAATGTGGCTTACTAATTCTGCATATATAGATATATATTGAGATAGTTGGTTTTGCATCATTAAACAACAAACTTTTATTAATATTCTTTTATATTTGGTTTTGATTTGCATGTTTACACATTTGGTTTCATGTTTCAAGAACTGAAATTAAACACATTTATATATAACTGGATCATTTTGCTTGTTTAGATGTATCAAAGCAACCACTTTACTTGCTTTAGATATATGATATATCTGCTGCAGCAAGTTTTTCACATTAAACTGGTACTAATTCAATGAGGAATATTAGCTGCAAGAAAATCTAATTTGTAATATTAATAAACATCATGCAGCAAATTAAGTTTGCATTAATTTGTATCCAACATAAATAGTACTAAAGTTAGTGCTTAGACCACAACTTTCCTATAAGTTAAAAGATGTAGTCAAGACCACATCATTCCACAATTAATTCCACAGTAGGGTCGGCTGATAAGGGATATTTGCCTCATAGATATACAGCCTTTCATTGATCTTGTATATATTTGAAATATTGATCTTTCCATGACCATGAAAGTCACTATTTCATGTTTTCAAGGTGAGCCACATGAACAAGTCAAGAAAGTTTAAATCACTGTTTTCACATAAAAACTGACAGCTTATAGTGATTTTGGATTTGTTTGAGTAGTCTTAATTTCTATATGGACATTCTTACCTAGATGCTTGGCATTTTGGATGTTGGCTATGAATTTTGTTCCTTTGCTTTGGTTCGTGATTCCTATCTTTGTTCCTACAAACTACATCCAACTATATGGTATGTTCAGTAGCAACAATCTAGCTCATTGTTAAAATTAATTTAGAGCAGTGCAGAAGAATTGCCATATGCATATTTTCCTTCTTAAAGTTCTCATCCATACTGACTCTTCTTTACATAAAGAGGCTTTCTTCTTTTTTGCAGGTGAACTTGCTTGGTGTTGGTGCAGGGTAACCTTTTGCTCATTTCAACTTTTTAACTTGAAAGTACTGGTAATAAAGTTCCATATTTATTCATTAATTATCAATCCTAAGATTAATTGGAGAATTATTTTATATGAAAATACTAACTTGGCAATAGTTGTTTTGTGGGGGTAGTGTTGAACAAATTGTTGAAATGCTGCTTAGAATATATTAGTAGATTTTATGGGTTGATTGATGAACACTTTCTCGTCATATTATGTTTCTAATAGTAGATAATTTCTAGTGTCACTAAGTATGATAGGAATGCTTATGAGGCGTGTGCTTGCACACTCGAACATAATAGAAATTGTAGTATTGAAGATTTAACTGTCTTCTGACATTTTATTTATTCTAAAATTTATTTTGTTCATTTTCAGATAGAAGTTGAGGAAGATCTCATGGGCATTTACAATTGAAGTGTTCGAGGATGCTTTAAAAACTTTTTGGGATGATTTGTACATATATCAAACGTAGTTTTTGATATATTTTACAAAGAAATAAACATATGGATTTAGAGATTGTCTACATTCTATTGAATTTCTTTCATAGATTGGTTTTATGATGTCCTAGTTTTTTGGTCATGCTCTTTTTACAGTTAACTAATTAATAAATTTGTAGGATATATATATGGGATTGATAAGAATGTAGGATAAATATGGGACTGATAAGAATGCAGGATATGTGTGGATTGATAAATATGTTGGATATATGTGGGATTGATAAAAATGCAGGATATTTGAACGATTAATAAAAATGCAGGATTAAGAGAAAAAGGATTGATAGTAATGCAGGATAAAGCTTTTTTCTTGTGTTGGAAGGGAAGGAGGTTGTTTAGGTACACCAAAGAAGAAAAAGTGGCAACATGAACTCTTGTCACTAAACATAATACTTTTTGTGACAACTTACAAGTTAAACTATGTAGTGACAAGAACTTTTTTTTTTTTTTTATATTGTCACTTTTTTGTTGTGATTTAGTGACAACTTGAGTATTGTTATTAAATTTAAGAGCTAATGTGACAAAACTCTTTTGTTGCCACCAAAGACATTTAGTGACGTAGGTATAGTGACAATAATTTATTGTCATTAAATTTAATTAGCAACAAGAATTTAATATTTTGTGACAATAGATGTTGTCGCTCAAAATCTTATTTGTTGTAGTGATTTGAAATAAGATTATACTAAAAATAATATATAAATAAAGAGAAAATGTTAAAAATTGAATATGCAAACTACAAGCTTTGAATCTAAAATGTTGAATTTTGTGAGCAAAATTTTAAAATTGTAAGATGCAAACTGTTTGACTTTGAATACAACATGTTAGGAAAAAGGGCACTTTTCTCTTTAAAAAAAAAAAGGCAATGGCTATAAAGTCGTTGGAATAGTAACATGCTACCACATCAGCAAATGCTAATGGAAAAACACGACTTCCATTAAGTGGAGGATTTTTTGTAACATTTGGTAGTTTAGGAAGAAAATGAAACTAGCACAATATTTTAAGAGGATAAACTGCATTTAACCCTAAAAATTAAGCTGCAATTCCGAATAAATACACATGAAATTTTAGTTATAATAGATAAGCTTATCATATTAAAATAAAACTAAAGAATAAATTGATAAATTTTTTAAATTTAATTAAAAAGCTAAAAATTCTAAAGAGTTAGAATTTGGTTAAAGTTGCATCATTATGATTTCGCACTATTATGCTATATACAATAGTATTGATATATATATATATATTGTTAACCATTTGCTGATTTTAAATTTGATTTAGAATTTTGATTTTGACATGAATATTTCCTAGCATAATGGCATTCCATTGACTCTTACAAATTTGTTGGAAATTTGCTTTAGTTCTCCAAAATTCATCCTTACGTAATTTTAGGGCTCATTCCACTATGGAAAGTACAAATATAATGTCGGATGCTACCTTATTATTGGGACTTTGCATGCCCATCAAGTGCATGATCTTGTTATTGTATGTCGGGGGTGCCTGTAGGGAACACGACCATGCTGGGGTGGGCGTCGGGTGCCTATAGGGCACCTGATCGTGCTAAGGTGTCGAGCGCCCACTGGGCATCCAGCCGTTCTACTAGGCGCTGGGCATCAGTCCTGGGCGCTTGTTGGGCACTCATGTTTGACGCCCACGTTGCACACCTCCTAGGCATTTGTCCTAGGTGACCGTGCTAGGCTAGGTTGCTAGACACCAAGGCCTCCGACCATCAAATCTTTTTCAAGACACTTGAATTTTGCTAAATGTCATTGGCTTTCATTCTTTTGGTGATATAATTGTTCGGAGAGCACTTATGATTTTTGCAGAACTTGGTGCTCGACAAGCGGCTTAAAATTTTTTTTAGTTAGATTCATGTGCATACTAAGTCAATTAGCTGACTTCCAAATGTTGTTATGTTATCAAGGTGAGCTCATGGAACGACAAGGGCACGCGAGTAAAGCTCAAACCTCTTCTTAAGGAGTTTTTCGGCAAGTCCTCTTGAAGGGATTTTATTAGGTCCTACATATTAGCACGTGAATGTGCTTGCGAACCTCACTAGGGAGGTCTAATCATAATATTTAATCTACTGAATCAAGTTCAATTGGGTGCTTCATTGGTGAGGGTTCATCGCATTGTGTAGTTTCTTGCATGAAGTTTGATTGAGTATCTCGATGGTGCACCTTTATCATTATTGTCAGACAATATGACTATGTTTTGCTAGGAACCTTGATTGGGAGGCTCAAGGCCGATGCCAAGTGTGGAAGCCATGTGGGGGCGCTAACCTCGTTCATGAGGCCTCAACAATCCTTAGTTAATAGATTCAAATTCAGCTGGATGCCTCATAGGTGAGGTCTATCATAGTTTTTAGTCATTCACTACGAATATAGTTAGGCACCTCTTTGCGAGGGCTTGTAAAAGTTAAGTATTGTGATGATGTTAGAGTGCGACCTTTGTTCAAAAAATTCTTACTGTCGAACATTAAGAGCGTGTTTGGATGAGCTTATAAGCTTTTCTGAATATCTTATAAGATGTTTGAGAGCTTATAATATGTTAAAAAGTTTTTGATATTTTATTTTGAAAAAAAGCTCATAAGCTTTTTAAATAAGATGTTATGAGCTTATAAACTCATTTTAAAAAAGTATAAAGTTCCTAACTTAATTTTTAAGATTTTAATAAGTTTCCTAAATTTTAACCATATTAATTACAAAATTACTATTACTAAGATCTTATAAGATCCAAAATCTTATTTTATCCAAACACTTTAAGAATTTATTTAAAAAAAAAAAGATCTAGAATTTTATGAGCTCTAAAATCATCTTATAAAGTGTAGGGGCTTATAAAACCTTTTAAATAAATTTAGCCAAACACCCTCTAAATATTTTGCAATGAGAGGTAGTGTGTTGGCCATGTGTCCTGGGGAAATGGTGGTTAAATGATCAAATTCGATGGTGTGATCACATGCCTCTTGGGAGGACTTATAGTGGGGCTTACATGTAATCAATCTTAACTGTCATAACAAATTTGTTAGACGATGTAACAATGTAGCCACTTGCCTTTGAGGAGGATGTTTAACAGGATAACAAATGGCAACCACGTACTCCTAGAGGAGCCGAATGGTGAGTTTATGCCAAATTAATTAAAGTGTTGATGTAGTTTACTCGTCTTTATTATGGGCAGCCACATGCCTTTGGGGGGAGTTTTGGATGGGCTTAGCACTGTGATGTCATACTCTTAGAGAAGTTGAATAGTTAATTTAGGTCAAATAAGTCGAGTATACTTTGAAGAGCAGTGCACAAGTGCTTTAATAACTTCAAGTTTGCTTTTGAGAGCCGGGGCAAGCGCCTCAAGTAATTTGTTTCTCCATGGGATGAACCATTTTGGGGACTCCTATAGAGATGTTGCTCTATAGAGGGAGACCCTTAGGATCTCTTACGAGATGTTGTTCTGTAGAGGAAGCCTTTCGGGAACTCCCATGGAGATGTTGCTCCATGGAAAGAGCTACTTGGGGACTCCCACAAAGGTGTTGCTCCATGCATGGAGTAGCTTGTGGACACCCGCGGAGGTATTACTTCATGGAGGAAGGTGCTTGGGGACTCCCACAGAGATATTGCTCCATGGAGGGAGTTGCTTGGATACTCTTGCAAGGGTGTTGCTCCATGGAGAGAGCTACTTGGGGACTCTCGTGAAGGTGTTACTTCGTGGAAGAAGTCCGTGGAAGTGTCGCTTTGTGGTGGGAGCCACTTGAGGGACTCCCGTGGAAGTGTTGCTCCATGGAAGGAGATGCTTAGGGACTCCTGTGGGGGTGTTGCTCTATAGAGGGAGCCACTTCGAGACTACTATGGAGATGTTGCTCTGTAGAGGGAGCCACTTGGGGACTCCCATAGAGATGTTGCTGCTTTTATTTTGTTTTCATTTGCGTATGCCTCCTTCGGTCTTACCGTAGATGGATTGTTCTTGCTAGGCAGGGGTGGCAATTTGGGTAGGTCGAGTGGGTTCAGGTTGGGTTGAGTAGGGGCATAACATTAATTTTCTCAACCCAAACCCAACCCAACCCAACCTAGTGACAACCTAAAAATGCTTATCCTTAACCCAACCTGATTCATATCAGGTCAAGTTCGAGTCAACCTAAATTTTTAAAATAATTATTTTGAATATTTATTTTAATTTTTAGAAAATTTTGGGTATTTTTATTTTTTAATTTTATATATTTTTAATTAATAGGAGTAAGGAGTTCTCATTATAACTTCACAAATGCACTCAAATAATTTTAATTGAACCACATAATATATTGATTTTTAAAACTTTGTTCCTTTTATTTTCTAATATCTATTGACATCATAAAAATATTTAAATTACAAAGTGTCTTATTTTTAAAAATATCATCCTTTTTCAAGTTTTACTCACCCACTCTCTTTAATTTTTGGATCTTTTGTATCGATTAAATTGTCTCTTTAACTTTTTAAAAATAATACCATTATTTTTTAACTTTATATTGATTCAATTAAGCAATACATAAATCAATAAAAATATATCATCAAGTAAATAAGTAAACAAATATTTTAATTGCATACATAATTTATTATAAAAACTTTCTTAAGTCTTTTGAATTTTTTTATAGTCTTTCAACGAAAAGAATTCTTATTTATTTATATATACAAAATCTTGCATTGTATGAGACCTAAGAAAAACTTCTAAGACAATTCAGTAGTTAAATCAACTCTTTGAGGTACAATTTTCAAGTCCATTTGGATACAAAAATAACCATTATAAGTAATTTAAAATTATAATAATCCATCTTATATGGTTGTGAAATAAATAAGACCAAAAATTGTTAAAGTAGTAATTTTGATACTGCTAAAGTTCAAATTTTCAAGCTTTATTTTGTTATTTTATAATTTTACTCCCCAAAAAATTTAAATTTTATTTGTTTAATTCGAATTGGGTCGAGTTGGTTTAGGTGGGTTTAGGTTGTTTGTGTAACCTGAAATTCAACTCAACCCAACTCAACTCATTTTCTTTAGGTTCTTATTCATATCGACCTTATAGGATCCAAACCCAAAATGGGTCAACCCAAACTCAATTTTTTCGTATTGAAATCGTGTCGAATTATTGTGTCGTGTTGAAAATTGCCACCCCCATTGCTAGCAGTTGTACGCAACACAAAGAGGTAAATGTATAGAAGAACTTCATAACATTTTATTGAAGTAGTAAAGAGCAAACAATTGCCTTGTCATTAGTTGGATGGGCTTTTATTCACGATGAGAATAAAAATTTCGCCAATGAAATTTTACTTACTAGATACAACAACTTAAAAAGGAAAAAGATATATTGCAAGGCATCTTGAGGGATGCTTTTATTGAGTTTGGGGACGCATCCTACTTCTGTTGCATGGACTAAGTTGTTGACAATGATGTCTCTATCCTCAAATGTTCTTTTGTGTGCAGTTTTGGCAATCGACTCCCAAAACTTCAAGTACTTTAAATTCTCTTGGATGATGCCAAGTAGGAGTTCCTGATTAATGTGGGGGATCTCATGTACTGCTTAGACAAAGCGGTTGAGATACTTCTTCAAGGACTCTTCATTCTTCTACTTGATGGTAAATAGAAACCCTACTGTCTTCGGGTACCTTTGTTTGATGGAGAGATTTTGAATTAAACATTGCGCCAACAACTCCTAACTGGTGATAAATTCAACTGACATCAAGTTTAACCAGCTAACATCTAGTTGAATCATGTCAAGGTATGCTTGGTGAACGTGGTGCGGAACAACTTGCAGTATGCAACTTCACTCAAGTCATAGAGTTGTATTCTCACCAAAAAGTTGTCCAGGTGCTTCTGTGGGTCTGTAGTGCCATCAAACTCTAGCATATTAGCTATGTTTGTCTCAAGGGGAAGTGCCTCCACCAAAATTACTGGATAGAAAGAAATACGTCTTAGTAGGCGACTAGGGATGGTACGAGCTCTCTGCTCCTCTTGACGGTTCTGACACAAGTAAATGAGTTTGGGCTCTGGCTGCAATAGATAGTTCTTAGAAGACGTCAAGTCATAGGTAGGAATGCATGTCCACCTGTGGAGGTTGAGGAGAGGGAACAATTTTACATTTGGAGTTAGCTCTTTACTCAATTCTCTCCTAGGAGGACAAAGTTCCCTAGCGCCAATGAGAGGATTGCTGCAACTCCTAGGGGCCGTGCTCCTTAGCATATTGGGTGGCTGCTTTAGTTGCAACTAATGCGGTGGGTTTCTTTAGTATGGCATTCAATGCCTCTTGGGTCATAGGTAGAATAGAATCTTCGAAAGGTAGTGCTTGCTATGCAAGTGTCTCATTTGGGATAGGTTGGGCATCTAGGGTTGGCTCTAGCGCCAAATGCAATGGTGCTTTAGGGTCGTGACTTTCCATGTTCTCCAATCTTATGGCTACTTGGCAACTAGAGTCGTGACCTTTTGATCTCATCTGTAAATTTAGCATTCCTTCCTTACAATTCAAAGCTCCAATAGATGGCACTAAAATGATGTTGCAAAGAAGTAGAGCGAGCCCTTTTCGGTAGATAGTAGTGTGTTGGTTCATTTTCTCTGTAATACATGCAGAGAGATTTTCAGCTCTCAAAAGTTCGCGGAGTTTTGCGATTTTTTTGCGAATAATTTCTTATGCCCAAAATTCTTTTTGTAGCTTAGTAGTTATAGTTTTTTCTTGATGGGCTTAACTCATTTGGGTTTTATTGCCCTTTTTTAGTGGTTTAGTTTGTTCTTGGAATCTCTGACTCTTTTATTTAATTAGTTAATATAATAAATTGGGCATTTTTTTTAGTTCTTTTGCCAAATTGCGCTTGCAATCTTGATTGTCTACATCAATTAAAAATCCCCAAATTTCGATATTGATGAGGAATATAAATGAAATTTCAAATTTCCAAAATTAAGTTGGTGAATATATTCTAATACTCAATCATCAAATTATAAGAGGCTAAGGTAGATTTCTTCATTACTAATGGAATGACGAGAAGAGTCATTGAGTCATAATTATTTCAATATATTTTTTGAATATAATACATGCAATAATAAATTAATACAGTTAAAAGTATTATCAATAAATACATAGGTATATAATATTTATGACCTATCAATGAATTGTAAATGCCACCTTTCATTGTGAAACACAAATCGGTAGATACTGATTTCATTAGTCAAGCTAAAGTATAGCTCTTTAAAATTTCAAAAATTCTTACTTTCAATAGTAATACTAACTATATATTAGTGTAGATAGAACTTTAAAAATAAACAGAAATTTTTTATATTTTATATTTATAAGTGATGATATGTGATATATGAACATCATTTGTTTTTTATTTTTGAAAATATTTTAAATTTAAATGAGAAAAGTAGTTAAATCTTTATGAAAAAATATAATTTATCATCGGAAAAGGATTTTAATTTATCTAGTCATTAATAATTTATCTAGTAGTTAATAAATATTTAGTTGAATTTTTGGACAAAGATTAATAATCAACATTTGATAGATTTTTTTTTAATTTAATTAAAAAAAATCTAAAAATTTAGAATTTGTTCAAAGTTGTAAAACTATGGTCAAGCACTGTTGCGGCATAATAGTATAGATATAGAATGCATAAGTGTTCGAGACTTTCATATGAATTCAAACATACGTAATCATCAAAGATAGAAATGAGTTTGTTGGATTAACATAGAAGTGCGAAATTCTTGGGTGGATCGGCTGTGGCAGCTTATTTATCAAAATACAGTAAAAAAGGTGCAACTTTACAAAATTACCGTGGTTTGATAAAGTTTCCAAAAATACCGTAAGGCGTGGCTCAGGCCACGCCTTTTTGTTTCTGAAAAATTTTTTTTTATATAAATTAAACAGAGGCCACGCCTCTGGCATGGCAAAATTTCCGCTCCATGCAAAAAAAAATTTTTAATTCATTTTTTTTTTTAATAAAAATTGAAGAGGGCCACGCCTCTTCCATGTATTTTTTTCTTCTGAAAATGGAAGAGGCGTGGCCTCGAGCCACACCTCTTGCATGCATATATGTATATATATTTTTAATTAAGAGCCACGCCTCTTCCATGTATTTTTTTCTTTTTCAGCTGAAAATGGAAGAGAGGCCACGCCTCTTGCATGTTTTTTTTTTTTAATTAAAAATTGAAGAGGCGTGGTCTTGCATGCAATTTTTTTTTCACTTTTTTTAATTAAAAAGTGAAGAGACATGGCCTTAGCATAATTTTTTTTTTTTTTTGTAAAACATCCGCAAATGCATGTCACGCCCTTGCATAGCAAAAATGTGTTTTAAGATACAGTAAAGAATTGTATATATACAATAGTATATGATGTAAGCTCTATTAATACATTTTTTAAGAAATATCATACATTTTAATCATAATTGATGCGTATAATTTGAAGATATGTTATTATCATGGCATATAAAACTGTCACATAATATTTTTACCAACTCAATCCTATTTATGTATTCCACTTATAAAACCCACCATTCACATAACTTTATCATTTATTTATTTTTTTAATATTTAAAAAATGAACTCAAATGAGAGATGATCCATTTTTGTAGCGTGGATATACATGGTTATTGAATAAAAAAATGGTCATTGTCAATGCTAATGTATCTTGAATGACAATGATTAATATCATGTAGTATTTTGCTTTGTTTCTTAACTTTGAATTCCAAATTTGATTTCAACTACCTAAGACAGATCTAGAATATTGACTTATAATACTATATATATATATATTTAATTTTTGCAAGTTTAATATGTAACACTCACTATTTAATTAAAGAACAATGTATGGGTATTATTTTTTAAGTATGTTAGTGAAATATGACATAGGTCAGAACTGTCTAAAATTTTGAAAATTTCGACCAAATTTATTGTTGATAAAGTCTAATACAAAGGAAAAACATAGAATATAAAATATAATTACAAAGTTGGAAGAATTAAGGATGTCGGGCTTGCGCTTGGGTTTGGGCTTCAACTTCGGCTTGTGCATGACGGCGGGCTTGTTGTCTTGCACGTGCTTGGGGCCAATCCATTTCATTTTGGATACGAGTAGTGCGATCCCTTCCTGCAACACGTCTATCTCTACGGGCTGGATTATGTACTAGTTCAAAATTATTTTCATCCCAATAATCTTCGCCCCATATCGGCTGAAAGCTTCCTTGATATATTGCCAAGTAATATTCAATGTTGTAATATGGCTTGACAAATGCTGCAGCATTTAATCCAAAATGTCGGTATGCACTCATCACATGAGAGCATAGAATACCAAGTTCAGCCCATTTTCCACATCAGCACTCACGTTTCCTAAGTTTGACAACTTGCATTTGATTTCCTTGACCTGTGTGCATGCGCATTATGATTGAAGCTGACTGTTGTGTGTAGTCAAACTTTTGAATGATGTGCTCAATAGAATGGTGCTGCCAGTTTGAATATATATTATATGCATAATCAGCCCAAGGCTGCTGCTTATTCATCATGCCATGAGCTTTGGCCATCCGATCAAGGAATAGTTTGACACAACGAGAGAATGTCTGTTGAACAATAGCTGTAATCGGCAATCGACGAGCACCTTTCAGTACCCCATTGAAACACTCAGACATGATCGTAGTCAGAATACCACAACGCCATCCTCCATCATGACAGAATGTCCATTGAGCTTTGTTAATGTTTTGCAAATATGAATAGGCATTCTCATTAGTTTCTCTTATTTTTCCCATATGCCTATCAAATTTTCGAACTTGGGCTGTTGAGCCGGCTTTCCAACACAAATCCTTCAAATGAACATTTTTGAAATGTTTATTGAAATTGGAGCAGACATGCCGTAGACAGAATTGATGTACTCCACGAGGGGGCGTGAAATCAGGTATGCATTGAACAGCAGATAAGAGGCCACGATGACGATCAGAAATCAGGCACATGCCTTCTGCTCCTTTGATGATGTGCTTGGACAACATCTCCAGAAACCACTTCCAAGACAAAAAGGTTTCGTCATCAACAATTGCAAAAGCCAATGGCAGAACTTGTTGATTTGCATCCATAGCCACTGCAATCAACATCTTGTGTCTATATTTTGTATATAGATGAGTTCCGTCCACACTGATAACTTTGCGGCAATGTTTGAACCCATCAATACACGGTTTAAGGGCCCAAAACATATACTTCAACATTTTCTGCCTTGGTATACCAGTTCGTTCATGCTCCCACTCAACGATGGTGTCTGGATTCCACTTTTTGGAGAGCTCCCATATACTTAGGCAACATTCTTACTGAAGTCTCCTATGTCCCAAAAAGGTGCTCCCTTGCACATTTCAATGCTTTCCATGCCTTTGCATATGAGATTTCGTATCCATATTTGTCTTTCACATTTTGCTGCACACTCTTTATCTTATATGCCGGCTCGTCACGAACATGTCCCAACAAGTCCATGGCGATCATTTCTTGACTTAAGTTTCGATGATCAATCGAAACTTCATTCATCAAACAAGTGTGAGGGCTCTCATACCTAGTAATCTCCACATTCCTAGTTGCTCTTTCAGAACTGCCCGGACACTCCATGAACACCCTAGTTTGCACACCACTTTCCATAACTTTTTTGTACTCTCAAGTACACGATACTCTCGTCTAGCAACACGTACGGAGAAATCCTTGACAGCAGCCTTAACATGCTTTTTATCTTTGAAAACCATGCCTATCTCAAGCTTTCCACGGCTACTGTCATAATAATTCCCCGATGCTCCAGACGGAATATCCACAGAGTCTCCAGGTAGATCTTTTTCTATTGTGGAAAAGAATGGAATGACCGGATACAAGTGTGATTGATTCGCCCCTTGTGCTTGATTAGATGTTCCCTCACCATGTGGTGGTATTAGCTCTTCATTGGCATCATCGGCTACTTCATCTGTGTCATAATCGTCGGGCTCTGAAGAACTAAGCTCTTGATCACGAAAACTGTTTGCATATAATTCAGAGGAGTTGTGGTCTGTTTGTGGGCGTTCAAGCTCATATTGGTGTCCTCCTGAAAATTCTTGATGGGAAGTAGAAGGACCAACATTGGGATGTTGACAAGATGTAGAACCACCACCATAAATATCATGAATCCCAAAGTTTGTAAAGCCATCTGTTACGGTGGGCAAGTCAGGAATCCCTGCCTCTGTGTGTGGAATTGTATGACCATAGTCGCCACTAAATTGAGTGGCATATTGGTCTCCTCCTAACAAAGTTGGGTGCGATGTAGAAGTACCACCCAATGGAAATTGCATCAAAAGTGACATATAAGATCCATGCTCTCCTTGCAATAATATATCTTGCATATTAGTAGGGCGTACTAGTTCAGCTTCGACGAACAACTCCACAGTATTCATGTCAGCCCTTGGATCTAACAAGTTAGATAAATTAATGTCATTTTCCACTTGCATGACAGTTGATGTGTGAGCCTCCTTATCCAAATAAATCTTTGCCAAAATTTTTAAGAAGTATTGGTTATTATATCCCAACACTTCATATAATTTTGACAATAACTCAGAAAATTTTGCCGACCGGGATAGTGGTATATATCCACACGCAGGACGATCATACCTCACAGAGTTAGAGTCTCTTGTAATCTTTCCTCCATTATATACCACAATGTATATCATGTCCATGTCCGCCATATCTGTAAGAATAATTATAGTGGCTATTAGTGTTCCTCCAAAAAATTTCCTCTCTTTTTTTCTTTCACTTGATCTTTTTTTTTTCTCTATCTCGTTCCTCTCAAATTAATATATTTCCAATTGTTTTTTCAACTATGTGTATACACGAATTTATTTCAACACTTCCACATATGTGTACACAATATTTATATGTATACACACAGGAGATCATCCAATCATGAATAGTGACACTATTCATGATATTGATATGATACTATTCATGAATAGTCGTGATACTATTCATGAATAGTATAATGCTAATAATAATCTTTGCACAACTTTTCTTTCGTGCTTGATGTATACATTTATTTTTGTCTATTTTGATCACGTGTAGATATGGTGTGTACGCTAATAGCAAGAAAAAGCTTAAGACATAGTAGATATGCAAATTAAAACTCTAAAATTACAAACAATAAAAATAATACATGATATTAATAATCTTCATCAGAGATATAATAATCAGACTTATAGTCTGGATGATTAAGTACATTATGAATCTCACATCTTCTGAGTCTTCGACCTCATGCAAAAGCAACTTCTTCTGCTAGTTCCAGCATGTGATATCTGCAACGTTGCATAAACATTCTATTATTCTCTTTTCTTATTCTTGCAACAGCTCTTTTATAATCTTCTTCTCCATTCCTTTGCATTGACTGTGACCGACGTCGTGGAATTCGCACACTAAGCCTTTGCAGATCACATACCAATGCCTCAGATTCATTTACTCTATATGCCCATTCCCTCCGAATTCCACAATAATATTCTACTGGATCAAAATAATAAAGTGATAGATAGTTATCATTTCTTTCTCTCAATATCCAGGTGTATTGACGCTCAAAAAAAGGGTCATCTCCCATTTCAGCGCAAATCTAGAAGATGAAACTTACCTATGATGAAAATACGTGAATGGTAGGTTATGTATTTATAAGAGAAATATGTAAGCTCCAAAAGTGAAGATCACATTTAACGATTTTCTGATGCTTGAATGACAAAAATTAATTTCTCAGGTTCGATATACTTAATAGTTTTTCTCAATAAAAATAATTTATGATTATCAACCACTCTGCACGAACGACTATTCATATTTCACTGAATGACAAAGCCTAAACTATTCATTTAATCAATGGACTGAATGACAAAATAAATAAAGAGACGATACTATTGGGTCTTTTGTGTCAGAGCTATGGTTGCATCTTTTTTCTTTATTTGTTTTTTTCAGGGTTGATGTATCAATATGTATCAAATAAATAAGCTGGTAAATGTAAAGACTATCACATAGATTGTCCATGTGTCCAAATAATGGGGCAGGGCCAAATTGCACACTCACGACAATATAGTCACGTGTGTGAAAAAATATGCAAGTCCCATGCGATCTGGGGGGGGCTCAATTCGGTGAAATTGACTTAGCCACGCCTCTCAACCTAACTGTCACGGAAATGAGTTGAGACAGGCCACGCCTCTCAATTCAATTGGATAATTGAGGTGAAGGGCGTGGCCACAAGCCACGCCTCTCAACTTAAATTTCCCGGAGCCACGCCTCTCAATGCAATTTTCCAATTCAATTGAGAGGCGTGGCCTGTGGCCATGCCTTTCACCTCAATTTCTCCGTGATAAGCGCCCCCCCACCCCCACGGGACTTGCATATATTTTTGCACACACGTGACTCTATTTTCATGAGTGTGCAATTTGGCCCTTCCCCCTTATTTGGACACATAGGCACCTTTTTCAACTCAATTTCACGGAAATGAGTTCCCCACCCCATGAGACTTGCATATTTTTCCCCACCCGTGACTCTATTTTTGTGAGTGTGCAATTTGGACCTGCCCCATTATTTGGACACATGGGCACATTTGCTCATACATCACTTATGCCCCCTCTATATTATACACATTTGATACATGTGGCAAGTGAATTGATACGCATAAGCATTTACTTCACACTATTTTTTCTTCTATCATGATCATGCTTATTCATATACGTAGTTACATTGACTATAAATAGGTAGATTGTAACAAGTTTAAATAGTTCAGTAAAATGGAGCCATTTAGAGCACCGAAATTATATTATACTCCTAGTGATATTTTTCATGCCATGGGTCGTAGTTGGCTCTTGGATGATGATTATTATTACTCATTAGATCCAAATCAACGATACTCTTCAACATACTTGGCAACTATGGAAGATGAATGGCATCGCCGTGTATATGACCAAGAAGGCTTTGTCATAGATTGTCGTGAGTTAGGTATCCAGTGTCCTCGACGAATAGCAATCACCATGCCCCGAGGCACACCACAAGAACAGACTAAAGCTCTTAATCGCATGCGTAAAGAGAATAATAGGATGGCTATGCGTACAACTCGCGTCCACAATCAACGAATGGCAAGAAACTATACATCATCAGGGCAACTGAATGAAGCAAGACGCCGATGGGCACTAAGTGAAAGTCCAATTTATCGATCAAATGTTGAGATGTCTGACGAGGAGAATAACTAGACTTTCATTTATGTTTTGTGTTTATCTGTTTTTATTGTATTTTCTATATTTATATGCTATCCATTAACTTGATGGCAATTGTTTAAGTTACATCTTTAAATTTATTATAACTTAAACACATATTACGGTAAATAATTACTTGGGTAACATAAATATTCATATAGCAACTGGTTATATTTATGTATACAATTTTAGGAAGATTGTTTAAACCCTAAACTCTAATAATGCCCCCCTGTGCCACAACCACGTCGAGTTCTATTTCTACGCTGTCTTCGACCCCCTTGATCTCGTGCATGATCATCAGGTGGTTGTTGCCTCTCATCCTCTCTCAAATTAAAATTTTGTCGTGAAGAGGTGGTAGAGCTCGATGAGCCACGATCACGATATGCTCCCAACATATCTGGATATGGCACTGGTGATACATGAAATGAGTGGCGGGCTGGTGCAAAATCGGTATTCATACGTCCAGATGACCCCCAACCTAGGCCAATATCTGTGTCCACTAATGCGGAGAAAGACTGACTGAATATTGATGTATATGGAGGTAATGGTGTAAGTTCATCAGTCTGTACTGGTTGAGGTATGTAGCAGTCCGAATATAAGTCTGGATTAACACGAGAAGGACCTGCCACATCAACTCCAATTGACGAAGCACGGCTCATGTTCAAGTGTGAGTCACTATCTATCGAGGTGCTAAGTCGGATGATGTCCCTTCGTCTTTTCCTATTTCTACTCTGACTTGCCTTTGGTTGTGGAGCATCTGGCTGTTGCGGTACCTCAATTGGAAATTGATGTGCAGCTATGTCCGACACCTCTTCAGCAATCGATCTAGTTTGCTCCCTAAACTGTGTCCATGATGTAATTTCGGACACTTCGATAATTGAATCACAGTTGAGCACTAGATTTTGCATTCTATCATACTACATTGATAAAGACAAAAATTTTAATGTTAAGTAATCTCCTCTCTAAAAATTACTTATCATATTATAGTCTACTACTTCAGAATTGTATACATACCACATCGTGCCATGCACGTGGATCAACTGGATGATATCCCATGTCTACACCTGCGTAGGATGGCGATATAAGTCGGCGTGTGATCCGATCATACCATGCCATGTATCCAACATCCGTAGATTCAGATCCCATGATGTTGGGTCGTTGAACAACAAGTTGACCTATATTATCCCATTGAGAAATATATATGGTATGGTATGCATACCAATCTGTACCAGCACGACCTCTACGGGATATGTTGTGTAATCGTGCACTGCGTTCTACTGGCATTGGAGGAATATGTTGGATCATGCCGAACTGTCGCATAACACGCTCAGGATGATGTATTTCAACAATAGCGTAGTTAATCAATGGAAAAGCTGCGGTCCAAAGTTGTAGGGCACACTCAGGAGGTAAATTTTGAATATCAAGCGAATCTATTGCATATGACTGCCATATAAACTGCGTATAAAGCACTAATGTCAAATTCAAATAAAAATATACATATCTTTAATATCAATACACAATATATATACATAAATAGTCACCTTGTGTGCTGACATTCTATCAAGCATGGATCGTATAATCCGTACCGAGTGACTTGCAGTATGTGTAAAGGAGAAATACTACACCCACCTACAAATACAAGCCACAAATTAATTTATGATACATATATTACTAGGAATGACTACAACATCACAATTGAGCTTATATTACCGAGCACCATATGCAGGCATCGGCAGTTCATGGTCATCAACTACCCGTGGTTCCATAGTAATACGACCCAGTAGACCTAGCGGTGCTAGAGTTCTAATCCTCGACCATGCCCAAATCTACAAGTGAACAAGTGATTAGGGACATATAACAATAAAATTACATCTATGTAACATTTACTAAGTTTTTTTAATTTCACCTATAGTAGTTGCATGGCTCCACCAATATTAAGTTTCCCTCTCTGGCATGCAGCGCATAGCTCGCGATACAAGAATGACAAAGCAGCACTTTCCCAACTAAATTTATGAACATCACCAATATTTTCAAGATGCTTCAAGTATACTAATGGTATTGCATTACCTGAAGAATCTGGGCAAATAACACCTCCTAAAAGTACTAATGCACATGCACGTGCAATTTGTTCAACCTCTTCATCAGGGCTATCATTTGTAATACGGTTGTTGTGAATGTGCATAGCAATATCTGTCAAATAGAGGCGAGATCCCTTAAATCTTTGTTGTTCAGGCAAATCTTTGTTGTTCAGGCCTAAAACCAAGATAATGCTCACAATACTCTTGCCACTCCTCAACCGTCAAGTTAGAGTCTACACTAGTAATAGGTCGACCTCGTACTGGTAGGTGCCATATGACAGCCATATCTTGAAGTGTAACTGTAGCCTCTCCAACAGGAAAATGGAAGGTGTGAGTCTCAAAACGCCATCTCTCTACCAAAGCTGTGATCAAGTGTAGATCTATAGGAAAGTGCCCACAACTATATACACCATAAAATCTCATCTCATGCAACAAATTCAACACCCGGACATGTAGCTCTGCTTGACTTACGACATTTCAAAATGAATTATCTCCTCGTCTCACTACAAGCGTTGTGTCAACATCCCCAGCAAATACATCTTCTGATCGATGACTAGATTGCATGTATAGAACTGTCGAGATCACGTGGACCATACACATTTGTGGTATCCATCCTACCAAGCAAATTAAAAACAAAATAACCATATCATCATCTACATATATTCTAACTGTAAATTGATGAAGTTATGCACATTTATATTGAAAATAAATACTACCACTAAAATAAAAATAGAAACGTTCCTCAAACACTTGAAAAATACATAGTCACTTTATAAAAATTTTAAAGTGCTCTGGGCTCATCTTTTGTTTTTAAAAATTATTTATTCAAATTTTAAATATAAAATAACATATTGAACGAAAACTATATTATAATAACATCATACTTCTCGCTCAAATATACCAAGAATAATTTTTCATAAATATATATTAAATTTAAAATTTTTAATTTAATTTATTTTAAATATATATAATTTTATTTATTTTAAGTTTTATTTATTTCATAAATTAAAAAATTATTTATTCAAATTTTAAATATAAAATAATATATATTCTAAATTGAATTATATAATATCATACTTACTACTCAAATTTAATTTTATTCATTTTCGTAAATATATATTAGATTTTAAAATTTTTAAGTTTATTTATTTTAAATATATATTTTCATAACTTAAATTTAATTTAATTTGATTTAAATATATATTATTTTTAAAATTATATATTTTAATATTATTTTGCTGATGTCAGCCCTGGAGCACCTTTTCCAGGCGTGCTGAAGACAGCGCCCTGAAAAGGGCGCTGTCTTCAGCATCTTTTGAGGCGCTGAAAAGGAGCTATAATATATATATATTATATATTATATATTATGTGTATTATATATTGTATATTATATAGTATAATATATATATAATATATTACATAATTATATATTATGATATATATATCATATATTGTATTTACTATATATATTAAAATATATAATGCACTATATATTGTATATAGACTAATATATTTACAATGTAACAAATATTTACAAGTAATATGTAAATTGTAATACACATAATTTATAAGAGATATAATTTTTATAAATAAATATATAATATTTATAATTTGTTAAAAAATATTTTACTTAGTATGAATTAATTAATTATTTAATTTTAATTTTGTAACTTAATATAAATTAATTAAAATTTAATATAAATTTATTGGCATTTGAATTGCTTAATAACTAGTAATGTAAAAATATTGATACTCCATTATGTGTTTTTATTTTTTATTTTTTCATTGTATATGAATTAATAATTACAAAGGAAAAACCACAAACATAAACTAATACTAATGTCATGCTTATCAATTTCAAATTATTCAAATTAAAAACTAAAATAACTTTTGCATCACAATATCAATTCAAACTTAATAGAAAACAACTCAAATTAATATACTTTCAAAAATTTAAAAACCAACTTGATATTTGTGGGTCAAAATCTTCCTTCTCCAATTTAAGATTTCTAACCAAACTGAAAAAAATTCAAAAAAAAAAATTACAATATATCATCTTAACAATACAAAATTAATAACATAAAATAATCAAAAATAAAAAATTATAATCTTCAACAGCATAAATTAAAATTTGACCTTATTTTAAACACAATTTCTTCTTCTTTGTATCTTCTTCTTCCTTCTCTCTTTGCTTTTCCTCTTCAATTTTTCCTACACCTGTTGCAGCCACAACACTACCACACTCTTTTGTTTGAAAATGAAGAAAGTGAGCTTCTGAATGACAAATATGATACAAAGAATGAGAAAGTTAAATTTGAGGAGGAGTAAATGAGAAAATGAATAATGAAGGGAATAATGAAGGGAGGGTTGTGTATAAGTAAGGAAAAAAACAACAGGCAGGCACGCCTCTTGTTTCAGCATCAATTACAAAAAAAAAAAAATTGTTCCACATGCAAGAGGCGTGGCTTGTCTTCCATTTTCAGCTGAAAAAGAAAAAAATACATGGAAGAGGCGTGGCCTCGTAATTAAAATATATATATATATATATGCATGCAAGAGGCGTGGCCTCTTCCATTTTCAGAAGAAAAAAATACATGGAAGAGGCGTGGCATGGAAAATTTTCCGCTTCATGCAAAAAAAAAATTTTAATTCATTTTTTTTTTTTTTTAATAAATGAGGCCACGCCTCTGTTTAATTTATAAAAAAAAAAAAATTTCAGAAACAGAAAGGCGTGGCTCCAGGCCACGCCTTACGGTATTTTTGGAAACTTTCTCAAACCACGGTAATTTTGTAAAATTGCACCTTTTTTACTGTATTTTGATAAATAAGCCGGCTGTGGCCTCTCGTATAATCCAACCTCCATGATTAAATTTAGAGAAAAAACAAGTTGAACTTGGGCACATTCAATCAGATACAACCAGCATTAATCAGTCTGTATACAAGTCCAAATCTTACAAGTCTGGTAGAGGAACAGTAAAGACAATATTAAGCAAACATGACCTTGATCGCATGGAGAAAACTGGTTTTCATGCGGCTTTCCATGTTGAGAGTGGAGGAGTCTCAGACTTTTCCCATGTAGAGATCTCAGGTGTATATCTATCACCCTTGACTGCATTTTCTGAAGCAATGGTTTCAAGCTCAGCCATGTCCTGGGGTGTCAGTTTTACAGCCAAAGCTCCAATATTTTGGTTGAGATTTTGGATCTTTGTGGTACCAGGTATGGGGCACACATCATTTCCCTGATGATGGACCCATGCTAAAGCAAGTTGTGAGGGCGTGCATCCCTTTCGACTTGCCATATCATTCACCCGCTCAAACAAATTCTTGTTATGTTCCAAATTCTCAGGTTGAAACCTTGGTAAATTCTAAGAAAAAGAAAAAATATATCTGTAAGTCCAAAATTAAAGACATAATGCGAATGGATTTACTACATGAAGATTATGATGATAAACGGACTATATCAAAAACTATGGTCTGTGCAGAACTTTTACATCCAGTTCTGCTAAAATGTTCATTCAAACCGAAGGGAAAGTACTACTATATTCAACATTTACCGAGAGAAGCTGTGGATTATTAGTTATCCAACAGAGGGAAATTTTAAGACAGCACAACTTTTTATTTAAGAAAATCATACTTTTTTGTTGCAAAATGTTTCTAAGATAAAGAGCCATAATTTCTTCCTTATCATACAAAACAATGACTTAGACAATCCAGGTGAGGCAATGTTATGCCATATCTGACCAACCAGAAGAATTCACCCTTAAATCGGAAACTCACTATCAACTTAGAGGGTGCTTGGGTCAGCTCATAAGTTCCTCAAAATATCTTATAAGATGTTAGAGAGCTTATAAGATATTAAAGAGTGTTTGGTAAACTTTTTTAAAAAAGAGCTTATAAACTCCTAAAAAGTAATGAGTGCCTAATTTATTTAAAAATCTTAACAAATTAGCTTAATTTTAATCAAATTAATTACAAAAATGATGTTTCTAACATTTTATAAGCTCCAAAATATTATTTTATTCAAACACTTTAAGAACTTATTTAAAAAAAAAAAAAATCTAGCATTTTATAAGCTCCAAAAACATCTTATAAGATGTAGAAACTTATAAGACCTTTTAAATAAGTTTAGCCAAACACCCTCTTAAATCTAAGAGGGCAACACCACTATATGATTGCCAATTGCATGGTGAACTCAAAACTGAACTTCTCGAGTTAATCTAGACAACCAGCTATTGATCCAATTTCCAAAGCCGTTGAATTTTCATAACTTATCCATTTGCAACAACGGTGGAATTATGTGGTGGAAATTAATTTAAGTTGCTCAAGTTCTTCTACGTGTTGGAAATGGCAAAAGGTGAGTAAAATTCTTTGGACCTTGGATTTTAATATGGAAGATGCGAAGGAAAAATTTTCTCATGCTTCGAACGATGTAAGCCTTGTACTTTAATATTTGCATATTTGCATTTTTCTTATCTTTTTCCTTGCTATTTTGTTTTTAAAATGATTTTAATGTTCAAAAACTTGGGCTTCACGTGAGTGCACGATATCATCTCTAAACTGTCAAAGTTTATTAGTTTAAGGTGCAGGAAGGATAAACTTAACAATTAAGTGTTAGCTTAGATATCCAAAACAAACATATAAACTAACCTTTCTGTAATCTCCTTCAGAGAAAGTTTCAACGACCTTTGGACCGGAAGAGAAGAAACCTCGTCCAAGAGGACTGTATACCACTATGCCAATGCCAAGCTCTCTAAAATTCCATTGGAAAAGGAAATTAGTATTCTATGCTGTTTATATGCTCAAAAAGCTGCTACGAATACTCTAATTATCCAACCTGCAAGTGGGGATTATTTCTGCTTCCACGTCTCGAGACCACAAAGACCACTCTAACTGCACTGCTGTTATTGGATGAGTAGCATGTGCTCTTCTGATTGTTGAAGCAGATGCCTCTGAAAGGCCAATGTATTTTATTTTACCTTCTTCCACCAATTTCTTGAGTTCCCCAATCTTGCATGCAGAAACGTCAAAGTGAAAAGGAAGAACACGTAGGAATCTTGTAAACTTCAATTAGAAAACAGAAATGGAAGCATATAACCAAATATAAAGAGTCAATAAGAATCCGCAATGTGTTTTATAATCCATGCTAAAGCTTAATATAATTTCCAAAGCCAAATGGATTTTAATTATGCCAATCGAGCTACACTAGGTCTTCATTGTTTATTTTTCTCTGTCATTTTCCTCTCCCATGTGATGATATTTCTTACTTCTTAGTGGTAGAGTATATACTTCTCTTTCCTTTTCACCTGATAACCTCCTAAGTTAGCTAAAGTGTACAGCAATTAGGATCTGACGGTCATCATGATATATGCATATTTCTGCATGACAGGAATTACATTAATTTATGATATTCATAACAACAGCATAGTCAAAGACTCATAGTGATACATAAATATTTCTTTCAGTCAAGATGTGCTACAAGAAACCTTCACAACCATAAACTTTTAAGTACAAAGATCTCTACATATATAATCTTAGGGGAGGTAATATGGGTTCAAACCCATGGTTCCAACCCAACCCCACGTTGGGTTGGGTTGGGTTTAAAATAATAAAAGTGGGTTTAGTTCGGGTTGGGCTTTAATAGGTTAAATTGGTTTTTAAATGAAAATGGATCTAAAATGGGTCCAACCCAATTTCAGCCTGCTTTGAACTCCCATTCTCCCATTTTTCAGCCCCAGATTACTCATTATTGTAGATATTCCTGGGCTTTCCTAGCTATAGTGAATCTACTCTATCAAAACAATCAGATACTTAAGGATTAAGTCCTTCCTATGAAATGTCATGTTAATCAAAGAGAAAGCCTGGCAATTTCTTATTAAATTTAATTAATAAATAATAATTTACTTGAAAAAAAGAAAGGGAAATTCCTTGAGGATTAAATGCCTACTAAATGACTAAATTTATGCATCAATTGTTAATTTTTGAAAAATAAAAGTTAGCAAAATTCAAGTAATAAAATGTTTAATTGTTGTTATTAATTATCTTATCTTATTGTATATTAAAGTTACTGAGAATTTTAAAATAACTCCCTTTTCACTTTTTAAAATGCATTTTCAGAAGAAAAAAAAAATTATATCATTAATGCATGACAATGGAATTATAATACAAACTTCAATGATTCTATTGTATACAAATATAAATTAATCAATTAAGAATAAAATAAAGACGTGGACTTATATCATGTTTGTTTCATAGTAAGCAAAATAAATATTAATAATATATATTATTTATAAAGTTGAATATTAGAAAATATTGAATTAGAGAATCAAATATACATAAAATAAACACACACACACACACACACACACACATATATATATATATATTATGTATATCTATGGAAACCAAACGACTATCTTTAATGTCTGTTAGTAATTGTATTGAGCAGGTACAATATAATAGTCTACAATCTGTTAGTAATTGGTTGTATGGACTTATGCTTCATTTAGTATAAATGGAATTATACAAGGTTTATCAGATTTTTTGGCTTAAATGAAAAAGAAGTAGGTTGACTTTTTGCTTAATTATGGAAAGTTTGATTGTGATTTGAGAAGTTTGAATTTGATTGATTCGTGTTTGTTGGGTATAATATAAACATTTTGTACTAAAAATTTAAAATATTTTAAATAGTTATGTTTTATTCATTAAGCAAGATTGTTATTTTATTACAAGAAAAAATATAGATATTATAAAATAATAAGTAAATTATAAGTTTACTTAATTTGATTTGATTTTACGTGATTAATAAAGATTTAATAATAATTAATTAACATATGTCAAATAAAAATAAAAATAAAAAGTTTATAGTTTAATAAAATAATATAATAATGTATTTAGCAAAAAATTTATATTTTTTTTCTTTTTTGTATTGAACCCGTCCAAACCCGACCCAACCCGTTTTCAACCCAACCCATTTTTATAAAACCATTTTGAGCCCAACCCATTTTAAACCCAACTCATGAAAACCCAACCCACCCATTTGCCACTACTAATATATATGATGTTTATAACAAATGGGATTTAATTAGGGTAACATACAACAAAGTTAAGCAAGCAATTAGATATGTCTGGAAAAATACAAACCTTTAGAGGCATCATATGATCATCAAAATGGAGTAACAAGTGAATACCTACTATCTTTGTGGATGCTTCTACCTTGGAAGGAGTCACAGAAATGCCATTACGTAGATAAATGGATTCTGCTGTGTCTTCATTGACGAATCAGATCTTTATGTAACCCAATAGAAACATTTTCAAACAGACGCGACTACGGAATAACACTTTGAAATAGAAAGATGAAAAGGAAGGAGGGACGAGAGATACATAACGAAGATAGAGCGATAGTTGAGCAGGTACTCCATTCACATATATCCAGATTCAACCATAACCAAAGTAACACAAATAAATAAACTAAGTGCAATTTTATATGTCAACGAAATCAGCCATTAGTGCTCAATTGACATTTTTTTGCTTCTAATCTTTTAGCATTGGTAATTCTATGTGCATACGAGAGTTGAAGCACATTGCTATATCCGTATATGACTTCAATTGACACAATATTGGAGGTATTAGTTTGCTTCTAACTAATATCAGCAGTTTATTGTGCCCAAGCAAACCAGAAAATACAGCAGAAATACAAGCTTGCTCTTCCAACACATCTGTAAAACTGGAAACAGCAATACAGGGAAAACAAAAATGAAATAAGATTAGAACAAAAGTTAAAGCTGTTTGGTTTGCTATCAGAAATAAAAGCAACAAAAGCAACAATGTTACTTTCCAGAGTGCAGTATGGAGAAGAGGGCTTAAGTGGCTAAAAGGCATGGATCAGTAGTCAGTACATGTCAAACTTCCATGGATGGCTGAAATATTGTTCCAAGAATATCTCTTATAAAACTCTGGGAACATATGAATCCTGGGGGAGTTTTTCGTTTAATTAGCTATTGATCTTATAAATCAGATCACATGGTCCTTCGACAATTTATATGAAAAGTTGTCGTATGACAGATATAAGCAGATGGACAGGGGCCAATCAGTCACTATGTTATGTATCTTAGAGGCTCATTATTTCACTGGCATTGATAGCGTCTTAAAACATTTAATTCCCATAAGCATTTCCTCTAGTGAAACTTGTCTGAAAACCTTGATTCTTTGAATTCAAAATTTCCAATAAGATTGACTTAGTCTAGTGCCATATGTTAATTCCACTCGTTTCACTTAGAGGGTGTTTGGGTGAGCTTATAAGCTCCTCAAAACATCTTATAAGATGTTTAAGAGCTTATAAGTTGATAAAAAGTGTTTGGTAATTTTTTTAAAAAAAGAGCTTATAAAATCCAAAAATAAGATGTTAAGAGCTTATAAGCTCTTTTAAAAAAAGTAAGGAGACCCCAACTTATTTTTAAGATCTTAACAAGTTCCTTTATTTTAAACTATTTAAATTATAAAATTGTCATTATTAACAGCTTATAAGCTCCAAAATTTTATTTTATCCAAACACTTCAACAACTTATTTTAAAAATAAGATCTAACATCTTATAAGCTCCAAAAATATCTTATAAGATGTTTAAAATAAGCTTAGCCAAACACCCTCAATAATACAACATGCACTTTAGACTGTCGCTCTAGGTTGGATTAGATGAGAAAACTTAACAAGCTACGCAGGCTCAGTAAAGCTCATCTAAAAGCAATTTAACACGCACAGAAGCCAAAACTTAGCACATTTTAGAGTTCAAAATGTATCAAGTTCAAGTAAGAAATGCAGTTGGCTAACCGTGACTTCAATCGGCACCCGTGTATCAATTCGATGTTGGAAATAAAGATCAATGCAGTTAATATCAAGCCGCTTCAGGCTGGCCTCACAAGCAGCCCGCACGTAAGCAGGGTCACCGCATACATCTCTCTGCCCATCTACAAATCTAAATCCGAATTTTGTAGCCAACTCCACTTTCTCCCTAATCCCATTCTTCAAAGCCTACATAAATCCCAGAATCCATAGAAAACAAATCATAACATACATAGTGACATATAATCAGCAGGAAACACGACTGGCTACAAAAAGTGAGCAACAGGAATAAACAAGGTTCAACAGACAAAGTTAAAGATATTAGCATGTGTATTGATGCTTTGCTTCAAAAGCTTCACCTTTCCTAACATAAAGACAAAAACATTTAATGGAGTATCTCAGTTTCTTCAGTCAATATACCAATCAACAGATAATAAAATTACAGATAAAGAGAACATTCCCAATATACGAGATCAGAAGTACATCAAGCAGAAAACAAGAACTCTCATTTGCACAACAATAGCTGCTGCTGTACTATACACAAGGACTTTCACTTGCTTCCTCAATTAAATATGTGACATCAGGCCATACTACATATAAATATATATAAATTTGATTGAAAACACACACACACACACACACGAACAAGACTATTTACACCCAAAAAAGAAAAAAATTCATAAAGGGGCTGTAGAGAAAGTAAACAAAATCATATAAAACCTCTGCCAATTATCTAAGGTTTTTCCTTTTTTTTTTTTTTTTTTTTTTTTGGGTGCCTATTGCTCCTAAAATTAGAAAAAGAAAAAGAAAAAGAAAAGATCACTGGACCAATGCCGTTATTAGAGAAGTGAGAACCTTGCCGAGGAGGATTTCGTTGGTGTGCGGGCCATAGATGTCGGATGTGTCAAGAAATGTGATGCCAGAGTTGACGGCGTAGTGGATGAGGTTGATCATATCGGGTTCTGGCTTGGGCGGGCCGTAGACTGCGGACATGCTCATGCAGCCCAGTCCCTGGGCCGAAACTTCCAGGCCCTGTGAACCCAGCTTTATTCTGGGCACTGTCATCTTGCCTTCCGCCGCCATGCTGCTGTCTTCTCTATACTGGGATTTTCTACTTAATCTGCCCGTTGGAGACGAGGATAAAAGAGTCAACTCTAAGGGACTATGGTTGTATAGAATATATGTAAAGAAAATAGCACAGAGAACAAGATTCTTTGGTTGGTGACGATTTCATTTGACTTTTTTGTTTGCCTTGTTGGGATTTTCTACAGTACAGGATGATTGTTTGCCCTGATATCAAAATAAAAAGATCTCAATTATTGGAACAGAATCTTGGGGAGTTCGGTCACTTCGGTGTCGGACAGCTGGGTGGGCGCCCAACTCCCCCTTGAAGCTGCCGCTTGTGTCTTTCCTTTTTCTTTTTCTTTTTCTTTTTAAAATTTCATTTCCTCACACAAATTAGCCATTTCTTTTTCCAAGTCAACAATTGTCTGATTTTTCTCCACAATTCCATAGCAATTTGATACAGGCCAATATCAATATAAATTGAGATTTTGAATTTTAGTGAAAAAATATTTTTAAAAAAAAAACTTTGAACATGATAATTAGTACTAAAAATTTATTACTATAATTTATGATAATTTTTTATTTATTATCATATAAATTCCGTTAAGTTTTTAATAGTGATGGACTTAAATATAATTTTTATAATTTTAATAATAAGAGTATATGACAATTTATACACAATTGGCTTTATATCCCAAAAATTGATTGGTTCCACTACTGTTATATCTGGCATCATAAAATACGATAATTTTGACAATGAGAAAAAAAAAATTACTCACAACTGCATGACATAATAATTAAATTATTAATATTAATTTTACCCACAATTATTATAATTATATTAATATTAAAAATAAAAATAAAAAAGATAAAAAGAAAAAAAATATAAAAGCTGCCACATGACATGTGGCAGCTTCAAGGGGGGAGTTGGGTGCCCACCCCACCTGTGTGGCACCGAAGTCCCCATAAATTTGTACCACTTCCTTACATTTACTAATTCCACCCTCGTAACATAAGTGACAGAATATTTTAATTTCAATTTACTAAATTACTTTGTCTTTGTTTGGCTATGTTTCTCTTTAACAATGTTGTTTTGAAAAAAATAATTACATATATCTTCATTTTTTCTTCCAAATACACAATTTTCAATATAAACATACATATTATATATATATAGATATCATATATATATTTTTATTATTCTAACATTAAAATACTTACTCAATTCTATTTTCACCCCAAAAACCAAACAAAAGCATTGATTTGACTGCTACAATAAAAAAAATATCTTCTCCAAAATATAAAGAAACATATCAAAAAATAACTTTTACATTATCCAATAATTCATTCTCCAAAAATACATAATAAAATCAAGCAAAAAACATAACCAAGCATAACCTTTACTTTTTATTTTCTTAAACTCTTCCTCTTTCTTTCTTAATAAAAAGACACTAATTGTAATAATAACACAAGATATTTAACTCAAATATAAAAATAAAAAATTAAGAATATATACATATTATATATATATACATTGACAATATATATTTATTATTATTATTATTATTATTATTATTATATAAGCACCAATGCTATTTTCCAAATTTTTGTTTTTTTGGTTTTCACTTATATTAAATTGTACCGTTTTTGTTGCTTGTAAAGTGAACCTTGTATTGCTTGTATTGTACCAATGGTGGGAACCACAAAATTGGTTAGACTAAAAAAATGGTGGTTGGTCTTATTTTTTTTTTTTTTCTTTTTCCTTGAGTTTTTATTGCTATGTTGTTTTGTACATTGTGCTGTATAGTTTTTAGTTGGTAGTTTATTATGGGTTCCACTCACATGGGTGAAAAGGAGTAGATGTCAGATTTCGATTATTGTGATACAGAGTTTTTTGCCACCTCTTTCTCATAAGATTTTAAATAATGAAAAACATAAAGTGGAGATAGTAGAGTGGGTATGACCTTGATATTTATTAAATTAAAATAAACAATGGGACATGCCGCAATAATGATAACATTTCAAGTCTCTCTTTGTAGAAGAAAGAGACTCACATACCCCTTCTCACCCTTCTCTTCAAGCACCAATGCTATTTTTCAATTTCTTTTTTTTTTTTTTTTTTGGGTTTCTCCTATATTAAATGGTACTGTTTAAGTTTTTTGTTGCTTTATAAAGTGAACATTGTGTTGCTTGTATTGTACCAATGGTGGGATCCACATAATTGTTATAAGAAAAAATGATGGTTGGCCTTTTTTTTAATTTCTTTTTCCTTGATTTTTTCTTGCTATGTTGTTGTGTACGTCGTGCTGTATAGCTTGTTTGTTTTTGGGTTTTTAGTTGGTAGATTTATTATGGGCTCCACTCACATGGGTGAAAAGAAATAAATGGCAGATTTTGATTATTGTGATGCAGATTTTTTGGCCTTTTCTCTCTCACACAAGATTTTAAATAAATAAAAAATATAAGGTGGAGATAATGAATTGGATATAGCCTTGATATTTATTAAATTAAAATAAATAGTGGAACCCATCACAATAATGATAACATTTCAAGTCACTCTTCGTAGAAGAAAGAGACTGACAGAGTCACAGACCCCTTCAAGCACCCCATTATCCAAATGGAAAATAAAAGTATGGAGACAGACGGACAGGCTGAAGAAGAAAAAATAAAATGATAAAAAGATTAGATATTGACAAATTTAGGAATGCTCAACCGCATCATAAAACACAAATCATTCATGCAAAATACAAAAATGATCTGTTCTCTCTCTCAACTCTCAACTCTCAACTCTCAACTCTCAACATATAAATGCATACACACACACACATATAAGCACCAATACTATTTTCCTTTTTTTTTTTTTTTATTTGGTTTTCTCTTATATTAAACGGTACTGTTTGAGTTTTTTGTTTTGTGCTTTATAAAGTGAACCTTGTGTTGCTTGTATTGTACCAATGGTGGGACCCACAGAATTGATTAGAAGAAATAATGGTGGCCGGCCTTTTTTCTTATTTCTTTTTCCTTGATTTTTTCCTGCTATGTTGTTTTGTACTTTGTGCTCTATAATTTGTTTGTTTTTGGGTGGGCTCTGCTCACATGGGTGAAAGGAAATAGATGACAAATTTTGATTATTGTGATGCAGATTTTTTCTGCCTTTTCTTTTTCTCCAAAAAATTTTAAATAAATGAAGAATATAATATGGAGATAAATAGATTGGGTATAGCTTAGTAGTTCGATACTCATCAACCATTTCTGTCAAATGCTAAAAGGGATGCACAAAATTGTTACATCACAATCACGACCAGGGATTGATGGCATGCTTTCAAGAAATAGTCATCTATTAACCAATATGATATCATTATAGCTCTTAATTAAACCAAGTTCCTTCTATCTATTTTTTCATTAAGAAATGATTATTTGATTGTTTATTCACTTTTCGGACAATCTTTACTTTGATATAAGAAATTATTAGCTTTTACCACATTAATGTCTTTGATCGTGGAAAATAGTTTTTGGATTGTACGAGGTTACATTAATTTGAATTATGTGTCTGTCGCTAATCATTATAGATAATGTTGTCAAATTTTGATTTTGGAAACTAAAAAACTTCAATTGGGCCGTGTGGAAAAGTAGAAGGGCCAAGCCCAGGATTGTTATGTTTCATAAATGGGCTAAGTTAGAGTTCGACGAAGGGTAGATCGCCGAATATCTATATCTTAAAAGATCAAAAACTTGGAGTCAAAAATTATAGGGATATTTAAAGCTTCTTGTCAATGAATTTTTTTTGTTCTATTTTCTTCTACAAATGGATTGACAACTTTCTGCTGTGGACTGCATGACTCACAAAATGCACTTATTTGTGATTTTTCATAGATCCTATGGCAATAAGAGTAGAGACAACAAGAAAAAAAAAATTAATAAAAGTTTAGATATGAAAAGAAATGCAATTTCAAAACTATATGGGAGATATATATATATATATATGTCTCATTCATGATATATGTATACATATATATATATAAATGTATGTGTATTAAATAATATAGTCTTGTATCTTAAAATAAAAATTTAGTTTTTCTACACATATATCAGTTTCTTTATTTAATTTGAATAATCAGTCTTTTAATCGTGCGTACATTGTAAATTTTGTGAAACCAGCATGAATTCTTTTATAACTAAGATCTAAATTTTGTGTCCTCTTTATTTTCTAGCATTTTTTTTTCTTCTATAGTACTCTTTTTTGGGTTCAAGTATTATTTATATTTTGCTTTTTCCATTTTTGGAATTTTATTATATTTTTTAACAAAATGCATACTATTAATTTACAATCTATATTTGATAACAATAGTTTACAAAATATAAATAAATATAACACACATATTTAATTATTTCAATGGGCAAGGCACCGCGCTTTGAAGCTCTAAGTAGCTGTTTAATGTATAAAACAACAGGTAAAATATTAAGGGATACAATGATACTCAAAAATTCAATATAACAAGAAAATTAAAGCAACTTTTAGGGGTGTTACATGATTATGATTTAAAGAGGAAAAAATATGATATAAAAAGAAAATTAAAATTTTTCTTTCAATTAATTAATTATATTTGGTACATTGATGAGTAAAATAGAAGTTTCAGTTTAAATTACAAACCAAAGGGTTAAATTATATATTCCTATTCCAGTGGCAATAGTACATTGCATATGTTGGCCAATAAAAATTTTTATCTATACTATTATAAAAAGAAAGATTGTTTTGTGTCTAAAATAAAATTTGTTTTTGTTACATAATTCGTCCTTCTAATATACAAATATATTCTAAATTCTAAATTTTAATTTAGTAATTTATGTTCAAGTTCTAATTTCTACTTAATAATTTTGAATTTATAGATAAATTATAATTTATAATTTATAATTGATAGTTGCCAAACATTTGTCCAATTCAAATTTATCATCAGATTAACTTTTTTTATCAAATGGTACCCAAAAAAAATTAATATAATTCAATTTTTTATTACCTAAAATCAAATATTTTTTATCAAACAAACTTTTATCAAAAAAAAAAAAAAATTGCTACAAAAATAGAGCAATCCAATTCAAATTTTCACCTAAAAATAAATATTGTTTTTAATCAAATAAACTTTTTTTGTACAAAAAATAAGTTCTTTTAGAAAATAACCTTGAACCGATGGATTAAATAACTGGTTCGATTTTTATTTTACTGAAATGAAACCAAACTGGTTGCATTCAGTTAAAAATTGAATCGAATCTAGTTAGGTTCGGCGATTTTTGGTTTTTCATTTCCAAAAATTGAAATTTTCAATTAACCAAGTGAATGTGCAATTCAATCGATTTTAATCGAATAAACAACCCTAATTGCATGAAAGTGAGTTATGGTTCTTTTTGGAAGTCAGCTAATTTAAGAGAGTTTCTATTTTGGAACGTGTTTACATAGAGTTAAAGCTCATATTTTTAATGAATGATTTTACGTGTTCATTTTGACTTTAAGAGTTGATATTTATAGTGGTTAGGTGCTTAGTGGCCTTTGGTCCACTTTGATCTACATATCCATCTTAATGGGCTTAACTTATTGGGCTTTTTATTTAACTATTAGTTATTTAATTGAGCCATTTTATTTGTTCTTTACTTTTATCCCTAAGGTCTTATTTTTACATATCATCAAATCCCATACTTTCAATTTGAAAACTTGATTACATATTGAAAGTATATCATAAGTTTCAATTTTAATTTTGCATTGTTGTTATTAATTAATTTTATTAAATCTTGGTAATTTATTTTTTAATTTTGATTATGAAAAACTTGAATAATTCAACAATCGATTAAGTCAAAGATTCACTAGTCTCCTTATCTAGTTGTTTTTAGGAGACATCTTGTTAGGCATTTTGTATTCACCATAGGACTTAAACATATTTTGGCACGTTTTGGATTTTTAGGGAGTAGGCTTATGGGTGTAAATCAGTCGAACTCAAAAAAATTTACAGAGCTTGAGCTAGATAAGCCTCCTCTTAAAGGCTCGAGCCCGAGCTCAATTCCAGTATTTTGAGCTCAAGCTCAACTCAATAAAATTTAATTATTAATATATAATAATGATTTAATATTATATATAACATTCTTAAAAATAAAAATAAAATAAAATATTAATATAAATAGTTATTTAATTAATATATAGAAAGTATTTATAAATAAAAATAAGTAGATTATTAATAATATATAAAAATATTTTTAAAAAAGCTTGCAAGCTGGCTCGCGAGCTTTTGAACAATTGAATCAAGCTCGAGCTTGGCTCATTATAAAGCTTGAGCTCAAGTCGAGCTATAATTGAGCAGGCTCGTGAGACTCATAAGCCAGCTTGACTCATCTTAACCCTTAAGTAGGCTTTGTTAGCAATTCAAGATGAGTTCCGAAGGTAACTTCTTTTCTTTTATCTCACTCAATTCTCTTGTAATTATTTTCTAACATTTTAGAGTTAAATTTTTTTTTTTGGAAAACATCAACTTAGGAGTAAGACATGTCTAGCTTTAAGACTCATCAAGGTGTATTAAACTATTTAAAATATAATCAAAGCTAGAAATGCTTTCTCAAGTAAAAAGCAAAACTTCTTCAAACTAGAGAACCTTGTGGCCCATTTGGTTTTATTTTCATTTTCATCATTTTTAAAATGTTGAAAAATAATTAATGGAAATGAGTTAAAAATGAGTTTGTATTTGGATAGATTGTTGAAAAATTAATGATTATGTTGGTTTTAGTATATTGTAGGTGGAAATAAATAGAAATAATGGAACAGATAGAGAAGATATATAGGTTATTGGTATTGAGAAATGTATTTTGAAAATGAAAATAAAAATGATGTTGGGTGAAAATATATAAAAAGTGATATGTTTCATTTTTGACATAGTAGAAAATATGAAAATGGACTTTGAAAATGAGCTCATTTGGTTTTATTTTCTGGAGGTATTTTTATTTTTTGGTGAAAATGGATAGTAAAAAGTTAGTTATAAATATGAGTTTGAAAATGAAATGTTATTTGGATATATCATTTAAAATGAAATGATTGTGTATAGTTAAAAATGAATTATATTTGGATATTGTTGTGCTTTTATATTAAAAGTCATGCAAATAAGAGTAGGAAAAAATAAAATGTGAAAATGAAGAGAGAGGTAAGAGTATATTTGAAAAAATGTGCTGAGAATGAAAATGCTTATAAAAATAGGGAGAAGTTGATGACTTTATGTTTTTCATTTTCAGAAGAAAATAAAAACAATCCCAAAAAACAAAAACAAACGAGGTTAGCTTATGATTGCTTGTGACATATTTCCCACTTTCCCCTAAAAGACAAGAAACGTGCACGGAGTCACATTTTGATTTAAGACTTTGTCTAGGTCTTATGGACGGGAAAGCCAAATGGCCTCTCAGGAATTTTCCTTTTCCTCTACTCCCTTTTTCTCTCACTTCCCCCCCCCCCCCGCCCCCCCCACACACAAACAACTTCTCTCTTTGAATTTATTTAATTGCATTTTATTTATTGTTACTTTTGAAAATTTTATTTTTTAAAAAATATTCTAAATTAAATGATGGAAAAAAATTAGTGAAAAAATTTAAATTTGCTGAAAAAAATAATTTGGGCTAAAATTTTGGGTTTGTTGTAATAATACAAGTTTTTCATTTTTTTTTAATTTCTGAAACATTATTTGCAAAAAAATTGAATAACAGAAAAAATCACAAAATGAGAAAATTTTGTGATATGACTTTTTCTAATTATTTTATGACCAAATAAAAAATAAAAAAATAAAATTATAACTAATCCAATTAATACGGAATTCATTAAAATAAAATTCACAAAATTAAACACAATAGTTTCCTCATTGAAATTTAATTCTCCTCAATTAATAAAATAATTCATTGTCTATTTTAAATAATTTCTCAAAAAATAAAATTTGTTAGATTTATTTATTATTTTAAAAAAATATTACTATTCTTAATCTCAAACAAACCAAAAACACAAATCTCATAAATTTGGTCCATGCAATTTATTATTTTTACAAAATAAAAGCATTCATCAACAACAACAATTAAATAATTTATTTTTACAACAGTAAAGTAATATATAAAATAAATAACAAATTTCATAAATTAATTTTGGAAGATATGCAATTTTTTTATTTTCTTTCGTAATTATTAAAAAAAAAAAAATTCAAACAACCCTGATTAATTGAAAACATTGTGGAAATTAATTTCATGATAAAAGTAATTTGTGATGGATCTATTTTGATATTATCAAAATAATAACGATCTATTTTTTTAAAATTAAAAAAAATTAATTTATTAAATTTATAAATTATTTATAATTTTTTAATATAGTTTAATACCAAACAAATTTAAAAACTAAAACGCATAAAACAATCTCACTATTTCAAACAAATCGAAAAAGCTATTTCACAACCAATTACAACCTTACATTACATAAATCTATCACATCACTATAATTATTACACTTTATCTTACAACCAATTATAACTCCATCCCCCAATCTTATATTTCTTAAACATTAAAACATCCCCCAAATATCTAAAACACAAAGCATGAGGCCATGCCTCATAAGCAATGACAGCCCAGGCCCTCTAGCAAGCACACCTTCACGGGCATCTTGGTCTGTTTTAAATGGACTTCGCCTGATGAGTACTTCACAAGTTTGGAACCAGTGGAAAAGAGCCTTTTTTTTTTTTTTTATATTTTCAGAGCTTTCAACGTTTTGAAAAAGACAAGAAGAGAGATGGATTTTTGCGCCATTTCACCCAAAGGCGTTTATGTAATTTGATTAAGCGAGGGCAATTTTATCATTTGGATTTTTTCATTTTTTGCCTTATTTTTTTAATTTTTTCGATCAAAGCTAAAATGGGTATTTTTACCTGTTTCAACAAATTTGACAGTAGCTCGCTAAGTCAGGGGTATTTGTAAACTTAGTTGTGGGTTTTTCTATAAATAAGGCAAACCTCATGGGATTTGTGTAATTAATCTAGTCAATTAGTTCGCATCTTTTCTGTCTTGTACAGTTGTATTCTTCTTCTTCTTTTTTTCCATTTTTTGGTGGTTGCTGTTGCAGATAGAAACTTTGTGCCAATACAGAGACCCCGCGCGTGTTTATGTGCACGCTCGCAGATCATATAACAAAGGAAAAAGAGGTCATGTAGATCATTTACTTCAACGTGAAGCTGTAACAAGCAAATCTTAAACTTGTAGCTAAAAATTTAGAAGTCAGAAATACAAGGCATATAGAGAAACAAGTTCACTGGTCACAAACACTATTGTTTTACTCATCTGTCAGCCAGAAATTTAAACTCTGGTGAAATCTTGATGATATTGGGTTTTAAGCATCCTCATCGGTCCCCCATGATACATCTTACAGTTACAAGTATTCTGTAATAGTCATAAAACAGTGATGATTGCTCCCCCTCAAGCCCAATTCTACTAAATCTGTTCCTACCAGAGAGGTTATTGCATGGACTCCCACCAATCACAAGATCAAAACCCCCAAACATAGAAATCCAATGCTCCAAATGCTCTGCACTTACCTTCTGCACATCTGGGAAATGAATTAGATTGCCTTGTTGCCCTGTTTCCACCCACCAGCTCTCAACAATACTTCTGCAAGATGCTGATATCTCAACAGTTACCACGTTTTTCAAACGAATCCCAAGTCGATGCAGTGCGACTTCAGCTCCACCGATCCCAGTAAAAAGCGATAGCATATTGATGCCCTGAGGGTATATGTTCTTCAACACGGACAGATGATACGCCACCGTATCAACCTGGAAAGAGTTGCCAAGAAATTTATGCCTATCAGTTAAGCTAATCCCACCTCCTCGCGTGTGGTTTCTTGGAAATCCCATTAGCTCCTCCATTTCATCAGGGTCCAGAGTTGCAACCTTATTCTTCCCAACCCAAACCAAGTTAAACTTTTTACACAAATGCAGAATGTATTTCTTAACTTGTGGTGGTGGATCTCTGTCGCCGGACTTTTGTAGGGCTTTCTTTATACTCTCAGAAACCTTAGCACTTGCGTTGCATGTAAGAAGACAGTTTAGCTTTGTTCGTGTGTCCCAAGACGGCCACCATTGCCTTGTTAGAGGGAATGCTTCTTGAATAGTGGCAGGTGGAACAGGAAGAAGCTGAAATCTGTTGTGAATTGGGAGGTTATGAACATAACCCCTTTTTCTATAAGCCGCGCTGAAGTATTGAGAATCTACAAACTCTGGCGGAATATCATACAAGAACTTTGATATCTTGCTCCAAACTCCTTTCGGAGTGAGTGCCACGTTCTCATAGTAAAAGTAAGGGGGGCCTTGTGCATCCTCCCCAAGATTTCTGCAGAAACTGACCAATGGTTTACCTGGAACCCCAAATCCGATCATTGGAATAGGCAGACGAATTGCTTGGTCATCACAATAATCATCTTTATCCTTACGTTGCTTCTGTTGTTCTTTGTATAAGCAAACCTCAGTTCTGTGATGCTCCTTTCTCTTGAGTTTCCTCTTCTTGTTGCTTGAACTACAACAAGTTTTCTTCCTTTTCATGATTGAGTAATGTAGTTGTCTCTTAGGAGCTGCCTCCTCTAGAGGATCCTCTGCATCATCAGCTGCTATGAATTCAATAAGTTCCTCAACTGGGGCATCCTTCCCTGCATTAATATTGTAAATTTATACAGAAGACCATGAAAATAGCTCAAGTATTTTTGTCAAAAGAATAGTTTCAATAATAACTGATGCTACACTCACCACATCTGTCAATAGCTTCCAAAGCCGCCTCAGCTTCATACCCCATTTCAATTAGAAGCGAAAATGAGGTGGGCTTTCCCCATGATTGATCTGTACCTTCCTGATCAATTTAAGGAAAAATAAAACGAATTGACATTTTCGGCTAAGAGCAGAAATGTCGCTGAAGAAACATTTGAGAAGTAATGCTAGTTTTGAGTCAGAGCAATCAAGATAGAGTCACAGGTGAAAATTATAGATTAGCAGACATGTTACTGAAGGAACATTTGAGAAGTAACGCTAGTTTTGAGCCAGAGCAATCAAGATAGAGTCACAGGTGAAATTTTCCAGCTATAAGGAACGCAGCCTTGTCTGGCAACAGAGGAAACAGAATTTCTCGATATCCCAGGATGGTTACTAGTCCTAACTCCTATATAGACATCCAAAAGTGGCTAATTCAAATTAACTGCATTTCATGGGATCTACGAATAGCTTATGTTGTATGCCAACCTGTTTTATGATGCAACAAATGTTTCTCCTCTTTGCTTTGTGAAATTTGTTTTCGTTTTTTGTCAGCATGTATGCATCTCCTGTATTTCCCACTCATTGAGAATGGCAACATTTCTGAAGGGCTTTAAAGCATTTTTCATCTAATCTTCTCAGAAATGACAGCATGATGAACTTACGCATGGCTCAGAACCCCGAGAACAAGTCTTCTAGACAAAGTAGAACGTACCTAGTTAAATGTGTTGCAGAGAAAAAAGATTGAGAAAGAAAGAAAGAACCTCATAATCACTGCTGCTATCATCTGAGGGCTCATAATCCAAATCACTAGAATTCGTGTCTGTCTCAGATGAACCCCGGTTTTTAAGAGTGAACTCTTCATTCCGGGGAAAGTCCTGAAGGACCTGCAGCACTTTAAAAATGTGAGTCGCAATTAATATTTCATTGCTTAGATCAACTGCATTTCTATTAAATCAAACCAAGATTCTCGAGCACAAGAAACAAATTCTTAATTAAGATGTCCAGATGGTAGGAAAAATAGATATTAAAAGTGGAAATATAATTGAAAGAAACTTTCAACCACAGATCTTTCAATCACAACAATTGTTAGCAACACTTTTTCCAACAGAAGGAAAATTGTTGTGGCTAATCTGTGACGTATCTATTAGTCCAGTCCATAAATTTATTGACAAACTTCTTGTAACAATAATAGAAGATGAAACATTGCAACAACTTCACGGCAGTTTTCTTCCAATTTGAAACATCCTCATAGATTCTACTTATTAACATTAGATTCATTTAAAAAATGCAGTGTAGGCACAAGTCGGACAGGTTCAAAATGCTCCAGGGGTGCCATAATAGCCTGTTCTGCTGTTTCGGAGTCTGTTTATTTAATCAACATGCATGCCATCTTAGTCGACAAGAGGGACCAAGAAAAGTGTACAAAAACTTACAGTCAAGCAAAAAATATTGTTTCAACAGAAAAAAATCAGGTTTCTTACTGAACAAGTCAGAATGGCCTCAATAACTGCATCTTCGGAGTTACATTCTGCTTGAACAAATCAAACTCAATATCTAGATTAGTATAAAAGAAGCAATCAAAACTGTATGCTTGCCAAAAATTAAGTTAATTTACCATATTCCTTTAATGCTCTAATCACCAGATGCTCTGGAAATCCCATCTCCAAGAAGTGACTAATCACTGGGGAGCTGGGAATGGTAGCACCACTGTGAGATGTAGACTGAGCATCATAAGTAAGAAACAGAGGTGAGCCTTAAAACAACATACGTGCTGGTAAGACACTTGTGTAAGAGAAAAACTTGCAATTATAATAACACCTTTAATAATAAACTATATGCACCCAACATGTGTACATATATTCAAGTAAGGGACAAAGGGATAGCAGATAAAGTCTGACTCATCGTGAATTAACTCATGTGTATCCTTGTATACACCTAAATAAGGAGAAAAAAATATATATTCCCCAAAAAAACTACTTTACTCAAGTTAATAGTAGCTATACCGGCTCTGAGCTTGTAACTGTTTCTCTGTTCAAACAAGAAGAAAATGATGTGCTTTCAATCTCAAGATCATCCTCAGTGTTCCAATCAATGCTATCATCACTCTCTTTGGTAGTTATATTATCCTGCAGAACAAAGAAGGCACTTGAATTGAAGATGCTGGTTTCGTAGAATTGTAATATAATTGTCACTATAACCTGTCCCAGTCTAATACAGCCTGGCAATGTATAGTTAATGGAAAAAATAACAAAGCATAGTTACCATCTTTGAGTTCTATGTGGATTTCTTCATAAAAAGGAGCAAGTCAGTCTGTTCAAAACCACCCTGCAAAATTAAATATCTGGTGAAATGCAAAAACTAATCAAGAAATATCATAGCTATTCATGATTCCTCGGAAGAGGGATTCATATGAAGAGATAATTAATATCCTTCTTTTTCCTTTGACAATAAATTGGATCCGAAATAAACTTTTATTAGATCAAACACCAATAAACTTAAATATGCGTGAAAAAAGAGCTAATATAGCGCTTATACCAACAAGCATATATCGAGTACATAATATTGTCCAAAAAAGAAAAACTTGAGTTCCATTATACAATGCTCAAAAAAATTAAAAAAGAAATTATATATAGATAATTACTATTCATGATTAGTACATGATAAAATTTTATTGTGTCAAATATTAATAAGCTTAAATTCGCAATAAAAAAAAGAGTTCAACATTACTTATAATGTCTTACTCGCCATTACATAATCAAATATTATCCTATTCTTTTTTGTGAAATATATGTACTATCTGATTTTTCTAATAACGAACTATGTACCAGGAGAAAACCCATAGCAACCAATTCCTTTTGCTTCAGAAAATACTTAAAGCAATAATCAGTAAACTGGTCTCCGATCCCATACCAATCTCATCAAACTGACTTACGAGAATGAATACTGAAACCAGAAACAACATATATATATATATTTCGTGAAATGTATTGGAAAACATGTAATAATTAAAAATATATTTATTCTACTTTTGAAGGAGACATTTCCACTGTAAATTTTTTTTTCTACAATTCTTTACTGATTAGTGGTATTATATAATTTTTTAGATTGTTATATAGTAGTACTATTATAATAGTTTAAAAATATATTTTTCTATTAAAATAATGAGTGAATTATGTAAATATATATTAACTATTGATCCAATTATTTGAATATATATCATCTTTATAGTTTATATAATATAATATAAAGATTAATCTTAAAATTGAAAAATGAAAAGGATGAACCCAACGTAGGCCACGATCGATAAAATTCGTCCACTTTCTGGAAACTGGAAAAAATTCATTTGACAAATCCAGCAGACGCATATATAATCAGACATATACAGTGATAACTCATATACAACTAAATATTCCAATAACAAAAGAGAAATCACACAGAATAGTGAGTAATACTTTCTCACCGCACTTCAGAAATATGAACCCCTCAAGAATCCAAGAACAATTTAACTACCCAGCCCTTAGCTCTGCCAGCATTCTGGATTCCAACGCCATGCAAAACTGGAAAGATTTCATGATTTAAAAACAACGATTAAAAGAAAAACAAATTAAAAACCAGCATGCATGAGAACCATGCATTTTCTTATTTCGGACAGAAAAATGGCGTATTTCTCTTATTTATTCGGATCGAGGAATGATTAAAGCAAGCAACAAAAGAACCAAAGACGTTTTCACGTACGCGAGAGAGAGAGAGAGAGAGAGAGAGAGAGGTTTAAGTACACACAATCTGTGTGTGTGTGTGTGTTTGAGACGTGATAATTTGAAGACTTAATCCATATTTGGTTATACAACAAGAGAAAGTGCCAGCAAGAATATTGAGCGCCAATTTCCAACGGTTAACGATTTTCTGTTTGACGGATTGGATTTAAGCGCACGCGTTCTTTGCACGTACTCTTTTCTCTCATTTTTTATTAGTGCCTTTCTATGGTTGAACTCATTTTGGTTGGTTGAGTTGTCTATATTTTGATCTTTTGTTCCAGCTAGTATTTTATTTATAGTCCACTTTACAAATATATTATCCTAAATATATGTGATATACAGTTGAGTGTTATTTTAAGAGAAATTCTAATACACTTAATATTTATTATGATGTAAAATATATAATATGAAATTAACATTAATTAAAATAAAGAATTTCAATTGTGAAGTTTGCCTAACAAAAACAAAATAGTGATATTTTTAAAATTAAAAAATTAATAATATTTTGCTCCACAAAAATCATTACAGCTACTTTGTTATTCATTATTTATCTTATAGTGCTTGTAATAATTTTACTAGACTTAACACCAACACCTTTTTGTGAGCAGTATACCTATAAAAAAATAATGATAAAATAATAAATAATAATTAAAAAATGATCACTAATTATAGATATGTAGGTGATAATTTCTTTTTGTCTTGTTACTACAACAAAAGTAAACTACTGTTACATATTTAATTGTGACATGCACTTATAACAATGTGACACTATATTTAGTACATAGGGACACAAAATTTATTTAAGCTATTATTCTGCATTGATAATAGTTTTATGATACATTTAAATGTGATATGAGTTATTTCCACGGCTTTTACTTGATACAACTAGATAACGTATAATTAATAGTTTAAGCAATAGATATTATGACATTTGTTGGTATCATAATACAGATTTTCTTTTTGATATATAGTGATCCTAATAATTTTTATACGTTGAATAGTGATAGGAATAGTATTTAAATTAAGAAAAAAAATTAAATACATTTTAGGTAAAACATTTAATTTTAATTTTAAAAAACAGAAATATTAAATTGACAACGAAACCAAAGGAAACCGTAGGGATAATTTGTAGCGTAGGAGATTAGGAGTAAAAGAAATCCATTGAAATAAAAGTTCTGCCGTCCGCGCTTGAGAGAGACTGTTGAGCGGAAAGAGTGATATTGATCCATGTAGGCTGTAGCTAGCAATAGGAATAGAATATGCGCTGCACTGGTCAATTTAGTGTTGAGGCAAAATGAAACTGGAGCAATTTAGACATATAATTAAGACTACAAGGGGAAAATTTTTTAATATATAGTTCCTATAATGTGTGTGCTTAATTTCTATTACAAAATTATGTTTGTAATCACTAAAAGTAATTAAATATAAAATGACATGCAATTAGCTAGGTCTGTGCAAGGACATGATAATTACTTGCCTTTAATTTATAGATACGGATTTTGTGGAGACATATATCTGCTAAGTCATAAAAAAAAATTGTTAGATTATTATTCTGAAAAAGAAGTGATGAATATTGAATTAATAAAAATATTATATTCATGATGATTTATGGAAATATAAGAAGCCATGGCCAAGGGAAAACTAAAGTTGCAATGCTAAGAAATGAGCTAATTATGGATATTTGCCTCCATTAATATTCTGTTTATCTATTTTGCGCTCAATCCTATACCCAGCCCCGGAAAGTGGAAACTATTAAACCACGTCTTATGTTTTGCTGCAGAAAGTCCAGCATTTGACTGATGGGCCGAGGCTGAATAGGAGTGGCCAAGGCCCACGCTAGCGGAGTCTTACCTTTGAAATTTTATTTTGTCCAAAGCACCCAAAAGAAAAGAGGGCTTGTGCTTGGGATATTTTGTTATTAAAAGACCGGTGTAAGTGTTTAAGCAAAGGGTTAGGTATTGAGAGAGCCGTCTCAATAAAATTAGAGGTTCAACACAATATATAAAAATAAAATTTTTAATATATTTAATTAAAAATTAAATATCATAAAAAAAATAATTAATTTTTAGTATATACACCTTTATAATAAATATTTCTCATTTTATAGAGAAAAAAATGATTTTTTTTTACCAATAAATTCTTCTCCCATTTAAAGACCGAGAGAACACGCTTCTTCTAATTCTAAAGGTTAGAAAAAACATGTCTTCTGCTCTATGCTAAGGCCCACACTAGGTTTATAACAAGACAAAATCACATAGCATTGAAGAGGCCTAAAGTAAAATAAACTAATGCCGAGTAGTATCGTACGCCGTGATATAACTTGGGAAAAGAATAATGCAAGAATACTAACCACGTGCTTGGCACTTTAGCTACGTGTATTGCGGTATATTGTAATAGGGTAAAAAGTTAACTCTTGGATAGGGTTATCAATTAATCGAATTTTAATTCGAATTCGATCTAAATTTAATCTGAATTTTATAATTTTTATTTGATTAAAATATTCGTTTGATCAGATCCGATTATAAATATCCACAATTCAAAATAAGTGGATCGGATATAGAATTATATAATTCGATCCGATAAAGATCCGAATTTGAATTTTATTAAATATATTATTAAATTGATAATTATATAGTATAAATTATATTAATGAAGACTTTTGACTGAAATACAATATATGTGATATTATAATTGATAATGCCCTAATTTTTTTATTTCTTTGAAGCAATTAATTTAATAAAGTATTTATATATATACATTGTTTCATATTATAACCTAAATACACAATTTATAATGGCTTATGCACTATAAAATATACATTATCGAATGATTAATTTGATACAACTCCCATGGATTATGCCTTAAATCTTTAGCTTTTGCAATGATATGATAAAAAGTTATGAAAAAAAATCTAAATTTGAGATATTTTAACTTTGTAAATATTATATTTGGATTAAAATGTAATCTTGAAATCTCATATAACATGTCTTATAAGATGATTCTTTCTAATAATATAAAAATTTAAAGAATGTAAAATTTTTTTGACTTTCTCATCGGATCGAACTTTCTTATCGGGTTTTGAATTTTTATTGGATTCGGACATAGAATTGGCATGCATAGATCCTATAGGACTCGGATTCGGATTCGGATTCGGATTCGGATTCGGATTCGGATTCGTTTATATATACATGTTATTGGATTCGGATTCGAATTATCCTAATTTAATCCAAATTCAACCCGTTGACAGCCCCCTCCTCTTGGATATTTTGGAATGCAAAGTTGGTGAATAAGGGCCCGTTTGGTTTTATTTTCAAAACTCCTTTTTACATTTTCTATTATTTAAAAATTGAAATATATCTTCTTCCAATAACGTATATATCTTTTCACTCTATTATTATTTCTCACCTCCTACAATCTACTTATAAATTCAACTTAATCATTACTTTTCTATAACCTACCAAAATATAAACTCATCTTCAACTAATTTTCATTAATTACTTTTTTTAATTTTGAAAATAATGAAAATGAAAAATGAGAATGATAATGAAACCAAACGGGGCAAAAGTTTTTGCTTGAAAAATATTTGAATGGTCTTTTGGATGTAAAAGTTTGTTTGAGGGATTTTTCAGAATTTTTTGAGTTTTTCGAGAAATGACAATAAGTTTACAATTTTGAAAGTAAGATTTGGTTTCTTGTTTTAAGAATTTAAAAAGGAAATAGAGGTGGAAACTTGTTACATTGTTAAAAAAATTATAATACTCATGATAGAAAATTAAAAGGTAACATAAAAATTATCAGTAATTACATATATTAAATGATAATTATAATTATTTTGTCATTAAAAATGGCAATAATTTTTATTTTCACAATATAATTTGATCATGACAAAAAAATATATTTTAAATTGTCACTAATAACAATCAATAATACATGTATAGTGACTACTAATGTCATGAAAGTGATCACTATAATTTGTTGCCAAATTATTATGATCACTAGAATGTTTGATAAAAGTTGCACTAATTGTGAATACTGACAATCTAAAAATAATATTTGTAATCACTATAATAGAATAACCTTTTTTGTCACTTAATATAGTCAGTGACAACTTTTATATTATCATTGATTTTTTTTTTTCCTTATAAGGTTATATAAATTTTAAATTTTGAAATTTAAAATAAACTTTAATTGATTTATGAAATTTATTTGAAATTAGAAGTTAAGATTTATGATAAAGTAAACATAAATTTAACATAATATCAAATAATCAGTAAGATTTTTAATAATAGAAAATTAAAAAATTACTGCAATTTAGAGTTGAGTCTAAATTATTTCAATTACGATAGATGCCGCAATTTAAAATCAAATTATGAATTATCAATCAATTATTTAATAGTTCTGTACCAGTGAATAAATAATCAAATGTTAAATATGAATCAACTACTTACAAATTCCAACTAGCAGAAATTAATCACTTTGCTACAATTAAATATCCAGAGATTTTGTAAGTTCAAATCCAAAATTTGAAATCTCAATTTTGGCAATCCTATTGGTAATCTGCATTAAATTGCCAGCCTTATTGGCATTTTGCATTAAATTATATATTTAAACAAATTAAATGATTGTCGTAAGCCCAATCCAGTGAACCCAAAAAATTCCTGAAACTTTTACCAATAGACCACTAACAGCCTTTTCATCATCGCTAGCCAACATATTTATATATACACTATACACCAGCACCACCACCAACAGAAGTTGCTTTCGTTCTTCGCACACATAAAACGTGAGAGGGAAAGCAGTCTGTCAAGTTGCAAACAGCTTGCAATCGAGAAAATCCGTGTGTGATTTTTTCCTTAAAAATAGGAAAAGGACAATCCGTGTTTACGAAAAAGAGGCAGAGATGAAGAATGGAGTCTCAGCTGAAACAGATGGCGAGAGCCAAGGTGTGACCCTCGAGGATTTGAAGGAAAAAATGGCAAATTTTGCCAAAGAAAGGGATTGGGATCAGTTCCATAGCCCCAGAAATCTACTTTTGGCCCTGGTTTTTACATTTTTTTTTTTTTTTTTTTTTGGTGCTCCTTTCAGCCATTAAATTCTGTCTATTTTTCTTGCTTTATACGCACCTATTTATTTTTATCTGGACTACTGGTTTCGTCTGAAAATGTGGGTTTCAGCGTGTGCATCAAACCCTGGAGATATTTTACTTCCTTTTATCAAATCTTTTGTCAGTATTGTGAATTAATCTTTTCTTGGTTTCCCTTTAATGGTGGTGGTGTTCTATTTTTTCCTGTTTGAATACCAGCACAAGCTAACATGCTGTTTCTCTTTCTTTTTATTTTCTTTTTTTCATTTCTCTGTATTATACCATGCACATACAAAAATTAGGATATTTTTAATCTTTCTCAAGGTTTACCCATCAAAAGTTGTAGCATTTGATTATCTTTTGCAAGTTTTCTACCATACCCATGATGTATAGAGGATAAATTTAGATTTTTTTCATTCATTTCCTACCTTTTGCAGCAAGAAATTTCTTCTTTGGCGTGGGGGGAGGGCATATTGTCTTTATTAGGATGAGGTTTGAGAGGATAAAAATGCTGTATTAATAATTAAAAAGAAGAAGTAGAAGACTTTGACATTCTGCTTTTTCTCACATATGCTTTCTTCCTGGCTATAACGTAGTTCACTTCTCTTCTTGGAAATTCTGAAGAAGTAAGTAAAATGCTATATTCGATTGCCCATATGTAAAGACTACATTTTAGTCAAATTTTTTGTTCAAAACATACTAACTGGGAAATGTGAAGGGCATGGGCAACTACTAACTAGGATAATGGTTAGTCCCTTTATTTCTTTGTAGCTAGACTAAGTAGTTTTGCATCATTTGATTATGTTTCCCAGAATATCATTATACCACTGCAGTCAGAAAACCCTGTCTGAAGTAACATCATCACACAAGCAGAAAGGCCACATTAAAGTTCCCATTTTAGCCACACAAGAATCAACTTAATTTTATCCAAAAGTGGAACCATTATTCCTTTTTGAGTCTTTTTATGCTGTTGCTTTCTTCTAGTCTATAGTATATGTTATCCCATTTTTTTAAAATTGCATGTTTTGTGATTGTGTCAGGTGGGTGAAGTGGGAGAGTTGTCTGAGATTTTTCAGTGGAAAGGTGAGGTCCCAAGAGGCCTTCCTGATTGGCAAGAAGAAGAGAAGCTGCATTTGGGTGAGGAGCTGTCTGATGTTTTGCTTTATCTCGTTAGGTTATCTGATATTTGTGGCATTGATCTTGGTAAAGCTGCTCTTAGAAAGTTGGAACTCAATGCACAAAAATACCCAGTTAACCTCTGCAAGGGCTCCTCCCAAAAGTATTTTCAAATTCATAACAGCAAGGATAATGAGGATCGTATTGCTTCTCCTAAGGGTGGTGTTTAGCTAGATATATGTGATCTTTGTGGCCATCTTTTTTCCTTTTTTCTGTTGTTGGTTTTTAGTTTGTCTCTTGGATATTTTGACTTAAGTGATGATACCTGAGGTAGGCTGCCTTTTTGGGACTATCCTCTCACTTTTATAACATCTTTTGATACCACCTCTTTGTTGCTTTGGTTCTATGGATGGCAATTTGGATTCAAGAAATCATTGGCTGCTATTAAAGTAGATTGTCTTGTGGTAGAGAAAGTGTACAACAAACTTTGATGCATGAAGTGGGGCATATTGTGAGATAATTACAACTATGTAATTGAAATATTTCCAATGGATGGTACAATGGGGGGATCAAAGTACAATATCTATTGCACATAGGATGTACATCAATTGATTTTGTCCTTGTTTTTCCTGGTTTGCCACCACATCATATACAGCTCATCCATTTTTGTTCTTGAATTCTTTGTATGTTATGCATCTACCTTAAAGATTGGTAAAGATTTGTTCTAACCAAGAACATATTTAATATGATCTGCTTTTTTTCTTTTATTTTTGAAATATGTATCAACTCATTTTTGCTAGTTTTCCTATATTCAAACAAATATAAGGAGTATTGGTCAGTTATTCTCAGACAATTGTAAATTATTGCATTCTTTATTGGTGTCACCTACTTGTAAGGTGGACCATCAATACTTAATTAGAGATAGGTTATTAAATGCCTTTAATTATCTCAAACACCTTTGGATTGAGTTCTTCAATTCCCAAACAATAAGCATTAACGCGATTGAGTACTTCAACTAAGGATAAGATAAATGAGTGGGGGATAAAATGTTAAATTTACGCACAGGAATATTATATGATTATTTTATTTCATTAAATTTGAAAATATAGTGTTTTTTATGTTTGACTTATTTTGTTTTTTGTTTTTTAATTTCTTTCATTTTTCATCCTCCTTTTATTTGGGGCCCCTCGCCATAACCTGCCATCGTCAAAGTCGTGTACTATATACCACCGCCTCTCTCTCTCTCCCTCTCTTTTTCCCATTTTCTTTTTTATGTTTATTTTCCCTCTTTTTGTTTCTCTTTTGTAGTACTATTTGCATGGTGCTGACAGCATAACTTCCCTCGCCAATGCGACCCTCGAGGAAGAAGGGTTAACGTCAAATTTGCTCACTTTGCTTGACTTTTTCTCTCTTTTTCCTTTTTCCGACCTACAGGCTATCTGGAGTTTACTTGATTGGAACTAAATTTAGAACTCTTATTGTAAGTTATTTCATAATAAAAGTAATTTTATTTTATTTTTTATTATAATACTTTTTATCATTAATATATACTTTATTTAACTATAGTACTTGACTTTCGTAATGGTAGGCTTAATTTAAAGTATGATTAATTTTGGATATGTTGTCAACTAAATTTTAGAGATTCTATATATTCAAAGTATAGTCTGTTTGAAGGGTGTAAAGCATATCTAATCATTTTTTATTGTTTTTCCTGAAAAACATACGATTTACTCTTTTTAGTATTGTATGCTATTATTTTTAGTATAAAAATAATTCAGTTCATGATTTACATTGTACGCAGTATCAGAACCTTAATTATATATGCACATTGAAATATTTTTAAAACTTATTTGTATTATTTCCTTGTTTGTAGAAATAACAAGAAGGAAATTGGAATTATATGCTCGTTGCTTTCCTCACTACTTTTCTATGATAACAAAAGAGTTGAAACCCACAATTGGATTTCAAAACCTATAACCAATAAAGAGAACCCAATTTCAAGTATATTATCATATGCCAAAGTTGAACATTAGATTCAACTAAGTTGAAGCAATCTTAAGACCCTTTCAAGTACAAAGAATGTCCTCTAGCAAATCCTTTGCCTAAAAGTGTTGTTATTGAGGTTGAGATCCACCTAATGGTGATGATGGCGAAGTTGATAGTGGAGGATTAATTATATATATATATATATATATAAAGGTGAGTATGGTTTATTATGTTTCAACATTGATTAATGATGTATTTGGGTGATTATTACTTGGATGATTTTAGTATTTATATATGGATATTGAGAAGGATGTTTTAATATTTAAGCATATTGCTACAAAAATTCAGATCGATGAGCATGGTTTAATGCATTTCAAGGCTCAATAATGATATTCATATGGTTATTATTTGGATGAATTTACTTTTTGTATATGGATATTGAGTATTTCTGTTTCAGTATTTCTGATATCCTTACTGGATAACATTTATAATTTGTGTATTTGGATGATCACAATGGATGATGTTTACAATTCATATTATTATTTGAAATTTTATTTATATATAGACACTGGTAAAGATATATATGTTACAAATTAGCTCAAAAAAAGTATACAACTAGTGATAATTCAATACATAAATGCAGTTTCAAAGTACATAATTGTCAAAACTAGGTACTTTTTTGCATATTTCTAGTATGAATGAGAGTACAAGAGGTTAGATGTTAGTTTTTGTATTCCCAATCATTTCAACACATGCTATCACGAACATTATTTGGAAAAAAAATGATTTTATTGTATTAGAGTGTCTCATGTGTTGTTCCAGGCATTGAATTAAGGTTAAACTCGACTTTTGGGAAAGCATGTACAAAATCATGTAAAATAAGTACGTAAATAGGGAAAGCACAGTATGTAAATGCAGTTCTGAAGTACATAGTCGCCAAAACTAGGTATTTTTTTTTCGAATTTCCAGTATTATTCTCAACATATAAAGGACCAAGTTCAATTTGGCATAATTTGACTATTACATGATCATAAGACCACGACGTATTAGTCCTAGGACTCATATAATCATATGATAGGTTCACTGATTTTCAATGGTGGTGCCGGGAGGATTTATTTAGCTTATGCATCAATGGTTCATACTATTATGAATGAGAGCGCAAGTGATTGGATGTGGGTGTTTGAATTCCCAACCATTTCAACACGTACTATCATGATCATTTCTTCAACAAACCACAGTTTGTCGTGTTAGGGTGTCTTATGTATTGTTTCATGCATCGAATTAAGCCTCATCTCAACCTTTAAAAAAGCAAGTAGAAAAACACGTATAATAAGTACACATCACTTGCAAATTAAGTATATAAACGCAGTTCTGGAGTACATAAATGCCAATACTGGGTACTTTTTCCAAATTTTTTGTATTATTTTTAGCACAGAAAGGATCAAGTTCAATTCGATTTAATCTAGCCATTGCATGATTATTAAACTATGGCATATTAATCCTAGGACTTATATAGTCATGATAGGTTCACTAATTTTTTATGGTGGTGTCAGGAGGATTCATTTGGCTTATGCATCAATAGTTTGTATTATTACGAAAATTAGCACAATTGGTTAGATGTGGGTAGTTGAGTTCCCAACTATTTCAACACGTATTATCATGATCATTCTTCAACAAACCACGATTTTATTGTGTTAGGAAGTCTTATATATTGTTCAATGCATTGAATCGAAAGCAAGTACAGAAACAAGCATAATAGGTACACAATATTTGCAAATTAAGTACATAAACGCAATTTCAAAATACATAGTCACCAAAAATAGGTACTTTTTGCGGGTTTCCAATATTATTCTCAACACATAAGGGACCAAGTTCAATTCAATCTAATTTGGCCATTGCATGTTCATAAGACCATGATGTATTAGTCCTAGGACTCATGTAGTCATGATAGGTTTAGTGGTTTTCAATTGTGGTGTCGGGAGGATTTCTTTGGTTCACGCATCAATAGTTCATACTACTGCAAATGAGAGCACAAAAGATTGGAGTGGGTGTTTAAGTTCCTAACCATTTCAACATGTACTATCACAATCATTTTTTCAACAAACCACAATTTTGTCGGGTTAGGTGTCTTATGTGTGGTTCAACGCATCAAATTAAGCCTCGTCTCGATCTTTGGAAAAGCAAGTATAGAAACACACATAATACGTACACAAAATTTGCAAATTAAGTACCTAAACACACTTTTGGAGACATAAATGCCGATATTGGGTACTTTTTTCTGAATTTCCAATATCATTCTTAACACATAAGGGATCAAGTTCAATTTGACCTAATCTGGCCATTGCATGATCATCAGACCATGGAGTATTAGTCCTAAGACTTATATAGTCATGATAGGTTCATTGATTTTGGATAGTGGTGTCGAGATGATTCATTTGGCTCATGCATCAATAGTTTATACTATTATGAATGAGAACGCAAGTGATTGGATGTGGGTGTTTGAGTTTCCAACCATTTTAACATGTACTGTCACAATCATTTTTTCAACAAACCACGATTTTGTCCCGTTAGGATATCTTATGTGTTGTTCGACGTATCGAATTAAGCCTCAACTAGGCCTTTGAAAAAATAAGTACAGAAACACGTATAATAGATACTTGCAAATTAAGTACATAAACATAGTTTTGGAGTACATAAATGCCAACACAGGGTACTTTTTTCAGATTTTCGGTATTTTTCTCAGCACATAAGAGATCAAGTTCAATTCGGCCTAATCTAGCAATTACATGATCATAAGACCATGGCATTGTTGAAATAGTACCCTGCAAGCTAATTAAATTAGCCTTGCCAACTATTTCCTTGTAAGAAAATCTTGATTGAATGATATTCATTATATAGCCACCTTCATCTTATGCTCATTGTTTACTTCATTTGCATTTAGTTGAAATCCTTAGATCACACAAGACTACGGGACTTGATTTCACATTGGATGGTGATCATTTCTTACACAGTCGTGATCTTAAATCTTCCAAGTCATAGAATCTTATGAGATAGGGCATCTAAGATCCGAATAGACTTGTACTAACAATACATAAATCCAAGGGTTGGATATTGCTCCATTCCATGAGCAATCCCATATGAGATATGTATGCATGTTAGTGGGTGCTTGTTAGAGAACAAGGCATTGAAGGCCCGCCTGAAGAATCCACTAGATAGCCGAAGTGGCAAGTTCTCCAGCTTACTCTAGTGTATATTATTAGTCCTTTAACCTAAGAATCCATGGTAACCTTGTGTTTGGTCCTTATACTTTGATTCTTCCTTGGTCACTTAGCGAGCCACTTAGGTTGAGATTGGGCATGAACTAATAGACATGGAAGTTTGTGAGATCCAAGATGGAATCCGACTCCTCATTCTTGTGCAGGGCGAGTGCATCTCCTATGCGTTCTATAATGATCGATTCCAAGAAATCCTTGTGCAAGGGGATGTGACAATTTGGAAAGGTGTTTCCAAAGATGAGGCCACTAAGGGAATCGAACATTGAGAATAGAAGCATAGTATCGAGGCTATTAGGGAGCCGACTAATATCTTGCCTTACGCCTCTTTAGAGAGATAGGAAATGGAAGGACTGTATTTTTATGGTACGCGTAATGCTAGAATGGTTCTTTAAGAGCATTCATTTCAGCTAATTAGTTGGGCTCCATGGGCTTGAAGATGGATATCGACCATAGAGATTGAGTCTCTTCAATTAATAAAATTAATTGAATTGAGTTGCTTAGTTTAAAGGAGTTTAAATTAATATGAATATTTGATATTCCATAAGTCACAAGGAGTTATGAGCCCATGTCAAATGAATGGTAGAACCTACTGCGTCACACACAAAAGCCAATAACTTGACCTGTTGAGAGGAGACTTTTCTAAGAGAACTCATCACCGAATTTGAAGGAGGTGAAAATTGGAGTCATCTTTGGCTTGATCAATTTAAGAGTTAAATTGGTCAATTTAATTTAAGAGTTAATTAATTGATGTCATATGACTATCAATTGATCAAATTAATTTAAGAGTTAAATTAATTTTGACTAACTTAAAGAATTAGCACTTTGACTTAAGAGTTAAGTCAAAGGATTATTGGTTAAACTAAAGTGTTTAATTTAATTTAATTGGAGAGTTTATTTTGGAGAATATTATTAAATAAATGGTTCATTTAATATGGAATTAGAATTCATTTGAAAGACACTTCATTAGATGAAATGCAGATTCCAAATGACATTCAAGTTCACATTAATACTAATTGTTAGTGGCCACATAGACATGGACACTTGCACCCTCTCCTTGAGGATGGTGTGACCACACACCATCCTACTCCTCTATACAGATATAAGAGGAAAGCGGGCTACTATATATGCAAGATTACTTGCTAGGTGTCATTTATTTTCCCAACAAACTTGGATAGTTGGCATCTAATTGTTAGCATCCCCATTATTCTCTCCAACCTCCTTGCTTGTCTCCTCCTTTTTGAGAGCCTTCTCCTCTCCCCATCTTTGCAAATATCTCCAGCCATATTGTAGAGAATAGGTCCTAGCTATGCGGTGTGGACTATGTCATTAAAGGCCAAGTGTTTGGTTGCTATTCTCTTGTTTGATGTAGTTTCTGGTAGCCACTTGGGCCGAGTTCTGCGAGGCCTTTTGGTGTTCTATTTTGGTTGGTTCTTGGAGTGTTATATCCTCAGGATGGTGACATTCCAATAAAAATTTCAGCTTAAAAGGAGGAGTCCAACGAAGGGAAAAACAGTGGTGATTCTGCTATGTCAGTGAGAAACTTCTTCAACGATTGAGAGTTTTTCTTGCTCTCTGAATTTTCTATTTTTACCAAGGTATTTCCTTTCTCTAAATCTAATTCCTCTTGATCCTTAGGCATGTGTGTGGGCTAGGTACATTCATGTTTTTTGAAAATATTTGGATCCTAGTGCCATACACACCTACAAGCATATCATTCTCTATACATTATGGATTTATAGTACTATGCATTAATAGCTTCACGCTACTATGAAAGAGAGTGCAAGTGGTTAGATGTAGGTGTTTGTGCTCCAAGCTATTTCAACACATGCGTATCCAAATCATTTCTTCAACAAACCATGATTTGTCACGTTATAGCCACTTATGGGTTGTTCCACGCATCGAATTGAGCATCATTTCGGTGTTTGAAAAAGTAAATACTTAAACACGCATACTAAGTACACAACCTTAGCAGATTAAGTACATAAAGGTAGTTCTTGGGCATATAAATACCAATACTTGGTACTTTTTCTGCGAATATTTGGTATCATTCTCAGCACATTAAGAATTTTTGGTACCATGCATGAATGATTCTACACTACTATGAATGAGAGTGCAAGTGGTTGAATATGAGTGTTTGTATTCCAAACCATTTCAACACGTGTGTATCCAAATCATTTCATGAAAAAAATATGATTTTATGATTTAGGTATGGTCTTATATGTAGTCTCATCTCCACAATACCTAAAATATAAATCTACGCCAAACAAGAAATCTTGGTATAATATCTAAAAATCTTCATCTATTACAATATATGGTAATAACAAACAATCCAACAAAATTTCAACATATATTAGTACATAAAAGTCCAAACAGTCTAAATCTAACATATCCTTCTAAAAGCAACACTTAGCAACTGTCATTGGTCCTTGAAAACCGTTCAATCCTTCTTTCATTGATTGTATCCCCTCCATGTACCCTCTTCCTATGGATTAATCATATAAAAACAAGATATTAGTCACAAAGTAATGATAAGAAGGTATGTCAAGCATATATACAACAAATGATAAACAAATACGTCATAAAGGTCTAGCTAATCTTGGCAGTCGTAACTTCTTTGTATGTATGAGATAAGTACTCAAATAAACAAATCCAATATTTAACATATAAGAGATAAGTACAAAATGAACAATTTCAGTATTCAACAAGGCATAGCTAGGTATTGAAATGAATAATTTTGATATTTAATATAGAAGAGCTAAGTAGTGGAATGACCAAATACAGTATTTAAAGTAGAAAACCTAAGCAGTGAAAAACCAACAAATTCAGTATTTAACATCGAGCAGCTAAGTATTGAAATGAACAAATTCAGTACTTTACATAGAACAGCTTAGTACTGAAATAGCCTAATCCAATATTTTACATAAGAGAGCAAGTACTGAAAAATAGAACAGCTAAGTACTAAAATACATATATCCAGCATTTAACATAGAAGAACGAAGTATTGAATTTAACTAATCCAGTATTTAAGAAAAATAGATGAATAATAATGCAAAGAGGTACCACTTGTGACAATGGAAGTATGCTAAACAATAAATGTAGTATAAAATTAAAGAGATGAAGTATTTACCTGCTCTTATAGCTGCTTTGCCTTCCCCATCCACTCACTTTTCCGCACAACCATTATGTCAACTAAAGTCATCTTTAAGTACAAATGTAGACGAATCATATTGGACAAATCCTCATCAGCATTCAAAGTCTCATACATTTTCTAATTCAGAGTAAGATATTGCACTGTGTGTAATTGAAGACAAATTTCACACCATTTTTTCTCCAATTGGAAATACAAATTTATTAGGGTCATGCTCTTAACAATGGACATGATATAAAGCTCTCCATTATACAAACAACTCCCTAATAGTTGAATTTGAGGTTTTTCCATACTATCTGATATTTTTTCAAGCTCATGGAGGGGAGGGGAGACTTGCTGCTATGAAAGAGTAAAATGATGGTTCACTGTGCAAAATTGAAAAAAAAAGTTCTTCTTACTGCTAGGACATTGAAGGTTATTGTAGGGAAAAAAAAAGATGGGGGCCCACATTCCGATGGGAGTGAAATAGAAAACAGAAGACGAAGGAGAAAAAATTTCCTTCTTACTGCTAGAATATTGTAGGCTATTGCACCCAAAAAAAAAAACTGCATTCCTACGGGAGTGAAACAGACAACATGAGAGAGAGAGAGAGATGAGTTGGGAATTGGTTCATTTTAGGAATAAACAAAAAAAAATGAGGACATTTTTGTTAATTTATGTGGTCGAGGAATTAACTCAAAATTGAAATATGAGATGGAGAGTTCAAAATAAAAAAGTGATGGGTGGAGACTGAGCTCTAAAGTGAGAGTAGGTTCGAGCATTTTTAAAGAGCGCACAACCCACCCACCCTTCCTTTTTTTTTTTTCTTTTTTTTTTTGGTGGTGAAGGCTACGGGCGGAAGAAATGCTTGCTATATTAAAGGATATTTTACGCGTTTAATCATGAAATCCAACTTAGATTTTCTCTATTGTTTGTGCCCCACAGAGAGGATGTCTTGTCACTAAAACATCATGAAAAATAAATATTGTATTAGATGGTATAAATTATATATACCTCATCTAATTATATAAGCGTGGCCCAAAACAACACATCACATTATTTTGAGGGCACTAAGCAACAAAAAATCAGTTTACATCTTTTATTTATCTTTTTATTTTTCATTTATTATTAAAAAACATTTAATTATGAAATTATATACTTTTATATGTACTTTAAAAGTGAAATACAAAAATAGAATTTGAAATAACAAAACAACAGTGAAAATGTCAGGGCATGACTTGAGACTTGACTCTTGAGAGAATGGTAACTATGAAAACACATATATAATTGGACTAAATTCCCAAGTTCTCAAAATTTACATACCAAAATTATAAGAAAAGAAAAGAAAAATAAACTTTGTGTACGACATTTGATAAAATAACAAAATTATTCCAGAGGCGAACGTTGGAGTTGGTGAATTGGTACTGCAGCAGCCAGCACGAGCAGGTTTAGAAAAGTGTGTGCATTTGCATTGAAATTTGACTGACTTATCAGAGATTTGGTAACTGTCTTTCTGCCCAAAAAGGCCTCCACTGCAAAGAGGATGGCTCGTTTCATTTCATGTAGATTTTCTCACTTTTATATTCTATTCCGCATAATGCTTTAAAGATCTCATTTTGTCCCACAAATTTCATTACCATTTATTTCATCTATTATTTTAAATTATATTATAGGTGAAGTTTAAATTCTTTATTTTATTTTGTATTTTCTCCTGTATTTTATTTTATAAATATATTTCAAGTGCATTAAATATTTTATTATAAAAATAAATATACTCAGTAAATCAAAACAAGAAATGAAACATAAAATAAAATAAAACATTCAAACTGTAAGAGGCATAAGCGTTTTATCATACAAATTAACCTTTTCATTGACAAGGCTTTATATCGATTTGGAGCAGTAATGGTAATTGTGGAGGGAATGTTCAAAATTATTAATCGTGTCTCAGAAAAAAAAAAATGAAAAAGAAAGTGACACCAAGAAGAAAAAATTTAACGCCATCGCATTTAATGGGCAAAGAATTTGCCGCGTAGGGTCCAGAAAAATCCAGCGCCACAGCAATGGGTTGGCAAGCTTTGAGTTGAATACTTGTATCCAATTTCATAACGAATTATTCTTAAATAATATATAAAATTGTTACAAGAAAATCGATGTCTATATTTAAGTAAAAATAATATATTTATAAATTTTAACGTATCTTTTTTTATTGTTTATAATTTTCTTTTTTTTAAACCTTTTTTAAGTGTTAAATGATCTTTTTTTCTTTACTACTTGGGCAAAAACAATATTTGCCATCTTAGTCAAACATTCTTCAAATTTTAAAAAACAAATCAGACCACAAAGTTTTGATCCATAAATTATCATAGTCCATGATGATACAATGTCGAGTTGTAAAGGTCAATATAGATCAGTCAAGCAGACAAATTGAATAGTATTGACTACTGCAATATTATTTTATAATCGTTGTTTCTATTTCAAAAGGACATTTAGTGATTTATTAATAAATTTATCATTCTAATGAAATATATATATATATATATAATTACATATTCCTTCTTTTTAATTTTTTATACTTTATTGACTGTACAAAATACTGTATAGACAATATAACATTTTTGTAATTTTAGGGAATTTTTAGTAGATAACAAAATTAAACATCCTTCATTGTATTCTAAAGCTTATTCACAATTGTAGTTGCACATCAAGTTATATGGAGGAAATATATAGGCTTAAAAAAAAATGTCACTTGCGTGCGCCTTGAAATCTCAATATAACTAATAGAAGTGTTTCACTTCCTTTTTCTCCAACACTATACTGATAAATTGATAATAATATTTTTGAAATGGATTGTTTATGCGCATGACATCATCATCTATGTAATTTTGCTATTTTCATTATATATAATTAGTAATTTTGGCATATTCAATGCATATGTTAAAATTTTTATAATGTAAAATAAATAAAAATATTTATTTTATATATGATATTGATATTTTAATAATTTTAATATATTATAAAAAAATTTACATAAATAATAATGATAAAATATGATAAATTATAATTTCAAGTTATTAAAAGTTGGATTATAGATGATAGTTATTACATAAAGCATAATTATGAGGATTTAAAAAAATAAAAAAATGCGAGCAATTTAGATACATTGCTAAAAAACACATCAAAAAAAGAAATATGTACTTTATTAATACTTAATAGTATAGATAAGAGTATTATTATACTTATAATAGAATTAATTATAGTTGGATCGATAAAATAATTTATTGCACGTCGAACATGGCATGTCATAAACTGTTTCGCATTTGGCATTATACACTGCAAAGAATTATTGTACTTTGACACAATTATTCAGGTTTGATTAAATTAAATTTGGACAAATATTTTGTCCGACCCCATTTGGAGTATTACCGAAGCAAGTTGCATCAGCGATGCGTATAATCCTATCATATCCATGATCTTTCAACTTTTGTTGACCACTTCTGTCTTCTCGATCCCAATAATTCGTGGTTTGACCTTAAAAAAATAATAATAAATTAACAAATATCAATTTTACACTACTTTCTTTTAAAGATTACTGTTTCCACTAATATTAATTGTTTAGTCGAGCAGATAAAAAGTTGCGACATAATTTATTTTTGTTGATATTTTCTATTATCCATGTAAAGAACTTCTCTCAATAATTGTGCTTACGATGAAAATAAATTAATTCAATGTTAACAATTAAAATAATTATCGGTGACTAATTAGTATTATATTAAGGACTGTCTTAGCAAATATGGCTAGGGCGAAAGTGTCTCGACTAAAGCAAACGGAGCTTCCTGCATGATCTGTAAGAGAAGGCCTATCCCCTCCGGGAATAGGTTTTGGGCTGCAGGTGGATTTTTCGATGTCCGGAGCGCCACAAGAAGTCTTTTTGAGGTCGGGAGCACTGTCGTCCTCCTTAGTCTCCACCAATTTCTTATTTTAGAGGCTGGGGTTGCAAGGGTCCTCAGGTGTCGAACTTTAGATCTCATTTGCATTATCAAGATTTGCTGAATCAGAAGATTTTCCTATAAGTGATGTCAAAATGATACAATCTGAATTTGGATTCAGGATCTTCTCGATAATTATTGAAGTAGAAGTAAGTTTACTAGATCTCTAATTGGAAAATGCATCTGTTTAGAAAATTCAATTTGTGAATCTCGTAACAATTGCTTGAGTTTGAAAGAAAAATGTAAACAGATACCACTTTTTGTCATTAATGATGGCATTCTTTTTTTCTTCTTGTTTATATATATACACACACCAAGAGTCCGTTATGATTCGAATTCTAAATATCACATTTTATATATGATGCAATGTAGTTTTCTTTTTTAATTTGCTAATATGCCCTTAGAGTATATTATTTATTTTTAGGACATATTATTGGTGTATTACACCTTTTATAAAACGAGAGAATTTCATATGGTCCTTCCCTATTTTCCTCATTTCTCCTAATAATCTATATTTTGAATTATTAAAATTTCAAATTATAACTTAAATAAGTTAAAATATTTAATATCTATAAGTTTACGGTTGAAAAATAATTATCGAGGATTAATCAGAGTTATATAATTACATCAATATTGTTCATCTTCTAAACATTATTTTTGAAGTTAAATCCGAAGGCGCAACGTAACTAATTTAATTTCATGATGTTAAGTTCCAACAAACCTTATATATGTCTTTAAAATCAATTTTCCAAATGCTTTGACAAATTCAGCGCTAAGGCATCAAATTGTGACCGATCGATATGTTTCGTAGCGTAAGAGACTTTTGCCCAGAAGACAACATTTTGATTTGAATTCCAACACTGTTCACTTAATAATTTGTTTGGTTAGGACTTAGGACTATATGATATCCAGTGACAAGACAGCTAGCTTAAGCTCAAAGTCCAACTCAATCAGTAAAACTGATATTACATATTGAAAGGTGTCTTTCGGCATGGTCAATCAGTAAAATATAAATAAATATTCATTTTACTTTATAAAATAATATAATAATTTTAATGTATTTTAACATGATTACGGAATAATTGATCCAAAAATCAACTTATAATATTCTGTATTATGATAATGGAATTATCTAAAAAGTGATCAATTAACCATTCAATTTGTGCTTAAGAAATTTTTGATCCACTCAAATAACTCATGAAGATGAGTACGCGAGGGTTTAATCCATTTTCATTTTCAATAATTTCAATAATGTACTTTGAGCATAGATTAATGTTTTAAACTCAAGTACTTGATTTGACTAAGAATTAACTGTTTGCCTGATAAGATTGATTTAGTGGATGATTGATTTTGTTTTCAAAGATTATTTTCATTTTCAAGATGAAAATAGAAAGCTGTTAATTTTTCTCCTATTTTTATTGATATTTTCATTCTCAACACATTTTTTCAAACACACTCTTATACTTTCTCTTCATTTTCACACTCTATTTTTTTTCTACTCTCATTTACACGAATTTTAACACAAAAACACAACAACATTCAAATATAACTCATTTTCAATTCTACATAATCATTTCATTTTTAAATAAAATATTCAAACAATATTTTATTTTCAAACTCACACTTATAACTAAGGGGCCATTTGAATTTGTTTTCTACGGGCATTTTCATTTTCTAATGAAAAGGAATAGTGAAAAGTTAGTTATAAATATGTTTTTGAAAATAAAATATTGTTTGGATTTTTTTTTAAATGTAATAATTATGGAGGGTTGAAATTAGTTGTATTTGAAAAATATAGGGCTATGTTCACTAGCATTTTGGAGAAAATTTTCCCAACTCCCAAAATAATCCCAAAAAACATACATATTCTCCAATCATTTTTCCAAAACACAAAAAATTATACCAAAAAATCATCAGAATTCAATCTCAAAAAGATCCTACACACTATCTAGTCCTACCTAACACTCAAGTATATATATATACACACACACACACACACACCATCAAAGTATATATATACACATTACATAAAAAAATAATTTCTTCTTACAAACCCAACAAAAAAGTAATTGATTTAACATTTACAGTAAAATTTGTCCTTCCACCAAAACATTAACAAACAAACAACTCATTCTTAATCTATTTTCCTTATTTTCCCAAAATATAAACAAACACTTGACACTTTTTCCAAGTTTTCTCCCAATTTTTTTCTAGAAAATGGCCAAAATGCTAGTGAACAAGCCCTAGTATTTTGTATTAAAAGTCGTTCAAATGTGAGTAGGAGAAAATGAAAAGTGAAAATGGAAAGAGAGTGTAAAGAGTTTGTTTGAAAGAATATTTTGAAAATGAAAATGTATGTGAAAATGGGGGAAAAGTTGATGACTCTCTATTTTTATTTTCAGTAGAAAATAAAAATCAGCTTAAAAAACAAAGACAAATGGGCTGTAATTTTTTACTATTCATTTTCACCAAAAATAAAAATACCTTCAAAAAATAAAACCAAACTGCTTCTTACTTTCCAGAATTAGGACAGTGCTGTGTCATTACCTGATACAGAATTGATAATATATATGGTACTTAAACAGCATTGCCGGCATCCACAAAGTACCCATGTGTAAAATCAATTTCATTATTTCTCTTCGTGGGAACTTCTTGGCGAAGCTGAGGTTTTGTTTGCTCGCATTTTTTGGAAATATTTTCTAATTTTTGGAATAATGTTAAATAGAGTGGTGCATTCCTCAATTTTAATTTTTAAAATTTATAATTTTTTTAATCCAAAATACTCTTAATAAAACACATAAAACACTTTAAACGGCCCATATCAATCATTACCAATATATTTATACGTACATCAATCATACATAGGGGTGTTCATTCGGTTAAAACCGACCGAACCGAACAGTTCGGTCGGTTAACCGAAAAAATCGGTTTTTTAAAAACCAAAACCGAAACCGAACCGAATAGGGTTCGGTTCGGTTCGGTTTCGGTTTTTAACCGAAAAAATCAGTTCGGTTTCGGTTTTTAACTGAAACCGAACAGCTATTTTTTTTTTTTTTTTTTTTGGTTTTTTCGGTTTTTTAGGTTTTTTGATTTTTTTTTTATTTTTTGGTTTTTTCGGTTTTTTTGGTTTCAGTTTTAACCAAAACCGAGTTTAAAAAAAATTATATTATTTTTTTACCAAGAAAGTGTTATAAAAGTTTGTTTGATAAAAGTTAGTTAGTTAATTAAAATTTTGAATTGGGTAACTTATTCTTTTAATACTAAAAAAATTATTTGATAAAAGTATATTGATTTAGATTACTGTTTTTTGTGTATTGAAAATATTTGTTGTGATTAAATTATAATTTATCTATTCTAAATAAATATATTTAAAATATTATAAATTTAAGAAGATAAATAAATATTTTAATTATTTTATATTATAAAAATTTTAGTTCATTGAGTATGCTAAAATTGCTAACTTATAATCACCAAGGCAAATGTATGCGATTTTTATATATTCAAACCTTAACTACTAAGATCGAATAGCGAATTAAATTTTAAACTAAATCTACTATAGTTAAATAGTTAATTGATTTAATGACATCATAATATAGATTGCAAACTTGTAAATTTTGTGAAAAATACAATTATAATCTTGTTAAATCATCATTTCTAAAAGATAATTATGAAATATTGATAAAAAAAAAATTATGTTGAATTATCCAATTTATACTTCAAACTATATTGTAAATTTATGTTGTTAAAATAATTAAAAGGACAAATTATGTAAATGAATAAAAATAACTTTTATTTTATATACAAAATGGCCTTTGTTTTTATAATAATATAGGTAAAATCTTTATTGATTAACAGATGCAATATACTATTAGTAGTACCATAGGAATAGCTGAATAATATTCAATCCCTTATCCCTTAGTTTGCAATTTAAATTGAAACTTTAATTTTGCTCATCAACATACCCTATAATATATATATAAGTTTAATTAATTAATTAATTAATTTTCTTTTAATTTAACATTTTTTGCTGTTTAAATCATAATCATTTATTTTTTTTTTATATATAACATATATTAGTTCATATAATAAAAAAAATTATGTGATTGTACCATTTGAGTTTAGAAAAAAATATCATTTTTTTTTCTCTTTGTATCATAACTATTCATATTTCTATATGTCATATATTAATATCTATATTATTTACAAAACATAAGGTTTTTAATAATTCTTTTGATATATTATTTAATTCTTTTTCTGTCAATTATTTCACCTTATCACAAAAAAAAATTATTTATCCCAAAAATTTTGAAATATATTAACATTTACATTATTTAAAATTTTAGATTTATTTATCTTAAACTTAAAATTTTAATAAAAAATGTGAAATAAAAAAAAAAAACAAAAACCGAAAACCGAACCGAACCGATTTTTTCGATTTTTCAGTTCGGTTCCGGTTAACCGAATAAAAAAAATCGAAAAAACCGAAAACCGAAAATTTTTGAAATGAAAAACCGAAACCGAGTTCGGTTCGGTTCGGTTCGATTTTTTCGGTTTTCGGTCGATTCGGTCGGTTTCGGGTTTTTTTGAACACCCCATACACCTATAAATATATATTAATAAATTATTTTAAAGAAATAATTTCACCATATAAACTAAACAAAAACGTGTCCCATTTGACGTTTACAGTAAAATTTGTTTTTCTACAAAATACTTTCAAACAAACAATTTCATTCCTAAAACATTTTCCATCATCTCTCAAAACAAAAACGAACAACTAACAAATTCGTAAATAGCCAAGCTCAAGCTCGACTTGTTGGAATAAAAGAAAGCTTGACGAGCTTTATCAAACTTAACTTGATAGTGACTCGTCATAAAGAAACATAAAAGCTCGATTCATATAAGTTCGATGAGGATGAGTTCGAGCTCGAATAAGTTTGGATTAATTCGAACTCATTTAAACTCAAAACAAAATCTACAATTATAAATTTTTTAAATAATTTTGTTATATAATTTTCTAAAAATAAAAAATCAAATTATTATTATTATTACATGAGCCTAAATTATAATTATATATGTGTGTGTGTGTGTGCATGTATAATAAAAAAGCTCGTTTAGGCTTGAGAGTTTTTTGAACAGAATATTATTGAGTTCGGCTCGGCTCGTTTGACGGACGAGTTCGAGCTCAACTCGGCTCGGGCTCGAAAAGATTGAGCCAAATGCGAACTTTCATCGTATCAAGCATGAACCGTTCGCGAATCGTCTCATCTCATTTACACCCCTAATCGATCCAAGCCGGAGGGGATGGGGAACGGTGGGGGCCGAGGGTGTTGAAGGAGGTTAGATAACGTGTGTTCCAAAGTCTTTGGTAATGTTTGGATATGAACTGTATGTTTTGGATTATATGTTTTGAGAGAATAAGTTTTTGGAATGGGGTTAGGGAATATGAAATTTGTATTGGGAAATGTGATATATGTTTGTTTATATTTTGGGAATAGTTAGAAAATTATTTTGAAAATTTTTGATATGTTTGTTTATATTTTGGAAGGAGACAATTTTTACTGTAGGAGTCAAATAAATACTTTTTTATTAGATTTTTAGGTGAAAATAAAATTGAATAATACTTTTTATTGTAAAAATAATAATAAAGTATATAATATGTATATGTGATGATTATATATAATTTTTTAATTATAAAAATAATGATAAAATATTATGATATGTATATATATGTATATGAATTTTTTGGTAAATAAGCTAATTGATTTGAAGGGATATTTTGGAAATTAGAAATTATTGTTTTGATAAAAAAGTTATTCATAGGTTTGATTACATTTTGCCAAAATAAATTTGTTTTGGTAAAATGTAACCAAACATAGCCATTGTTTTTCTTTTCTTTTCTTCTTCTTTTTAAATATGGTTAAGGTGGATAAATATATTAGGTCCAATTCAGGATGGATCGTTTTTTTCCGGATACTCAAATCAATAGTCAAAACAATATGGATGTTATTGTAGTACATTAGGCATTGAGTATTTATATTAGGTTCTATTTAACAAGTGTGTGTGATGGATGGTGTAGTAAAATTAATTTGGGACGTTCATGTTTATATGAACTAGGGTGGAGAGGTATCGATTTGGGTAAACCAAGTCCGAGTCAACTAAAAAAGAAGTGGTTCTTGGCTCATTAAGTGGAGAATTGATTTTTCTTTGACACTCCTATCGATAGATAAAATAAATGCAACTACTTAAACTTTAGATTGGCGATTATCATTACATTTTTTTTTTTTAGTTTCATTCATTAAGTATAACATATTAAATTTAAATATTGTTTTATTTTCATTCTATGAGATTTAAATTTCAATTCGAGTTAGATTTTATTTGGTTCATATTCCACTCATTTAACCAATACCAAGCTACATACAAATACAATTTAAAGTTAGGTATTTAAGTTAACACTATTTTTGAACACCAACTTATATACGGGGTATTTATAAGAGCTTTTGTTGTGAAAAAGTGACTAATTTTAGAAATTGTGGGAAAAGTGGCCAGCAGTCAAAGTGGAAATTAAAATGTTTGACTATTGATTAGGAAAATAGTGAAAAAAATGAAATAAAAGTATTTGATAAAAAGTAAATTCTACATAAGCTTATTGAGAAAATACTAAATTACTCCTTAATTTGAGATTTTCAAAAGTTTCGTAAGAATAAAATTGTCAATACAACATATAAATATTTATTAAAGAATTAACTGTATGTAGAAATTCATAAGTGCTTCCATCTTCTACCTCGTTTGAACTTTTTTAAAGTAACTGTTAAATAATATTTTTAATTGCATCTATATTTTAATTAAGCAATATAAAAATAAACAGTATTAAAAGCTCTTCCAAATAGTTTCTCAAATGTATTTAACCTCATTATTTAAGGACTAGGGAATCAAGATTCAAGGTCAACACACATGGAATGTGCAAATTATTTTAAACAAATTTTTAAGTAAATAGAATTTTAATAAAAATATGGTCTAGTAATCTATGTCGGCCATCTTCTATCTCAAACTTCAATTATGAGAATTAAATGTACAAATACAACCACTCACTCATCGGTGGACTAATGTTTGTGAGCTCTGAATTAATTATACTTAATTATAGATTTAGGACAAGTTTGGTTGGATTTTAAATTTATCGCATGATTATTTATCTTATAATAAGTTATCTTATAAGAAAATGGGATAATTTATCATATGGATGGAGTGAAATTAATAATACTACATGTTAAGTTTATATATATGGACCCAATAATAAATCAAGAATTTATGTATATACAATCCTACAAACTAAATATTAAATTAAAAAAAAATATTTTTTTTAATTTTATGTAATTCCACCAATCAAACTTGTCCTTGTAGTAATCCTTTTCCAGCAGCCATCATTGAAAAATAAAAAAGAAAAAACAGAAACACAGTGATATCTTCTGAAAGTGGAAAGACGAAAAGACGTTTTCTGTCCTTGCGTTTTCAATTTCTAGTCAGCGGACTTTTTGTGTAATGTCCCAAAATATTGCACTGTAGAAACGCGCTTTTGCTTCAATCCATTAATTGAACGCTTTTGGTGAAACAGTATTGCAACGAATTGACGTTCGATGCAAGAGTTTCCTTCCGCAAGTATAGTTAGGTCTCTTTGATTTGGACAGGTCCAGACCCCACCTAAACAATCATCTTGTGGTCAAATGTTAAAATTCAAAGTATTTTAAATGCTTGATCAATGAACTAGTCGTATTATTCTCATAGTTATAGGTATAGTATTTAAAATTTAAATTCTTGATGTTGTGCGTACATAAATTAAATTTTTTTTTGAATATTATATAAATAATGTTTTGATTTAAAATGTCATGATTTTCTTCTAGAGTAATTTATTGCATAGATATTCAAAATTTTTATTCCCTCCATCCCGCAATTGCATGTATGATGTTTTATCATTTGGTACAATGAATCATTTGGACTAAGAAACTACACTAGTCCTTTGAGTTTGCTAAAACTCTATAACATCATTGTAAAATTCATTCCATCATATCGATTTGTGATTTCTTAGGGTTCATGGTTATAAATACTCATTTTTATTATTCGTGTATGTTTATAATGTATCGCTTAAAAAATGGTGACTTATGACTTCCCCTCACTGTGGAGTTTAAGCATTCAATTTGATTGTGTTAAAGATGAATTCTCGACTTTAATCACGATCAAGTTCATTCTCTCAAGAGAGGTGTTATGTTATATTTATATACACGCACACATCAAGAATTTATTAATATTCAAACTTTTAACCTAATATATAAAATGCGGGGACAATAACAATGGATTGATTAACCACTCAAATTCTATTTTAATAGAATTTGATATTAACTATAATAATCCCACAATTAAGAGTCAACCCAGTTGTATTTCATAATTCATACATGTATCTATTCCTTGTTGGAGAAATAATATCATGTATTTAATACATCAAATTATAAGACCACATTATTATCTAATATAACTCAACATGCAGTTTAGGATGAGAAGTTCTACGTGTTTTTATTTTTATTGTACTTTATGTGCATTTTGTATAGTTTATACTTGGATTATTTGATTTGAGAAGAGGAATATATTGCTTTGTTGAAAAGATAACATTTTGTCGTTTGTAATGCTCTCCCTCCCCTCCCCCCCGCCCCCCAAAAAAAATAGTGATTGAGAGATAGTAATATCATATTATTACTAAAATGAGAGGTATTTTAATTTGTTGAAAAAGTAAAATTTTATTATGCAATATCTCAAATAATAATAATTAAAAAAAAAAAAAAGAACAACTGCCACTACTTTTGATTGGTCATAATCTTAATACTATTAGTTTTGCACCAAAAAGAAGCTCTATTTAATATGTGCTTGTCATAAAACTTCCACCAAATGCTCGTATTAATTGATTTTAACGCATCTCTATCAGAGAAATAGGTGAATTAATTAAATGAATCTTACGAGGAAAATGCAGTTTTTTGCAATATTGTACATCCCACGACATACATTTCCTTCAAAATTTATCTTCAATACCGAACTGTAAAAAATATATATATATTTTTTAAGTATTTTTGCTCAAAATAATTCAAAATCCAAATTAGGAAACTTTTAGCATTTTCTCCGCGTACTAAAATCTAAAATCCAAAGATATTAAGAAACTATTAATGGTTTGTAAATGTTTGTAATCAACTGAAACGGTTGGACGACTTCTTTTTCAAAATTTAATCTAAAAATCAAAGTGCTTATGCATATTAAATAAATTATTCAGACGAGTTGAAGAAAATTTTCAGGTAAACAAACTGGACCAAGAATGGTCTGGAGGAATCAGGACTGGACTGGACCATCGCCATCCCACCCACATAACCTGCCACAAATGAAATGGACCTAGGGGCTAGGCCTAGCTGTTTCCCCAAATTCTTTATTATTTATTCCAATGGTTTTTCGGATTGGGCTACATGAGCAAAATAATGCAACCCAATCCCAAACTAAAACAATCCATTGTTTACCTTAACTTGAAAGAATTATTGACGAAATGAAATTTCTTACTAAGATGTGGCAAGTTTAGTTCTTCAACTTGAGACATTAATTAGTATAATTGTATACATGCATAGTTGGTCGCACTTTGATTTGGCTTGTGGTTACAAGACGTAAGTAGAGCATTTTGGTGTAATTTGATCATGTTTAGAGGGTAAGATATAGCCGACAGAGGACCATCACCTATCTAAATAGATAAGGGATCTTTTATGTATTTCATTACTTTTGACTTGAAAAAATTGTGTATCTCACCTCGATCATGAATAGAAATAAATACATTACATTTATCGAGAAACGCCTTTATAATTACCCCTTGAATTGTATTTGGATTGATAGATTTGAAACTAAAAGATTTTATAGTTTTACGTTACAACAAATTTTGAAATCTTGAGCTTTCATTTATTAATATATTTTTTTAATTATTACAATAAATTTCAAATTCATCTAATATAAAATTATTTAAGAGTTCCCTAAATTGTTCCATCAAAATTTTTCATTTCAAAATGCAACCTTAATCAAGATGTAATTCTCTGCAAACCTCTCTCCTTCCCCCCGGTCCCTCCACTGAATATTAACCCAACTATTACCCCTTTCCTCCTTCTGTCCCTCGCCTCACTTCAGGTGAGACGAAAAGAATGAAAAGGGGAAGAAGAAAGCAACACAGTAGCTAGCGATTTAGCCTCAACGCACTATTTTTCTGGATATAGATAGTACATTGAAATGTCCATAGACCACCAAAATGGTAGCTTAGTCACTTTAACTCATAATTTCCCAGAAAAAGTTTACAACTCCAAATGCATTTGCAGTAATAGCTCTTGAACCAATTACCACTCATACAATAAAATTTTAGTTTCATTAGCACCCTAGTGCAAATGTATAGAGGGACTCACTTTTTCAGCAGTACCCATAATTCAAATAGAACATTCCTTCCTTTTACACCCCCCCCCCCCCCCCCCCCCCCCAATATTTCTCTGCGGGAAAAAAAAAAAAAAAAAAAAAAAAAGAGAAGATAAAAAGAAAAGAAATTTCCTCTATATAGGACTTCAGCTACTTTGAAAGGCCCGTGTAGCGCCCAGAGTGGAAAACTAGATCCATCATAAAAAAGTGCTACATTGTGGATTAGAGAACCTGAGTTAGTCAACAACTCTAACCTACACTGTATAAATAATAGTTACATGTGGGTTTTTCATGGTAAACATTTTATCGGTGGGATTGGGAGTAATTCATTTTGTAGAATGGAAAAAAATTACATCATTCTCGAATTTCCTTGAAAAATATAACTTTAGTACTGTAGAACTATGTACAGGTGTTAATTAGAGATGTTTTCCTCCATCTGAAGCTGTACAACAAAATGCTGCATAACACGGGTTCTTGGTTATCACCAATCAGAAAATTTGTGCCTTCTTCCATTATTAGCTTTTCATGTCGAACCTGTAAAATCTGTAACGAGGCGATAGAAATTCATGGAACACGTTCCAAAACCCACTGCAATGCCCTTTTGATTCCTTCTTGATCAAGCGACGTTGTCAGTTGTATTTCTTGCACCTGAACCACAATTTTATACTGTCAAAGATAGATAGATAGATAGAGACGAAGGGAGGGGGTGAGAGTGGTCATATGGTACATGCCTGTCGTCCTGCTCGAGCAAGAAGAGTGTATTGATCTCCAATAGGTGGTGCCTGCAAGATCGCAAGAAAAATGATCTAGAATTAGTATATAATAATCTTCTCCTGCAGCTGGAATTCTAATGAAGAGAAAATTCTTACATTTGAAAGCCAAAGCTGCAAATCTTGGGAAACCACTCGTTTTTCAAATCCTTGCCGACTGATTTTCACACCATCTATGCTGAATAGAGAAACACAAAGCCCAAAACAATGAATGAGATGCCAATTCTGTATCCTTGGGGGAGGCAAGATGAGTTCTTTAAACTAGATGAAGCTCTAGGACTGATAAATATTGAGGACAGCAAACAATGTATTGACTAGGTAATGTAGATAGATGAAAAACTTGGCTGCATTGCCCTGGCAATTGTTAACTTGTCATCCATGCCGTTATCTATTGAGGTATATGGCCTAAAACACCAAGCAAATCTATTTTACGATGATATCCACAACAAAAAGCAAGAAAACAGCTCCAAACACGAGATAAATAGATTCTTTCCTGGCCATATTCCAACAAGATAAATGGTCGCAAACTGTTTAAACTATTTATTCTTAGAAATAAAATACTCGATGCCACTGTTTAAAAAACGGGACCGGACCGGCTGGTGAACCGGTCCGGTTTTCTCAAAAAATCGGAAAAATGAAAAAAACATCACATTTTGTAAAAACCGTTCAAACCGGCCGGTCTAACCGGTGAACCATTAACGGTTCAATTGAACCGGACCGGTTTTTTCATTTAGTTTTTAATAAAATTAACTTTTTTTTTAATTTTTTTAGTGTAAGTACAAAGTTTGAAGGTTAAAGTACACTTCACAAGCTATTTAAAAGTAAAAAAAAGCCTTAGTTTAGAGTTTAGAATTAATTTACACACTAACAACTTTAAATTTTAGACTTGATACATTTAAATTGTTGTGATAATTTATAATATGAATTGTGAAATTTGAATTGTAATGTTAGATAATATAATTTAAGCTCTTTATGTTTTATATTTTGGCATTTTATTAATTTTTAAGTAATATATATAATATAAATATATATTTCGTAATTATGACGTCACGGTTCAATTGCGGTTCAATTACGGTCCGACCAACGGTTGAACCAGTGAACCGTGAACCGGTAAGTTTTCCGGTTCAATGAACGTTCCAATTTTTCGAACACTACTCGATGCTACGAAGCAAAGGCCTTTCTTCTTTTCCCTTTTTATAACTTCCAATCAGGAACTCATATATCCACATTTTGTGATTTTTCCTGAAGTTTAAGAATTTCAAATACAAAGTAGAATTAGCTAGTAAGTCAAAGAATGATTCGGTTTGATGTTAATGTATGATGACCTTAGCTTAAATATAGTAGTAGAGGATCCGGTAATGGTATAGTGAGTAGTCATGACTCATGAGACTTCAGTTATCATGTAATATTGGTCTATAGATTAAAGTGTTCACTCATTTTAGTGTTAATTTGGTTTCACTACTCTGTTGGGCAGCAAGAAAATTCAACCATAAACAAAACTTTAAATCACAAAAGAATTCATAGAATAATTAGCCATCATATTGAATTAAATCTATAAACAGGAAGTTGCACAAATTTCATTAATCAAGATGCAAGGTGTAAAAGATTAACCATTTAAATCTTCTACTGGTGCATTTTATTACTCGTTGATCAATGGAGAAGATACTTTAGAAATCTTTTGACTCCCTCTCATGGATTCATATGCTAAATAGGGATGTGCGACAGAGAAAATCTTCAAAGGCAATATTGCCAAATTCCTTTCAGCAACCATTACTTGATGGTGGATAACTACCCTTAAGCTGGATAGCAGACAATTCAGAGTCCAACAATCTCGCAAGAGCTTGCATACAATTATTTTTTCAATTGTATCATGAATATTTATACATCCTTCTCTGTAATGGGATGTGGTCTTCATCTACTTTTCTTTATTTAAATTCTTATATATCTGACATTCACCTTCTAATTGACACCATAATCTAATTTGAGGTAAAAAGACAAAGCCTTCTTTAGAAAGCAATTAGAAAACCAACAGGAAGCATAGAGCATTACTTCATGTAATATATGAACACCACTAAATGAACCATAAACCTGGGGATAATCCAGTTGCATATTGTAGCACATTCATTTAATTTTGAATATACCATACATTAATATATGAAATGGAGGAAATCTACAAAAACTTTAAGCTAGTCTGACAAGACAAGATGCCTAGCTAGTGCTGCTTTTAATTATCATAGATACAATGCATATTATCTCAACGTCAGATTGACAGAAATTGCCTAATTTTGTAGCCATATACAGTCACTAAATAAGGAAAGTTAAGAAGTGCTTATTCTAGAAGGTACTGCTCCGTGTCTTACATTTTTGTTTTCAATATTATAGGTTTTTTGTGTGAAAATGAGAACGTGCATGGAGTAGTGGGTTGACTAATTGAATTTTAGGGTGTAAAATTAAAATGTGCTTGTTATGCGTTTTCATGTTGAGAAACACACGGGAGATGGAAATGTGTTTTGTTTTAATATTTTCATAAGCATAAAGTACATGTGATATTTTGACACAACAGAGATAACTCGTAGGTCCCACTACTTTCTTAATGTTCTATCTACCAAAGTATATCGAAATAATAAGCTATTATTTAATTTGTTTGGAGTCTAATACCTTCTTTATGTCACCTATAACATGTGAGGTAGAAGGAGAAATTGCTATTAATCTGTTGGTTAGAGGATAGTTATCTAAATTAGTGCAACATCACTGATGATATGGGTTCTTCTATGACATAAAAAGAGTGACAACTTTAAAATGCTTCCAATAATTTTGAAAATGGCCATTCGCAATGTGAACTTTAACTCAGATAAAAATAAAATAAAAAGTACAATTTTTTTGAGAATAGTGTAAAACAAACATGTTTTCGGGAGTTTAAATAACTGAAAATGCAAAATATCCTTTGGAAATGTAATGAAACAAGGACCTCAAATTTGCATAGACTATGGACATTCTTTCAAGTGTCGCAAGAAAAGCATTAAGATTTGTTTTGATCAAGAAGAAAAGCATTTAAATAACTCCTGCAGTTCCAGTGTCGGAGGAATCAAAGGCAGGTTAAGAAATAACCAAAACACACTATTTTGATATGGATGGCTAACTGAGCCTAGAGTTAGCAGTAAGTGATGTTTCAACTGGAAAGGCTGAAAAAAAAAAAATGTAAAAATGAATAACCAATGCTTTAAGGATCTCAAAACAACATCGGATCTGTTAGAATTTCTTAATCAAACTTATCTATCTTCCTCTATCCCTCTCTCCGACTCCCTCTTGTATTTGTCTTGCTCTTCTATATGTAAATGCATGTAATGTTTAGGGGCGCTAATGAATAGAAGCTGTGTTATATCATCAATATATTGATGTGTAATAGAATGACTCCAAGATAAACTGATGCATCACTATATATAAGATTAAGTATAGAACATAAATTCTAATCATACCCATCTTCCTTCAATAGCTCTTCAATAATTGTGTCAAGCCCAGGAAGAGGTTCTATAGAAAAATGATCATCGCTACTTAAGGCATCAGGATCTGCTGAGACATCCTGTGAAGCATAAAAATCATCACCATTGCAACTGTCCACTGAAAACAAAAAAGGTCTCAGGCAGAAAAAATAACTTTGCCAAACCTGAGGAATAACTTTGTCTAGAGTTTCTAAAAGAGGATCTTCTTCCAGTTGTTTTATCGACAATGTGATCCTTGACTTTTCCCTGCAACACGTTTCCAAATTTATCGAAACTGGTCAAACTAGTGTATATATATAAATATATATGTATGCATGCAATCAAGAGAAGGCATATAGAATTTTATCTAGTGCAGGAATTCCATTGGCAAGAGTGCGAATCTTGTCTAGGTTTTTTATAGTAAAACTTAAATGTTGTACTTGTGTGGGCAACTCCTCTGTATGCATTTATACATAAACAAATGGCATATATAACAGAATTATTGGATAATCACCTATCTATATTAACAATTTTGACTCTCACTTCATCACCCTCGGCTAAGATGTCTCTCACGTCTTGCACTAAATCCCACGACACTTCTGAAACATGCACTAGTCCTGTGAGATGATGCAAACCTGTAAAGATTTAAAAGCAAGATTGATATATCAGATAGCAAAGGATTACATACTGAATCAACTAAAAGTGTTACAGAAATATATACCATCTGGGAATCGTAGATGAACAAAGGCACCATAATCCTCCACAGATCCTACCCTAGCTTCAAAAATGTCCCCCACATTTAGTTGAGGAGAGAACTTTGACCAGTTGGCTTCCTTTTCTGAGAATATCAACTTCCTGTTCTCCTCATCAGCTTGGATCACCTAAGGCCGGTGTAAAGATCCTCAGGTGTTAATTATTTATGAAGAGCAATTCGGTATAAGAACACCATCTTAAGAGAATAGGAAAACCATATATTGCTATAGTTTCACCAGCACTAAGTTAAGAATACTTCAATGTTTCTTAAACATTTTATTGATGAGGAGACGTTAAAAATTACTTGGCCATAAGAGTGCCAGATCCCTAGTAAGAACATGTAACAAATAACTAACATCCTCCTTCAACATCAATTCTTTTGTGTATGTACAAGCACAGATAAACTATAATGAAACAAAGACAGTACAGACTATCCAACTGATACAAGCACAGCCAAATACCCTCCTTAAGTCCCAAGACACCGGAAAATCAATTTGAAAACAAAGAAATCTGTTAAAATATATCAAGAAGTATATGAGAGGAGATCAGAAATCCGAACCAAACCAGAGATATCTGTGACTGCTTCACTTCAAACCCTCCCAATATTTGGCAGGTTAAAAGATAAGGAAACGTCAATTGAAGAATCCAGAGAGAATTATTCTATAAGCATTGCCTTACAAAATTATTCTGTATCAGTTTTTACAGATGTATTGACCCCACTAGTTTCCCAAAAGGAAATAATGACAAAGAAAATAAACATGGGGAAAATCTAACAAAAGAAAGAGAAAAACTAGCCACTGTTTTTATGGTTCTAATTTTCATAAAGAAAACAAAATCTCAAATTTCTGATCTTCATTTGAAAGCAAGGCTACCTAAGTAATCATCCAATGCAAACAGGAGAAAGCAACTGAATCCCAAGCTTCATTCCGGCATTCTTTTATATTGGACTATTGTTCTGATACTGGCAGTTATTTTCCTTCCAGAAAGTCAGTAGTTGTCTTACTGTTAGATCAAGTCATATATACATCATGTCAGTTAAATCTTCTGTTTCTCTTATTTTCTTTTTTCCTTTTTTTTTTTAAATAATAATTATTAAATCTGCTTCATCAGTCAACAGAACTTCTGTCTAAATTTCCTCAGTTTTGTCCTTGTTCCAAAATCATAAAGATGTTATTGTAAGCAAACCACATAAAACTTTATATATCACGTTCATACCCAATGCCGTATCATCAAGGATGGATCTAGAAATGAAAATAAGGGAGGGAGGGGGGTGAAAATTATAAAAACATAAAAGTTTAAATATAAAATTCACAATTTATAAATTTGAAATACATGTTTTTCATCGAAGTTGAGCATAATGATCTTTTATATTATAAATTTCATTAAAGATCGAATCAATATCAAAACTTTTAATAATACCATTCTTAATACAAGTAACTAAATGATCGGCTAAAAAGTCATCTTTTATTTTATTTTTTAGCCTTTTTTTCACAAAATTTATAGCAAAAAAAAATTCTCACTTGTAACTGTTGAAAGACAAAGAAAATTCACAAAAAAAAAAAAAAAGAAAAAAAATTTAAAATATTCACTTACTTTTATCTCTTTGTTTTAATCTCATTGAAGTCAAAAAGATGAATTTTGGTTGTTTACAAGTCCTTTAAGGTATTTTTTTGACTAAACTCCTATAACATTTTTTCACACAAATAAAATTGAAATACCTTAACGAGCCTAATCTAATTGTCATCATTTGATTACTTGATTGTGAATATGAACTTAAAAATTTGTTTTGAGTTTTATAAAATTAAAATAAGTAAAATTAAATTAATTTTTCTTAATTTTTATCATTATTAAAAATTTATTAATCTAATTCAATAAATCTAGATAGTTAGTTTTTTTATTCAAGGCCTAACAAAAAGATTTATTAGAACTTTTTAATATATATATATATATATACATACATACACAATAAGTTGTAGGGGGGAGGGGTGGGGGGCAATGGCCCCTGCTTGCCCCCACATAAATCTGTCCATGCGTAGCATTTAGGCATTATTAGATCTTTCCTTCAAATATGCATACAAGTTACAGTTTCCAAATTATTTTACCTAAAGTACCATTTATTCATGGTATATAGATCATCTTTCTAGCTAGAATTTTCTTTTGGCGCGTAGAACTTGCATCATACTGTAAAACACAATTGCATGGACAGCGTTATGTCACTATCTTTTAGATAGTACTCAGCCTCTGTCATATTCCACATTCAAAATTGGAAAAATGAATCTAGTTAATTTTTTTTTTTTTTTTGGTGTGTATGTCAGCTAATGATGTAAGTGTTTGAACTTTGAATACCTCAAGATCTGAAATCAAATGATTGTTTTACATAAAAAGAGGGAAGTTTTGGAGTACCAATATGATTAAGTGATAGGAAGAAAAAGATGCAGAATTTTAAGAACAGAACAGAATTTGGACATCTATGTATGACATGTAGCAGAAAGCTTACAACTCTCAGGGAACTAGACGGTAAATTTGAGCAAATAAAGCTCCCCATAATTCATCCTCATGGTTTATCTCAAACAATAAAAGTTCCCATAGCATTAAAAACTGAATTCGGATAATATTCACAGTTTGTGCAATCTCAGTTAGCATCAAAGATAAGAAAAAAGGCATACATGAGTCAGAAAACTCATACCTTAACAGAAATAATAGAACCTGTCAAAGCTTTTGCAATCTCTTGAATAGTCTTGCGAGGTTCTGCATGATGACTTAACATTAGAAGGCCAGCATTTCTTGCTGAACTATAAGACATAAACTGATTGATCAACAAGAAAATTGGTTTGGAGCCAAAGATACAGAATAGTTGGGCAAGAAAGTGCAACACTATGATAGAAAAAAGTTACAACATGAATGAAATGAGAGACATTTGAAGGAGAAGGAAGACAATCGGAATATTTATCATTGTCATCACAATTGCTGTATATCAGAAAGGCAAGTATTATTAAAAGGTATATAATGATTGCTATACTGGGATAAGTAACACATTGTCATGAACCCAGTTGAACTTGTCTGCACTACAAATTTGTTGAACAGGAATCAGAAAGGCATATATTATTAATAGGCATATAATGATTGCTATATAGGAATAAAGTTGACACATATCATGGTTTTCATTAAGCCCAATTATTTAATTTCAAAGAAGTCTGATTATTCAGGTTTTTCTGAACTAAATTGATTCAGAGCGCACAAAGTATTGTGAGTAATTAAACCAATTATGATCAAAAGGAACAATTAAGACTTCTTTTACCCAAGTAAAAATATCTCAAAACACATAATGTGATACCTAGAATGCCCTAGATAAGAGAATATAACTTTTATATGCAAATTAAAAAATATCCAAACTTACAACGTGCAAACAGTAGCTTTTTTAATGTTATTTTAGTCTTTAATTGAATTCCAAGGAGTGGGATTCAGTAAACATGCTTTTTATTACCCTTAGTTCCATAAGGTATGCTCCCTTTGATTGTCCAAAGTCAAACTGCTTAATCTTTCAACCAACTTACCGCATTGGTTCTTTGAAACTTCTGATATTATAACACTTTCAAATCTTAAATTTTATATGCTATATGTTATTACCAAAACATACTTTTAAATGAACTAAATAAATTTTTCATAATTGCACTGGAAACACACTTTTAAGTGAATTAAATAAATTTTCATAATTGCACTGAGAAAACAGTCAGATTGACAAGTGAACACTACCAATGGAGCATTCATTAGGAGTGGAGGTTGTATCAATTGGCTGTAACTTGAGTTTACATGCTAATCTCATCCCAAAACATCATTATACATTCATAGAAGCAAGCTTTTGTTCATTCACATTACCTAGTCATACGTTAGTTGAAGTTCCAATTATGTAGTCCAAAATATAGTAAACTATATTGGTTTGACGGTAATTGTTTAATACGTTCTATTTAGACACCAGGGAAGTAATTTTGGGTGAATCTAGACCTCAATTTCAGAAATTTAGTACCTTTGCATGAATAAGAGGGGCTCAACTGTGGGAAGGGAAGAAAACCAAGGAGAGAGTAAAATTTGATTAGCAAGCCACCACCATTGAACCCTTCAACTCTTCCCTCATAGATGAGTCCCTTCTCATGGTATGCCCTTGCTGCTTTCCAATCCGCAGACCTCTACTTCTTTGCAGAACAAAGGAATAGATAAGAACCTTGCAACATGCAATAAAAAATATAACTAATTGGATCCGTATATCTTTTTTTTTTGGTCGATGTTGACCAATATCAAATCAATTTAAATCCTGTCAAAACATTACAAAGTAGTTTGCATACACACAAAGTGATCAGATGTCTTCCCAACAAATACGTAGAGGCACACAAAGTGATCAGATGTCTTCCCAACAAATACGTAGAGGCCAACATCATTGTGTAAATTATATATGCTTGCTGCATATTCATCTAATAAACAACAGCTAAACAAAAATATAAAATAATTGTTATTACCATCGTGTTCTTTGGGGGACTTATATCTTTGTCAAGCCATCTCAACTACTTCATTAACTTAAAATACCAGGCTAAATCACCCAAACTGTGAGCATGGATGCGCGGGACATGGTTAATAAACTTTGTTCAGAAGGTGCCCTAATTTTGCCTCTATACTTTTCTATAAAAAGAATTCTCTTTGACTGTCGTCCATGCATGTAAATTATCCCTCCGTAGGCCTCATGTAGGTCAATCGCATCCTAAAGGAAATCAAATTTCTTTCTTGTGGGGTAAAGAAGGAAAGAGGTAGCCCTTATCCAATCCAAATTTCATTCCCAGTTAGAATTATAGGAGAAGTAGCCTTGTCTTAACACTGTTCAAGTGAATACAAAAGAAGAGGGATTATCCCAATTCCATTACCTCTGAATTCACCCTACTTGGATATTACTCTCTTAGCACATACTAATAGGAAAGAAATTTAAACAAAAAAAATCTGGAAAATCAGTGACTTCCATTTTAGCTGTAAAAAGTGAAGGGACTCATATAGTGGAAATGAGGTAAAGATTACCAATCAATGCCCCAAGCACTATCAGAGTTAAACAGATGAAATCCCCAGCAAAAGGCAAGTAAAATCATGCCAAAATGAAATGGATTCATTAAGTTTCAATGCAACACTAGGAAAAATCCTGATCTACATGTTGCACATATCTTGTAACACATCTCAACAAACAAAGGTATAATAGCTCAAACTTACCAGGAGATCCAACTTTTGTAGACTAAAATGGGCATGAAAATTGATGATCCAAAGTTATAAGACATGAGCATTTCATGTTTCAATCAGACAGATAAAATTCAGTAATGAAAAAGCCCATGGGTTCAACACCAGTTATGCTAATAACAGTTATGAAACACACTTGATTATTAAAGTAGCATAAGTCGCCCTTGATACCAGTGTACAAATTTGATATATATCATCTCAAATATAAGTGTGTCCAATAATTACTTGGCTGAATTATTCAACAACATTTCCCACATGTGCACTTTTATTATGCCTTCTGCAAGCTGACAAATCCAGTGGGCCTAAAAGACCCTTACGTGGCTTGATTGTCTGAAACAAACCCAGCATTCACTGCTCAAAAGTTCTCTTGATTAGTGGATGCTACAGAGCGAAATTTTTTCCATTAATTCATTTTTTTGATTATATGAAAACCCTCTAGGCATATATTTGCAACAAGGAAGGGTCACACCGGACTGGAAGAGGCATAGACAAAGAGGAATTCTAATGTTCTTAATTTTTTTGGCAGTCATGCCCATGTATGCAATTTTGGTGCAGAGGTTTGAATACATGCCTGGCTAATTCCAACTTCCACATGGCAAAAATAAGATCTTTCCAAATTTCTCTGTGAAGGTTGGTTGGTACTAGACTGTGCATGCATGCCACACTCCCACATGCTTATGGGTAAAAATGCTTAGTTTATATAGGAAACAATGTTTTAGAAATCTGCTGAGTGCTGAAGAAATCAGTTTAAAAATTAAGAAAAACAGCTAAAAATCTTATGTTCCAGAAGACCACTGTCAGTCAAACGAAACAAAATGCCTCTGCTCGCTCAAATAACATACTTAAAATCCCTTCTCCCCATAAATATAGGAACGAGTGACGTGCCCATAATGATGGACAAAAAGCAAAGACATTCTATAACAGTTGTTTCTATTCTAATTGGTTATTAATACAAGACCTGGTCTATGGCAGTTTATCACATAATGATGTCTATAATAGCCGTAAGATACCTATTAGAGAGCTTCCAGTTGCAGGCGGGCTTTCACTCACATTGTTTAATAGTTTATATTACCAGAAATAAGGGGCTAGCGAAATGAAGTAATGATTATACCAAGGTTATCCTTGCTGGCCAAATGTAGATATACTTGGGTAAAACCCAACAAATAGTCATACTTTACCCAAGAATGCCCAAAAAAACCTACTTCACTTCCCTCTCCACAGAAAATAGTTTCCTTCAAATAATGTGGGCCAATAGATAGTAAATCACTTCTACAAATGATGAATATGCACTTCATTTCCCTGACTACACAACGACAGAACTTTCAGACAGGTAAATTGGGTTCCATGAACAAATCCATCGGCATTCTAATCATTAATAAGCCTAGTTGAAATAATTCAGGTTGCAAAAAGCAGCACAAATTACTAGTCCACATCATGATCAGAAAGAATCAATAACCACACTTCATACAATAGCCCGAATCCCCCAAATCATATCATACAGAAATAAGTTAAACATTCTAACCCCAACAAAAAATGCAATTTTATCTCTTTTTCCATCATGGTTAAGCAGAGAAATCAACCTGAACCATCTGCAATTGCTCAAGATTTTCCTCGTTTTCCTCAAACGTCCAACCCAGATAAAATAACAGATTTTCAAATCATTCACTCACATATAATACATACTATTCTGGCATGGAGCAATAAACATAAGCAAAGAAAAAGAGAAACACACCCGGGCTGGTCTAACATCTTCAGTAAACAAAGATTGATCGATTCCATTATCAGTTCTCGTACTGCTGCCACTTGAAACAGATACTTTCGGAGTGCTCAAGAAAGCTGGCCGCTTGGTCGAATAACCGTGGGAGAGGCTGTACGGGAAACTCAATATGGGTGGTGGGTTTGTGATGAGGGCATTCTGAGAAATGTTATCAGTACTGCAGAAGTGGGGGAGGAATGCAAGGCCGCCTGAAACTGAGGCTGAAGTGAAAACAAGCATTTCCAAGATTGAGTACTGGGTACTGTGTGTGAAGGAGAGAGAGCTTGGAAGGTGGCAAATGGAGTTTGGTTTTGGACAAGGGATTATGGGACTGCCGTGCGGGAGTGATTCTTTCTTCCAACGTTGGTTTGTTTGTGTCCGTGTGTGGTTTTGGTTTGGTTTTGGTGACGTGTGAAGATAACAGACAATGGTGCAAAGCAGTTGTGGATCATCCATGTGTCATCCTCACACCCCATGCTCACACTCAGTGCCCGTCTTTGCCAAAGAAAAAAAGGTCCCAAAAAATGTCTTAAACAAATATTTTGGGAAGTGAGTTTAGGGGATGTCACCTATATTTCTTCCTGTTTCAAAAAATTATTAAAAATTGATTAGGAATGGGATGGTATGTATTCGAATTTGTTGGGAATAGACACTTTGAGTATTAAATACAAAACTAAAAGCTTTTTTAATTAATTAATTGGAGAATATGATTTATACTTTATTTTTATGTGTAACTAGAATGATGGAAAGATATATATGCATATTTATAACCATTAATAATTAGTTGGAAGAATGGAAATGAAATTTTAGAAAATAAGCATTTTAGATTAAGAGTACAAGTCCCGGCTTGACCTAAAAAAGCTTGACTCGAGCTCGAAACTATTTGAGATTGAGCCAAGCCTATAGAGCTTGACTTTGGGACTAAGGCAAGCTTAAACTTTAATACGGTGGCTCGAAGGCTCGCGAGCCATTACTTTTGTTGAGTATACCTTGAAATTCAAGTTGAAAACAATAAAAATAGCAAGAAACAGCAAAACGATGAAGAAATGGTGAGAAACAGCGAAGAAACGGTGAAGAAACAACAAAAATAGGCAACTGATAGAAGTAGGCACGCTAGGGCACGTAGCAAGGGTGCCTCGGCAAGCGGGAATTCTCATGCCGCGTGCATGGGCACACAGGGGTATTGAGGCATGTGCGCTGAGCGCCCCAACAACCATATTCTAGACAGGGGTACCTAAGCACACACGACTTATGCCGAAGCACTGGTGCTACTGCCCATCTCAATAGTTGGGCATGCTATGTGCACCTCGGCTTAACGATTACGCACTGGGGCACACGACAAATGCCTAATGGGCCATTTTTCAACCCAAACACATATTGAATAAGATTTTTCCTCGTTGTCGATTTTAAACCCTATTCAAATTAGTTATGAACTATTTTTGATATTTTATCTCTAAAGAGGGTTAGAACGAGGGAGTCGGGTGTTCGCCTGAGATTTGTGGGACTTGAATTTGTACTTGATACTTGATTTGATATTAATAAAATTCATCTCTTTGTCAAGTGGAGTAGACACATCGCCAAACCATATTAAATTTTGTGATCACTTATTGAATTTCTTTGCAGGTGTTTCATAATTATTATTTTTTTGGTCTTTCTAGGTAACAACAAACTGGTATCAAGAGTCAAATTAACTAAGATGTCCGTGATGAGATATGAGGTATAGAAATTTGATGGGAAGAACGACTTTAGGCTGTCGAAGATAAAAGATGCATGCCCTTCTATATCAATAAGGTTTGCAAAGAGCATTGAAAGGAAAAGATTTCTTGCCAGAGATGCTTTCATAGGAGGACAAGGATGAATTTATGGTGAAGGCATACGATACTTTGTTATTATCACTGGCAGATAATGTACTAAGAGAAGTTGCTGTAGAAAGTGCACCAACAAGATTATGGTCAAAGCTAGAGAGTTTGTATATGATGAAGTCCCTCACAAATCGGCTACCATATACCTCCTGGGGGCCAATAGTGGGATTACATCAGCTACTATGTACCATAAGGGGGCCTTTATAGTGGGATTACATTTGGTAACTACGTACTCTTTGTGCTCTTCGAAGAGCCTTATAGTGGGCTTATGTCTAAAGCTGCTTTCAAACACTCCTTAATTTTTGTGAGATTCAAAGTTATAGAAGATGAGTAATATGTAGAATATGAAAAAGTTTTCATTAAGGAAATGAAGAACTAATCTCGTCTCTGAGTAGGTAGGCTTTATTCAAATTTAAAGAAGAAATCAAGAAAGACTTAAAATTAAAGATAATCTTAGGGGAATTGTGGAGCACTTTCAAGTATAACAACTTCGTTGATTTGGCTAGTATGCACGTAGACGACTTTTTCGACGACAATGCTAGGTGCTAGATCTTTGGTGTCATTCCCTAGAGTGCTCTGATGATGTATGTCATTGGGACCAACTTCGTGTTGATAGTAGGAGTAGATTTCTTTCCTTAGTTACAAACATTCTTTGGGTGGTTTCTCTGGACTCTTCCTTTGTTTGCTATGAGATTGTTCTCCAAAAGAGTTCATTCACTTGTATACATACTCAATGAGGTATCCTTGACGGATCAGTACTTCAATTTGGTATTTTAGGCTCCAACATTGTTCTGTGGTATGCTCGCTAAGGCTATGGAAGTTGCAATATCCCAACAATTCACGATTCATTGTCTTTCCAATATCTATTAGTAGACATCCGATCAAGCTCTTGAATGTGGCAGCCTGCGGTATTTCTATCATACCAATTGTAAGAGGTATGTAATGGCATGTTGTCCATCTAGTTTTTTGTGTATTCGCAATTTGTTTCCACTTTGAGCCAACTCCTAGGTCCATCACATTATATTTTTCAGTATCTTAAGGAGCCATCGCTTCTTGATTTCTCTTATCCTTCTAGGATTGGGGCCTCTTGGGAAATTTAATAGGGCCACTCTTTATCTTTTCAATGCTTCATCCTTCCTTGAGTGCCATTATTTTATTCTTCCTTTGGCATGATTAATAGCCAAAGCTCATATGCGTGGTAACTTCTGTGCTACTTCCTTCTTAGTGGTAGTGTCACCTATTTTGTTAGGTCATCTAGAGAGCATCTGAAGTATTTTGGTAGTGAGGTGGTCACACCCATCATCTATGTAGTGCTGGTTGGTGAGCTTTTAGTGTCTTCCGAAGGTGGACAACCAAACTCGTGCTTTTCCACTGCAGGAACGTTTGAGAGATCATTTGATTCCTGCAGTATGTACTCTCCAAAATGTCTTAATTGGATCCACATCTTGTTTTGTCGTTCAAGTATCTGCGCCAATCGCGTGTGTTCTATAATGCTGGTGAAAATGGTACTATTTATACGTCTTCCACTTTTTCAATTCCTTTATTGCCTTCTAAGGGAGATGTACAACATAACCACATCACATGGCTTTGTATAAAATCTCTTTCCATAGAATAATGAGTGGGGTGTAGGCAGCGGATGCTTGAGACTAGTTGTACTCATGTGCCTCAGGCTCTCTACTTTGATTTTGCTCTCCCTTGGTTGGTTTGTGTTTTTTCATCTGAGCAACTACTGCAGATAGGGGCAAGTCCTTGATGTCACCTAGGAAGTGTAGCCCTGATGCCTGAGTCTCTTATTCAATGCAGCAGGCATCGAACCGTACTAACTTATGTGGGAATAGGACTTGAAAGTCTGAGGTTGGAATGAAGAAATAGGAGTGAAGCTTCGCCCAGCGTCAGTCCTTTGGGTGGTCAACTCTAGGGAGGGTAAATCCCTTAGTCTCGTTGGTAAGGTTGTAGTAACTCTTTTATGCGCTGAATGATTAAATTGGCTAAGACTCAAGCGCTAATACTTTCCAACAAACTTATCAGTATTTCTGGAGTCAACAACGCTATGACATATCCATGGAGTGATGCCTGATTCGTAGATGTTTATCTTAGGAGATGAATGCACTAGGAAGCGACTTTGGTATAACTTATGGAGACACCTTTAGCTGGTGGCTCTCAAATCTTTGAATATCATTGTTACTTAGGTATTGAAAGGGTAAACTCTAGATCCTTCTTGCATTCTCAATGTTCTTTCTTCTTCCTTTGAGTTTCTCCATCGGCGGTGCCAAAATGATGCTGCTCGAAAATGGAGCGAGGTCCTTTTCGAAAGATAGTAGTAAAGCATTGATTTCATCTTCTCAGGAACTTGCGCAGAGAGATCTACTTTTCTTGAGAGTTCTTCCTCTCTGAGAAATTGGTGAAAGATTTCTTGTGGCCTGTTTCTCTTTAGGACTTGGTATTTAAAGATTTTAGGCTTGATGAGCCTAGTTCCATTAGGGTTTTTCTGCCATCTTGGCGTACTTGGATTGTACTATGGACACCCTAGCCCATTTACTAGTTAACTAATTTTAGGACTAATTGGTCATATTTAGTCAAAATACAAAAATGTCCTTAGATTCATTATTAGTCACATCATTCCTGTAGTGCTAAAAAGATGTGTTTTTCATAAACAAAAATTCCCCAAAGGACAAAATGATCAAAATGCCATTTCTTTGAAAATTTGAGGAAAATGGTAAAAGTGGGAGAAATTTATGAAAGAATCATGAATATATAATTCCAAGACCTAGAATATATTATACCTATATATATGTATATGTATTAAAAAAAGAGGGGGTTGGGGAATGGCCCAAATGGCAAAAATGTGGGAAAATGCTAGAAAGATGATGATGTATGATGAAAAATGGAAAAATTGATCATAATATGCTTATCATGAAAAATCATGGATAATGACAAAAAAACTCCTAAAAGGGAAAAACCTTGAAATGAATGATGAAATTATATTATTGTCAAATAGGTGTACATAATAATCAAAATCATCAACAACTCAACTAAATCTACATTCCATATGTGGGGGCATTCTCCTCTTGCTTGGAAAGAGAATTATGAAAAGATCATGCAATAATTACAAGAAAGAAGGTTTTCTAGCATTTTATGTGGGTTTGTTTCCAAACACACAATCTTAAAAATACTTCTTATTTTCTTCAATTTGGACTTCTATAAGTGCATCGGTAATAAACTATTGGATTCGCTTGAGAATGATCAGGATAAGTAGTACTCATGAGAATTATAAAAATTTTCAACAATTGAAATGAGAACAATAATTTTGACTTTATGTGTATTTCATTACCATCACAACTAGCGTTGTAAACGAGCCAAGTTCGAGTTGAGCTCAACAATTATTTCAAGTTCTAACTCAATTTATTTATAAAATAAATGAACTTAAGTTCAAGCTCGAACTCATTGAGTTCCAGAAATTAGACTCAAGCTTGAGTTATGGATAAATACTGAGCTCAAGCTCGAGCTCGATGAACTCATAAGGTATTGAGCCACAATCAAGCTTGAGTCAAGTTCGAGCTCATCCGATGTCTTTCACATTCAATGTGCGAGCTTCAACTCGAGCTCATTAGGCTCAATTTAGTCCTTACTATTTCCTGTGAAACTCTCAGAAAATACTATCTATTAGCAAATCCAACAACATCATTAATTTTTCTGAAGGTCAATTAATTTTTCATAAATTTGAAGTAAGTTATTGTTTTGACTTTTGAAGTTTGAACATTAAAATATAAAATGAATTTGTTAAGATAATGGTGAATTTTCATTTCATATTTGCATTATTATATTTGAAAAACATGCATTAATCATATATAATATATTATACAATGAAATTTTATTATATTATTATATATATTTTTATAAAATGATTTGAATAGAAAATTTATATTTTTCTTCAAATATATCATGCTATTATTTTTTAGTATTTTACTAATTATAAATTAGTATTTTATAAATTATTATTTAGTATTTAATAAGTAATATGTAAGTAAATAAATGAATTTTGATGATGTCAATTTTAGTGAAGAGGCATCTTGGTCTCGACCAGAAGTTCTAAGTCGACCAAAAAGATGGGAAAATGGTAATGCGGGTCGAATCCTGCAGCCAATGAACAAACGTTAGGCAAGCCGAGAGGATCCTCGACTAAGACCCTCCGATGCTTAAGTTAGTTTTCGACTTGGGGATAATTTGGTAGAGTAACGGCTTAGGAACTGTTTAAAAGTGTACCTTTGTATGTGGAAGAGTGGATATTTATAGTGTTTGGTGTGGAGTGAAAAGGGGAGTTTCGCCCTAACATAAGTCAGGCCACATCTTCCTTGAGTAGCGGTAACTTAGGTTTTTTCGACCTAATCTAAAGTGTTGCTTGTGACCCACTAATCGGAGAGGGAGCCCTTATTGTTATTAATTAATGCGGAGGTGATGTGCCATCAAAGCCATTTAATATAGACAGGATGGTGGTTCAGGTGCATTTAATACGAATGCGATGGATGGCAGACTCCGCCATCAATATGTTTTTGGCCAGGCAGCTACTTCTCCTACTGTATGTTCGACCTCGTGAGGTCGACAGAAATCAACCTCAGAGGTCGATTAAAGGTTTTAAAGAGTCAGAAACATATCATTGTCATGGGCCAACCTGCTTTGGCCTAAAAATGCCTGGGCCTAGAGCTCAACTCATTAGGCTTGATATTGGGCTTTACTATTTTATTGGGCTTACCCATATCATGAGTCCCCCCACTCTATAGTCCGACCATGTAGAGGTCGGAGTAAAGAGTAGGGCGCATTATCATTCGGCTATCAATAAGAATGATTATTTTGTATCTCGACCAGGGTGATGAAGGCAGGAAAAGTTTTTAAATCCCGACCAGGGTTTTGAAGGCAGGAATTATTTTTGGGCAGTTATGTTGAAATTTGTGCATGGGAATAAGCCAGTGTTCGGTTAAATTAATTGGTTCACCTGCAGGCCCAACTATAAATAACCGTTGTTACCGCTAATTTATCACTTTTACCTAACCGATATGAGGTTGACTCAGAGAGTTTGGTCGAATCTTTTAGCTTTTCCAATTTTCTTAACTTTTTGCGTATACTTTGCATAAGTCCTCTTCCTTTCTCATTTTAATTTTCTTATTAATTTATCCTGGTTTATAGCATGTCTAGGATCGGGTAAGAGGGTAGGAATCTGAGTTCTGACTCATTGATTACATAGTCGTTAGACAACTCGCTAGTGAGGCAAGTTCCAACGAGATATCAAGTGAGGGGTCGAGTTCTTCTAGTAGTCGACCAGAAGTGGGTATAGTTGAAGGGATGTTAGGGGTTGATAGGGGGTTGGTCCCTATGGTCTAATTGCCAATGAAGCTGGACCTTTTGAGCTCGCAGTCGAAGAGGCGGAGCCATCAGGGGAGGTCGACCAACCTCCGAGGTCGATGGGTAGACTTTTACCATTGTCCACTATAGTGAAATCGTGTCGAAAATATCATCAAATGACTTGAGGTCGATTAGGGCCAAATATCATATTTTGAATGAGTTCTAGCTAATTAAACCTAGGGTTGGGGATAGAATGCATACACCTCTAGAGGGATGCATAACTGCTTTTGAGGATACTTTGAAATATGGACTTAGGTTTCCTTTTGCTGAGCCAATAGTCGACTTGTTGAGAGGTCTTTGCGTTTATATAACCCAACTTTTGCCCAATTATTTTTTCCTTTCATGCAATTTTATTATTTTAATGATAATTCATGATTAGCTCCCTTCTTGGGCTAGTTTTAGTAACCCGTTTCACCTCATAATGTCTCGAAAGTAGGGTAGTACGCGAGAGTTGGGATTTTTTTATTTAATTGGTCAAGCTCATAGGAAAATTTTTTAAACCCCATCATTTTCTCATGGTCGAAAGTGGAAAGAGAGATACTTCTATGTCCGATCCCCTGGTAAGGTCGGTTTTAATATTCCAAAAGGGTTGATAATGGGTAAGGTCGAGATGAATATTGACAAGAATCCATCATGGAACAATGTTTTCATTCGAGATCTCCTCGAATTGGTGAGATGGATACCTCTGAATTTATATGTGAGAGAAACTTGGTCTTTGCGGGATTGTCTACTATTGGTCCTACCGAAATAAAATACTGTTTCATTCGAGGCTTTCGTACCAATCTCTCATCCTCTTGCTTTGGAATTGGGTACCATTGTCAAATATGAACACTTTGGGCGAATCAAAATAATAGATGGTGTTTTTCCAAAAGAAACCCTTTATTGCAGCATCTGTTATCTTGGGTACGGCTTCTATCTCGACCCACTTAGTGAAATATTCCACTACTGCTAGCATGTACCTTCTTTGACCTATGGATTTTCGAAAAGATCCTACTATATCGACCCCTCATTGGTTGAAAAGCCAAGTGATCTGTACCGAGACGAGGGTTGCAGCTAGCTGATGGGAGATGTTAGCACGTACTTGGTAGGATGGGCACTTGCGTGCAAACTTGACCGTGTCCTTGAGCATGGTTGGCCAAAAATAACCATGCCTGATGACCTTATGGGCTAATGCGCGTCCCCCCGAATGGTTTCCACAATACCAATGTGGATATCCTGTAGGACCTCTTGTCTTTGGTATGATGTCAGGCATTTTAATAGGGGGGCTAGAGATGGACCTTTTATACAACTGATCAAACTTATCTAGAGCAAATTTTGCTGCTCGTCCCCTTAACCTCTAGGCTTATACTTTTTCCTGTGGTAATATTATTTCTCTAAAATAGGATTTTCTCTTGTCGATCTAACTTTGACTTATCTTTTCGACGGTCAAGACCTGACTTTTGTGGAAGTCAACTATAGTGGGCTTGTCCGAGACTAAAAAGGTTATTGTTATTTCTTTTGTGCCTTTTGTTGAGCTGGCAAATTTGGAAAGTGCATCTACTCTTTCATTTTCCAACTTGGGTACCTGGCTGAGTGTAAATTTTTTGAATTGTTGTTCCAGTTTTTGACCTCTGCTATGTATGTGTTCATGGTTGTTTCTCTTGCTTCAAAATTTCCTCCAAATTGCTCCGCAACTAGCCGTGAATCTATAATAGCTGCTAAACACTCGACCCCACTATTAAGGGCCATCCTCATTCCCGCGATGAGGGCTTCGTATTCAGCTTCATTGTTTGTGACTGGGTATTTGAGCTTGATTAGGAAATCATATTCCTTAGCTTGAGGAGAACGCAATGAAATCCCCACTCTACCTTCGATGCTTGTGGCTAACCCATCAGTATGGAAGGACCAAACCTGCTGTGGCGACTTAACTACTGTAGGAAGGTCGATATGTCCTGCTATGAAATCTGCCAATACATGAGCTTTTATGATTATATGGGGCTAAAATTTGACATTGAACTCTCCTAATTCAATAGCCCATTTGGTCAATCTTCTAGATGTATCGGGTTTGGAAAGCACTTGCTTCAATGGCTGATTCGTCAAAATAATGATAGCATGTGATAAGAAATAAGGTCTAAGCTTTCGTGCTGCTGTGATCAAAGCAAGTTCAAATTTTTCGATCTCTAAATAATTGTGCTTAGGGCCTTGTAGGACTTTACTGACATAGTATATTGGTTTATGCAAACCTTGTCGAGTGGATACCAAGACTAAACTAACAGCTGCCGCAAAAACTACTAAGTAAAAGTTCAATACCTTTCTAACCATGGGTTTTGCGAGCAGCGGATGAGTAGTTAGATACTACTTTAGGTTGACCAGAGCCTGGTCGCATTCTTTTGTCCATTCAAACTTTCTTGCATTCCTGTGGATCTTAAAAAAAGGTAGGCTTTTGTCCACTAACCGAGCAATGAATCGTCCTAGAGCAATGACTCTGCCCACCAATCTTTGAACACTTATCTTTTGGGCTTGTCTTTTCGACGGTTAAGACCTGACTTTTGTGGAAGTCAACTATGGTGGGCTTGTTCGAGACTAAAAAGGTTATTATTATTTCTTTTGTGCCTTTTGTTGAGCTGGCAAATTTGGAAAGTGCATATGCTCTTTCATTTTCCGACCTGGGTACCTGGCTGAGTGTAAATTTTTTGAATTGTTGTTCTAGTTTTTGACCTCTGCTATGTATGTGTTCATGGTTGTTTCTCTTGCTTCAAAATTTCCTCAAATTGCTCCGCAACTAGTCGTGAATCTATAATAGCTGATAAACACTCGACCCCTCTATTAAGGGCCATCCTCATTCCCGCGATGAGGGCTTCGTATTTAGCTTTATTGTTTGTGACTGGGTATTTGAGCTTGATTAGGAAATCATATTCCTTAGCTTGAGGAGAACGCAATGAAATCCCCACTCTACCTTCGGTGCTTGTGGCTGACCCATCAGCATGCAAGGACAACTACTATGGGAAGGTCGATATGTCCTGTGACGAAATCTGCCAATACATGAGCTTTTATGATTATATGGGGCTAAAATTTGACATTGAATTCTCCTAATTTAATAGCCCATTTGGTCAATCTTCTTGATGTATCGGGTTTGGAAAGCACTTGCTTCAATGGCTGATTCGTCAAAATAATGATAGCATGTGATAAGAAATAAGGTTTTAGCTTTCGTGCTGCTGTGATCAAAGCAAATTCAAATTTTTCGATCTCTAAATAATTGTGCTTAGGGCCTTGTAGGACTTTACTGACATAGTATATTGGTTTATGTAAACCTTGTCGAGTGGATACCAAGACTAAACTAACAGCTGCCGCAAAAATTGCTAAGTAAAAGTTCAATACCTTTCTAACCATGGGTTTTGCGAGCAGCGGATGAGTAGTTAGATACTATTTTAGGTTGACCAGAGCCTGGTCACATTCTTTTGTCCACTCAAACTTTCTTGCATTCATGTGGATCTTAAAAAAAGGTAGGCTTTTGTCTACTAACCGAGCAATGAATCGTCCTAGAGCAATGACTCTGCCCGCCAATCTTTGAACACCCTTTACCATTTTTGGTGGTAGGATACCTTGAATTGCTTGGATCTTTTGGGCTTGTCTCTTCGACGGTCAAGACCTGACTTTTGTGGAAGTCAACTATGGTGGGCTTGTCCAAGACTAAAAAGGTTATTGTTATTTCTTTTGTGCCTTTTGTTGAGCTGGCAAATTCGGAAAGTGCATCTGCTCTTTCATTTTCCGACCTGGGTACCTGGCTGAGTGTAAATTTTTTGAATTGTTGTTCCAATTTTTGACCTCTGCTGTGTATGTGTTCATGGTTGTTTCTCTTGCTTCAAAATTTCCTCTAAATTGCTCCGCAACTAGCCGTGAATCTGTAATAGCTGATAAACACTCGACCCCTCTATTAAGGGCCATGCTCATTCCCACGATGAGGGCTTCGTATTCAGCTTCAGTGTTTGTGAGTAGGTATTTGAGCTTGATTAGGAAATCATATTCCTTAGATTGAGGAAAACGCAAAGAAATCCCCACTCTACCTTCGGTGCTTGTGGATGACCCATCAGCATGCAAGGACCAAACCTGTTGTGGTGACTTAACTACTGTGGGAAGGTCGATATGTCCTGCTACGAAATCTGCAAATACATGAGCTTTTATGATTATATGGGGCTAAAATTTGACATTGAACTCTCCTAATTCAATAGCCCATTTGGTCAGTCTTCTCGATGTATCGGGTTTGGAAAGCACTTGCTTCAATAGTTGATTCGTCAAAATAATGATAGCATGTGATAAGAAATAAGGTTTTAGCTTTCGTGCTGCTGTGATCAAAGCAAGTTCAAATTTTTCGATCTCTAAATAATTGTGCTCATGGCCTTGTAGGACTTTACTGACATAGTATATTAGTTTATGTAAACCTTGTCGAGTGGATACCAAGACTAAACTAACAGATGCGCAGAAACTGCTCAGTAAAAGTTCAATACCTCTCTAACCATAGGTTTTGCGAGCAACGGATGAGTAGTTAGATACTACTTTAGGTTGACCAGAGCCTGGTCGCATTCTTTTGTCCACTCAAATTTTCTTGCATTCCTGTGGATCTTAAAAAAAGGTAGGCTTTTGTCTACTAACCGAGCAATGAATCGTCCTAGAGCAATGACTCTGCCCACCAATCTTTGAACACCCTTTTACCGTTTTTGGTGGTGGGATACCTTGAATTACTTGGATCTTTTGGGGATTAGCCTCGATGCATCTCTGGCTAACCATATAGCCTAAGAACTTCCCACCTTTCACTCCAATTATGCATTTGCTGCGATTATCATATCGAACGCCCTTAATATTGAAAATGTGTAGTCGAGGGTAGATAAATGATCTAATTCATTTTCTGTTTTAACAATCATATCATCCACGTAGATCTCTATGGATCGACCAATTTCATTCTTGAGCATGAAGTTGACCAGCCTTTAAGTTGCTCTAGTATTTTTCAACCGAAATGGCATGACGAGAAAGCAAAATACACTATTTGGGACCACAAAAGCAGTTTTGTCCCTATCTTCAGTAGCCATGAAAATTTGATAGTATCCTTAAAAAGCATCCATCATACTAAAGAGGTAGCAATTTGCTGTTGAGTCAACTAATAGATCTATTCGAAGCAGTGAGTAAGGGTCTTTAGGGCATGATTTATAAAGGTTAGTAAAATCATTACACATACTCCACTTGTCCTCATTTTTAGAGATAAGGACTATATTACAAAACTAACTAGGATATTGCATCTCTAATATGTAGCCTGCCTCTAAAAGTTTTTTGACCTTTTCTTCGATGATTTGGCTAACTAGTTTGAAAGATGGGTTGATGTTGAGATGGTAGACGATGAGCTAGGGGTCGATTCTTTGGAAGTCGGTTGCTTTCCATGTGAAAACATCAATATTCTTTTAAAGATAATCGACCAACATTCACTCCATATTGTGTCCCAAGCTAATCCATATCCTTGTGGTCTTATCTGGATTCCCAGGTTTGAGTTCAATTATTTTGAATTCTTCAACTGGCTCGACTCTAGTGTCTCCCCCCTTTCTCTTTTTGCTTGTCTATCCCTCATCGGGTTCCATTACTGGGATGTACCCCAAGGGTTTTAGTTGAGGTTAGGTTTTTTGTTCATTTGCCTTGATTGAAATGGTGTAGCAATACCATGCTTTCTTTACATTGCACAACAGCTCTCTGTACCGACTATCGTTAGGAATTTAACCTTCATATGATAGGTCTATACTATAGCTCTGAAATCATTAAGTGCTGGTCTCCCAATTATGGCATTGTAGGCGAAAGGTGCGCCAATGACTAGGTAGTTGATCATAAGGGTGCACCTTTTTGGTGCTTCTTTAAAAGATATAGACAAATCTATAGACCCGACTAGTACCAAACCCTACTAGCGAGGTGCGGACTGGCTCAAACTTCAACTTTTCCAACTTCATTCTTTCCAATGTCGACAAGAAAATTATGTTTGCAGCGCTACTATTGTCGACCAAAATCTTTTTTACTTCAAAATTTGCTATTTCAACAGTCACTACCAGAGGGCAATCCAATTTGCTCTTTGTCCCTTGACCTCTTAAGTGAGAGAGGTCGGAATCTGAAAAGAAGATAGGGTCTACGCTGGTGGAAAGTTGATAGATTATCTTGGTTGGCATTGACTTAGTTGATTCAAGCTACCTTTGTGTTTGCCTCCTTGCTGATTTAGAGTCCTTCCAGTTGGTCCTTCTGCAATAGTGTCAATAACGCCTCTTAAGAGGGCGTTCTTTTTCGACTTTTTTCTTTTCTTTATCATCTCTTCTTGGGTTGATCGACCGTTCTCTATGGGGAGTCTTGTCGGGCTGAGCTATTGCTTGTCGGGCTTTCTCATCAACATACTTTTTCAAATGACCATGTTGGATGAGTCATTCAATCTCATCCTGAATGTTAAAACAATCTTTTATGTCATGGCCTTTCTGCTTGTGAAAATGGTAATACTTCTTGGAGTTTTTCATGGCTTGAGTGCTGTTGAGTTTTCTTGGTCTTTTGAGAAGATTGTCATTTTATATTGCGAATAAGACCTCTTTTCTGAGAGTGTTAAGTGGGGCATAATTGTGAAACCTCTTAATCGGGGATCAGTGATCGTCTTTCTTATGCCTATCATTTTTCTCCTTGCCTTTTTTCTTATCACTCTCTCCGCCACCATATTTCATTTTATTCATATCCTCCTGGGTTATGTACCTTTCAGCGAGATTGAGAAGCCCCTCCATCATTCGTCGTCCCTTCCTAACCAAAGCATTGGTACATTCTTTATGTATCAGCCCAAGGAATAGGACATCAATAAAAAATTCAATCCTAAGGTTGTCAATCTTCAGCACCTTAGTGTTGAACCCAAAAAAGAAATCCCGAAGAGATTTACCTTCATTCTGCTTGACTGTTGGAGGTGAGTATAAGGTTGATTTCCTTCTGTTGGCAAATTAGTGGAGGAAGTTATCGCAGAGTTGGTCATAAGAAAACATGAATGCAGGTTCCAACTTGACAAACCATTTGAGCATCACTCTTTGGAAAGTGGTGACCAACATTTTGGCATAGATATGGTCATTGTGGCCATGTAACCGAATCATGTGCTCAAGCTGAAGCAGGTGCTAATTGGGGTCAGTTGACCCATCATATTTGGGCAATCTAGTCAGAATTTTTGCATCGATTGCTATGCATTCCTCAATTATTTCCTAGATGAATGGGGATTCCCTTTCTCGTTGAAGTCTGGGGGCATTGTTGAGCAGAATTCTTTCAACATTTCTTCTTAAGATCTTTACCAATCTTCTGTTCAGCTATTGGACTTGGTATGAGACTTCCTCCTATTTACCTCGATCTGCTCTAGATCATCTTTACTAGGTTGAGGTATCTAGCACTCAACCATTTTGTGCTACTGGGCTCAATTAGGGTTGAGCAAAGTGCTCCATTGAATCCGCTACCTCTTCTCGAGGTTGGTAATGGGCTTTATCATGTAGGAAACGACCTGGGCTTAAATCTCGTCTGCTGGGGTTGTGACAAGTTTCATTCTTTGTTTTGTCCTCACCCGATGATCTCCCTTCTTGGTTGGAGAGGTGTGGTGTGGTACTAGCTGCGGTCACTGGTTGGTTATTGTGCTTTTGCAAAGGCGACAAATAATTGTGCTGAGAGCTGAGCGGATATTTGATCACTGATCATTTGTATGAGCTGAGGAATGGTCAAAGTGACCACTTGTTCTGGTTGGGAGCTCGGGCCCTCAGCCTGCTAATCCGGCTGAGGTTGTGGCGGTGATGGAAGTGGTGGCGATGATTTACAGCCACTCTTCCTCTCGAAAATGGTTCGCCTAGTGTTTACTATTTTTCGATTGTAGATTCCACGTTGCATAGAAGGTGCCAAATGATCATGTTAATTTTGGTGAAGGGAGCTTCTTGGTCTCGACCAAAAGTTCTAAGTCGACTAGAAAGATGGGAAAATAGGTAATGCGGATCGAATCCTGCAGCCAATGAACAAACGTTAGACTAGCAAAGAAGGTCCTCCGTTAAGACCCTCCGAAGTTTAAGTCGGTTTTCGACTTGGAGATAATTTGGCAGAGTAACGGCTTAGGAAGTATTTAAAAGCGTACTTTTGTTTGTGGAAGGGGGATATTTATAATGCTAGCGTGGAATGAAAAGATGAGTTTCGCCCTGACATAAGTCAGGCCACCTCTTGCTTGCGTAGGGGTAACTTAAGTATTTTTACCTAATCGAGAGTCTTGCTTATGACCGGCTGTCATTAATATGGAGGTGATGCACCGTCAAAATCATTTAATGCAGATAGGAGAGTGATTTGAGTGCATTTAATACGAATGCGACTGGATGGCAGACTCCACCATTAATGCATTTTTGCCAATAGCCACTCTCCTACAGTATGCGTTCGACCTCGTAAGGTCGACAAAAATCGACCTCAGAGGTCGATTCAAGGTCTCAGAGAGTCCAAAAACATACCATTGTCATGGGCCAACCTGCTTGGGCTTAGAAATGCCTGAGCCCAAAGCTCAACTAATTGGGCTTGATACTGGGCTTCAATATTTTATTGGGCTTGTGGGCTTACCCATATCAAAATTATAGTTTGAAAATTGCCTCAATATATGGCACAAATTTTTTGACGTATTATTTTTATATATTATTTAATATATATTATTTGGAAAAGTATTAGGACTTGTGAGCCAGCTCGGGAGCATTTGAACCATCATATCAAAGCTAAACTTGGCTGAGTCATAAGTTCAAGCTCAATAAGCTCATCTCAAGCTCAAGTACTCTCGAGCTCGAGCTGCGTTGGCTCACAAGCTAATTTGGCTTGACTTACGCCCCTAATCACATTGAAATTAAATAGCATAAATTAATTTTCATGTGGAATAAGGTTAGAGCTTACACATTTCAACGCTTTTGATTGATTGATGTGGTGGATTTATAACGTAAATCAATTCGCAACTCATGTATAATCATAAATCTCTTTTAATTACAATAGACAAACTCTTTTACTTAGGCAAATAAGAATCTTTTACTAAAACGAGGTTTGCGTATGAGCTTTGTATTTTTCCTCCAAGATTGATCCATACTTTATATGTCCACACCCAACTATATTTATGTCAATGGACTTAATTCGATAATTCCTAACCAAGAGACTGTCTAGTTGTAATTTGAGAGCCAAATACTCTCTTAAGTACATAGATTTTGACTTATTTTATGCCCTCGAGATGGAGAAGAATTCACAACAAAAATATCTCAAGTTCCACCACGGCTAATGGTAGCTTCTTATTCTTTTAAGAAATTCTATAAATAGTATATTGCACTCGTCCTGTTCTTTCTCCATGTAGGATTATAATTTTTATAAGTCTATAATTTAAGTGTGCCATGATCCAAGAATCCCATAATCGCTGGACCTGTAGGCTCAATATAATCTATCACATAAATTAGCTAAAGGTTCATACTAATAATTAATCCAATCAATTAATTAATCACTTATATTTGGTTTCTCTGATCTTATTAGGTTCAATTAATCAATCCAATTAATTAATTAAATTAATTTATTCCCTAATCTGCGTCCAACAATTGAATTGTTGGCCTTCGAATAGGAAATGTACTTGCCTAAATTAGTACGGGTCCTTAAATTTACTAATAAGTTAATACTAACGCTTAACTCTGTACTTCATCGTAAACCTGTCAATAAGTAGGGTTTTATCCTATTCAAATCCATGATAATAGTACAATACTCATACCCATACCCACTAAATAAACATGAGATCCAGATCCTACCTAGACTCATTAAGAAAAATAGAATGGGTACGGATAAGGTTTATACCCATAAAATATCCAAATACCCAATACCCAATATCAAATATCTATGTTTCAATTCTCTCCTTCCCAACTTTAATCTTTTTTACTCATAAAACTTTATTTAGTTAATATTTTCGTCAAACCTAAACCCGAAAAACATATTAAAAATAATTAATTTTGGATTACGAATATTTATAATCAGATCTAATTAATTGGATATTTTAATTAGATAAAAATTCTAAAATTCGAATTAAATTCAGATCGAATTCAAATTAAAATTCGAACCATTGACATGCCTACCTCAAAATTACTCATTATCCAAATACTCAAATTTAACTAATTAACCCAAATTACTTGTATCAAAATTAAATTTATAATAATATTAATGGATACTTGAAGTGTATATTTAAACTTTTAATCTATATAAAATAAATAAAATTAAAATTATTTTGAATTTATTTATTTTCAGTAGGTTTGGCTAGTGAAGAAAGAAAAGTTTTTATACTTTGGTGCTACATATTCAAATTTTCAGTAACATAAAATTAAATTTTTTCTACTATTTACATATATTTGATTGAATATATTACATGAATAATAATATTTCAAAAAAAATGAAAAGAATAAAGTTAAAGAAAGAAAAAATAATATCTTAGAAGAAAAATAGAGAGAGAAACATAATGTGGGGAAGACATAAAAAAAGTGATACATAATCTTGTGGTTCTTATTATTTGTTCAATATACCAAAAATTAAATATATAAATTAACTAAATTAAATTAAATGATTAAAATTAAATGTATACTTTTTTTAATTTTAAGAAAATTGAGTTAACCTCTTTAAAATATGCCAAAAAAATTAGCTAATATTAATAAATTATTCTAGCATTTAAATGTTATGTAGTTTTAGCATTTTAATTGACACTAAGAAAATTTGAAAAAAAGAAAAAAATAGTCAAATCAAAACACAATCCAAAAATTGGGTCTAATAAACTAGACCTAATTGGTTTTGGGTTTGCTAGGATAGGGTCTAATTTAGGGTCTATCATTTGGATATTTTAATGTATGGATCTAATTGGGTTTATGAGTTGCGTAGGGTAGGACAAATATATGGTCTAATTATTTGGATATATTAGGGTATGAGTTTGAGAAAGGCAATATCCTACCCATTAACAGGACTAAGCTTGAGGACTTTGAGGGTTTTTAGTGAAGATATGAACAAAAAAGATTGCATATACTTACTTGACTTAATAGTTGTTTTGTCCATTTATTTAACTTAAAATTAATGATTTGTAAACTTTGATTTTTTTTTTTTTTTTTGTTATTTCATAAGAATTGAAATTAGTTAACAAAAAAATGGTTTTGTAAAATTTTGATTTCTTTATTGTTATTTTAGATAGGAATTGAAATTAGTGTAAAATAAAAATTGGGTCGGACCCATACCCTACCCACAAGTGGGTCTGGAAAAGAGGCCCAGTACACAAACCCTATGAGTATTGGATAAAGTTGGGTATGGTATATTATTGAGCCTCAATTTTGGGTTTTTCTTAGGTGTGGGCCTGAGTAGGGTAAAATCCTACTTATTGACAGGCCTACTTCATCGAATAATTAAAATTACTACGATTGATTAATTCAATTAATTAATTTTTCCAAACCCCTTAGTTCTAAGAACTTAGCAACCATGACTAGAGTTCAGCAACATCCCATGAAGACGAAGATAAAGGTAAACCATGAAATCTTTTTGTCCATGAAACTATATATCTCTTGATTGGACTTATGATATGAGTACTTATTCGAAATTCAAATAATCGAATTTGAATACTTTGACGTAATGATGAAATCCAACCATCATTTTCTAATTTCCATTACAATTTAGATACCGACTTTAAAATCAAGAATAACAGAACCAAACAATGAAATATATAGGAGATCCTCTATTCATCTATATAGGGATGATCAAATTATGCAAAAAGAAAAAGGAAAAAGGAAAAAAAAAATCCCTAGTACAAATTCTATAATGTAGAAATAAATCAAAATATAGCCAATTTTGCACAAAATCACTCTGGTGCTTCAAGTCAAAGGATTATTCAATTATCCAATCAATAGAATTTGGCCGTTTTAATTTCATTTTGAAAAGAACAAAAAATTATTGATCATTTTATGAATCTATTTCTAATAGTACGTACAAATTAAATATTTTTCATGTAGGCCTGTCAATGGGTGGGTTTTATCCTACTCACACCTAAAAAAATTTGAAATACCCAAATTCAGGTCCATACCCACTAAAAAAATGCAATGGGTAGGATAGAGTTTATATCCATGAATTATTCATAAACTCATACAAAAAAATTACCCATTATCCTAATATTCAAATTTAACCATTAACCTAAAAATTGTATATACCAAAATTAAAAATAGACTAATGATAAATTTTCAATATATATAATAAATTATATTTATTACTTTTTTATATAACAATATATTTACATTTTATTCTATTCACACCATGCACATTATTTTGTCTCAATTTCCTTTACTCAATTATTGCATTCTAAAATCAATAGTATCTTGTTTACTAATTCAAAGTTTAGAAAGAAAAATAGTATCTTTTTTATTTTATTCACTGAGTGCAATAAAATTAAATTAAATTAAATTAAATATATACACTAATTAAATTTTAATAATACTTTTTTGTTACTATATACCAAAAGAATCTATTAATACGAAAAAATTAATCTAAAAACTAAAAAATTATATTTAAGAAATTAGGCCCAACGGGTATTGAGTTATATAGGGTAGGGTATAGGGTCTTATTATATGTATAATTTAGGGTGGGATAAAACATAGAATTTTATCATTTGGATATTTTAAAGTATGGTCATCCTACCAATTGATAGGCCTATTTCCATGCATAAAATCCAGCATCCATATTAGAAATCCAAAGGATATTCCCAAATTTTAATGTGTATTCACCTATTTTATAGAAGCCCCCTTTGAATCAAATGCTTTAATTTGATGGCGCATCTCCATATCCCAAATATTTGTCATCAGATTTATTTGAATCAATGTGATTAGTATCTTTTAATTGTATAATATCCAAGTAATTATACTTTAAATAATTTTCACCAATCTTCTAATACTTTAAATAATTTTCGCATAATCTTCTGGTTTTACGTAAAAGAATTATAAATATTAAATTATTTGACAATAGAATATTATCCTGTGTGCCAAACATTACAACTCAAGCTAATTCTGTTACTGCTTAAATTTTCAAATTGTATACGAAAAAGTGAAATGTTTTCCGATTATTTTAATGCATTACACTATATACATGTGACATGTCAATATAAACTTTTAGTAGCATAAATTGAAAGAGATAGCAGAGTAGGCCCGTTGGGCTTAAAACACTTTTGTTGCCAAAGGTACTCAATTACTTGCTACTATGGCCGTCAATGGGCTGGATTCGGATCGAATTATAATGGATTTAAATTCAAATTCAAAAGTAATATGTCAGATTCAAATTCGATTCAAAATTCATCGAATCTATAGTTGGTGTAACCAAATCCAAATCCAAATAAATGTAATATATCCATCGGATATCCAATAAAATCCAAATTTGAATATTTCTAAAATATCATATATTTATTATTTTTTAAAAAATTATTAGAATCCAAATTCAAAACAATCATCTTTTAAAAAAAATACACAACAGATTAATGAATAAATTTTCAAGTCTGTTGATCACTTAAAAGCAATTATAAAATTTAACTTAATCACATTCATTCACCAAACCATTACATTTTAGGTTCCGTTGCTGATAATAGTACTTATTTGACATTATAAATACATAGTTATACATGAATATTCAATCAACTAACTATAGACTCAAAGTTTTATAAAAAAAATAAACTCATTTTAATCAAATCGAGATTTGTATTGTATTCTTGCCATATTATTGCATTTGGCTCCTACTCATTATTCTTCCAGCATCATTTTGAGTTATAAAAATAGAGAAATAAGTGATGTAATTAAGATGTAAATAAGCTCAAAATCTAACAATTTATATAAAAAATACCTAATTTTATATATTGCATAGGAGTTCATTACTTTATTCATCCAAATATCCATATTGGCATTATTATAAGACCTTGTGTATATGTAGTATAATACTAAATATATTCAAATTCAAATTATTCATAGATCGGATCGAGTCATATCTATATTCGCTCTATTTATTTCGAATTACGAACTTTTTTAATCAAATCATATCCGTCGAATCTTTTATTGGTTAAAAATTCTGAATAATCGAATTGAATTTAGATTAAAATCCACTCCATTAACAGCCCTATATAGAATAATAGAAGTCCATAAGATGCCCGAAGGGTTTTTGTGAGGTTGGTTCTACTTTTAACATTATTTAGGGAGAGCCAATTGAGCCTTGGTTAAATGGCAATTGGCAAGCCTTATTTTTGTTTATTTGTAAAATAATTTATTATTGATAATTATAAATTATTAAATAATTTATTGTTAACTGATATATTGCTGTAATGATATATTTGAGGGTTTCACTTAAAAAAAAAAAAAGGAGAAAAAGAGGGGGTAAAAAAAAGGAGGGGGAATATGTTTGGCATTGGAGAAAGAAATATGTGTAGACCAACGAAGTTTGGGCCAATTAAAAAGAAATACGTATAAAATAATATAATAAAAATTATTTTTATTTATAACTTGAAATTTTATTAATTTAAAATTTAAAAGTAAATAATTAATTTTAATTAATATCCAAGTATCTATACTATTGTATATAACTAGCATGTCTCTGGTGCGATATATTTAAAATAATTTTATAATTGAAATAATTTATTTTATAAAAATATTTATTTTACCTTATGTAATTAAAAAATAAATTATAATTACTTTTAGTATTTAAAAAGAATTATTACTAATTAAGTAAATTAATGTGAATATTTCAATTAAAGATATTATGTTTGGAGATAATTTGTACTTAAATAAGTTGTAGAATATTAAGAACCACTAAATCTAAGTTTATAAATTATACACAAACTTTTAAAATGAAAAAATTTAAAAAATAAATGAAAGAATTAAGAAAATAAAAACAAAACAGAATATTTTACTAAATATGCTTTTTAAATTAGAGATATATTTAAACATACGTACTTTTTATCTAGATTTGCAGGAGATATAGGCATCGAACTGGGTTGGTGGTCTTACCTTTATCTGTGAGAGTTGAGCATTGATGCAAAACTAGGATTATCAAGTTCTTGATAGTAGATGCGCTATCTATTTATAATTTGATACTATGAAGATCTCCTTTGAATGCTTTCCAATCAGCACATACAACATGAAGACAAAGTTCCAAGTTGGAGAAGATGCAGTGGAAGTAGAAGGAGATCAAGGTACTGCTAAGAGGTGTTATGTAGAAGGAAGCTATAAGGAAAAGAGGAAAAAGTAGCTTAGATAATTTGCCAGGGTGCGTAGAAGGGAGAGATGACATGCAAGAAGATCCAGCACCTCATGTGCAACTTAACAATGAACTATTGAATATTGAATGAGTACAATGAGACTTTGATAAAACAAATCAAATCAATCTCGATCGAATAGGTAAATTATTATTGACAGTCTCTAAAGAATACAAATATTTTTGCTCTTGTTGACGGATTTGCAGCAAATTAATCCTAAATCTACTATGCACTATCTTAATGGCTATAGGCCAATCATGCAAAAGAAGAGACATCTCGAACCTTAGAAGAAGGAGATTATATAAAAAGAAATTGAGAAATTGGCTGCAAGTCGGATAGAAAAGAGTTTCAATTTCCAGAATGACCATCGAATATATTCTGATGCCTAAAAATGTTGGAAGGCAGAGGATGTGTATTAATTTTCATGAATTGAATAAAAGCATTGCCTAAGGATCATTATCCATTCCACAGGATAGATCAATTGTGTACACTCAACATCTATATATGAGTTGCTAAATTGAATGGATGTCTCACAAAGCTATCATCAAATTCTTTTTAATCTCGATGACTATAGAAAGGTGAGTTTCATTATCCCTAGCTAGAGAAACTTATTGTTATAAGGTTGTACCTTTTGGCTTAAAAATACAGGTTCTATACGCTAGAGATTGCTGAATATAGGATGTTCAGGGATCAAATATGCTTTTTATTGAGGGAATCTTGACTCATGTTAGATGGGGGATGGGTTTAAAATAGGATTCAACTATTCTCTAGGCTCAATAACGCACATCTCAACATTGTGAATGGTCTACTGGGCTAATAGATATTCTTGAGCTTGCACCAAATTAATGCATATCTCAACATCGTGAATAGTCTACGTACTAGACTAATATTTATACTTAACACACCCCGACCTTATTTGCCGAGCTACGAAAAACATTTTTTTTTTTCAAGCTGTGGATTGGTCCGGCCCAACAATGCTATAGCAACCTGCCCCAGTCCAACTTATCTCAAATGGACCTCGTACATGATTTGACCCGAATACTGAGAACAAAAGGAATGAACGTGCATACTACATACAATGGTTCAAAGTCTATTTCCAAGAATTGAGAAAAAACAATTAATGCTGTCCTGATATGGCACTTGCAACGTATGTCATTTCTTCGCAATATGTCATTGGCCAAATAAGTTGTTTACCAATGAAGCGTAACTCTTGGTGTGAGGAGAAACTATTCATATCGATTCACCATATTGAAGTATCGGAAAATTAATATTATGTATATTATAACGAGAAATAACATATAAAAAGTATTTGTATAAGTGTTTTTTTAATTTTATCGACATCTGATTAATTTTTACTTCAATTTCGTATTTTATGATTAACACTTTAATGTGTGTATGTATTATTTTATTAAAAGACAGTCTATTTTATTGTCTCCTCTATTATAAATTATATGTTATAAATTGAATGATATGAAATGAAATAATTGATTTTTATGAGCACAAAAAAGTGTAAAGTATCTCTGCCTAAGGCTAGAAGTGCAGATCAATTAGGGGGTATTATTGTACAAAGCGGGAAATCATTGATTCTACAATTAGTGTTGCTTTTGTTTGAGATTTTTAAAATGTTAACTTCTTAGGTATGCCCTTGTGCAGTTCATATAGATTTTTTAACTTCATACTTAATTTTTACGTAAATTTATACTCCACATGTCAAATTAATTACTCATAATTCCTTCTCACATCATTTTAGAATAAACTCTTTTTTTTTTTTTTTAAGATAATTTGTTTTCCTCACAAATACTCTTTAACTTAAAACAATAATATAACACTATCAACTTTAATAATACTTATTGGAAATTACGCGTCTTATCAAATTGATTAGAAATATATATAAAATAACTAAAATGAACTATATATATATATATATATATATAACACGTTATATTCTTGATTCTGCTTATTTCAATCTCAGTTCTAAGTTTAAATCTTAATCATGAGCTCAAACACAAATTAATTTAAGTCCATATATCAATCTTGACGTGCAAAATTTGGAATTAAGAGGGTGTTTGGCTAAACTTATTTAAAATATCTTATAAGCTTTTACATTTTATAATATGTTTTTAAAACTTATAAGATGTTAGATCTTTTTTAAAAAATAAGTTCTTAAAGTATTTGGATAAAATAAGATGATGGAACTTGGGCGCAATCGAGCTGAGCTGAGCTGAGCTGAGCCTGAGTTTGGGCAAAATTTTCGAGTTTGAGTTCGACGAGCCTAAAATTTTAAGCTTGACTCGACTCGAATTGACAAATGAATTGCAAAAAACTACAAGCTCGAGCTCGAAATAAAAAATAATAATATAATATATATTTATTAATAAAATTAAAAATAATATTTAATTATATGCTGATCGTGAATTATGAGCCTAGATACATACAACTCAAGATTGACTCGAATTAGAGCTCGAGCTCGAATTGTTTCGAGCTAGCTCAAGCTCGACTCGTTTGCACTCTTAGCTGGGACTTATAAAATGTTAATAGTATTAATTTTATAATTAATATAATTAAAATTAAGAAAACTTATTAAGATTTTAAAAGTAAGTTATGAGCTTCTTACTTTTTTAAAAAGAGTTTATAAGCTTCTAACATCTTATTTTAGGAGTTTGTCAACTCTTTTTTTCAAAAAATTATCAAACATCTTATAAATGCTCAAACATCTCATAAAATATTTTAAAAACTTTATAAGTTGATCCAAACACTCTAATTCATCTGAACTCTTCAGCAAGCAGCCACATAAATGCACACAGATTTCCGCACAACTGTGGGCTCTGCAAATGAATTACTAAACACTGAAACATCAATAAAAATTGAAAAACTTTGGATATATGTAACTAACTCTATCTTGCATTTGGTATCATGAAAAAGGTGCATGATATCATCTTCTAGATAACTATTTGGTGTTTGGGTAAATTTATAAATTACTTAAAAATTTATAACATATCATGATATATTTGATAAAATATTTTTTAAGAAAAAAAAAAAAAGGAGTTTCTAAACTTACAAAATAAGATATTTAGATTCTATACATCCTTTTTTCAAAAAATAATTTTTAAAATTTTAATAATTTTAATTATAAAATTTATTATCACTAATAGACTATAAGTAGCGAAATTTATTTTATTCAAACACTTCAAAAATTTAAAATAAGATTTAGCATTATAAATTTAAGAAACACCTTGTAAAAATGTAAAACCTTATAATACCTTTTTTAAAATATATATATAGTAATCGTGTTCAATTCCTTAGATGATGTTGTCGCCAAGCGAAATAATTTAGTTAATTAATTTAAAAATTTTCAAATAACATTATAGAAATAATAAATATCGAGATATAAAAATTCTAGCTAATGAAATCTTTCCTCAGGTGACAAAATTGAGAACCCGTGACTTGACAATTGAAATATTGGTTTCTAGTTCAAATTTCACAAAAAATAAAAATAAAAAAATGACTACTGTTTATTTATTTATTTTTAAAAAAAAAATGACCGTCTTGGACTGTGGGAATCTGTATATGAAAAATAAAAATAAAATGTTGTTTGAAAATAAGTGGGAATCTGAATGGGAGTCTCTGTTTAATTCTATATTAATATTTGATTTCTTCATTCAAATAAAAAATTAAAATTAAAAAGAAAATGACTTTTTACACTGTAAATACGATAGAGCATAATTTCGTGTCGGAATATATATATCAACCGACATTAGTTTACTCTTTTCTTTTTCACTTTATTAACCGCAAAACTGGGAGGTTTGCCGGTGAACATTCTTTATTGCTATCTTCTTTGTAATAAAAATAATAATTGACAAAAAAAAGAGGAAAAGAAAATGTTATCTAGTGGTGTAGAATACGGAATATTCCCATGCACGGACGACGGACGTGTCTCTTTTCTAACTCTACTATTTTTTTTGTCACAATTAACTTTATGTCGTTAATTGGCTTTATAGTGCTGTACAATTCATGCTGTATTCTGTGCTTTTTACTTTCTTGCAACGACATGCGGTTGAAAATTATTAATTACTTAACCAACACTGCGTCTTTTAGTAATTGATGCTGCACAGAAGTTAAAATGAGGTTATTTTGGATGGGTGACAGTACGTCGGTTTGTATTTTTTAATGTGTGTAGAAAAAATTTTGTTCTCAAAATTTTTTAAAATTTAAACATTTGTAATTCTTTTACGAATGATTTTTTATGCTCAAACTAATATTTATAAATATTTTTTTTATGAAGTTGGGCTCATTAGGATTTTACTGATCTTTTTTATGGGCTTGATTTGCTCTTAAATTCTCTGACGTATTTTTAAATTAATTGATTTAGTTCATTAAGCCTCTTTTAGTCCTTTTATTAATTTTCCCTCATGGTCTTAATTATCTACATCAATAATAAAAAGGAAGAAACATAATAATATTAATAAATAATTAAGTAACAAGTTTGAAAGGATAAAATTAGGCATGAGTTTAGGAAGAATTTCTAATAATTTTATTGGTAAATTTGAAATAATCAGATGATAAATTTTTCGTTTAATTTCTCGTAATTGATCATTCTTTAACTTACAGACACATTCATATGGTAGAAAATTAACATTATCAAAAATCGACAAGTCTAATAAACAAGAGAAAAATCGAATTCTTGTATTTAATATGGCTTAATGAATTTGAGGAAAGTAATAGTAATTAAAAATCATTTTAATTACCATTTACTTTGGAGTTTGGACTAGCCACTCTAATTTTATGATATATCTTTTTCCTTCACAATTTATTTCTCAATCTGCCGAATGTTTCTAGCATATCAATTTATTTGACTCCGGTATTGTCTTTTTTGGTGAGATGGGCTTCTTGGTTTCGAACAGGTGGTCCAAGTCAACCAGAAAGAGGGTTGAAGATGGCTGGTGCGGGTCGAATCCTATAATCAATAAACAAACGATAAGCTAGCCGAGAGAGTCTCCAGTTAAGGCTTTTTGATGCTTAAATTTGTATTTGATTAGAGAATAATTTGATAAAGTAATGGCTTAGAATGTGTTAAAAAACATACATTTGTCTCTGAAAAGAGAGTATTTATAATGCTTGGTAGGTAGTGAAAAAGACAGATTTCACCCTAACATGAATCGGGCCTTCTCTTCCTCGAGTAAGGGCAGTCTAGGTCTTTTCAACCTAGCTTAGCATCTTGCTTGTGACCGGCTGGGCGAAAGGGACACCCTTACGGCCATTAATGCGGAGGTGATGACCTATCATGGCCATTTAATGCGGACAGAAGGATGGTTCAATTGCATTTAATACGAATGCAATGAGTGGCAGGCTCTACGATTAATGCGTCTGTGGCCAGTCGGTTGCCTTACCGTCAGCAAGTTCTTGACCTTGTGAAGTCGGTGGGATTCGGCCTCTTCGACCTCAAAGGTTGATCTGAAGTTTCAAAAACATTCGAGAGACATTAATGTGAGCAAATCTGTTTGGGCTCAGAGCTTATTTTGTTTGGGTTTAATATTGGGCTGTAGCTTTTTATTGGGCCTGTGAGCTTACTCATATCAAGTACTTTTTTCAAATTTCAGGATCGGCTCAAATATGATGAGTTTGGGTCCAAATGATCCAAATTTAAAAGGTTCTAAAAGCACAACATGATTAGAATCATTAACATTTCTAAGAGAAACCATTTTCAACACTCAAATCAATATAGGAAGTAAAAATATAGAATAATAAATGTGGTAAAAAGATTAATATCTATATTTCAACCAAAAAAAGAAAGTATTTATAGCTACCTATAACTCAATTTACTTGATTTGAACTATCCAATTTTAAGTATGAATCCGTTGGTGTCCAGAATTAAATCAGCCCCATAGAAAAAGATATCAATCCTTAGGGTGTGGGAGAATTATTCAACTTCTCATCATAAATTTTAAGATAACTTGAATAAGTTTCATTTTTAAAACATTAATTACAAGTGAAACTCTTTATTTCAAAGTAAACTTGAATCCAAGTTTTGCAAATTATATATTACTTTTTTCTCACACCCAAGAAAACTAAAAATTGGTCAATATATAAAATAATTATATCTCTCTCTTGGAACACAAGAAAACACGAACCGTCTCTAATATATAATTAAATCCTCAGCATTAAACAAAAAATTTAACAATAAAAATCTGACATTACTGTCCCTCAAACAAAAGGCATCCCGTCGTGAAGTGAAAAAATTTAAAATAAAACCCTCAATAATCCACTAATCCTGTTGTGCAATGATTCCTTTAATTGGAGGAGACTTCTCTCATTATTTCTGTCAAAATTATTCTTCAAACAAAAGTAAAATGTTAAAATATCTTAACAAAACTGCAAATTGTCAGTAATTAATTATTTTGTAAAAATTTGATTAATAAGATCCAATGCCGGCACCTCGATATTGGTGAAGTTAGACAGACTAATAGGGAAGTAACAATTGTCCCTCTATAGGTATATTTTATTTTGGTCAAATTAAACTAAGAGGGGGTGCATATTTTTGTGTGTTACAATGATTGAGTGTCACGTTAGATCAATTGGTATTTATTTGTTTAATTAATTTCTGCCCCTTTTTTGCGTTTTCTCTCTTATGCGTCTGACTGGTCGTGAACGGGCTCGCAGCCGACGTCTAGAGCGGTATCTACTCTGAAAAGAAGTTATTTTCTAGAACAATATTTATATTTCAAATTGGAAGTAAATTCTGAAGCAACCACTTCTATAACGAAATAACTTCAATTTGATTAGTTTTTAATGAGATTGTAATAACAATCTCATTTTTTAAATAATAGTTATAGTTTAAATTGAACATTTTATAATAATAAGAAACTCATATAATTAATTAACCACCTCGAAGGAAGATTATTACATTGATTGTCCTACTTTTTCTTTTTTACCATAAAAATAAAGTAATAGCTAAAAGTTTAAGATGATACTTTTTTAAAAAAAATAAAAATTTATTTTGAAATACGGTTAATTAGAAAAAAATTCCTAATCCTACTTTCATTTTAGTGATCAGTCTCCATTTGAATTTTTACATACTAAACTCCCTACTTTTTCACAAAACTTAGAAATCACTCCCCATATCTTTTAGAAAGACACATATATCCTTGTAGTTAGAGAAAACAACAAAAATACCTGAGAAATGCATTTTTCTCTTCAAGAAGAATGCTTTCATTTTATTTTTTCCTGAAATCGACGACTTCTCCAAGCGGCCAAACAAAAGGGCGCGAAATCGTTCCTTTGCCATTGATGCGAGGGGGAAAAAAAAAAAAAGACACCAAAATTTCTGCCATTTTTTCTGTGACAATGGAAGGAGAAACAATGGCAACAAGAAGTGAAATACAAAAAGAAGTAATAAAAAGAAACAAATGTATGTTTTCTGCATTTACAGTTTTAAATGTCTGTGATTTTTCAGTGTTATACTTATTTCTTGTCTATTTTCTCATGTTTAGGGTTTTTATTTCCTATTTAGTTGTTAAACACTTGAACCCAATTGATATATATAATTTTATTTGTGAGATGGGAAGTTTTTGATTTGTACTTGAAAGGCATGAAAGTTGTACTTCACTTTTTTGAGGTTTATACTTCTTTTTATCTAACATTTTATGGTGAAATTATCTGAAAGTGGTAGTATATTATTTGTGGTACAAAACATCCAAGCTTGCAGTACACATTAAGCAAAAGTGTAGTATATAATCAGTATAACTGTAGTATATTTTAGAAGCAAATGTAGTATAAATATTCAAACTTGCAGTACACATTAAGCAAAAGTGTAGTAAATAATCTGTGTAACTGCAGTACATTTTAAAAGCATTTTTAGTACAAAATATTCAAAGCTGCAGATTAAATGAAATTATAGTATATAATTTGTGTGCATGCAGTACATTTTAGAAGCATCTATAGTACAAAAGTATTCAAGCATGCAGTATATATTAACTGAAAATATAGTATATAATTTGTGTATCTGTAGTACATTTTAGAAGCAACTGTAGTATAAAATATTTAAGCATGTAGTATACATTAAATGAAAGTATAGTATATAATCTGTGTAAAGAGGAGCTAAATTCATCCGGTGCAAAAAGAGATCAGAGTTGAGTTGGGGCACCGCATACACTTCGAGTCCTTATGTATGTGTTGACGAGGACGTCAACGGATCGAGTGGGGGAGAATGTCATGGGTCGCTCATTGGAGAAGAATGGCAACCTTGACTTCAAGGGGCATTAAGAGCGACAAGGCGTTGTCGGCTCACTCATTAAGGCGAAAAAAGCCTATGAGCAGAGACTCTTACGAGGTTCGGTTTGAAAAACTGTTTCAATGGCATATTCCTTAAGTTATGAGGATGCTTCCCACCAAGTTTGAAGTCATTCCGTGTCCGTTTGGGCATCGAACATTGAGGACGACCTGGAGCGGTCTTACTGCACGCAGGTAGTGCAAAGATGCATTGAGCAGAGTGTCTTGGAAAAGGAATTTTGTGAAACTGTTTCAGTGGGGTGTTCCTTGAGGTGTTGGCAACGTTCCCACCAAGTTTCACCAGTAGACGATTCCGTTTGGATAGGAAACGACGAAGATCTTTAGAATACGGCAGTGCAGTGGCAATGCTGTAATTCCAACTTATTGCGAGGGCAATTACTGTTCCATGGAGAATCGGACGAGGCTGGAACTTTGTGGAGTTAATGTATAAGCCGAGAGCTATCCAACGGTTCAAGAGGCAAGTGATTTGGACGCCGGGAGAGGAAGTTGCAAAAATATAGTACAAAACATTCAAACCTATAGATTAAATGAAATTATAGTATATAATCTGTGTATATGCAGTATATTTTATAAGCATCTGTAGTACAAAAATATTCAAGTGTGCAGTATACATTACTGAAAATATAGTATATAATATGTGTATCTATAGTACAGTTTAGAAGCAACTGTAGTACAAAATATTTAAGCTTGCAGTATACATTAAATGAAAATGTAGTATATAATCTGTGTAACTGCAGTACATTTTAGAAACAAATATAGTATAAACATTTATGCTTGCAGTACACATCAGGCAAAAGTGTAGCATATAATCTATGTAACTGCAGTACATTTTAGAAGCATATGTAGTACAAAACATTCAAGTCTGTAGATTAAATTAAATTATAATTTAATATTTGTATATATGCAGTACATTTTAGAAGCATCTGTAGTACAAAAATATTCAGGCATGTAGTATTCATTAACTGAAAATATAGTATATAACCTTTGTATCTATAGTATATTTTAGAAGCAATTGTAGTACAAAATATTTAAGCCTGTAGGGTTTGAATCATACTTTGTATGTACATACATATGTAAATTGAAGCATACTTTGTTTATAATATTATTTTGTATGTAAGTATAATTTTCCATCAAGTATTTATAATATTTTGATTTCAATACCATATGAGGGAAATGAAATACAAATGTATAACGAATAAAATATAAATGGTGTTATGTTGAAGTACACTTCAATTCAATTGAAATCGAACAGTGAATTTGAGTACAATATGATGGAAATAAAGTACAAATATAGAAAAAATAAAGTATAAATGGTGTTATGTTGAAATACACTTCAATTAAATTGAAATTAGGTAGTGAATTTAAGTACAATATGATGGAAATGAAGTATAAATATAGAACAAATAAAGTATAAATGGTATTATATTAAAATACAGTTCAATTAAATTGAAATCGAGCAGTGAATTTGAGTGCAATATGAGGAAAATGAAGTACAAACGTAGAACAAATAAAGTATAAATATTGTTATGTTGAAGTATAGTTCAATTAAATTGAAATCGGATAGTGAATTTGAGTATAATATGATGGAAATGAAGTACAAACGTAGAACAAACAAAGTATAAATGGTATTATGTTGAAGTACACTTCAATTAAATTGAAGTTGGACAGTGAATTTGAGTACAATATGATGTAAATGAAGTACAAACGTAGAACAAACAAAATATAAATGGTGTTATGTTGAAGTACACTTCAACTAAATTGAAATCGAACAGTGAATTTGAGTACAATATAATATAAATGAAGTACATATATGGAACAAACAAAGTATAAATGGTATTATGTTAAAGTACACTTCAATTCAATTGAAATCGGATAGTGAATTTGAGTACAATATGATGAAAATGTAGTACAAACGTAGAATAAACAAAGTATAAATGGTGTTATGTTGAAGTACACTTCAATTCAATTGAAATCGGATAGTGAATTTGAGTATAATATGATGAAAATGTAGTACAAACGTAGAACAAATAAAGTATAAATGGTGTTATGTTGAGGTACACTTATTGTAATTGAATAATTAGTCTCCAATAATTGTAGTGATAGTCAAGTACAATATTTTGAGATTATCGGATCAGATGAAGTACGTATTTGTACGGGTTATAGGGTGGATATTATTGTCAAATGCTCATTTGTTTATATCTTTGAAAGCATAAGTATTCTTTACATTACTGCGATTGATAACATTCATTCGTTGAATATTAGTGGTTAACACTTTAAAACTTTAATATTATTTTATTCATATAATAAATATTACACACATTTTTAGAGTTTGGTTATTAATTACTGAGACTTAAAAGCAAATCATGGAACAAATTTCAATTCAACAATATTAGTAAAAATATTAAGAAATGGAGTACATAATGGCTGAAATGAAATACAAATATCGTGAAATCAAGTATAAATATTTCAGATTGAGGTACGAAAGCGCTGATATCTTGGACAACATCCATTTGCTAACTTCCACGCTAAACAAGTACATTATTGCCAAAAAGAAGTACAAATGTCATGAAATCAAGTACAATTCTACCAAATTGGGGTACAAAAAAACTGATATCCCGGACAACATACAAAAATGCCAATTTCACGCTAAATCAAATACATAATTACCAAAAATGAAGTACAATTGTTATGAAATCAAGTATAATTCTCCCAGATTAGGGTGCAAAATAACTGATATCTCCGACAACATAGAAAAATGCCAATTTCACGCTAAATCAAATACATAATTGCCGAAATAAAGTATAATTGTCATGACACCAAGTATAGTTGTCCCAGATTAGGGTACAAAATAATTGATATGTCGGACAATATACAAAAATGCCAATTTCACCCTAAATCAAGTACATGATTACCGAAATAAAGTACAAATGTCATGAAATCAAGTATAAATCTCCTAGATTAAGGTACAAAATTTAGCTAGATTATTGATTCTTTGCAGGTTCGACGATTATGCCCTGTTCTACCACACCTTTTACACTTAATTACACGTTTCTCAATTTGTGATGGAATCCTTTGTGTCCTTCTATGCCCAGGTTGAGATCGGCAATCAGGTGCATTAATGACGCCATCATCATCTAGAGGGAGCATATGCATATCATACGTAGGAATGGTGTTTATCACTGCTTGGTATGCTTGTTGATACATCTCAACTCGGTATATTGATCGATAAAGTCATACGATAAAAGTGACTTTAACTCGAGAGTACAAGTTTTGATAAAATAAAGTAAAATTTCGGAACACTTGAAGTATAGAACTTCAATGAATATAGTATAAGTTTAGATAAAATGAAGTATAATTTCAAAAAATAGAAATACAATTTTTTATAAAGTGAAGTACAATTTCAGAACACTTGAAGTATAAAACCTTAGCAATTGCAACACAATTTTTGAATAATCCATTAGTAAAATACTTGAAACTTAAATAATAGATTCAGATAACTGAAGTACAAGTTTGGAACACTTGAAGTATAGAACTTCAATGAATAGAGTATATGTTTAGGTAAAATGAAGTATAATTTTAAAAAATAAAAGTACAATTTTAGATAAAGTGAAGTACAATTTTAGAACACCTGAAGTATAAAACCTTAGTAATTGCGGTATAATTTTTGAATAATTCATTAGTAGAACACTTGAAACTTAAATAATAGATTCAAATAACTGAAGTATAAGTTTAGATAAAATAAAGTACAATTTCGAAACACTTGAAGTATATAACTTCAATAAATAGAGTAAATGTTTATGTAAAATGAAGTATAATTTCAGAAAATAAAAGTAAAATTTTATATAAAAAGAAGTACAATTTTAGAATACTTGAAGTATAAATCCTTAGCAATTGCAATATGATTTTGGATAATCCATTAGTAGAACACTTGAAGTATAAAACTTAAATAATAGATTCAGATAATTGAAGTACAAGTTTAAATAAAATGAAGTACAATTTCAGAACACTTGAAGTATAGAACTTCAATGAATAGAGTACATGTTTAGGTAAAACAATGTATGAAATGAAGTATAATTTCAAAAAATAGAAGTACAATTTTAGATAAAGTGAAGTACAATTTCAAAACACTTGAAGTATAAAACTTTAGCAATTGCAGTACAGTTTTTGGATAACCCATTAGTAAAACACTTTAAACTTAAATAATAGATTCAAATAACTAAAGTATAAGTTTAGATAAAATGAAGTACAATTTCGAAACACTTGAAGTATAGAACTTAAATGAATAAGTACATGTTTAGATAAAATTAAGTACAAAAGAAAGTATAATTTCAGAAAATAAAAGTACAATTTCAGAACGCTTGAAGTATAAAGCCCTAGCAACTGCAGTATATTTTGGTTAATTGATAAATATAACACTTAAAGTATATAACTTCAATAAATATATTACAATTTTTGATAAAATGAAGTATAATTTCAAAAAATCAAAAGAATAATTTTATATAAAAAATGTATAGTTTCGGAACACTTCAAGTATAAACTGCTAAAAGTTATAGTACAATTTTGGATAATCCATTAATAGAACACTTGAAGTATAAAACTTACATAATAGAGTACAATTTCAAAACACTTCAAGTATAAAACTTTACAAACTACAGTACAGTTTAGATTATGTAGAAGTATTACATTAAACCATCACTGTTCTTCTTTGCACTGCTGCTTAATTCATCCTTTCGGTTTACCAGGATGTCAACAACGTTCATCTTCAATGTCAAATGAAGTAAGACCATATTCATGACACCGTCATCATCAGTCAAACTCATGTACAATTTTTGATGTGGAGCTATGTATTGTAAACTGAAGTGTTCGGCGTTGATTTCACTCCATTTTCTTGCGAGATTAATGTATATGTCCATTAACTTGATTGAACACTCCTACTTCACTACTAGTTGACATTGTCAGAAAAATATAAGAAACTCAGAAGCAACTGAGAAGAAACTGAGAAGAAGAAGAAACTCGAAAATGCTGAAAATAAAAAGAGAAGAAGACAATGCAGCTATCGGGATGGTGGTTTTTGGTTCTAACGTTATTCTCATTCCTATCGTGGAGCTTGTTGCGTTTTTTCTGTTCTTTCTGTTTCTGGTATGATAGGATTTACTGTTTGCTTGTCCAGATGAAGAAGAAGTGAGAAAAAATTAATGAAAAATATTATACTTAAGGGCATTTTTGTCAAATCAAGTGAGTGGGGAGTGATATCTAAACTTTTAATAGAACTAGGGAGTTTTTTCTAACAAAAATCAAGTGGGGACTGATTACAAAAATTGAAAGTGTGTTTGGTACTTTTAAATAAGTCTCCCTTTGAAATACTCAAAAAATAATTGTACACGATATACTAGAGATGAATGAAATTGTAAGAGAATTGAGGAGTATTTTCTCAATCAACGTAATTGAATCCAAAAAATGGTAAATGCTGAAAAATGCCAATCATATTCAATGATAAGCAATAAACTAATTTAGAATGGTATCCTAAATTATCACATATAAAATTTATGTTGTTTGAGACTTCGTAATATGTAATTTATATTGAATTTTTATGCCTTATCATGAGAAGAAAAAAGTAACAAGGGAATAGAAGAGCCGAGAAACCTTGTATGTAATTCAAAAATTAAGTATTTGTTATGGAAAAATTGATATAAAATTGATTTCGTAGTTATAGCTATAAATTATAACTACAAATCTTCAAAGTAAATGTAATCTCTTTAACATTACAAGTAACAAAAATTATTAGTTATCAATTAGTAGCTTTATATATTCGAAACGTGACAGATCAATTATATATTTATTCATATGAAAATTGATATTATATATAAAAAAGGAATAGTCATCAACTAAAAATTAATTATAACAAGAATTAACTACGAAAACATCCACTTTAAATTTGATTAGAGTAATTTTGTAGCTAAAACTACGAATATTTAGTATCAACTATGAATTGACCATATTTGATACTTTATTTTTTATGGTGAACATTCAAGTTAAGTTTTATATATAATTCTTTCGTGCTAGGAGGGATATAAAATGCATTTTCACACACAAGCACGTAATGACCCATATGCATATGTTACGCGAGTAATTTTTTATAAGTATCATTAAGAAGTTGGTTTATATATGAGATATAAGAAACGATAAATAAATTTTATCTTATTTATAAGCCTTTGTAAGGTGAAACGTTCAAGTAGAAAAAGGAGAAAAATGTCCGAAGGGTAAATATGTTATTTACATTGCCAAGCATCTAGCGTTAGCACTTGTAGGTTTTTATGCATGTGTGAGTAAATTCCAATATTTCTTGTTCTTCTTTTGATTTTCATAAGTATCTTAATTATGAAGTAAATTGAATAATTGAATTTGATGATGAAAAGATATAATTTTCATAAAGAATTGCAGTTGTTAATTTACGTTAAATGGATATATTACTGAATATATATATATTATTAATAATCAATTGATCGAGTGTCATCTTCCTAACATGTATATATGTGGGATTCGAAATTCAAATCCAAATGAAATTTAAATATATGTGTATGTATGAAAAGAATAAAATAAAATTATGAATTATCTTCAAAATTAATGAAAAAATATTTCATTAATTATAAACATACGAAAACCACTATAACTTTAAATAACTAAAAAATAATTTTCTTTCTCCACTTAGGATTTGTGTTGCAAATCATACAAAACTTTCGCAGGAAACAATTCAAAATTACCATTTGCAAAATTTAATAATTTTATTGTAGTTGAGGTTAATCGTCTGGCATATCTTTGACTTTGTGATATTGTGGGATTCGTGCAGAATCTTTAACTGCTCCATTTCCGACATCAAATTACAGAATAATATGTTCAACATTGTACAGCCATTTACTTTTTCCATTTTTTTTCTTTTTTTTTTATTGGTTTCTCTTAGTACCCGTTTGGTTTTGTTTTCAAAATCCCTTTTTATTTTTTCCTGAAAATAAAAATAGAAAGTTATTAACTCCTTTTATATTTTCACAAATATTTTCATTCTCAACACATTTTTTCAAATAATCTCTCTCTCTCCATTTTTACACTTTATTTTCTCCTACTCATATTTACATGACTTTTAATACAAAAATACTATAATCCAAATACAACTCATTTTCAACCCTACATAATCATTTCATTTTAAACAAAATATTTAAACAACATTTCATTTTCAAAATCACACTTATAACTAAATTTTTACTATTCTTTTTCACCAAAAAAATGAAAATGCCTCCAAAAAAAAAAAAACCAAACGGCCCCTTAATATGGTTCAATTTTCTTGAAATTCAATTCTACAAAATATTTTTAAAAATTGATATCGCAAATTAAATCTGAGATTGGCATAAGCTTAACATATAACTTTTAAAATTGATGTCGCCTTGTTCAAAGATAAACATTCTATTGAAATTGGTGTTGTGGCAAGGAATCGTAGAGGGCATTGTTTGGCTTGGCTCTCTCGCATTCTGTATGGAAATTTTGATGCTAAAGCAATAGCAGCAAAGGAGGCTTGTGAACTAAGTTCTAAATTTCTTTAGCATAATGTGATAATTGAAGGAGATTGCTTACTGGTTATCTGAGCTCTTAATACACCTACTTTGAATCTATCCCATATTGGTCCTCTCGTTTTTTATGCTAGGAAGAGTCTCCTTAATCTTATTTCAGTTTCTTTTAATTATGTTAGAAGATCTGCAAACAAATCTACTCATTGTCTAACTAGATTAGCTTACCCACTTTATTTTTCAAATTTGGACGGTTCTATTGTAATTGCTGAGGCTTTAACCTTTGATCTTATTTAATAGTTACTACCGTTTTCTACCCCCCCCCCCCCCCCCAACAAAAAAAGAAAAGAAAAAGAAATAAACATATAACTTTTGCAAAATGCAGATTTTATTACATACTTTCACAACTAAATTGAGACTCCAGTTTAAAATTTATGATGCATACATATATATGATATTAGAAATAAGCGACAATATATTTTAAAAATTCTTAGACATGATATTGTAGACATATTAATTTTTGACCAATTGAGAAGTGATATGTCTAAAATAATATGCTAGTTATTAATTTAAAATTTTTTATTTATATTTTGGAATTTACTAAATTTAATTTTAAAAAATAAATAGTTAATTTTAATTAATACTCTAGTACTTATTTTATGCTCAAATCAAATATTGATAAGTGTGAAAGATGGAGTATTTATGTCTATATATTTGATATTATCTGTATTATTTATTGAAATCTGATATTATCTCTTGATATCTGATCTTGATAATCTAATATTATCTCTTGATATATGATCTTGATATCTGATATTATCTCTTGATATATAATCTTGATAATCTAATATTATCTCTTGATATATGATCTTGATAATATGATATTATCTTTTGATAGTATCTTATCAAAGAGATAATTATGAAAGAAATTCAAATTAATCTGGCAGTCTTCCATCAAAAATCTATATAAAGGGGGTAATCAAAGCTCATTCTACACATAACACGAATTCTAGCAAGCGAGAAAAACTTTGAAAGAGTTTAGCAATTCTCTCTAGCAAATTTAAGGAGATCCACAGTTTTCAAAGTATTTTTCGTGGAGTTCATCATATTTTGGCATTTGATTTGAGATTAAGGTGTGAAGCCCTCGAATTGACGTTATTTTCTTCAAATCAAATTCAAGGAGATCCACGGCGTTTAAAGCGTTCTTTGGGGAGCTCATCATTTTTTGACATTTGATTTGAGATTAAAGTGCGAAGCCCTCAAGTTGGTGTTATTTTCTTCAAATCAAATTCAACGAGATCCACGGCGTTTAAAGCGTTCTTTGGGGAGCTCATCATTTTTTGACATTTGATTTGAGATTAAAGTGCGAAGCCCTCAAGTTGGTGTTATTTTCTTCAAATCAAATTCAAGGAGATCCATGGCGTTCAATGCGTTTCTCGCGGAGCTCATTATATTTTGGCATTTGATTTGAGATTAAGGCGAGAAGCACTCGAATTGGCATTATTTTCTTCAAATCAAATTCAATGAGATCTATGGTATTCAAGGTGTTAAAGATCATATTTGGAAAGGAAGAATCAAAGGATTAGTTAGAGATTGAATTCACATTTGATAAATTTTATTTTATTTTTATTTGTATGATTTTTTTGTCTTGTAATTATATTATTGTAGACAAAGATATTTGGGCTTACAAATTTTTGGCACACTCAATGGGACAATCTCTACCTCTTATCTCTTTCCTTCATCAAGATTGAAATATCATAGCCGCCAACAAGACTATATCATTGAAAATTACTACCTCAAACTCCTTAAGTGGTGGAGCAAGAAATGTTGGCGTCATCACAAAAAGTATATCTAACAAGTTGCAATCGTCTTCGAAGGTGGCTCTTTTGCTCGCTATGGAAAAGGTGTTGCCGCATTTTATTGATATGAATAAAGATGGTGGAAACTCAAAGGAAGAATCTGCATCATCCATTCCCACTCAACATCAAATTCATTGAGCATGACGATGGTGATGGTGACAAGTGCTACAATCTTGGAGGAACAAATTGCAAATTTGACGAGGGCCATTGAAGGACTCATGAAACATGTCCAAGAGTGAGACTTTCAAATCTCCAAATTGATAAGCAAAGTAGATAATATTTATCCCAACTGCATGGTGGAGAAACAAATTAAGGCTTAGGACGAATGCGAAACATCCACAAGGAGACAATCAACCAAAAATGAAGAAATTGCAACAAAAGAACTACACATTTCCACTGGACTAATTCCCATCGACCCATTGAAGGAGTTTATCATGGGAACTATCAAAGACAAGCTTGGTGAAAGTTCTACGTTATCTATGACTTATCCAAACCATATACTCAAAGGATTGACAACTTGAAAATGTCGATCAATTACCAATCCCCAAAGTTTCAACAATTTAATGGCAACGTCAACCTAAAGCAACTCATGGCTTATTTCATTGAGGCATGTAATAATGTCAAGACATATGTAGATCATTTGGTAAAGCAATTTGTTCGATTATTAAAAGACTGATATACTAACTTGGAGGCAGCTCCATCGATAGTTGGGGCCGATTGGAACAAGAGTTCCTCAACTGTTTCTAAAGTACTTGAAGGACAATCAGCATGATTGAACCTACCAACTCTCGCCAGTGGAAAGAAGAACCTATGATTGACTACATAAATTGTTGGAGAAATTTGAGCCTTAACTGCAAAAATCAAGTATCAAAGGTTTCAGCTAATGATATACTTCAAGGAATCAAACCCAAAACTTCTGAAGATTTGGCAACTTGTGCAGATAACATTAAGATGAGTATGAATTTTGACAAACAAGAAGACTCAAGTGATGCCGATGGTAAGGAAAATGTTGGGGGCAATTAACTTTCATCTTCAAATTCTAAGTGATCCTTGTTAAGAGCCTAAATTGTCAATATGCTCCCAGATAAGAGCATAAACTATCTCAAAATTCTCAAATCTCCATGTCTTCAAATCCATGACTTAAGTCTCCAAGTCTTCACATTCAAGACACAACTCTTCAAGTCTCCAAATTCAAACTCAAGTCTTCAAGTGTTCAAATACAAACTCAAGTCTCCAAATTTCTAAAATCCACGACTCAAGTCTCCAAGACTTCAAGTCAATGCTCAAGTCTCTAAGTCCAAGACTTAAATTTTTAAGTATCCAAATCTTCAAATTCAAGATCATGTCTCAAGTCTCCAAGTATTCAAGTCAAGGCTCAAGTTTCGAAGTCTTCAAATTCAAAACTCAACTCTCCAAATTTCTAAATTCATGACTCAAGTCTTCAAGTCTACGAATTCAAGACTCAAGTCTCCAGGTGTCCAAATTTAAGACTCAAGTTTCAACTTTCCAAATCAAAGACTCAAATCTTCAAGTCAAAAGCTCAACTCTTCAAATTTCAAATGCTCCTAAATACGGGCATAAACTATCTGAAAATTTTAAATTAAAATTTTCCCATGTGCTCCTTGATAAGAGTTCAAATTGTCAATAAGGATCATAGATATGTGCATAAACTTTCTAAATATTCAAAGTCTCTCCATATATTCTTTGATAAGAGCATAAACTGTCAATAATGCTTATAAATAATAGCATAAACTATCTAAATTTTTTAAATTAAAGTCTCTCTATATACTCATTGATAAGAGTATAAACTGTATATTAAATCAAACCAAGTTGAATCATTGATACGAGTATAAAATGTCTATTCAAGTTAAATATGCTCTTTCGAATTGTTACGGCACCATTGAATGCATTTGGACTCTGATCCCATACGTTCTAGTACATGCTGATTAGGATCTGTCTGAAGTGAAGAATGAGTGTCTCCTGGATGAGGTGAAAAAGGGAGAGCCACATCACACCTTGAGTTAGCTCTTCACTTGGATGTTTTTGGGGAGGATAATGCCCCCTACTCTTGCAGGAGGATTGTTGCAGCTCTTGAGGACGATGCTCTTCAACATATTGGGCAACTACTTTAGCTGCAACATAGGTGGTAACATTTTCCAGCAAGGTTCTCCATGTTTTCTTTGTGACAAGCAAGATTAGTTCTCCAGGAAGGGGAGCTTGTTGCAACTTGCATTGGTGCCTCCTTGGGTATTGATTTTACTCAAAGAGTAAGACCTGACATTGGATTAGGTGGGACTTCTTGTTGGTGACTCTCCACATTCTTCGATACTGGGATCACTTGATCGCAAGTGCACACGTTTTTGACCTTGTATGCATCCTCAATGTTCCTTCTTCTTCTTTTGAGTTTTCCACAAATGGCGTCAAATGATGCTGCTTGGAAATGGAGCAGATCCTTTCTAGAAACCAATAGATTGTCGATTTATTTTGTCAAGAACGCGCATAGAGAGATACTCTTCTTGAGAGTTCTTACACTTTTAAAAAGTTTACAGATAATTTCTTGTGTCCCATTTTTCTTTGGCACTTGATATTGATATATTTTAGTTTTCATGGGCTTGGACCCATTTGGATTTTTCTACCCTCTTCATAGGCTTAGCTTGTCATCTGGATTCTCTTATTCATTTACTTAGTTAAATAGTTTTATGATTGATTTCAAGAGAACATTCATAATTTTTAAGATATTTATAATTTTTGTATAAATAAATCAAAAGTTAAGGAGCATAGATATTTAACCCTTTTTCTTTATCTTAAAAACCTATACGTGAAGAAACACCACACGCTAGCGAGCAATTAGAAACAAAAAGTTGAATAATTCTTCATTTTTCACCTCTACATTTTCTCCACATCATCACATAACCAGCCAATAAAAGAACATAATATACTCTCTTACACCCACAAAAAACCACACGCAACGAGAAAAGAAACATAGGAACACACATCACATTGGCCATACATGTAAAAATAAATAGCACTGAAATGATCAGATAAAAAAAAAAAAAAAAAACAAAAAACAGGCATTTTTATCTTTATTTTATTTTTAAATGTGCATTAATGATTGATTGTATGTAGAAATAGAATAGGACGAAGACCGCCAGCATGTACCGAGTCGTGTGCCAGTTGCAACCAAACTTTTTACCCATCACCGCCACGCCCATTTACAACTTACTTTATTCTATTCCACCCCCAAACCCACCCCTCTCTCTCATAACAAGAAAACATTAATTAATTAATTAATTAATTAATACAACCAAGTAAAAAGAGGATTGGATAATTGAGAATCAGTAAAATAATACGTTTAATACCTTTATTTTTTATTTTAACATATTTCAAGTTATGTAATAATATAATATCATTGATTACAATATTATTTACTAAAACAAGAATAAATGTAATAAATTTATATTGATCCTTTTATCTCGAATGTAAAATTTTATATAGACTCAAATTAAATATATTTTTAGAAAAGTGAGGGGGTGCGTCATGTGATATACTATCTCATATTTATGGGTTAATTAGACTAACTTTTATTTTAAAATAGTTGCATGATTAATTTGTGTCTCTTTTTATAATTACAAAAATCTCCCCTTAAATTTGTTTTGTTAAAAAAATCAAATGAAAATTATGATTTCTCTATCTTTTTCTTTCTTTCCCCTTTCGTTCTATTTTATTTTTTCAACGTTTTCTTGTATTATATCCCTCCCTCATTCTTCTCTCTCAATTACTCTCTATCTCGATCATTCTCATGCTCATCTAATAATAGTCATCCATCTTTACTTCCTTCGCACTCACAACTCCCTTCTCTTTCTTGTCTTCTAAATTAATTTCCATTATCAAGAAAAAGAAAAAAGTCGACCAATAAACAAGAATTCAAAGAAAGAAGATAAAAGAAAAGGAAAAGATGATGAGTGGAAGATTAAAAGCAGAGAAGAAATTTTATTAATTCTTTCTATATATGAAAATAAATAAATTAACTATTTTCTAAATAGTAAATACACCTTGATTATAATATATATATATATATATATATAGCTTCATAGTTGATCCTACTCCTACAATACTAAAAGAAGTATTTTAACAAATAATTATCTTTAAGCAGCCACCAAATCTTAATCTAAATACATGACCACTTTGTGAGAAGCCATATAATGAACTACCAATTTAATTTTGCCAGAGATTTATCCTAATATATCTTAGCACTCACTTGGAAGTATGACATCTGCGTGCTTTTTATCATATGATCCTTTCATGGCTAAAATCTACTAAAATATGGGAAATTCTAATTTATATTGTGTTGATTGAGTTTAACTAGATTATATGAAAAGTAATTATACTTGTCATTGAGTACTATATATTTTTTAAAAATTAATTATAAAACAAATAATGTTACATTTAAGTTATCATATATATAATTAATTGAATCCGATTAAATTAAGATGAAATTCAATCCTATGATGTTTCATGTTATATTTCTTTTTATAAATATATATACACACACACATACATATTACGTATATGTTATTCACAACTTTATATTTTTTAAATAAATAATTAATAGGCTTGAAATAATGTATCATAAAATAAAATAAAACATAAAATACTTATAATTGAAATATGCAACTTGAACATTATCCATTGGGTAAAAATCTATTATTCAAAGTAGCACATTTTTGGGTCTTAGATTATTATTTTTTTAAGAGAAAAAGCAATAATACACAAAACCTCTGTAGTCTATATACATATACACAATATATTGTGGAATAATACATTCAAAAAAAGGTCAAACAAACAGATGTGATTTGTTTATCTTTCTTTCTTTCTTCCTTCCTTCCTTCGTCTTCACTTTCCTCCATTTTTCTCTCTCACTTTCCCCAATTCCTTTTCTTTTTTCATCACAGTTCACAACCCCATCTATTCTGCTGTCACCTCATTTCTTTTCTCATTTAAGTGAACTTAAAAAAGATCAAAGATACAATCTCACCTTTTCTTTCTTTCTTTTCTTTCTCTCTGCACCTTTGTTCCGCCTTTTGTTTTCTTATTTGTTCCAAAAGTAGCACACTTCTCCACTTTCAGACACTATATATCCCAAGAAAGATTTCTTGTTTTCTTTACAAAAATCCATTCTTTTCTTTTTTTCTTGCAACAACAGTATTATCATGGAGAAGGAGAATATGTTTGTGAGTGAAGGGAAGACCAGCAGCGCAAATACAATCCCTTATGGGATTTCAGGAATTCATCCAAACAATGAGCTGAACTGCAGCTTTTTCAATCCAAATTGGGATAATTCAATGGATCAAAGTGATCCCTTTGAATCAGCATTGAGCTCAATGGTTTCATCCCCAACTGCATCAAATGCTAATGCCAGTGGCAACAATGGTGAAAATATTGTGCTGAGGGAACTCATTGGGAGGCTTGGGAGCATTTGCAATTCAGGGGAGATTTCACCTCAGCAGCCATACATCAATGGAAATAATAGTGCAAATACTTCTTGCTACAGCACCCCTTTGAATTCTCCTCCTAAGCTCAACCTGTCAATGATGGAAAATCAGCAGATCAGAGGGAATTTTCAAATCCTAGGCGGAAATGGAAATCATTTTCCTAATTCCCTCCCGAGCTTGGCACCATTTCCCACTGATCCTGGTTTTGCTGAAAGGGCTGCAAGATTTTCTTGTTTTGCCAACAAGAGTTTGGTGGGCTTGAATGAAATGGCTCCAAAATTGGATTCTGGCAAGATTTCCAGGGTTTCCAGTAATCAGTCCATTAAGATTTCTGGATCTCACCCAATTGCAGTTCAAGAAAGCAAGGATGGAATTTCAGCTTCTGATAAGAAATTCAGTAGGCTCTCCAGATCTTCAACTCCTGAAAATGTGGAATTCGGTGATTCCAGGGAGAATTCTTCTGTTTCTGAACAGATCCCAGGCGGGGAAATTGGAATGAATTCTAGAAAGAGGAAATCAATTCCAAAGGGAAAGGGAAAAGAAACCCCTGTACCAAACCCTGCTAAAGATGCCAATGTAATCAATCATATTTCCTTCTCAAGAATTCTTGGATTAATTTTTTTTTTTTTTATTGGTTGTTGGTGGGGGGTGGGTGTGGAATTGTTGAAGTAGACTGATTTTTTTGAGTTGATTAAATTAATGCAGGTTGCATCAGAGAATAGTGAATCAAGTGCAAAAAGAAGCAAGTCAGAAGATGGCAGTGCAAATGAAAGGGATGGTGCAAAAACTAAGGCTGATACAAATCAAAAGCAATCAAAGGATAATTCAAAGGCTCCAGAGCCTCCAAAGGACTATATTCATGTCAGGGCCAGAAGGGGTCAGGCCACAGATGCCCATAGTCTTGCTGAAAGAGTATGAAACCTTTATAAAAAAGTTCCCTTCTCTTTCATTCTTCCCTGAAAACCTTCATTAGTTACTAAATTTCAAATTTTCTTTTTGTCGATCTTTTTTCTTCGTATTATAGGTCCGAAGAGAGAAGATCAGTGAAAGAATGAAGGTCCTACAAGATCTTGTACCAGGTTGCAATAAGGTAATTCTCCTCTACTGTTACGCTCTTACATGGCTTTTATGATTGAATTGTGCAAATTCTGAGGTGCTACAGCATTTCTTCCTTAGGTGACTGGAAAAGCTGTTATGCTTGACGAGATCATTAATTATGTCCAGTCTTTACAACGCCAAGTTGAGGTAAATCAAGGTTTTCTTTGGGGGGAAAAAGAGAGGAAGAGTTTTCTTTTAATCTTGAATGGTTACTGATGTTAATCTTATATGATTCTGTAGTTCCTTTCAATGAAATTGGCCACTGTCAATCCAAGAATGGACTTCAACATGGAAGCTCTTATGTCCAAAGATGTAAGTAGCATTTGAAAAACATGTTAGAATCTCAAAACCCCCTTTTGAATTTGGCTGTAATAATGTCGTTTGATTTGCAAATTGCAGATGTTTCAGCCTCGTGGATCTTTGCCTCATAACATGTACCCTTCGGATAACTATCCATTCTCATCTCAACCAAACTTGCATACGGCTATTCCTAGCGCACCAGAACAACCCTTCCCGGCTAATAATTTTAGTGCTGCTTTAGGCAGAAGCCATAGTATGCAACTGCCTCATATGGAAAATTTTACCGAAACTGCCTCTCAGGTAAACGCTAAATCTTGAGAAATTGGAGTTCAATTGTACTAGAAATTTGTATTCATATAATTAACTTAACAATACCGGGTCAACTCATTGTTTTTAGGTTTCAACTTTTTGGGAGGATGATCTCCACAGCATTGTGCAGATGGGGTTCGGCCAAGGCCAGACACAAAATTTTCATGGTTAGTGATCATTAATACACATAATTTGACAAAACTTGATGCCGTTTTTTCTTGGAAAATTTTGAGATAGTGATTATCTTATTATTATTATTTGCAGGGATTCTCCCCACAGCTCAAATGAAAGTTGAGCTATGATCATAATTCATAAAGAATGTATCGTCATCATCATCAGCCAGCATTGTTAATTCTATTTATTTGAGGCCCCGAGTGAGAGTGGCTTCTGTATATAGTGGGAAAACTCTAGTTGAAGGCACAAATTTGAGGAACCCTCCTCCTCTCTTTTGATTCTTGATCAAATTATCTGTATTTGATGATCAAATTTGGCAGAAGATGATTCTTTGGAAGAGGAATTTTTACTGATTATTTCCACAGTTTGTGAAATTAAGAACTAATTGATGCAGATGGTGGGAAGGCTCCGAAAGTCAAATGTAACATGTCTTTTTTTTTTATTATTATTATTTTTCTTTTGGCAAGGTGAGAAGTGTGGTTTAAGGGTTGATGAGAGAGACAATCTTTTCATGTAACCTTTGTATTTCAAACCTTGTTTTTCTCTATTTCCTGAGGATATTCAGATTAATCTTTATCACTAATTTTTATTGCAATTTTACATGGTCTTGTTTTCTTACATTTTTAGTTCCTCTTCATTATTAATTATTATGACATATACATATTTGTTTTTGGTCTGATGAAAAGGAAGAAATTAGATTGAAGGTAAGATATATGATTATAGTGGGAAACATGGGTTAGGGGTTCCAATATTGATGAGTGGTTAGCAATATGAGTTTTGTCCCACAAATGTCACATTCATGGAAGAATTTGATAGTGGGACCTTTACAATAATACCAACCATTTTAACCATAAATCTTGTGAATTGTACAAGATTAGATTCTTATATTTGTAACCAGCTGTTAGTGGGGACAAAAATGTTGTCTTAAAAATTGATTTGGTTTGGTTGATTAAAAATGATATATATGTGTCAATTAAAAGCAGATTGAGCTGGAATCCAAAGTCACTTTGACATTTATGCCTAGTTACTGTTTAGCAGTAAACAGGGCAGCTAAGAATTACTTTCTTTTTCTTTTTTTTTGTGGGGCTGTGGGGTTGGGGGGGGGGGGGTTGCTTTTGAAATATGTATATTTTATAATGGGAATGAAAGGTGGGAATTGTAATCCCAGGTTGGCAATTGTGAACCTTCTGAGTTGGCTGTGGAATAATAATCTCAGAATTGAAGAATAAATATTAGTGGATTGCAGATGTACAACATTTCCATCAAGTTTTGTCAGGAAATTCTATAGGCTTCTCATTTTTCAACTAAAGAAAATTCCCTATCTTATCATCCTATGCTCTATTTTCAGTTTTAAATTTTTCTTGGAAATACTATCTTTTGTTTGATCCATTTATTTTTCTTTTCTTTAAGAACATCTGTGGGTTCAAAGTGAAAAATCTTTTTGTGTACAAACGTAGTAATGGAAATTTGAATTATATTATTTTATTAAACCAAATGTGTGACAATGTAGAATTGGTCTCATACTGTTTTAATCTTTTATAAGAGATTATCAAATTCTTGAAATAACACACCATGTTTATGTAATAACAAGTGAATTAATTATATAGATCCGCCTTTGATTTTAGTTTCTTCTTGTTCATATATATTTTGATTTGTAATAATGGATCGTACTAAATCATTTTTTAGTATTTTAATATACAAAATAATATAGTTGATTATTCCAAAATATAGTTATTTCAACATAGAATTTTATATGAGAGTACAAAAAATATAAATTTTATGCATAAAATAATGGGCCTAATAGTTGAAACTTATAATGGACGGACACGCCATAAAATCACTCTGTGCAATGTTAGATACATGTCGGACACCGACACGGTTCCGTGTCCGACATGTATTAGACATGGCAATAAAGTGTCCAAAAATTAAAATAAAAAGATAAAATTCAACACGGTGTCGGACATGGCTAGGACACGACAAGGTTTTTTTTATTAAACTTTACAAAATTTAAGGGCTAATAAATAATATAAAAACTTTTTAAATGGCAAATGAAATTAGTAAAAAACCTCACTGTAATCATAATATCCTAATAAATTTGGATGATAGACACACTACGAAGAAAAGAAAATTTATAAAAAATAGTAAGTGATAATTCAAAACTTAGCACTAATTATATATATAAGTAATAAAAAAAAAATTTCTACCACCAATAATAATGTTTACACGTTTAATAGTGGCAAAAATTGTATTTAAGATTGTATTTAAGTTATCACCATTGATAATTGATGGCAAATATTTAATGATAAGCATAAATATTTTCAAATGTTATTAGTTATAATTTTCATATTATCACTTACTTTTTTATGACTAATATTACATTCTTTTGTATTGAAAATTTCCATTATATAATTTACATGAAGTCTAATACTTATTGCTATATAGGAGATTCGTTATTTATTTGAATTAAATTTTTTTTTTTAATGTTTAGTGTTGATTTATATATTTTATGCTACATGCATTAATATGATTAATAAATACTTATATATATTATGATAACTGTGTCGGTGCTATGTCCTGTTGTGTACTTATGTCAGTATCCGTGCATCATAGATTGAAAATTATTAACATCATATTAAAATAATAATTTCGAAAAGAGTTTAAGTTTATTTTTTAAATCTTTTAAAAATTACCAATAGAGGGATTATACAATAAATTGCAGCAACTTTCCAAACAAATTTTTAAAAACTTACCGAAGCTTCCTTTTGGTACCTAACAATTGAGTTGGCATGATAAAACTGGGTCCTCAACCTTAACTGATTTTAATTGCATGCATAGTTTATTCTCCAAAACCAAGTACTATTATAAGAAATATCCTTAACAGTTGGAACAATCAATTCATCTTTTTTGCTGGATGTACAGCTATACTCCTCAAAGATCAGTGTAAGATTCAGCAGATGAGTATATAAAATAGGTTGAAGTACTAATATTTGAAAGAATAAATTATAGAAATTAGTAATGGGAGGATTGATCTTAGGAAGAGTAATTAGGTATTTGGAACTTCACGTGGGTAATTTTAAGATGTGCCCTTGATATTTATATATATATATATATATATATATTTTAAATTGAGTTAATTTAAGCCACTTTGATCAATAGGTAAATGGATAACTTCTACTGAATTATTAGTATATTAGAGGGCCCAAGTGAGACGGGGTCATCTACGATCGACTTGTTTAATGTACATTTAATTTTCGCACAGTTTTAGGAGTTAGGATGGATTAGAAAGTTAAAGCTTAAATAACCTGATTTTTGACTGGAAGAATATTTTTCGAACTTATATCATAATTAAATTTAAGAATCAACTTCAATGGAAGTACATATTAGAAAAGATATTACATTGGAGGAGAACATATCGATTAATTGATTTGGTTAGGATGTCTCTATTTCAATTATTTTTGCAACTGCTGCTGAGTTTTAGTTGTCAAATTCATCTGAAAATGTATTTGGGATGTGATGCATATCTTTTCAGAAGTAATCAGTCCATATATATGAGTCTGAATATATATATTGATTTGGTAGAAATTATTCAAGTTAATTTGAAAAAGGAGGTTGGGGGGGAGAAGAAAAGAAGATTATATCTTAAAAATGAAGTCAAGATGGTTGGTGAAAAAAGTTTGCTATGAATCGCAAAATGAACAAATTAAGTCAATCATATGATTAGATGGGAGGATTGGATTAAAAATGATGTATTTTGACTGCAGAAAGTAAGAAAAGAATGATGAATTTTATATTTTTGTTATCCCATGATTTACTCCGGACATAACGAACAAAAGGGTCCACATTTAAAGGGCAATGGTTAGGAGAGATTGATGTTATATGTTTGTTTCTTGTGGGGTAATATGAAAATGATGATTAGAAAAGGGTCCATTAACCAGCCTGTCACTCTTTCCTACAATCAATCCTTCCTTCACTTTATGTCCCTTTCTTTCAACTTAAGAAGCATTTGCTCTAACTAGGGTTTGGTGTGATATTTGATTGAAGGGGTGGGGTGGGGTGGGGTGGTGTGGTGTGGGGTGGGGTGTGTGTGTTTGGAGGTGTTAAGGAAAAGAAAAAACCACTTCACTATGAAGTGAAATGAAATGAAATATTATCATTTTGTTTTACCAACCTTATCATCACTTCTAGGCATTACTAGCAAACTAACTCTCCATACTTCCAAAATTTTAATTGTAGAGGGAAGAGCCAAGGGATTCCCTCCTCACACAATATGGCCCTTCAACAATTAGAGGTTTGTAATTTAATTCATTTAAATTTTTTTTAATATTTTTTAAATTTTATAAAATATTTTTGAAACCTATGAAATGCTAAATATGATTTTAGAATAATTTCTAAAGTATTTAAATAAAATAATATATTGGGTAATAACAATTTTATTGTTAATATGATCAAAATTAAATAATCTTTAATTTTAGAATAAGTTAGAGATTTTCTACCTATTCTAAAATACCTTATAGGATGCCAATGTCTTATTTTAAGAGCTATAATCTTTAAAAATTTTATCAAACACTTTATGATATTTTGTAAATTTAAAATGAGTTCCTCTCCAATGAAAACATAATGATATGATAAGAAATTCTAACAAAGCGCAAATATGACTTTACTTCTTTTTATTTTTTGTTAATAGTACTTTTTAAGAACATATGAGAGGTAAAATAAAAAAACTCTACACCCAATATTACATTGAGATTGTTCCTTGAGTCATAGATCAACGGCTGGTGTGGTGTGCAAGAATCACTTTCAGACCCATTTTCCCCACCACTAAATTTTTGTGCTATACACTTAAAAAAGGTGTATTTTCCGTTCTTCCCAGAATAAAGGAAAAATAAGAAAAGGTAAAAAAAGGGAGGTGTATTTTCAATTCTTCCCAGAATAAAGGGGGGGAAAAAAAAGGGATATTTCTTGAATTCTTGATGGCCAATGAATGGCTGGGGTTGGAGGCCTACTTGGTTCTGTTCTATCTTCTCTTGTAAGCTAAAATACTATGCTTCTGGTGTTCAAATGGTCCACACGTAAGGAGAGATACATGTCAGGAGAAGACAATGGCACAAGCTACCTGTTTTATGGTCTCCATGAACTGATATAGACTTTGATACCAAATATATTTTTCTTTTTAAAAAAAAAAAAAGTACTTGTGGACTGTCTTCTGCTTTGTATGAAATTTTAGCATATAGTTGCTGTGAGCCACTTGAAGATTGCCCCCTATCCTCTTGACACCAAAACCAAACAAATAAATTCATCTGAGAGCAAAGTTAACATCATGTTCGTTTCTCACATCTCTCAACATGTCCCATTTGTCTCACCCCATTTGGGTCCACCCTTATCCAGCATCATACAATACAAACACTATGTTGCATTTTCACTTGTGAAAAGCCAGCCACAGATATATTTCGCAGCTTAATCCTCAATTCAGAAGACAACCTTCTCCACGAGGATAAAAAGCTTTTTAACTCGCTGGTCTTTTTGAACATATTATCGACCATTGATCTAATACCGTTCGCATTTGGAATCGAGCAAAGGACACCAATTAGTAGAGCAATAGCATAACTATTATTAATCTACTTAAGCCTACTTTCTTCAAGATATGAAAGGAGCATTCAAAAACAAATGTCCCTGTTGTATATTAGATGGTTTGAGAGTGAAGGGATAATTCATGCATCTCAGTTTGGCCTGCCCGATAAAACTAAATTGGTTCTTGAATTTTCTAGGATGAAAAGAAATACAAATATTTTCTTTAGCAAGATGAAGTTCAAATTTTAAATACAAAGGAACAACATAGACTGGTCCTCACAATTGGTGAGATGTGAGATCGTTTTGTATCATTAGGTCACAAAAGATCTACATTTTCCTATATATGACAAACTTTACTACATACAACAAATGGCCCACACACAGAATGTAACGGAAACAGAGTATTGTTTGAATTTATATGTTACAACGGTCATAACCTGAGAACCATGATGAAGGCCCCTCTTCAACACCATAAGATGGCGCAAATTCCTCTCGCCATTGCTGTTCGCCACTGACACTGTGAATCTCATCAGCAGCAAATTCCTCTTTAGGGATTTGAGGGGCTGTAGCAAGCAACTTGTTCAATTTGTCTATTTCTTTATAGGCGTTTTCAGTCTCCTGCTCTGCCACTCTAGCTCGTTTCTGCATCATTATGAAATTAAGTGTGTGTTTATTACTTTTACGTGATGGAATAGGTGTACTACAAAGAAGAAAGCATCATACGAGAGAAAATTAACAGGAAAATTTGGCAATATTCATTAAGAACTAATAAGGGAAAAAATTTCTTGACAAATTCTTAAGAGAAAAAATGTTCACTTATAACATATTGTCAGTGCACACGTAACGTGAGATTTACAAAGAAACATCATTAAAATTTCATTAGAATATAAAAATGTGCTAGAAATAGGTTGAAATCCAATCTAATTATAGCACGGCATATTGATTTTTTTTTTTTTAACCTATACTAATTGAATCTGAGTCATGCTACACATGCATTTCTTTGCGTGCCTGTTAGCAGTTCTAATCAAGCACAAGTTTAATTTTTATTTTTTTTTAATGGATGGATAAATGACATAATTTTAATTCAATACCAGAGAGAGAGGTCACCCCTAATTATCTATTTATTATCCCAACAAAAATCACAAAATGTTACGACCCAAGTTTTTTGGCATCTGGACTCATGACCCTGCAACATGACAAGCCACTTCCTGACAGTTAGGCTTAATTAAATTCTTTTTGTCTTTCAATGTCATGAAGTTTTTGGGTAATAGAAACCAACTTTCCCGGATACAGCACTCCACCCAACAAGATCTGTGCACATCAAGTAAAAGACCAGTAGATTTTTCTTGATAGGTGGAGTCTGTGCCTTGGCAAAAAGAGAGCTATAAAGTTTATTTTGATCTTAAGTGTTCTAAGCTTTTAACCTTAGCAGTTATGCATTTTAAACTTAAGAGATCAAGCGTAAGGTGCCTATGAATCACAGGAGATGAACAAAGCATTGGTATACTAGAAATGTAGTGAGTATGAACTTCTGCATCTCGCTAATAGTGCATAAATGCAATTCACTATAATGAAGGAAGAAACAGCGGTAATTATATTTCTTTAGCGTGCCAAACTCATTCCTAAACATTAGGGGCCGATAATCTTGATGCGCGTCATTGTCATGCCAAAATAAGTAGGGAAGAAGGTGAGGGTGGAAGATTAGGCAAGCTTGGGTTTAGAAGTTTGGGAAAGGGGAGAGACGGACCGGGACATCCAAGTTAGTTCTTATACCTTTTTGATTATTGAACCAAGACTTATGATATAATAAATCATCAAATAAGAACAAGAAAGTACATTAGTAATCAAGTCCAAACTCACCTCTGCAGCAGCCACTGCTTCTTCTGCTTCTTTAAGCCGCACAAGTAACTCCCCAGCAGCCTGAACAGCTTCAGCAGTATCCCTCAGTTGGGCTTGAAGCCCTTTATTTTCATCCCTGAAGTATCGTCTCTCCTTTTCTCTTTCCACTTTAAGAGCTGAAATTTCGGCAGCTAGAGCATTGATAAATTTAGATTCTGCACCTCTTACCCCAGCCCTTGCTGCTGCTTTCTTGACATCGTCAATTCCGTCTTGAATTTTCCTATGTCTAGCAAGCAGTTGAATGTGTTTCTCTTCAAGCTCGGCATATTGTTCAAGCATGCGTGCATGGCCTTCCATTGCCATCTGCATTGCTTCTTTAAGCTCTTCGGAACACTTCTTTTCCATGTCTAGCTCTTGCTTTTGTCTTAGAGCAATTGATCGATTGGCTTCAAGTTCCCTTCTTAATTCTTCTACCAGGGAAATCCACTTGCTCTCCGCTTCAGTCCACTGGATTCTTTCCTGCTGAAGCCTCTCCTCAGCGTTCTCAGTTGAATCCGGAGTAGTGGACAAAGCAGGAACCCCACTTGGTTCACATGAAGCAGTTAGCTGTAGGAGAGGGGTTTGTCCTTTTGGCATCTTGGCTGAAGAATCCAGATAAAATTCCAGCTGAGTACGCAAGTCTTGTATTTCTTCCAACAGAACATCCCTCTCACCCAAGTCAAAAAAATTTTGATATCTTTCCAATTCCTCTTGAATTCTTTTTAACTCAATTTTTGTTCTCAGAACATCAGGATGGTTATCATATTGTTCCAGTAGAATCTGCAAATATAACATTTAGATGAATTAGCAGAAATATTTCCATACTCCAGTCGACATTTAGAAATGAGTATCAGCTATACCTTGTGTTCATGAGATAGGGACAAGAATTCCTCCTCCATGAACTCCTCAGTAGTTAATATTCCATCCATTAGGCTCTCAAGGCGAGCAATTTTATCTTCACGAGTTTGACCAATTATGGCATTACACTCTCTCTCATGTTTGTATTGCTGGACCTGTATTCATGGTGAGGAATGGAAATCATATCAAATTAACTTGCAATTAAATTAGTAGGTTGTTTGACTACTCGACAAACCTACCAAACGATTAAGTTGCATGATCTCAGAATTTTGTTTGGCACACATCTCTTCTAATGCCATCTCTCTCCGAATGGCTCCAGCCAAGACCTTCTCTACTGCCTGAAAGATGATTAAACAGTAAAAGATAAGAGTTGAGAAAAGAAAAGGATGTAAAATTTCCACCTGCAACCAGCTGACATACTTTGGGAACTTGCTTCTTGCACTTGTCATGTGATGGTGACTCATTAACAAGTACTAGCTGCATATTTTGGCCATCATCATCATTTATGAGCTCTTGCTGGTAGTTTTTAGTCTTGCATTTACTACACAGAGATTCTACAGTAACCTTGTCCACTGATTCATCATCATGAGAAATGGTCTGAACGCCCACATCAACTTTGACAACTGGTATAACTGCTTTAACATCACCCGGCATGCAAGAGAATCTAAATGATGACCGTCTCAGAGCAGGACTGAGGCGCTGACTCTCGATAATTTCAAGACCACGGTTAAGAGTAGCAGCCAAATGTTCAGTTGATGCAAAACAAGATTTGTGGTTAGAGAGGGAATTCAAACAAATGCTACTAGAAGGCCTTGCAATGGATGCATTTGCAGCCTTCAAGTTACTCTGAGTGGGAAAACTCTGAGAAGCAGTTATATTTGATGAGGTCCTAAGACTTTTCCTGCTACTGCTCAGTCTTGGTGAAACACTAGGAGTTGGAGACTTCAGAATGGGGGACACATCAATTGGAACAATACTGAGATCAGAAGCTGCACCAACTTCAATGCAATTTGTGGACTTCTCAGGTGTGTTATCTACGGCAGTAGAAAGTTGCATTGAAGTACATTGCTCCACTGACTTCCTAGACAGATCATCATTTGGTAATTTTTCAGAAACTGAGGGAGTGTGTTCCCCATCTTCAGACTGTCCACAAGAACCATTGTCAATTGGTACCTCTGACTTTCTTTCAATAGATATCTCCGTCTGTCTTCCCTTCAGTCCATGATTGATGATACTGTAGTTGTCTACTGTTTCAAATGCTTCATCTTCCATATTAACATCTGTATCTTCATCAACTTGTTCAGGTGCAAATGCACATGTTTCTTCATTGATTACAGGCATTGCCTCATTTGTATCCACTATCTCCATTTCTTCATCACTGTCATCCTCAGCATGAGGTAACATAATTGGCCGGTTAAGGCTAAATCTGAGGAGATTCAAACTTCTCCTCGCACTCCATCCAGTTGCATAAGCTCCAGTTTGACCTGTTTGATCATGGTTGGCCTTCATTCGGTGCAGTTCATCCCTCAGCTGTCGAATCACTTCTCGCAAGACATTCACATCATCCTGCATTTCCTCATTAATGATTGCTTTGTTCTTGATTGCTTTAGCTCGTTGGGCAAATCTTAGAGCACTGAGAGTTTCGCTCTTACAGCTGCAAAATGTTATTCTCAATTAAGTTAAATGAGTAATCGAAGTTGCATAATGACAACCAGGTGCTGGGGTGGGGGCAGGGGTGCAGAACCAGGACACTGTTGAAATTGTTTAGAAGCGGGAGTGTCCTAAAGGAGTTATATGTTGTATTATCCTATTCTATAAAACTGCCATTACAACTTTGATATAGTGGAGGACAAAATTATTTTAAACAGCATAGTTCTATTCTGGTCTAACTTATACTAGACACTTGAACAAATTCATTAGTAATAAAGTAAAAAGGTTAGGAAGTAGATAGCCTTGTCCTACCATCCCTCTCGCTCTCTCTCATTTTTTTCCTTCTTCATCAATCCATCTCATTCCTTCCCATCATCAGACTATTCACATTCATCAATGTCAATTTTAATTTTTACCTTTCGTCCTCTATCGCCACTCTAATTACTCTACCACTATCTGCCTTCAATGGCCGACCACCACTAACACGATGGCATTGTTCACATCAGACAAGACAAACCATCCAAGATTCTCCAACTTTGATTTATAATGGAGTTAGACATGCAAATTAAGAAACCTCTCACAGCATTGGTCCCAGACTCAGGTCCCTAGTTTGTGACCTAAGCAGTAGAGATGAGACTCCACTAACACAAATTATGTGATCCATTTGATTTTCCTATTGAAACTCAAATTGATGATGCACAAGCCATGCATATCTCACCTTTGAGAAGGAGAAATGGCACATATCATTGCCAACTTTGCATTCCCCCCTAGAGATTCCTGTAACAAAAAAGTCAACTTTGAATCTCTGTATGGGATATGCCTCTGTTTTCCTGTCTGTGAAACTTCTGCCAGAATATTTATCAAGTTCCTGCAGATCTCAAAGACAACAAAATTAGCCACAAACTTGTTCATATATCTCAATATACAGTCATTCCAAAGTCTGAACGTAAGATAAGTGAAAATTGAAGACATTAAATATGGGATAATGGCTTTGTTATGTATAAAAAGACGTTAATCAAATGATAATGGACAAACAAATACCCAGAACTGAAAAAAAATGTTGCAAAACCAGAATAAAATTGACCCAGGAGAAAATATGCATGCAGCCTAAACAAGATTAGACTAATTTCATTGTGCATTTTTCAACAACAGAACAAATAACAGTAGCAAAATATCAGACTGAATTCCCATGCAGCTTCCTTTCTCCACTCTTTTCTCAAATGTTTTCAAAGTGGATCCACTTCAAATTTGACATCCAAATCTTAAAGAGATGAAGTTTGTGATCTTAGGCTGCCCAAATACTTTGTTACTATATAAAAAATGCTCATGCAGCACAAGGTTGGTCACTCGGTATTCTGTTATCACCGAGATTTTTACAACAAAGTGGCCATCCCTCTGGTAACTTCTGCAATTCTATTAACATCCTGATTGATAACTATCAGATAAATCATATTACAGCATCTCATCATAGTTGGATCATCATAAAGGGCCATATATCAAATGGCATCAAGAAAAACGAGATCCTTTTTATAATTTCTAAGTCTTTTTCAATTCCCATTCTCTATTTATCATTTGTAATAAATAACTCAAAATTCGTCCATAAAGGCAGCTAAATGGTAAATTGTGATCACGTGAAGCTCCTGCTTAAGAACAGAATGGCGATGCTGCCTAACTAATATCATCCGTAAATAATCAGATCTGCAACCATCCCACTTCTTGCTTGCATCCAATTGTCCGAATATATAGTATTTGTTAGATAGAGAAAAGGTCCCTTGAACAGTTTCTCCAAGAAAAATACATTGATATATCCATTAATTCTACTCTGTCAAATAAAATCATCCAATTTGTATCACTTCACAGTTAAGAAACTCCTCAATATCCTAAAAAGTTTTTGGTCACACATCAGTCTTAGGCTCTTAGCAGCTCTACCTTCCCATGACTCACCCTGTTAGACACTAGTAAACAAATCATGAGATCTGTACCACGGGCATCATAAGCCAAAACAGTAATTGGTAGCTAATGCATTTAAAGAAAAATTCAATGCCCAATAAAACAGACCAAAAACTGAACCACATTTCTGTTATTATGAGCCAGAACTGTCTTTTAATCTTGCTAAATCAAATTGTTCTCTGACAATGGCCAAATAACCGATATTGAAAACCATACCCTAGTTGTGAAAGCGAACGGTTAATATTTCCTGCTTCCTTCAAGCGTTCTCCAGCTGCACCTGTTTGCTTTTGTCTCTCAGATCCAGCAAGGTCAACAAAATTGATTCTACTCATTTTCAAACGGCTTAAACCATCAGCCGCACTCTGCAATAGATAAGATTTGATAAATGATTTAGCAAAGATTGTAAGGTAACAAGTGACCATCAAAACACACACACAACTAATGCATGTTCACCCTCATGCAGAGCACACAGAAGAAGAAAACTCACAGACAATCTCACGCTCTCTTCATCAACTCTCAGAAATTCGATAAATGAGTTTGACCATACTACATGAATTGACTAAGGGTTAGAATGACAAAATCTAAATTTAAGGAGTCCATTACCTTGCCACGTGATTCAACCACACATGTGAAAACACTGTGGGAACGAGAACTTTCAGCATTTACACACGTAGCACTGGTTCTCCGGTTTGACAACCCCTGCACAATTATGCAGACAAAATAACTGGAATGTCGACAACCTATTCAACTGAGATATTACCTAAATATTCCAAAGGAAGATAAGGAAACTCAAACAAAAGAACAGTTAAGACATAGCTAAACCAGTCATCTTCTGTAATGGTTACAATTTCAAACATAGGTTACAAACAACAAATTCTTTCATTTTAGCATATTTCCAAGCAAGCATTCAAAAAAAACTGGCATATCAATCTCATCTGAATCAAAAGATGGTTTATGCATGATTCTCACCACTATATCTTAATAATATATGCAAACTGATTCATTTATTATCTACAAATTGAAAGGAATTGTCAACTAGCATTCATGCTACAACTACCAAAGGTATAGAACTTTAAAATCTCAAAATTAACCTCATTTTCCTTCAATACTTATGATTCACTTACATAAATGAATTAATTTCCAGAATATCTAATTTTCAAAATTTCAGCATAATTTTGTCATTTTGTTCTCTTCTTACTGATTTAGAAATAAAGAGTATATAATTATCAAAGTAATAAACATTGTAATTAGATCAAGCTTTGGTTAGTTTTCCCATTTTCCGTGCAGCTTGCTTCATGGGTATAAGAAAACATGAGGCCATTGCATATATGCGTGCTCCTTTCAGAATTTTCTTTCTTCTCTTCTCATTCCAGCACAAGAGGATTATGCATTGTATTATTGTCTAATATCTACTTCTATAAAAATGATATCACCTGCTAGCTTTTGTAAACAATTTGATCAGTACAATCAATTTTCAGAAAGACTTTGCAAGAGTAACAACCAAATGCATGCTATCCAAGATAGCCTAAATTATATTCTCAGGCTCCACAGGTGAAGTTCTAACAGCTTTATTGATGAAAAAGTCAGAAAGCATAACAGACCTTCATCAGCAGTTGTGAAACATCCTTCATAGAGGATACACATTCCTCTCTTAAATTTTCAACATAAACACCAGTTTTAACATCTTCTCTAATCTGCAATGGGAAAGACAATAAAAAGAAATTATCATCTTATGAAATTAGACATCAAGTAAATTTTAGTGAAGCGTATGCTATTAGTTTACCTGGAGATTCTTTTGACTTGGATCCAATAAATCAGTTATTTGTTCATTGTAGATCTGTAAACATGATGCTCAAAGCATTCAGTATAGGTAATAAAAAGATAATTAAGTAATAGAAATATTAGCTGACCATAAAAGAGAAAATAGCTACCTACCTCAAGGAAAGAGCAGCGACACATATACACCAGTTGTCTATCAGCTTGCTTCACTTGCTCCTGGGCATAAAACATATTTTAAGTAATCAAATTATGAAAATAATATACACATAGTATGACAAATTTAGCACAGTAAAATAATTGAGAAGCCACCTCATTAATCCTTTCAAAAAGCCTGTGAAATACACGTGGTGCTAGGCCTTGCTGGTCTTCCTCCAACAACGCGTTGGATGCACCCCAGATGGTGTATGTTTTCCCACTCCCAGTCTGATCAATCAAATGACGCACATGTATAAAACTAATTATTTCATAAATCATCCATGTTAATGTGAGGCTGCTGTATGTCTTGCTATGAAAAGAATTTTATTGATGTACTACAATAATCCATAGACAGAAATGAATATACCTGACCGTATGCAAAGACAGAGCTATTAAACCCGGCAAGACAATTTTCAACAAGTGGTGCACCTACGAGCTCGAATATATCACTCTGAAACAGATACATCCAATACTAAGTTTCATCAATTCTCCATTCTTTACCTTGCTGTTATCAGCTTTTTAGGGAAAAAAAAAAAAAAAAAAAAAAAGAGCAATAGGATGTCAATCTTGCCTGTTTTGAGTGAATATCGGCAATAGAGTCGAATGTAAAGGTTTGCCCTGATATTGTTAAAGAATCTTCTGTGGTTTTCTGAACTACATTTCCTCCATCCTCTTCGTCTTTATTTGGTGGTCTCACACGAATTATTACCTAGTTTATGCAGTTAAAACACACATTTATAAGCTTATAAAAAATCCCTAAATTACACATGCTCGTGTGGTGGCAATTTCTTCAGTTATAAAAAGGAAAACTTTGTGAACAAGCTGTGCTGAAAGCAAACTTGCTTTTGGAGATAATTTAAAATTTAATGGCCAACATGATAGATAAAACCACGTGAAAGAAAAGATAATAAGTATCCAAAAATATTGAGAGGTTTCAGCTTCACTTCAACAATATCAGCAAAGTTATGTCTAAAAGAATAAAAAGGTTTCACATGACCATATGAAAACAGAAACTTCAGATTTTATATATGCAAATATTTGCAAATCTTCTCAACATAATTAAACTGGGTATGAGCAGAGAGAGAGAGAGAGAGAGGGAGAAAAAAGACAAAACAAAACAAAAAAAAGGTAACTATATTTATTCCAGTTACTGAACTAACATCAACATATTTCATATTTTTTGGTTCAAATTGTATAGATTGAAACAACTGAGCAATTCAACAATCAACCAAAAGAAGAGCTTAACTAATTTAGTGTATTGAAACATCTTATAGAAGTGAAGTTCAACTTTCTAATTATTTTTATTTCAGTAAAAAGTCTACGGTAATGCCAGAATAAAATGAGGCAGCAACTCCCGGGTAGATTTATTTGATAAAACCTTTCAGATCAAGAGGGAAAAATAAATGAATAAAAGAATGTTAGAACTCCATTCCCATAGAAGAGAAACTAGCGTTGAGTTTAAATATCAAATGAAGTATAACTTATAGATCATACCTTGTATTTAATAGTCAAATAGAAATCTTAAAAATACAACTATACCCCAGGATAACATTACCTACAACTACAAGACCTCATCAAGAAAAGTTTTCAGTTTCTCAGGTCAAATGATCAATACCACCAAAAATACACCGTAAACAATCACAAAATAAGATTTAGAAAATAAGGTTCACCTTCACACCGGAATCTAATGAATTCACGGCCGCAGCACAATTCTCGGATGCCACAGACTCGACGCTGAGCTTGCGCTTGAGTGGCGGGCGCGGCGGAAGAGGACTCTTCATCTTGGCGGCGGGAGACGACATCATGGAGTTTGGATCCGTCGGCGGCGCGTTCTCTTTGCTCGATTTGAGCTTCCGGTTGCTAGGGTTTGGTGTAGTGGACTTCGATTTAGGGTTAGGGGATGCTGTAACAGCGTCATGATTTTCTCTCAAGATTTGATTTCTAGGCATCATGAAATGCTTCATTCTGGAGGTGGGAGATATGGGGAAGAGGATTTATTCTTGCTGAGAAAAAGAGTAGAGAGAGAAACAGAGGAATTGGACAGTGGAGAGAGAGTGGAGTAGCCGTTGGTAGGGGGAGTAGAGGAGAGGGAGAATTTGAATTGAGATTTTGGGGAAATTATTTTTTTTCAATTTTTGGATCTGGCGAGCGTTTGCCTGCGGGGCCACTATGGTCGGGTTTGAGCCCATTTCAGTAAATCGGGTTCGGACCATGGCAATTTCATCACATGATCCGAAATAAAATTAAATCTAGGCTATATTTGATTTTTATTTTGGAGTGTTTTGAAAAAAATAATTCAAAACATTTGGTTTTATTTTTCAAATATATTTTTAAGTAAAATTTTATTTGATTAATGATGTTAATTTAAAATTCTATGTTATTACATTATTAATATAATATTATAGTAATTAAATAATATATTTAGAGTAAAATAACAACAGAAAAATACAAATAAATATAGATCTTATTAAGGTATGCTTTGAGATAATTAGAAATTTAAAAATTATTTACAGAAAAAAGATGTACTTTAAAGAAAATATTTAATTTTATTATCGAAGAAGAAACACTTCTTATGAATATATATATATACCCTAATTTTTTATATTTAAATCAAAAAATTGTGCTAGGTTTTCTTATTTATATTATGTTTATATATACATCATATAAATTGTGACGATGTTAGTGTTTTATATTTATATGCTGATAAAATTAATCCTATTTCAAAAGATATAACAAGATAGTCCTCATGCAAATATTTTTTTCTCTCTTCAATTATTTACTTTTTTCCTTTTAATTTATTATTTAATTTCTTCTTAAATTTTTAATTTATGATAATTCACATTAAAAATATTTAAAAAAATGATAGTGAGATATAAAAAAGTACTTGTATATATTATCTAATTTTATATCATAAAAATTTTATTGCAGGCATTAATGTGACAAGATTATTATGTCGCTGTTTTTCAAGTATTTGTATAGTAAATACTAAATTTATATGTTTCTTATACATTCGACTCAATCCATATTCAAAAGGTAAAAACTATACTCCAAAATTATATCGAATAAGTAGTTAATTATATATATATAGATATATCCATACTAACAAAATTGGATATCTACTAGATCATTTAAAGCTAGCATAAATCAACGTCAGCGCCAGAATCAATCTAAAGTTTATACAACAGGTGTGGAAGAACAGCAACGACAAATATGTATTGAAGTGACTTAACTTAGAGCGCATTTATTAAAAATTTAAAATACTGTATATATTAGTCCTAGCTCGCGTATTATAGGTCAAGTAGTGGGAATGAGACACGTATAAATCCACTTTAGTCTGAGTATAGCGCAAATAAAATGAGGCAAACGAATCATCCTTATTTATTTTAGCATGCATGTAATTTTTACTTTGACTAATCTAATATTTTCATGTATGAGATGCAAACATTAGAAATTAGGATAAATTATATTAAGTAAACAAAATGAAAATTGATAAGACCTTGCAAGCAAGCAAACAAATAAATGTATTTCTTGCACTTCAAAAATGTTTGCAAGTTAAAAACTGAAAGATTTAATATCAAATGAATATGAGCAAAATTAGATAGGACCCAATCGTTTATACCTTCCACCATAAGTAGTAGCATGTCGATACACTGTCGTACTTGGTTTATTAATCATGAATTCTAAGATATACTAAATGTAGGCAAACTTGATTGCTATTAAAACATGGACGCCCTCATTTTTATTACGGCTCAATATATTGGGAGTATTGAGATAATCCATCTACATATGGCCGTTTGGTTTTATTTTCATTTTTTTTTTCTTTTCAAATTTTAAAAAAGTAATTGGTGAAAATAAGTTGAAAATGAATTTATATTTGGGTATTGTTATTTGTACTTTAAAATTTGTTATTGGCACTCCAATTAATTTTTAGTCTATAGGAATTGACAATTATATCCCTTTATTTTCAAGATATCATTTAATTTAAATTGTTGGACAATTATGCCTTTACTATACTATTTATTGTCCTATTAAATATAATTTTGATTCATTCTTAGCCTTGATCCATTTCACGTCAAATTTGACAGAGCACATAAAATGGAATAAATTATCACATCTCTAAATTCAATCATATATATCATTGAAAACATGGTTATGAACTTCAATAGAAAAATATAATAGCATCACCACAAAATAATAAAATTTAAACCCCAAAGGTGGGTCTTGTTTTACTTTATAAAGACTGTTGTGTAAAATTATTTCAATTAGAAAAATAAAATAAAAGAAGAAAAAAAGCAATGCATCTTGTTATTTAGACATGGCAAAAACCCACTCATACCCGTAGGTGCCCAAAAGAACGCAAATAAGGGGCCTCATTTCTCCACCAATGAAACATAGGTAATTTTACCTACAGCTTAATTACCTGTGACTTTTTGACCCAACCCAAGGTAGACACGAGTAACCCATTAATAACCATATATATATATATTAAATTTTTCTCTAATTCTGACAATTATAACAATAATAATTTTTTTCTACAATAATAACAATGTTTAAGTCGTACTTAAATTTTTAGTTCAAAAAACGTTTGATATATAATGAGATTTAAATTTAAACTTCAAACTGTAATATAACTTAAAATCGATAGATATTTAAGAACTTAGGTTGTACTTTTCAAACTAAAATAATTGACATAATTTAAGTATTTGTTCAATGTAATATTTAAAGTTTGTAGCATCTTTTATTAGTTTTATTTAGGTAATATTTGAATAATATTATATAAATTAAAAAATAAATATTAATTTACCATCAAGTATAAAAATAAAAATAAAAATACTGGTATATGTGGGTCAACCATTACCCATAGTCATGGGCAAAAGGGTCCACTATCTCATATTCAATAAAAGAAAATAGATAATTTTACTTATTGGTAAATTTACCCAACTTGTCACTATTCATTCTTGGGATATCCACGGTTACCCATTTGTCATGTCGATTGTTATTTCATATTAAGTTAGATAAGTTGAGGTGAAATGTCTTCATGACTATATAACAAAGTTAAAAGTGATAATTGTTATATTAAAGGATATATTTTTCTTGCAAATTAGTATAAATGGATTTTAAAAGTAAGTGGATATTTTAGCCAATAATCTAACACAAAAATTTAGAATGGAGTGTGAATAACAAATTTTAGAGTGCAAATAACAATATGCGAATTTGTATTTACATATATTATTAGAAAAATAATGATTATATTGGGTTAGTAAGTTGTAGATGGAGAGAGATAGTAATGATGATACTACAGAGAGAAGATTATAGGTTCTTGAGAAATGATATATAGATTATGGAAAATGTATTTTAAGAATGAAAATGAAAATAATGTTGGGTGAAAATATGTAAAAAATAATGTGTTTCAATTTTCAAATAGGAGAAAATATAAAAATAAAGTTTAAAAATGAAACCAAACGTGCCCTATTCAATGACTTTCCTAATATTAAGTACTAGAGGGGTACATAATATTGGACCTATGAAGAAGTTGAAGGAAAATATCTTAACAATTGGATTGGATATAATAAGTTGTCTAACTTTTACTTCTTTCATTTGAGTTCATAATTTAAAGTTTCTAATGGATAATTGTTGAATCTTAAATCAACTAGGAAATTGAATTTGTCGAAGTCCTAGGTTTTTTTTAAAAAAATTGTGAAAAAAAAAATTACAAAAATATCGTGATTTGGGGGGTTTTATAAATTTATGGTAAATTGCACTCACCGAGTGCAACTTCTAAATGTACTGTTGAAAGTTGCACTCGGTGAGCACAACTTTTAATAATAACTAATTTTTTTGTATGCCTACTAGTTTCGCAGCCAATGGAGGGGAAGAAATAGTACTATTGAAAGTTGCGGTTGTAGAGTGCAACTTTCAATAGTAACTATTTTGTAAAAGCTATAATTTTGGCTGGCACACATAACTTAAAGTTTGCAGCTTTCACGCGTTTTGTGAAGCCTGCAGGCTTCATAATTTCCATGCAGAAAGGAGAGGAAAAGGAGAGCGGGAAAAAAAGAGATAAAAGAAAAAAGAAAAAAATTTATTCTAGTAATTGTTTGATTATTTAAGGTGGAGAAATTTTATTGAGGTAAGCATTTAAATTTTTAGTGCTAAATTAAATTTTTTTTAATAAATATAATATATATATATATTCTTTGTATTTGCAGTTTGTGTAGAACGAAAAATTGAAAGGAGTTAAACATTATTATTATTCAACATTATTTTCTACCAATACTCAGATTAGTGTATTATTTTCATATATTTTTTCTTTTTTATTAGTATTTTTATTCACTTATATGTATAGTGTTATTCAATTGTTATAGGATATCTATAAAATATTTGAAATTATATTTAAGGGGTCAAATTGAAGAAGTCTAAAAATACTTATATATATATATATGAGGACAAAAATTAATCAAATTTTCAAGACTTGCCCAACCTTTTCCCACTTTCGACTCTTCTTTGTTTCAGCTCCAAATTAGAAAGTAAAACTATGGTTAGATTCCTTTCAATTCAAGGATCACAACCATACCAAATGTGAACCAAATCAACAATGATTTTGTAGGGAAAATTTAAGGCGACGGACCAAGGCGGCGGAGGTAGTGGGTTGCTGACTTCTAGCGGCGAAAACAGTGAAAGGTTGGATGGGTTTTTATGGGCTCGACGAGAGGAACACATTGGTATGATCAATTGCTGGTTTTGATGGCCAACAACGGAGTAATTGAGGCAGAAAAAAGGCGGCGGCGCTAGGATTTTAGTGGCGGTTCTCGTCCAATTCGCCGGTGAGGAGGGGGTGGACTGCAAATTTTTTTAGGGGTTTTAACAGGCTCGGCGAGGCGCATCTTTTGGTCTAGATGGTTTGCACACAGGCAGTGGCAGCTCTAGTGGTTCTTGGACAGCTTGCTCCAAATTTAATTTTGGACTCGATTGGACTAAATTCGGGACGTGATTTGGACTCGAACTCAATTTAATTTGGTAAATTTCAATTTTATTAGATTATTAGCCCTGATTTGATATGATTGAGTTATATTATGATGAAATTAGATTCGTAAATTAATGTTAAATGACATAAACAGTTAATGAAGATCTTGTTATGGGTTTAAGCATTAGTCTCAAGTTGATACAGCTTTCGTTGGAAATTATTAAATTGGATTGATATAGATAGGGAAGTTGAAGAAAAGAATACTGAACCTAATACAGATCAACCAATGAATTTATGAGTATATTGATTGTAGCCTGTTGAGTTACTGATGTGAATATACAGGTAGATTTTGGAAATATTAAGTGTGATTTATGATACTTTGGTAACAAGTCAAACTGTTAATGTATGTTACTTATGGGAATTAAATATTTGGTTTTTAAAAGATGTATTTTTTGTAATTCAGAGAACTTGTGGTATTGATTTGAGTAGCACCTCGGACGGGAGCATGTGTCTCCTGATCGGAGCACTGCAAAATTAATTCAAAATAAGAAAATATTGTTAAATAGTTAAAAATATTTAATATATTAATTAGTTAAAAATAATTAAATTAATTAATTAGAAGAGTTATTAATTACCTTATTAATTTTTAAATAAAAAATTATTTACAAAATTCTTTCAGAAGAAATGTTAGTTTAATAGTAATAAAAAATGCATTAAAGATGAATTAAAATATATTTAACTCATATTAGAATTGAAATTGTAATTTGTATTGCAATTAGTAATATCAATTCATAAATTGCAAATAATTACTGAAGGCGTGGTCTAGGAGCGCACCTCTAGTTTATTAATTATCACTTCAATCGTCGGCAATAATTGATAAACTGAAGGTCATAATGATTAAAGATGCATTCACTGAGCGTGTCTTTTCTGCAAATTTGCATTACTCTAAATCAAGGCTAACGTAAAAATTGAAAATAATTTTATATGAATTATTTAACTATTTTAGAATATTTAAAATAATAAACAATTAAATTCATATTTTTGTCTGTATTTATAATTTATATTCAGGAATTGTTTATCTTTTGTAATGTATAACTATTGAATAATGTGAATATTAATATTTTGTTAACTTCTATGATAGTTATTAATTATAATCATCCTATATATAGCATCATTAAAGTATCATTACAATATCTCAGATGTACCTAATCATATTATTTTTATTTTTCCTACAAATATTTCAGGATAGATATCAAAGATATGTATGGTCCACGTGATCCCAATGTCTTATACATGCAAGATGGCCATCGATCAGAGGGTGTATTAACTGGAAATATAGATGATACTTTAGTTGTGAGACAAGGAGATAGAAGATTTTGGAGAATTATAGGACACGAAGCTCTACACCATCGTGTATTATCTTTATTAAATGAGATGGGATTCTATAGTGTCTACAGTTGTAGAAATATTGAGACTGATATTCATGTAATTACGACTCTGGTCAAGAGGTGGTGCTCAGATACTCACACATTTTATTTACGTGTGGGAGAGGCTACAGTTATATTGTAGGACACAGCAGTTATTTGGGCATTATCGATAGACGGTATTGTTGTTACAGGTAAAGACCATGTTCATTACACAGTGGCAGGATTATTGTCATCGTTATCTCGGATTCGTTCCAAAGAAGCGAGACTTTAGGAGATCACAACTTCATCTTATTGCTCTTACAGACCACATCCAGAACAATAGAATTACATATCATAGCACAGTTTTGGAGGTCCAACAATACGCACGTGTCTGTGCATTGATACTTCTTGGAGGTCTTATGTGCCCAAGCTCATCGGGTTCTGCAATATCACTGGTTTACTTACAACATATGGAGCAAATATATGAACTCCATAACTTTAGTTGGGGTAGTGTAGTTTTATCGTTCATATATCGTGAGCTTTGTACTACATCATGTAGAGGAAAATCAAATATTGGTGGAGCGATGCAGCTGTTACAGATGAAGTAGTATTGTTTATAATTATATTAATTCTTATAATTAGGTATGACTTTTGAAAAATTGTTAATTGTAGAATTGGGCATAGTCTCGCATTACAACATTGACCCCTATAAGATTAAGTTCTCGTGTTGATGACAATGAAGCACCAGTAGTAGTTGATGGACTTTCAATTCCTCCATAAAAACTAGCAGAAGAATTTGCTTTTGCACGAGGTCAAAGACTCACACGCTGTGAAATTCATAATGTAGTTAACCATCCTAACTATAAATTTGATTATCCCATGCCTTATGAAGAAGATTAGAATCTCGTGTAACAATATCATTGGTTCATAAAATACAAATTGTAAATTTATATTTCAATGATTTAATCAGGATCACGACTGCAAATATTGGTTCCACGTAAGAAGTAACAAAAAAGACACAAAAAAATTACAATGAACGTGCATGAAAATAAGTAATAAAGAAGACACACAAAAATTACAAAGAAAGCATACAAAAATTACAGATATTTTTCTTTCAACTTTCTAAATATAAAAAATATAAAAAAGCTAGGGATTCAGTCTTTTATGGGTTTGTTGTGCATTATGAATTTCTTGAAGGCGACATGTTTGTTGTCTTGCTCTTGCTTGAGGCCAATCTATTTCATTTTGAATTTGAGTGGTATAGTCTTTACCTATACGTCGCTCCCGCCATGCAGGGTTGTGGACTAGCTCAAAGTTAGGATCATCCTAGTAATCCTCCGATCACAATGGTTCAAATCTCCCTTTATAAATTGCAATGCAATGCTCCACCTTATAGTATTCCTTCACAAGTGCTGCACGGTTGACCCAAAATATTCGACATACTTGCATTGCATATGAGCAAGGAATTCCATATTCACCCCATTTCTCACACGAGCACTCTCGCGTCCGAAGTTTCTCAACGTGAGTATGATTCTCACATGATGTGTCCATTCTAGTAATGACTGAAGCTAATTGTTGAGCATAATCAACCTTTTGCATGAAGTGATTAACAGAATGGTGTTGCCATTTTGTATAAATATTAAAAGCATAATCAACCTATAATTGATTATTTTGCCTCATGCTATGAGCATTAGTGATCTGACGAAGAAAATATTTCATGCAACGATCAAATGTTGTTTGAACAATAGTTGTAATTAGTAATCGGCGAGCACCTTTTAACACCCTGTTTATACATTCGGACATGTTTGTGGTCAAAATGCCAAAACTCTATCCTCCATCATGAGATAGTGTCCATTGGCTCTTGTCCATCAGCTCCAAGTAGGAGTAAGCACGCTCATTAATACTCTTTATATCCTCTATCTTTTTTTTAAATTTTCGGATTTGAATTGCAGCACCAACTTTCCAATATATGTTCTTCAATTGAATATTCTTAAAATGTTTATTGAAGTTTGAACACACATACCTCAAACAAAATCGATGTACTTCACAATGGGGTGTGAAATTAGGTATGCTCTCTATAGCAGCCAGAATACCACGATGACGATCAGAAAGTAAACAATAGCCATTGGCCCCTCTGATAATGTGTTTTGCCAACATTTGAAGGAACTATTTCCAAGATATCAAAGTTTCCTCATCTACTATGACGAAAGCTATAGGCATAACATTCTGATTTGCATCCATGACTACTGCAACAAGCATTTTATGTTTATACTTTGTGTATAGATGAGTTCCATCTACTCTGATAAGATTGCGGCAATGTTGGAATCCTTCTATACATGGTCGAAATGTCCAAAAGACATATTTCAACATCTTTTGTCCCGGTATGCCTGTCTCAAGATGACTCCATTTAACAATTGTTCCTGAATTCCACTTCTGGAGAGCTCCAAAATATTTGGATAATTTTCTTACCGAGGTCTCCCAAGTCCCATAAAGTTTCTCTCTTGCACATTTCATGCTATTCCATGCCTTAGCTTAAGAGATTTCATAACCGTACTTATTTTTTACCATCATTTGCACACTTGCAATCCCATAACGTGGATTAACTCGAACAATGTCCAATAGGTTAAAAGCAATCATATTTCTGCTTAAATTTTGATGATCCATTGAAACTTCATCCATAAGGCATGTGTGAGGCCCTCCATACCTGGTAATTCTCCATAATCCCTTTTCCTCTTTAAATATTCCCCTCACACTCCACAAAGAAGTTTGTTCTTTGTTATTATGTTTACATACCACTTTCCATAACTTTGGTGTGCTCTCAAGAACGCGATATTCTCATCTTGCCACTCACACAGAATAATCTTTCACAGAAGTGATAAAATGCTCCTTACTCTTGAATACCATTCCCATGCGGAGTGCTCCTTTACTTGAGTCGTAAAACTCAGTCCAACCGCGGGATAGAATATCTACAGAATCTGCCTGTATAAATATATCATTATCATCTATTGTAGAGAAGAATAGATAAACGGGATACAGACTTGGTTGCATAGTTGTCGATGTCATTCTTCTTGTCTCATGTGGTTGTTGTTGGAAAGATGTTCCCTCGCCATTTGAAGGTAGTAGCTCTTCCATTGTATCGATATCTACCTCATCATCATCATCACTACCATTAAATCATCACTATCATTTTCAGCTAGTTCTGAATCCCTTAACTCTTCATCACGAAAACTATCTATTTGTGGCTCTGGTTTACCATCATGAATGAAATGTGCTGGGTTATCTTGATCTCCTTTGAAAACTTGATGAGAGGTAGAAGGGCCTTCACCAAAATCATGAATCCCAACATTTGCAAACCCTTGCGTAACCATAGGAATATTTATTTTTGATTGAGTGGGGTAGTGTTGATCCCATCCAAAATCTTGGTAAGAGGTAGATTGACCTTCGGGTTGCGTCAAAAGCCCCATGTAAGACCCCCCTCCAAAGGTATTTTGAACACCAATCTGGCATATTGCTTCTGTCTCAACATATAATTCTGCACTATCAAGTTGGCATTGTGGACCAAACAACATAGATAAACCATTATCATTTTGTATTTGCACAAGTGTAGATATATCGTACTATTTATCCAAATAGAATTTTGCTTGAATATTTAGTTGATAGCTACTGCTATCAATGGCTGTCGCTCCATAGATTTCGTAGCACAAAGATGTTATTTCACGAGATACTCTAATGACGCTACATGCAGGATGATCATAATCCACTGAGCGAGAATCTCTAGTAATTTTCTGCCAAAGTATATTAGAACAACAATGGTACTCGAAGTAGACATACCTTCCACAAATACACACATAATTTATATTAATTAATCAGTCTAATTAATAACTATCATAAAATTTAATAAAATATTAAGATTTACACTGTTCAATATTTCTACAGTACAAAAATTAATTAACACTACATATAACAATGAACAAAAATAATCAACCCATCGAAATTATACACTAACCTGAATATTTGTAGAAAAGAAAATTGAATCGAATTGTTCAATTCCTTCCGAATTTGCATTCTACACAAAATACAAACGCAATAAATAAATAATACGTTCACTAAACTATAAAGTTTTAATTAATACTGAAAATTTAAATTTTTACCTTAATAAAATTTCTCTAGTTGACACAAAGAAACAATAACTATAAGTGGACTATTTTCTTCTCTCTTTTTTTCTTTTTATTTTCTTTCTTTCCTCCATTTTCTCCATTTCTCTCTACTTCGACTTATAAGGAGTGTTGGTCAATATTTAGCCAACACTCTTTAGAAGGCTACAATTTATTGACATGAAAGCTACAATTTGCAAAATTGCAATAGCCAACAAAATAGTTACTATTGAAAGTTGTACTCTACAATCGCAACTTTCAATAGTACTATTTCTTATCCTCCGTTGGTTGGGAAATTGGTAGGTAGACAAAAAAATTAGTTACTACTGAAAGTTGCTCTCACCGAGTGCAACTTTCAACAGTACATTTAGAAGTTGCACTCACCGAGTGCAACTTACCATAAATTTGTAAAAACCCCAAAATCATGGTATTTCTATGAATTTTTTTTTTCACAATTTTTTTAAAAAAAACTTGAAGTCCTATCATGAGGATGATGAAATTCAAATAAACTAGTTCCAGCCATTTATAGATAGAAGACCTAGACCACAAATAAAATATTAAATAAATGAATACTTGGTTCTTGGATCATATTTATTTTGTAGGTAATAGTGGTCAAACAAAATAGCTTAAAAATTCACTTGCAAGCTTGTAATCCAGAACACCAACAAATTCAATGCCCAATTATTTTGATTGGCTTCACAACTTGAGAATTCTCTTAGAATCCTGAATAAGAGCTTATGTTCTTAACAGTATGTCGCCTTTAGATCCACTAAAGGATGCCACGAATGAAGAGCTTTTAAAATATTGTAAGTAGGCGATGATCTACAAGCTTGATTCTATATATTACTATCATTATCAAACTAATATAAGAAAATCACAAATACTGCTGATGATAACTAATTATTCCATGTTGAGAAGAGTTAAAGAGTTTGAGATAGCTTATAAGTTATTCCCTCTCTTCCACACATTGAGGTGTTTTTTCAAGTTAAAACCTCACATCATATGTGTGTGGATGAGACAATACCTCAAATCAGTTGGGCCTTTTATATATGGAGACAAATCCGATAATCATCATCATCTGGCATCATCTGTGGTAACGATGACCATATGTCTCTTTTCAAGCTCCTTGATTGGGGAGGCTATGATATATAATACCTAGTTGTCCCACATTAAAATAAGAAGAGCTTGAGTTAGTTTATAAGCTGTTTTCCATCTCCAACACTTTGAGGTGCCTTTTCAAGGCAAACCCCTCACCATATATGATTGACAAGCCAATACTTCGAAATTTTTGGGCCTTTATATCTAAAGATAGATATGATCATTACCACTACCAATATGTATTCCAATGACAACAGTTGTAAGTTGAGCATATTAGACAAGTGAGACCCCAAGCCTTAAAGGATCTTCGTTAGACCTGTAAATTATACTAAATTGTGAATATGGTTTTAAAGGAAATATGGTCTAATCTTTATTTATTGGACTAGTAGAGCAACAATTTATTTCAATCTAACCTATAAAGATATATGTGGGAGTCCTATTCTTATGATTTGACTGCTTTATTCTTTATCTTTTATTTACAATTAATTTTTGGGTTATGTCTTTCGTTCACAGTTTGTTTATCTAATTACAAGACTAATGTTCAGGTAAACTTTAGACCTTAATCGATTTTGGAAAAATGAAACTAGGGATACTATAAGTAAAAAAATTGGTGTTTAATTTATTATACTTAGGGTTGCTGATCTGCATATGAGAGAGGAATGTACTTGCATGTCTCCAATGATCAATTGATTGGTTCTTATTCAACCATAAATAATTCAATTCACATAGAAATATAGTGAAATGACTGATTTAAGATAAGATTATAAGATTTTCAACATAAATTTGCGATCTATCTAGGCCTACGATTGATGATCCTATTTATTGAAAATAATTGATAGGAATATTGGTTGACAAGTTGCTTGATATGATAAGGCCATAACTCTATATTTTTAATTATCACAATTTATTATTTGCTTTTTGTTTGAAATTAAAAATGGTCCAAGTTTCCCATTTAGAATATCTGAATAAGATCAGTTTTATCCTTTTATTACTTGTTGTTGACACACGAACTTCTATATTTTGTTATCCATTAGATAGCCGAAAATTTTTTAGCAACGTTGTTAGAGAATATAGCATTATTTATGGTGATGATATTTTCTACGGGGTGGTTCTAGTGAGCTGGCGAGTGGGACTAATTGACAAAAGAGATAGTTGAATAGCTTGAAATATGGCAAAGGGGTGAGTCAAATCCTGCAGCTAAAGAACACATGTTAGGCTAGCCGAATATGCCTTCGCTGCTTAAGTTAGTAATAGTTTGATTGAAAGGCAAATGAGCAGAATGAGGGCTTGGAAGTGAGTGAAATCATACATTTCAATCTAAAATAAGGTTATTTATAGTGTTTACCATCTGAAGGAGATGATGGGGTTGAAAAGACCATGTTCTCCCTATTGCCTAGTGAAATCCCCTTTCTTTTTATAAGGGCTTTATAAGTTATTTAAGGGTTAGTTGGCAGCTATTCTTTTAACTGGCTGAAAATAAGGGGCATCTATGCCGTAATTAATGTAGAGGTAACCGGCTGACGGAGTCATTAATACGAACAGGATAGTAGGTTGGCGGCATTAAATGCGGAAGTGACTGGTTGCAGGTGCTGTAATTAATACGACTATCTCGGAGATAACTTTGTTTGCTTTATTAGTTGACCTCCATAGTCAAGAGGATTTTTGGTCGTGAAGACCGTGGGATTGAGGGTCAACTAACCTTGCATGAGGTGAACCAACCAAACGAAACTCTATTTTGGTTTTGTGCTTAGGCCCTTATAAAGTTTTGGGCCTTAGCTTCAATGTTGGGCCTGTGGGCCAAGAGTATTGGGTTCGATGTAACCACCCATATCATGGGTAACACTATAAATAGCCTCATTTCATATTGAAATGTATGATTTCACTCATTTCTAAGCCCTCACTTTACTCATTTGCCTTACGGTCGAGTTATTCCTGACTTAAACATCGGAGGACCATAACAAAGAGCACACTAAGCTAGCTTAACATGTGTTCATTGGCTGCAAGATTTGACTCACCCCTTTGCTGTACTCCAAGCTATTCAACTATCTCTATGGTCAATTGGTCCCACTCTGCCAGCTCACCAGAACTACTTTGCAGAAAATATCATCATCATTTGGTGCCATTTGTGGGAAACGGTGGGGCCGAAAAGATTATGTTCTCCCTATTATCTAGTGAAATCCCCTTTCTTTTTATAGGGGCTTTAGGAGTCATTTTAAGGTTGGCAAGCAGTCATATTTTTGACTGGCCTGTAATAAGAGGCACCTTTATTGTAATTAATGTAGAAGTGACCGGCTGACATAATTATTAATGCAGATAGGATAGTAGTTTGGCGGCATTAAATGCGAAAGTGATTGGTGACAAGCACTGCAATTAATACGGCCATATCGGAGATAACTTTATTTGCTTCAATGGTTGATCTCTAGGGTCGAGAGAATTTTGGGTCATGAAGACCATGGGACTGAGGGTCGACTAACCCTACTTGAGGTCGACCATCCCAACAAAGCTCTGTTCGGGTTTCATGGTTGGGCCCTTATAAAGTTTTGGGCCTGGGCTTTGATATTGGTCCTGCAAGCCCAAAATATTAGGTGGCTTCAATGTTGGGCCTGTGGGCCAAGTGTATTGTTCGACATAACCACCTATATCAATGTACTTGCTAATATTAAGATGAGTGAATCTTAATTTAGATCTTCTCACTTTTCATTTCTATTATATCTAGCTTTTATTATTGTATGTAAGAGATCATGAAGAAAAACTTTCTCCTTTTGATTTGAAGGTCAGGTGAACTTTTGTAGCATGGAAGACTTTTCTTAGACATAGAAGAGAACGCACGAGCCATCATCAACACTAAATCAATGGCTAAAGAGAATGATATAAGGTCTCTACGTGAATATTAAGTCCCAATGGAATGTGGCTTACACTCTAGCATCAAGCGAGTTGACATACAAGCTAATAACTTTGGAATTAAGCCCACTATCATTTAAATGATCCAAAATTTAGTCTTGTTTGGGGGTTATTGAATGATCATACTAGTGCCCACGTCATGAACTTACTCAAAATCTACAATAAATTAAAAATTAATAGAGTTTTAGATGATGCAATCAAGCTGAGCCATTTCCCAGTCTTACTTAGGGCAAGAACAAATGTTGGCCTAACTTATTACCATTGGGATCCATCACTACTTAGGAGGACTTAACCTAAAAGTTGTCTGCCAAATTTTCCCATTAGAAAATTTGCAAAGATGTGGAATGATGTAATTTATTCATCCAATCTGATTTAGAATTACTGTATGAGGTGTGGAAGAGATGCAAGGAATTTTGAGGAGGTATCCCCATTATGGTCACCAAAATGGCTTCAACTTCAAATGCTCTATAATGGTTTAATTGGGCATGCAATGACCATCATTGGTGTTGTATCTAGAGTTCCATTGATGGGTAATCAATTGACAAAGTCGATGACCTACTTGAAGAGATGGCTTCTAATAGTTTTCAGTAGCTCACCAAAAGAATGGCACCTAAGAGAAGAGTAGAAACTCATGAGCTCAAGTAGCAAATCTTGCAAAGAACTTTGATACCTCAAGTGTTCATCTACTAAAGAGTCCGTTTATTATTTGGTGATATTTATAGAGAACATTGATTAATGCTCGAATAGTTTAGAATCAATTCAACTCGCAGAAAACTTCAACAGGAATTAAAATAATCCATATTCAAACAACTACAACTAAATTGGAGAAAACACCCTAATTTCTCATGAAGGAACAATTAGGGGCAATCTTTAGTGCCTCAAGTCATGCAACCACCAAGCTTCAGCAATCTATAAGACCATAGGACAAGCAGCCATTTTCTTAGGATATGTTTAATATGTGGCCAAGAACGAGGCCGCATATCAGTAAGAGCTAATCAACCTCATTGCAAGCTCTCTAAACATAAAAGGAACAAGTGGCCCAAGAAATAAATAACAGACTGCAAAAACATTACAAAAATAAGCTATAAATGCATTTAAGAGTATTGAAAGAAAAATTATGTTACTAAATTTCATCTCAAACCACAATACAATTGTGGTAACGTGTGGTATAGTAATAGTTTTATATTATACAGTCTAGCATCATACTTTGTTCATGTAAGACTTCAAAATATAGTAAGATAAATTTGATACTATACTTTTATTTGTCAGGAAAGTTTAAAAATTTAATATACACTTTTAAGTGTAGTTACATAAATCTTAAACTACACTTCCATGTGTCATTTATATAATTTATTATAAAAGTTCTCCTACCTACACGTAAAACTGTTGGGACAAAAAAGTTTTTTTACAATTTTGAACAATAGTATTTTCTTTCTATTTTTTCTTTGTTTTTTCATTTAAATATAAATATAGATACTCATGCATGCATAAAATTAATTACCTCCAACAATTAACGTCCAATATCTCGTACTACCTTCAGTCCTAGAATACTAGTAAAAATTTTGTCAAATTTGGTTCATCAAAATCTAAGGGATTTATATCTACATTACTTATCTAAGTATACAGGCAGAATTTGCAGTTATGGCAAGCAAAAAAACTTGATACTTGTCATTACAAACATTGTCTTTATCTCCTTGAACGTCCATCCAAAATATAAACTTATGTATGTTTCCAAGGAAATAAAATCATAAAAATAAGGGAGAATGTCCCAATCAATTACCACAACTATAGGTAGGGATCATTCATTATATTGAGAAGTGCTACTTTGAAGCATGAACAACAAATCAACATATTACAAGTATATTATATAATTATGGGTGAATTATGAATACCACCCCTAAGGTTTGGCGTAATTACGAGAAAAGGTCCTCGCTTTTTTGAAATTTACAAAACCCCCCATAAATTGACAAACCTACTTGTAAGGTAGACAGAAAATGTGAAAAGTCAAAAACAACCCTGACGGAAAAACAATTAAAAAATAAAAAAATATTGAAAATTAATTTGATGGCTAAAGTCCTAAATGCCCCTCTATGTGTTATAACATCTTAAAAATTTGAATTATTTTAAATAGCATATATATTTAAAATAATTAATTTACATAATTAAATTTATCTAATAATATTAAATAATAAAAATTTATTACTTGAATTACATATTAAACAATATTAAACTAATAACCATATCTAAAATAATTTAGTTAAATTTAATTAAATTATTTATTAAAATAAAATCCGTATTTAAAGTAAAATTATTTATCATTTATTCAAATAATAAATATATCTAAAATAATTAATAAAGTTGAGTTAAATTTATTAATTAATAAAAACAATAAATAAAAAATAAAAAAATATATTAATTAAGAACGAATAAGCAAAAAAGTTAAATATATATTTTCAACTAAATTATTTATTAATTAAAAATGATAATTTTTTAAATTAAATTATGTTGTTTATCCAAATAATAATCATATATAAATTAAATATATTTAAAAATAATTAAAATATTTATTCAAATAATAAATCTAATCTAAAATAACAATAAACAAGTAAAAAAATTATTGATTAACAACAAATATAAATAAAAAATTAAAAACTATATTAATTAAGAATAGATAAGTAAAAAAATTAAAATATATGTATTTTTAATTTTTTTAATTATTAATTAAAATGGATAAATTATTAAATTTAATTATATTATTTATTAAAATAATAATCATATCTAAAATAAAAATATTTAAAATAATTAAAAAATTTATTCAAATAATAAATCTCTCTAAAATATTTAATGAAACTTACTTAAATTTATTAATTAATTCAAAATATGATAAATTAAAATTAAATGTGTATCTTAATTGAATTATTTATTAATTAAAAAAGATAATTTTTTTTGAAAAAAATCAACCCCCTCCCCTTGTCCCCCAACTCGGCGCCCCCTCCCCTTTTTCTTTCGCCCATGGCTGGCGACTGCTTTGCTGCCGCCTGGCCACATGGCCAGGCTGCGCAGCCTTCTGCTATGGCCACGGTGGTAGCACCACCACCATGGCGGCCTCCTCGTTAGATCTAGCCGGTGGGTGGTGGGGGGCTTGGGGGATGGGGGGAGGTTGTTGGTGTATATATATAGATATATATGTATGTATATATATATCATATATATATATTTATATAAATTTATTTTTTTTACAATTAAATCCCTATAGTATATTAATATTACTATTTAATCATTCGACAACTTAAAAATATGATGGTACCGTTTTCGAGGGTAGTTTCATCATGAAAATAAGGTTAGAAATGGTCAAATTTGAAGTAATTAAGTGGAAGGGTATTTTAGAAATTTCACATGGCAAAGTTAATGGCAAATCATAAAAACCCTAATAGCAACTAACGGTTGGGTTAAATTATTGGATGGCGACAAACCTCAGGGGCTTTTTGTAATTTTTAAAAAAGCGAGCATCCTTTTGTAATTAAGCCAAATTTCAGGGGTGATAGCGGTAATTCACCCTACAATTATATAAGTTTTACCATTTATTGGCAATTGAATACAGAAGTATTACTCTTTGAAACAAATCTTGTTATAGCACTATTGTTTTCCTACATGCAAGTAGTTGAAGAGCTAGCTACTGAACTTAAATAAACTATATGATGCAATAGTAAACTCAACAGCCAGTATCAGTTGTTTTAATTCATTTAAGGTAAAGATATGCATAACTTCTTTAGCTCTTATCTAAAAATCTCAAAACTTTAGCTCAACTGCAACATAATTCAACCAAGGTGAAAATATGCACAACTCCTTTAACTCTTATTCGAAAATCACATGCTTCTAGCTCAACTCTGACATCTCCCACTCCAACGGGAGCATAAAAAACAGATGCATGTATATACCATGTAGTGGTACTTATACTTCAAGCTATTATCTATTTTACAAACTCTATTTGCCATTGAACTTAATGATCCAAATATATATCTATATATATGTGAAAAATATTTCCTTGTGTTTGGCCTTAAAAAGATGAAGAGAATATTTGTACAGGTATAATAGTGGGAGGTTTTATTAATATTTACATCTGAAAGTTATTTTGCATATGTATTCTTTTGTCTCCAAAATGAATAAAATGATGTGATTTAGTTTCTAATGTTTTTGCCTTTGATTTCCTCAACTAAACCCTAATTTGGAATTGAAAATAGACAAACTTAGGCTACCATTTACATGTATTTAAGAGCTTGGAATTGGAAAATCAAAATACTTCTTAATCCAAATTCTAAAATAATTACTCAAATTATAATTCCAAAGTCTCACTTTTATTCTAGCACAAATATAGTTATACAAAATCTTTTAACAGCTTTAATTAGAAAAAATAATTATCTCCATATATACAACCTATAAGTCAAGTGGCCTTTGACATAATTGCATAAGTTTCACACTTTAAGTGTGAGGTTTGTTGGAATTAATTAGGACTCTAGATAGTATGTTAAGTGGATAAGAGATGAGAATTCTTTGGGATCTCAATCCCACATTGAAAAAAAATAAGAAAAGGAGAGTTCCTTTATTAGGTGAATATCTTGTTATGCTTTCAAATTATTCTAAGATTTTGGAGAGTGTCCAAGTGCATGGGAATTATATATATTGTTTGAATAATATATATATATATTTAATAATCAAGACTTAGGACTTAGCACTTTGCATGTGCATGACGCGGCGTGGATTAAATTCAAATAATATTTTAATTTAGTATTTAATTAAATATGTAATTTAATTAATTATTTAAATTACGTTTTTAATCAGAAACAATGTGGCTGTTAGGAAAAAGACAAGACTATTATAATCAGTGTGTTGTTTAAACTAACAATCATAATTATGTGAATAGTTGTTGTAACACTATATAAGGGGAATTAATCCACACAAATTATGTATGCATTTTTAAAGCAAAGTATTATTACTCTCCAGCAAAAGATATTTCATACTCTTTTCAATTATTCTCAACATCAATAGAAATTCTTAAGTAGGAATTTCAGAGTGTTGACTGCAATTCCTTGGGTGCCTTAGTTGAATCCTAGGGGTGAATTGCCATAGTCCCTGCAGCACAAATAGTGGGGGCAATTATCACCTTAAGGACAGTGTAGGGGTTTCTGCATGCAATTAGGCACATTAGACTTCCAACTTTTCAACATATTTTTCTAGCAATCTTGAGGTGATAATTGAAAAGATGGAAGGAAGGACAGAAAGTTCATTTCAAGTGGTGGATCATAATCTGGTAAAATTGGATCGATTTGATGGGACAAACTTCAAGCGATGGAAGGACAAATTGATATTCATGCTCACTGCATTGAAGATTGCCTATGTGTTGGACCTAAATTTGAAAGATCTTCCAGCACCACAGGATAACGATTCTGAGGCACTCAAAGCTGAAAGAAAGAAAAGGCATGATGACGAAGTACTGTGTTGTGGCCACATCATCAACACACTGTCTGATCGTTTATACGATCTCTTCACTAACGTTCAGTCACCAAAATAAATTTGGAAGGCACTGGAATCCAAGTACATGGCTGAAAAACAAGGAGCAAATAAGTTCTTAATTATGAAATTCTTTGAATTCAAGATGGTTGATAATGTGTTTATTATGGATCAAGTGCATGATTTTCTATCTTAATATCAAAATTAAAAGAATTGAAAGTTGAGATTTCTGAATCATTACAAGTGGGGGCTATAATAGCAAAATTACCCCTTAGTTGGAATGATTATAGAAAGAAAATGCTTCATACAATCGAAGATTTTAATTTGGAATAGTTTGAAAAGCATTTAAGGATCGAAGAGGACACTCGAAATTTGCAAAAAAGGCATGCTGAAACTTTCTCCAAGGTGAACTATATGGATGAAAAGAAGCCTAGTTCAGGAGGAAATAAATCTGGAGAAGACGTGCCTAAAGGAAGGAAAAGGAACTTCCAGGAGACTGTTGGTTCTAAAATAAAGAAATACAAGACCAACAAGTCATGCTCTAATTGCGGGAAAAAGGGCCATCTTAAACGTGATTGGCGCTATAGAAAGAAGCAGAGGATAGAAAATGTCAATAGTGCAAATATGGTTGATACAGAAAATGTCATTGTTGCCATGATTTCTGATTTGCACATTGGTATGATCATTGAATTGAACATGGCTACTGCGATGAACTCTCCTGATTGGTGGTACAATTCTGGTGCTACTGTCCATGTGTGCAATGACCAAGCACTGTTCAAGACCTTGGAGAAGGTTGATGATGGGCAAGAAGTGATGATGGGAAACGACAACACCGCTAAGGTCCTTGGCAGAGGCACTGTTGAACTATCTTTCACTTCTGGAAATAAATTAGTACTAGTCAATGTTCTTTTTGTTCCCCAGATTAGGAAAAACCTTGTATCTGCAAATTTGTTGTGTAAGAAAGGAATTAAGGTTGTTTTAGAGTCTGATGAGGTTGTATTTTCTAAGAGTGGTGCCTTTGTTGGCAAAGGCTACTCTTGTGATGGCATGTTCAAATTGAGTGTTGCTAATAAAATGAATGATTCGGCTTACTTTGTTGACTCTTCTTCTTTTAATTTATGGCATGGTTGATTGGCACATGTTAATTTTGGTTATATTAAGTATATGTCAAAGCATGGTTTAATTTCTTGTAATGATACTAGCAGTGAAAAGTGTGAAATATGTATACAAGCAAAAATGACCAAGAAACCATTTCCTTCTGTTCAAAGTCTTCTGAATTATTAGAACTTATTCATTCAGATATATGTGAATTAAATGGAATTTTAACTAGAGGAGGAAATAGATATTTCATCACTTTCATTGATGACTATTCTAGATATACTTATGTCTATTTAATGAAAATAAAAGATCAAGCTTTTGATATGTTTATGCTCTATACGGCTGAAGTAGAAAATCAAAAGGAAAAGAAAATTAAAATTTTAAGAAATGATAGGGGAGGTGAATATTTTCCTTCCGAATTTAATTCTTTTTGTAAAAATAATGGCATCATACATGAAATGAGTATACCATATACCCCTCAACAGAATGGTTTGGCAGAAAGAAAAAATAGGACCTTAGTTGATATGGTGAATGCAATGATCTTGAATGCTAAACTACCTAATAATTTATGGGGTGAGGCTTTATTGACTGCATGTCATGTACATAATAGAATACCTTCTAAGAAACTTAAAGTATCTCCATATGAATTATGGAAATGGAGGAAACCAAACTTAAGTTACCTTAGAGTTTGGGGTTGTCTAGCCTTTCATAGAGTGATAGATCCTAAGCGGACAAAGTTAGGACCAAGAGCTATAAAAAGTGTGTTTGTAGGATATGCTCAACATTCTAAGGCATATAGATTATTGGACTTAGAGTCTAATGTGATAGTAGAATCAAGGGATGTTGAATTTATTGAAAATAAATTTGGCAATGATTCCAATGCAACTATACAAACACATCAGTGAACTGATCAAAACAAATTACCTAGTGGTAAAAGTAAAAGAAACATAACTGAGTCTTCTAGGAACCTAGAAGAAGTTAAAGGATCAGCAAAGAAAGAGCCTAGGACCAGACTTTGTTGATCCCTAATCTATTATTTTCTTAGTTGAGGGTAATAGGGAATTAGTGCTCAACAAATTGCCTATTACATTGAATGTAGCAAGATATCCTAAAACCTATAAAGAAGCTGTGACATTTAGAGATGTAGCATTCTGGAAGGAGGCAATCAACAATGAAATGGACTAAATATTATATAATAATACTTGGGTATTAGTAGATTTGCCCCCTAGTTCAAAACCTATAGGTTGCAAATGGGTCTTCTGAAGAAAATATAATACAGATGGGTCTATCCAAACTTTTAAGGCTAGGTTAGTGGCAAAAGGTTTGAGACAAAAGGACGGTATTGACTATTTTGATACATATGGACCAGTAGCTATAATAACATCTATTAGAGTATTGTTTGCTCTAGCATCTATTCATAATTTATGTGTGCATCAAATGGATGTCAAAACAACTTTCCTCAATGGTGATTTGGATGAGGAGGTATATATGGAACAACCTGAGGGATTTACTCTTCCTGGAAATGAAAAGAAAGTATGTAGGTTGGTATAGTCATTATATGGCTTGAAACAAGCACCAAAACAGTGGCATGAGAAATTTGATTCTGTTATTTTGTCTAATGGTTTAAGCATAATAATGCGGATAAGTGTATTTATTCTAAATTTACAAAGGATTATGGTGTCATTATGTGCTTGTATGTTGATATTTGGGACAAATATGAATGGCCTAAATGAAACAAAGAAGTATTTATCCTTGTAGTTTAAAATGAAAGATTTAGGTGAGGTAGATACTATCTTGGGGATTAAAGTTAAGAAAAATAGTGGGGGTTATGCTTTGTGCCAATCCCACCACATTGACAAAATTGTAAAGAAATATCAACATTTGGGAATCAAAGAGGTAAGCACCCCATATGATAGTTCACACAAATTAGTGGAGAACTCTGGGAGAGTTGTTGCTCAAATTGAGTATGCTAGTGCAATTGGTAGTTTAATGTATGCCATGCATTGTACTAGGCCAGATATTTCATTTACTGTCTGCAAGCTTTCCAGATATACTAGTAATCCTGGGGCTGAACATTGGAAAGCAATTACTAAAGTCCTTGGATATCTTAAAAGACCTATAAATTTAGGACTGCATTATGAAAATTACCCAGTGGTATTAGAGAGATACACTGATGCCAGTTGGATAACAAGTGCCAGGGATAATAAGTCTAGTCTGGTTGGGTATTTACCCTTGGTGGAGGAGCTATCGCTTGGGCTTCTAAGAAACAGACGTGCATAACTCATTCCACTATAGAGTCTGAGTTTGTAGCATTAGCAGGAGCAGGTAAAGAGGCGGAATGGTTGAGAAATTTATTACTAGAAATAGAGTTGTGGCCACAACCAATGCCAGCCATTTCTTTACATTGTGATAGCAAAGTTGCTATGTCTAGAGCTTATAGCAAGATTTATAATGGAAAATCTAGACATATAAGCTTGAGACATGAGTATGTCAAGCAATTAATTCTTGAAGGAATTATAACCATAATATATACAAGAACAAGTAATAACTTGGCAGACCCATTCACAAAAGGACTTACTAAGGATTTAGTAAAGAAAACATCAATTGGAATAGGCTTAAGACCATTTTCCTAGAGTCACCAGTAATAGAAACCCAACTTTCTCTAGCATTACCACTAATTAAAAGTTCAATGGGTAAAAACAAGTTGCTGATAAGTGGCTGTGGAGGTACTAGGACAACTTTCAAGTAAGCTAGTACATAATATTTGGAGGCTGAGTATAACTCTTAATGAGACTTAGGTGTTTGAATATCACCAAAATTATTCAAAGCTTAAGGGAAACCTCACCTATATAAACATAAGGAGTGGTGCCGCTCCTGGCAAAGGTTCAAGGGTTGACCTTTGGAAATGTTTATGAATACTAGGATGTAGCACATGGCCATATTGGTGCTATAAGAATCTCGATGAATTTCTAAAGGTGTTGGAGAGTCTTGTGTGTGGTACTTGCGGTTCTAATGCAAAGAATAATGGTTCAATCGCTCACGACACCATCTATTCTATTACAACTTTGAAGTACTTACACTAAGGAAAGATTCAAGTCGAGAGACATCTTTCTTATGCATGATTCTATAAATTCTTAACATCGCTATCTAAGTGGGGGATTGTTGGAATTAATTAGGACTCTAGATAGTATGTTAAGTGGATAAGAGATAAGAATTCTTTGGGATCTCAATCCCACATTGAAAAAATAAGAAAAAGAGAGTTCCTTTATTAGGTGAATATCTTGTTATGCTTTCAGATTATTCTAAGATTTTGGAGAGTGTCCAAGTGCATGGGAATTATATATATTGTTTGAACAATATATATATATATATATATTTAATAATCAAGACTTAGCACTTAGCACGTGCATGACGCGGTGTGGATTAAATTCAAATAATATTTTAATTTAGTATTTAATTAAATATGTAATTTAATTAATTATTTAAATTACGTTTTTAATCAGAAACAATGTAACTGTTAGGAAAAAGACAAGACTATTATAATTAGTGTGTTGTTTAAACTAACAATCATAATTGTGTGAATAGTTGTTGTAACACTATATAAGGGGAATTAATCCACACAAATTATGTATGCATTTTTAAGGCAAAGTATTATTACTCTCCAGCAAAAGATATTTCATACTCTTTTCAATTATTCTCAACATCAACAGAAATTCTTAAGTAGGAATTTTAAAGGGCTAACTGCAATTCCTTGGGTGCCTTAGTTGAATCCTAGGGGTGAATTGCCATAGTCCCTGCAACACAAATAGTAGGGGTAATTATAACCTTAAGGACAGTGTAGGGGTTTCTGCACGCAATTAGGGACATCACACTTCCAACTTTTCAACATATTTTTCTAGCAAGGTCAAAGGTTTGAACCTCAAGAGCATCCAATGTGGTTGTATGTAAATAAAAAATATGCAAGTTATAAAACATGCTAGAGAAAAAAACTAGCTAAGCGACGAACTCCTTGTGCAAATCTACACAACCCTCAACTCAACCAAAAATTCAACCCATAACCTTTCTCCACACATACAAAACATAACAAATACATTTATGTAACGCGCGCGCGCACACACACACACACACACACACATATATATGTATATACACAAAGAGAGAAGAAAAAGGGAGAGAACTTGCCCAAATTTAAAAATTGTAGCATTTTTTTCTGCAAATAAAAAAACTAGAGTTTAGCAAAAAGGATCAAAGAGAAAAGGGATGGTGTAGGCAAAAAAAAGGGAATGAAAAATTGAGACACAATAATAAGGTGTACACATCTTTCCTCTTGCAACTGTTGTAATTTAGGACTTGTAAATTTAGGGAATTAGTAATGGAGATTTACATAGGTAATATTAATTTCTAGTGGGGAAAAGGTATTGAGCCAAAATTTTACCAATTTTTCATAAATGAGAAAAATAAATAAATATTTATTGTTTTATCTTTATTACACTGAATTGGGGAGATATTGGAGTCACATTTAGAGCACTAACACATGCACAAAAAAAAAAAAAATAATTAATCATTCTATCTTTATTACACTTAATTAAAAAATATACATATATATATATATTGTACTAATATAAAAGTGTATGGACAAACTATAAAAGTAGTCATTTTTCTTATGGTGGAACCTTATCGAGTGATAGAGACCTAATTTCTAAGAGAGATAGGGAGAAGTACTGCAAGACAATCACCTTAAGAAATAGGAAGGAGCTAAAAGAAGTGTCAGAATAACTAAACATTCTTGAGAAAACATAGACAAAGATGTTGTAGAGAAAAAAAAAAGTCAAGGTATGTATAAGAAGAGGGAGTTAACCAATCCTTCTACTACATCCATCCTCTCAAAGAGTCCAAAAGCATAAGCTCAACAAATAATTTCAAAATCCTTGAAAATCTTTAAAAAGCTCCACTTAACATACCAATGGTAGAGGTGTTGAAGTAAATACCTAACTATTAAAATTTGTGAAATGTATACTATCTAAAAAGCATCTTTTAAGCAAATTTGAAATAGCATCACTAATAGAATGCAACACAGCCATCCAAAAAAAGTTGCCAACAAACTTAAGAATCCAGCAGCTTCAACATACCGTGCACTACTGGTGTTCAATTTATTGTGAGGGCTTTGTACACTTTGGAATTTAGTATTAATTTGATGTCGTATTTCATCTACTGACCACTTGGATTTGATGAAATCATGCCGACTTACATCACCCTACAACTTGTAGAGAAATTACTCATGTATCTAAGAAAATAATCAAAGATATGTTGGTTAACTGATGCTATAACAACTTAGAATAATGTCTTTGACTTAATAGTATTAGTTTCATACATAAATTGTAAGGTAAGATATTTGAATTTAGCAGAATCCTATCACAAATATGTGTAAATAATAATAAAAAAATGAATTGTATCTTTGGATATGTGCGTGCTTTTGTGTGTGTATATACAAATATATATTTATATGTATAAATATACAAAGTAACTTATTTCTTATTCTTCTAAAAGAAAGTATATGAGAGCAGTCACCTTTAAATGGTCAAGAATAAGATATCAAAACTCAACAAATTTGCTTATAATCAACAAGTACATACATCTTGGGATCCCACATTCAAATAGAATGTCTTACAACAAATTTCCTCAACCATTCCACATTCCTATTCATCTACAAAAAAATGCACCACAAGCCACCCTATATTCAGTGAAAAGGGTTGAAGAAAAATTGGCTTAAAAACCATATTTCAACATGTACAAAAATAAACTCAAAAACTGCAATTTGATAAACACATTAGATCCATCTAAATCAAAGGTTGACAAATTTATTTTCACTATATATTTTTTCGTTCTTGACATAGAAGAGAATACTAAGTTGCCATTCTTAGACGACTATTATGGTAGGACTCTCATAGATGTAACAAATGTTGAATATGTGGAGTGGAAAACCAAGAGGTGATATTTAATTTTTTCAAAGTAATTAAATTGTCGAGGAGCCTGATGATTACTATACAATTGGTGTGGTGAATAGTCTTGTAGATAATATTTTCCGTCATAATCAACCCACTGATCTACTTGATGTAACCACATTATCTTTAGTGGAATGAGAAGATAGAGAAATTTAAGAACTTTTCAATTTATTATAGGCTCCACCAAGACTCTGAAGGACCAAATAATATTAAGCTATTGACATATCTATATCTTTGGGATATTTAAGTCGTCTATAGGACAACCACCAAATCTTGGAATTAAAGGTAATCACCTACAATATGCATAGTTAGATCATCTACTAATGCTATATTGGCTTTGCTTTCTAATGTGCAAGTAGAGAAGCTTTCTAGAGTGTTAAAGGATTACAAAAAGGACCATTGCAGACATTAAGGCAATTAGTCCTTTATTTTATATGCACAAAATTCTCTTAGAAGATAACCACAAGCCTCAATTGAGCATCAACACCAAATTAATCTAATTATTAAGGAAAAACTAAGAAAAAAAAATTATCAAATGGCTTGATACAAGCATCATATATTCAATAATAGACAGTTCATGTGAGGCTCCAGCATAATATATGCCAAAGAGGAGCAGAACAATAGTAGTGATCAATGACTATAATGAATTCATTCCAATAAGAGTAATGACTGGGTGGGGGTTTGGATAGAGTATATAAAGCTTAATAGGGCTGCTAGGAAGGATCATTTTTCTTTACTCTTTATTGATTAAATGTGGGATAGTTTAGTGAGTAAAGAATTTAGTTTGCTTCTTAGATATCTATTTTGGATATGACCAAATAGCCATAGCTCCAGTGAATCAAGAAAATACTACCTTCACTTCCTCATATGGTAATTTTTCCTTTCTCGACTTTGTAGTTCAACAATTACCTTCTAAGATGCATGATGGGCATCTCCATTGACATGGAAGAAAATTTTCCAGAGGTATATATGGATGATCTTCGAGTATTTGGAAATCCTTTTGATGAATGTTTTGCAATTTTGCTCTTGTGCTTAAAAGATATGAAGAAACTAATCTTATATTAAATTAGGAGAAATATCATATTATGGTACAAGAAAACATTGTTCTTGGACATAGATCTTTAATAAAGGCATTGAGGTAGACAATGCTAAAATTGAAATAATCCACCTCCTTCTTTGGTGAAAGGTATTTGTAGTTTTTTTTGGACATGTTGGACTTTGTAAACAATTTATTAAAGAATTTTCAAATTTTTTTTCAAGCCTTTATGCAATCTTTTAGAAAAATATATGTTTTTCAATCGACATTGCATGTTTAGAGCTTAAAAGGAGACTTTTTTTGCATATATTATCATGCCTGGTTGGAGTTTAACCTTTGGACTTATGTGTGATGTTAGTAATTTTTCTATTAGTGTTGTCCTAGGCTAGTGCAAGTAGAGGTTTTTCATTTTATATATTATAGCAAAAGAGTACCCAATGCATAGATGAATTATACTACTACAATGAAAAGTTGTTAGCAGTGCTTTTTGCATTTGACAAATTTCAATCTTACTTGGTGGGTGCTAAAATGATTTCTTCTATAGACCATTTTGCCATCAAATAATTTTTAGAGAAAAGAAAAAAAAAAAACAAGAAGCTAAGACTGATGAGATAGGATATGCTACAACAAGAATTCAATTTGGAGAACTAACACAAAAAAAGGCACCAAAAATCAAGTTGTAGCCCATTTTATCTCGATTAGAAAATAGGGGAACCAACTATAGAATTGATGTTGATCAACAAAATTTTTTCGAACAAGCAATTGTATGCAATGGTGCAAGAAGGAGACCCATGGTATCTACAGTTTTTTCTCTGGATTTTAATGCTCAACAAAAGGAAAAATCTTATTCAAGGTAAGAAAATATATGTGGGACAAACATTTCCTCTTAAGAAATTATGCATATTATATTTAGACATTGTGTTCTTGAGAAAGAAATTACAAACATCTTAGAGTATTGTCATTCATCCCCATATGGGGTATTTCCAATGTGATTGCTCTATAGCCAAGTACTTCAATCATGTTTTTGTTGGCCAACCTTGTTTAAAGGTCTGTTGTGCCTTTGTTGTAGATTGCATGGATGTTAAAGGGCGGGCAACATTTCTAGGATTGTAATGGCCCTTCATAACACTTTAGAGGTTGATTGTTTAATATTTTGGGTATGGATTTCATGGGTCGTTCATCCCATCTTTTGGCTATATCTGCATTTTAAAGGTCATTAACATTATTTCCAAATAGATTGAGGCAATAACATCACCTTCCAATAATTCTAAGGTGGTGATGAATTTTCTCAAGAAGAATATATTCACTTGCTTTGGTAAACCTAGAGCAATATGACGGTAGAATGCATTTTTGAAAGAAACATTTTGAGGCTTTGCAAACCCAAATGGTAAGCATAAGATCTCCATTCCAATATAAAGTTAAAAGATACTACAAAAGTCACAAACAAGGGTAATGCTTGTAAAAATTGGACATTGAGACAAATGAGAGAGGGCTTGCAACTAAGAGCCTAAAGTCATATCTGTTATGAAATTGGACATTGAGAGAGGGCTTGCAAAAATTGCGTTGCTTAATGGAGTTAGAAATAACTGCCACAAATGTGATGCTTGTACTAACTTTTGATACAACCAAGTTAAGCATGACTAAAGCATTAGTCTCGTGGCATCTTGATTTTTCTTAATTATAAGTCTTTTTGAAGTTGGCTATCATGCGTCTAAAATTAGCATTGGGGGAATCTTAGGCCAAGAGGGTAATTTTGTTGCTTACTTTAGAGAAAACTTAATGATGTGTTGCAACAAAGACAGTAAGGAATAAATTGTGTTTCCTTTATTGTTCTTTTAGTTTTGCATCATTCAGTTTTTATTGTCAACTAGAGGAATAATTAGAACTTTTAACTAAGACGACACCATTTGGTTTAATGACCACGACGTCATTTAAGGTAAACGTCTAGCCACCTTATACGGAAGAGTTATGACACATGTCATTTCCAGGCAGCACCTGTTTCTTACGTGATAATGAGTTATTAGGGTTAATGCAAATTAGTTGTAAGAAATTCTTCTATAAATACGAAAGGAAAAACAGAATATGCTCAGTTTTTGTGAGCACCAAATTATGTTCTCTTCTCTATCTCTCTTCATCCTCTGTTTCTTTTTGGTTTCTTCTTTTCTCCTCAACTATCGAACTTACTCACTCACTCTCTCTCTCTCTTTCTCTCTCTTCTATTAAGCATCACTCCATTCACGTTGGATTCCCTTGAATTCGGCCCCCATCTCGGAGACCATGGTTAATTGCAACACGTGGCGTCGGAGCTACTGACGGGTGGCTGTGCAACCCATATGGAGAAGAACAACAACAATCGCACGGAAATGCCGGAACAACGGGTCGTGGAGCTGAAGGAAGCCAATCAAGACTTGTTGTTAAGTCAGCAAGAGCTCAAACAATAGTTTGAGTTGATCACCAAGTGCATGAAGAAACTGATGGTGAATAAAAGAAATGAACCCACACTCGTACCAACCCCAATCTCCCAAAATTCAACCAATGGCCTACTTCCTACTCCCAACCAAAAGAACAATGAAAACACCAATCCCAATCTAAAAACACCTAAAGTTGACTTCCCCAAGTTCACTAGAGATAATCCCAGAAAGTAGCTTAGGAAGTGTCACAAGTTCTTCCTCTTCAACCGCATGAGTGACTATGAGAGAATCTTGTTGGCTACGATACATATGGAGGATTTGGCCGATAGTTGGTACTTAGACTATATGGAGAGCAAGGAGGGTATGGGATGGGATAGGTTCGCTGAGATGGTTCTCCATAGGTTTTCTTTTGAAAAGGGGGAAAATCTTGTTGGCCAATTCAATAAGTTAAAACAAATCTCTTCTGTAAGTGAATATGCTATTAGGTTTGAAGAGTTGAGAGCCTTTATGATTAGCATGAATAGGATGTTATCTGAAGAATATTTCATTAGCAATTTTGTTAGTAGCCTTAAGGAGGAAATTAGCTAGATGGTGGAGATGTTTAATCCCACGTTGCTGGCTGGAGCCATCCATTTGGCCAAAAAACAAGAAACTCTGGTTGATTTGCTGGGCAAAAGGTCCAAAGGAACTAAGAAATTTTCACTTGGCAACTTAAAAAACTAGAAAACTAACCTAGGCCCTAGCAAACCTAAGAAGGTACCTCCTATTAAAAGATTATCCCTAGAGGAGATGGAGAGTAGAAAAAAGAAGGGCTTATGCTTTAATTGTGATGAACTTTACCACAAAGGTCATAAGTGTAAAAGGTTGTTTGTGATTTTAAGAGAAGAGGAAGAGAGTTTAGAGTCTGAGGAGGAGGAAACCAAACATATCCATGTGTTAGTTAGCACCTTAGCCAAGTGCACCCTAACACTATCAAAGTCATAGGCCATATAGGGAATAGTGCTATAATTATTCTCATAGATACAGGAAATACCCATAGTTTCTTGGATCCAAAACACTGCTAGAGAGCTAGGCTATGAGGTTGAGTACTCTCAAACACTATTAGTCACTACAGCTGATGGGTGGAAAATTCAATGCAATGCTAGATGTCCAAACTTCACATGGGAAGTGGGAGGCCATCAATTTACTGCTGGAATAAGTTTGTTGGGTTTGGGGGGTTGTGATGTGATCATTGGAATAGACACCGTTGGAAACTGGGAACCTGTTACCTTTGATGTTAATAAGCAAAACATTAAAATTAAAAGGGGCCATAGAAAGATAATCTTGCAAGGGATACAACCAGAGATCAAGCTAAGTATGATTACTAGGAAGAACTTGTTCAAAATGATTAAGAAGAAAAAGAACCTTGTGATCAGCTGCTTGTGTATGGTCTCAGCAAGTCAACAGAATGGAAAACCCCAACACCCTATAGAGTTGTAAAACATACTAGATAAATACCAACATATATATATTCCTGGAGCCCACTACCTTGCCTCTTGCCAGATTTTGTGATCATAGAATCCCACTAAAAGAAAGAGCAAAACCTGTTAAACAACCCCTTTACAGGTACCCCTACATCTAGAAGGAGGAAATTGAGAAATTAATCATTGAAATGTTGAACAAATAGCATAATTCAACCTAGCAATAGCCCTTTCTCTCCCCTAGTTCTATTAGTTAAAACGCGGAATAGCTCTTGAAGGTTTTGTGTGGATTATAGAAAACTAAATTCTTTCACCATTAGGGATAGCTTTCCTATACTTTTGATAGAAGATCTTTTGGATGAACTAGGCAAGCTAGTCATATTTTCAAAAATAGATCTAAGAGTTGGATATCATCAAATTAGAATGAATCCTTAAGACATATCTAAGACTACTTTTATGACATCCTCAGGACTCTATGAGTTCAAGGTGATGCCCTTTGGGCTCAACAATGCCCTAACCACTTTCCAAAGTCTCATGAACCAAGTCAAGTCTTTAAGAAATACCTTAGAAAGTTTGTACTAGTCTTTCTTTGATAACATATTAGTATACAACCAATCTCTAGAACAACATAAGCAACACTTAGAATTAGTTTTTGACAAACTCAATCAGAACTAGCTTTTTGCTAAACATTCTAAGTATAGTTTTGGCCAGGAGAAAGTTGAATATCTAGGGCATATCATAAGAAAGAATGGAGTGCAAGCGGATCCTAGCAAGGTACATTCTATGTTTGAGTGGCCATATCCAAAATCCCTAAAAGGTCTGAGAGGGTTCCTAGGTCTTATAGGGCATTATAGGAAGTTTGTGAGGCACTATAGGACATTAGCTAAACCACTCACTGTGCTCACAAAGAAGGGAAAGTTCCAATAGGCTAAGGAGGCGCAACAAGCCTTCCAAACCCTAAAAATAGCCATGTCTACAACTCATGTACTTAAATTACCTAATTTTTCTAAACCTTTCACACTAGAAACTGATGCTTGTTATATAGGTCTAGGAGCTGTTTTGACGTAGGAAAGGCACCATATTGCATATTTTAGCAAGGCATTGGGCCTCAGAGCACTTGGTTTGTTTGTCTATGAAAAAAAACTCCTAGCCTTGATCTCAGCAGTGGAAAAGTGGCGACCTTACCTACCACAACACCCTTTCATAATCAGAACTGACCAACAACGCCTAAAATATCTCTTAGAACAAAAGATATCAACCCCACTTCAACACAAATACCTAACCAAGCTTCTAGGGTTCCAGTTCACCATTTAGTATAAAAAGGGGAAGAAAAATAAAGTGGCTTATGCCCTTTCCAAACAAGCACAAGAAGAGGGCCAATGTCAAGCCATAACCATTCTCCAGCCACTGTGGCTTGAAGAAATTATAGAAAACTACAAGACTGACAAGGTAGCCCAGGAAGTCCTTGTTGAACAAATGATGTTCCCATACAACTTATCACTATATCATTTTTAGAATGGGATTCTAAGGTACAAAGAAAGAATGTATGTGGGAGAATCAACTGACCTTAGGACCAAAGTTGTCCAGTTTATGCATGGCTCTAGCGTGGGAGGTCATTGTGGCATACAAGGAACTATTCAAAGAGTTAGAAACATTTTCTTATGGCCTGAGTTATCAAAATTAGCCCAAAGGGTAGTGTCACAGTGCTACATATGCCAGATTAACAAACATCAAGGAGCCAAGCCACTTAGGTTGTTGCAGCCACTGATGGTGCCTGATTAGGCTTCAAAACACTTAACCATGGATTTCATAGAGCAGTTGCCAACTTCAAGAGGAAAAAGGTGACATGGGTGATGGTTGACAGATTCACTAAATATGCTTATATCTTTGCCCTTTCCACCCCTTAACTGCATCACACATTGCACATCTATTCATAGAAAACATATATAAGTTACACGGTTTACCTTATAGCATTCTTTCTGACAAGGATAAAATCTTCACTAGCCTATTCTAGAAAGAGCTCCTTTGCACCCTGGGAATCTAACAACTTATGAGTACAACTTACCACCCCCAAACAGATGGCTAAACTGAGCGTGTCAACCAGTGCCTGGAGATATATCTAAGATATATGTGTGGATCCTTCCATAAGAAGTGGGTTAGTTGGTTGTCTATGGCCGAGTGATGGTATAATACCAACTACCATTCTTCCATTGCCATGACTCTATCCGAAGCTCTATATCGCTACAAGCTTACACATTTAGCACTAGATCCATACCTACAAACTACGACCGCGGGATGGAGGAACTTCCAGCCCATAATGAGCACCTCAAGCATCATCTCACTAAGGCCCAGGAAAAGATGAAACACCTAGCCAACAGGACTCGCAGGGAATTGGAGCTATTTGTAGGAGACTTTACCTACATTAAACTTCGTCCTTATAGACAACTATCTATACAGAAGAGCAAGTTGTGAAAGCTAAGCCTGAAGTATATAGGCTCTTTCCAGATATCGAAAGAATTGGGAAGGTGGCTTACAAACTAGAACTTCCAGTTGCTGCAAAAATATACCCAGTTTTCCATATTTCGCTACTAAAGAAAAAGATTGGTCCCTCAAACAAGGTCAGTAGTTTGCTCCCACCGTTCGACGAAGATAGGAAGGTCATACTACAACCAGTAGCTATTTTAGCTTGACGACTAAGGAAGTAGAACAATGCTCCAGTTTCCCAAATCTTAGTTCAATGGGTGTACCTACCTGAAGAAAAAGCCACCTGGGAGAATTACCACGTCATCACCAAGCAATTCCCTAACATCGAAGCTTGCGGACAAGCTTGAAGAGAAGGGGGATGTGAAGTTGCAATGAAGACAGCTAGGAATAAATCGTGTTTCCTTTATTGTTCTTTCAGTTTTTATTGTCAATTAGAGGAACAACTAGAACTTTTAACTAAGATAGCACCATTGGTTTAATGACCATGATGTTGTTTGGGGTAAAGGTTTGGCCAGTTTATTAGGAAGAGTTAGGACACATGTCATTTCCATCCAGTGTTTGTTTCATGCATGTTAGTAAGTCACTAGGGTTAATGCAAATTAGTTGTAGGGCTGTAAATGGATATTAAAAAATTCATTTACCGTTCGCATTCGTATCCGTTTAAAGCGGATATTATTCATATTCAATTAGTAGATATCCGATTATAAATGGATACGAATATGGTAAATGTGTATTCGATTCATTTAATATCCGATTTGAATATATATTTATTAAATAATATATTATTTATATTTTTCAATAAAAAACTCATAATCCATATATGTATATATATAAATTATAATTGAAGATTTGGGAAGAAAAAAAATAAATTTAAAAAATTATTGTAATATAGAGAAAAAGTTGAAGAATAAAGTTAATCAACATTATTATTGTTGGTTGACTTTATAATTAATATACTTAAATACCATTATTATTATTATTAATAATAAGTACTAATAGTCAATTATTAATTAGAATTATATTATTGGTTTGATTGCTTTCGTTTTAATAAAATTATATAGTTCCTTCTATTAATTAAAATATGTATTTGTTATAGGTTCATAAATTCACGTATTTGGACATTCGTAAATGGATATCTAAATAATTATAATCAAATATGAATATAAAATAATAATTCAAATATAGATAAGTTTAATAAAATATGAATGCACCTGAATAATTATAATCGAATACGGATATATCTGAATCCGACCGATATCCGACGGATACGAATTTGGATATCATTTTTAAATATTCGTCAAATCCATATCCGTATCCGAACATTCAAAAAGTTAAACGGATACGAATATGAAAATAGTGTATTCAATCCGTTTAATATCCGTTTACACCCCTAATTAGTTGTAAGAAATTCTTCTATAAATACAAAAGGAAAAAACAATGCTCAATTTTTGTGAGCACCAAAGTTTGTTCTCTTTTCTCTCTTCATCGCCTAATTCCCTTTGGTTTTTTTTCTTTTCTCCTCAACTACCAAATTCTCTCTCTCTTTTTTGTTAAGCATCACTCTGTTCACATTGGATTTACCTTGAATCCGACAACTCTCCCGAAGATCGTGGTTAATTGCAACATGATGTCGAACAGTTATACTCAACTTTGATTGCGAGTTTACACGACAATATCGCTTCTTAAGCATTGGTGTTACTAATTACCTCCCCGACATTTCGTTCTTTATTCCAAATGCTCAAGCTTTTGATTTTTCTATTCACAAAAGAATTTAAGTTCAAGGGATGCCAAATGGGTTAAGTTTTTGCAAGAATACTCATATACTCTTAAACACCTTACTGGTGTGGAGAATGAACCTACTAATATTTCAAGCTATATTATTTTTGTTCACAATCCACAAATAACTGTGTTTAAGGTTTTGAATGACTGAAAAAAAGTATATCACTTGCTCAAATTTTGGTCAGATTTTTCATGAGGTTTACGATAATAATCATCTTACTCGTATTTTGTCATCAATGATGGCTGATTATTTTAAGACACTAAACTATGCATTGTTGCTACATCTCTTTGGGAATTTATGGTTTGGGAATTAATTACACACGAAGGTGGTTCCTAGTCATTTTTTATCATAATAAAACTATTGAGTTAGTTCTCAATAGGTTATACTGACTTTCTTTTATATGGATATTGCTCAAATTGTCTCCTAATGTCAAACATATAAATTAGCTAAGACTAGGAAAGAAACTCATGAAGACTCTTGGTTTTACCCTGAACAGCTAAAGGTCATGACTTTTTTTAAGTAGTTGTGAATAGGTTTCAAGATCATACATCCTATTTCATGCATAGAGTCTAATGTTGCCCCTTAAGTTGCCTAGTTATTCTTTAAGGAAATAGTCTATTTGCATGGCCATCCCTCATTCATTGTGTTTGATAAGGATATTAAATTTGTTAGTTATTATTCTTGGTCCCTTTGAACAAATTTTGACACTTCTTTGAATTTTTCTTTTACTTCTTACCCTTAAAATGATGGTTAGACTGAAATAATTATTTGTAGTTTAGATTATCTCTCAGGTGCATTAAAAGAAAAGAATAATGTAATTAAGATTTGTTACTACCAGTAATCATAGTTTAGGATAAAAAAATTAAAAAATTAAAAAAATAAAGAAATAAAAAAATCTCCTAAGGGCATTGTCAGGGAAAAATATGGTAATCAAGTTTTGTTACTGCGTACTACATAATTTGACTATAAAAATTCTATCAACAGATGTTCTTATATAACAAGCACGACGATGTCTTCGTATAATTCCTATTTATGGAGAAATGGTTCAAGAAGTGCAGTGTATTTGCTCGAGGTTCGTAATAGTACTAGCTATGGGTGTTTTAGATTGAGTTTCATTTGAGCTCATGTAGGTTGGGCTTAAAATGGATTAGGTTCAACACAGGTTGAAATAGGTGGATTGAAAGTACTTGGGTTCAAAGTGGGAAGGGTTGGATCTAAAATAGGTATAATATAAAATAAAATAAAAAATTGATTTATTTTATTTATTTAGGAAAATTAATTCAAAAGATAATAGTAATATTAACATACCTTTTGCACCTTATCAATATACAATTTTGAGATGGGTTATTAAATATACATTTATTTTATTAATCTTTTCCTAATAGCAATTGTGTAAAAAATTAATTATGACACTACAAGAAAAATAGCCTTTTGTTATGAATTTTTTTGTTACACCCAAAATGCCATTTCAAAAGATACTATATTGCTACAAAAATGACTCCGTTGCAAAAGAATTACTAAAACTACGTCGTACAAGCTTTTTCCTACCCCCAAATAGTGCAACTAAAAACATTTTTTTTGCGACGCTCTAAAATTCGTAGTAAATCTTTATTTTATGTAACAAAAGCTTTGGCCCCAAAAAAATTGGCTCCAAAATCACTACAACAAAATAGGATACTATATATTATTACACTTTTGTTTTCACATTTTCATAAAAGTGTCAATATAAGAATAATATTATTACAATTTTGAAAAAGTGTCGGCATAGGAATTATTGTTCAATTATTTTTTTTTCTTTCTAAAAACACTATCTCGTTTTGCTATGGCGCCAATATGTTTTTGGGTGAAAAAATGAAGAAACATTGAAAAATGAAAAGGCTTGGCCTCTCCCGGGAAAACCCTTAAACACTTTCCAATTTTCTCCTGCAATCGTGGTCTTCTTTCTCACTCCATCACTCTATCCTTTTTCCAGCCCTAGTTTTTACTTAGAAATTCTTCATTATCCACAATATAACCTAAAATCTTTCATTCCCCATAACCCATCCATTCTCCCTGTTGACTCTCCTATAGGGTTCCAGCGATTATCGAGCAACGACAATAAGGTAACTTTGTTTTCCTTTTCCCTTAGAAAAAGGTATTGTTTCTCTTTCTGTTGGAAGATGGACGTAGGAGTGGGAGTGAAATGAAATGGTTATTGGAAGTTTGTTATACATGTGTGAGAGTAGGGCAACACAACTGCTGCCTGGCGGTGGTTGTGTGGTGTACTGGTGTTTCACGGCCAAGAAGAGTGCCAACACTGCGTGTACTCCGACCAAGTTGGCTATGCAATGTGAGAAAGAAGTGGTGGAGTAGGAGGCTGAGGTGGGCAGTGCCATGGTGGCGTTTCCTTGTGAGGGATCATTTTAGGCCATTGGAAATTGGGATTCTTGATTAGTTCAAGAAAATTAGTGCCTGGAATGTTAATTTAATCAGTAGTCTTAAGTGCTTAGTTGTGTGTCTTTTGTCTTTTGTCTTTTGTTTAAATAAAAGTGCTATGGCCAACAGGGCAAGGTTGTCTAACTTTAGACTTAGTATTGGTCTTGTGGCTTTAGTTTAAAGCTAGTTTCACGATCATGTTAAATGGATTGGTATTTTAATGACATTTTCTAGTCTGATTCATTTTATTAGGATTTTAGATTATTTTATTTCACTTTTAGGTAAATTTTCTTGTTAGCTAATGTAGTCTATGTTGCAAAATGCAGCTCCATTTGTTCCTTACAAAATTAAATTTAGTTGGCTAGAGTAGTTAGTTGTTTGAATTGGTAAAGCTTTTGAAACCTTTGAAGGCGTGAATGGTGCGTTGGGTGGCAGCGTGCTATATATCCTTTTTGGCTTTTGAATTCCATCAGTTGAAAACTTGAAGATAAATCACTAATGTTAGCATGAGTGTATCATATAAGTTATCATGAATCTTTTGTGCAGAGTTATCATATAAGTCATCTAGAAATAGAAGGAAGGTACTAATATGTTAATTAAGGTTTACCTATTTAGCTTTGTAATGAATTATTCAAGTAAATTTGTTCACAATCAAAAGAATGCTTTGTTGCAGAAGGTATATTGCTGAAAATTTGGGCGTTTTGTCACTGCTTTATTTTGCCATTGGACTAATGCAAGTGCTAGAAATTCTGTTGGACTTTAATTCTGTCCAGTTGGTTTGATTGCATAAAATTTCAGAATGTGGGACCTGTATTACTGAGGGCCTTTAATTTCAATCATGCTACAAGAGTTTGTGTATGTGCTTGTATAGGTTTTGATTCAGTCTTTTGCAGCTGCTTAAAGATCCTAGTGGTTTGAATATTTGCTGGGGATGTTGCTTCAATATCTTGGATTTAAGTTATATTGCTGAAAATTTGGGCGTTTTGTCACTACTTTATTTTGCCATTGGACTAATGCAAGTGCTGGAAATTCCGCTGGACTTTGATTTTGTCCTGTTAGTTCGATTGCATAGAATTTCAAAATTTGGGGTCTGTGTTGTTGAGGGACTTTGATTTCAATCCTACTACAATAGTTTGTGCATATGCTTGTATAGGTTTTGCTTCAGTCTTTTGCAGTTGCTTAAGGATCCTAGTGGTTTGAATATTTGCTGGGGATGTTGCTTCAATATCTTGGATTTTTTTTTATGAGAAAAGCAATTTGCATTAATATTCAACAAGAAGGATCGAATTAATATTCAATATCTTGGATTTGATTACTTCTTTTCACACAAACTTGCTGCGGGTCAGTAGCACTGGAGCCTGCATTTTTTAGGAAATTATGTTGAAAGGTAATATACATCGAATTAATATTCAATATCTTAGATTTGATTATTCATTCATTAAATGTAATATATTTGTAACTACATATCACATGTTACTGTATATAAATTTCACTATTGCAAGCTGTGAGTGAAAAACTAAAGCAGAAGGTTGTGCAGGTTTTGAATGAAAAAGTGTTGCCTACACCAAGTTTGCGTGGTTCACACATTGCTTCCACTTCTAAAGAGCCTCAAGCACTATTCAGTACTCTTTTATCATATGTAACATTACTATCAAATATATTATATGTTGTTGTCAAAGTTTGATTTCATGTCTGCAGATTGATGACGACCCAGCTAAGAAACAAAAAATTGTCCATTACTTGAATAGCAATAATCTAGTCAAGGTATATACAATAATGTTTATATATTAGAGAAGATTAATTTGATATTTGGAGTAGTTGATGAGTTAAGAAAATAATGGAGATGGAGTATTTGTGTGTAATGCTATGTTATGCTGGAGATTTGTTTATATGGTAATGTTGAACTCCTAGTGTGTTGTTGCCTATTTGATATCCATTATTTTGTAACAGAGGTTGTTTGTTATCTAGAGAGACTCGTTTGTAGTTTACAAGTATCATGGTGTTATGCTAAACTCCTTATCACATGTGTGAGGTTAAATACAGGATAATTTTAGAGCTTTAACATTCAACAATAGCTTCTTAGTTGCCGTTAATTGTACAATATCTAATTGAAAAAGGCTAGTAATTCAAATAGAGATGTATATGAAGTATTGAGATCTCATTCTACTTATTCCTAGGGGGAATTGACACTCTTTTGCATTATGTTTTTTTTTTATATATATGAATAAATTATTTGCATATTTGAACTAAAAACTAAGTGCCTTTAATTAGATTCTCACAGGTTGCCTATGGATAGTATAATTTGACACTTCACTGATAAAGTCTCTTCTGAATAAATTGGTTGTTTTAATCTTTTTTGCCTTCGAATAAAACCTTAGATACTTGTGAAGTGTTTAGGCATTTGACATGGTTGGGATGAATATTTAAAAGTGTGATATAGACGTGAGAATTTGGAGGTTGTTACTGGCTTTATTCTTTTTATGGTTTTTGTTGTGGGATTATTTTGTTATTTCTTTACTTGCTATACTTTGGCTTTCTGACTTATTTGTATATATATTTATTTGTACTGGTTCAAATCTCTAGTATCATATTTTGATCTAGTTCATAAATTGTCAATTTCTTGTATTACAGTTCCATTTTAAGTTCTTGTTTGGTTGAGAGAATAAATGAAATTTTAGTTCTTTTTTTGTTGGAATTCACAAATATTGGATTATGGAAGTTTCCAAGTTACGAATCTCTCTGTTTGTACTTGTCCTTGTTCAACAACATCATTGCTTTTCTTGACTTTGCTTTGTCTAATTTGAATACTTATGTTCTTTCATTACTCATTTCAATAAAATGATATTTATTTAGGTTGGGACATGTGTACATGTATTTTGTCATGAAATGGCCCCCAAAATTGTGGCGCATGGCATTGTTGTTGATATGATATTTGCTAAAGATGGAGAAAAACCGGCATATGTGAAAATCTATGTGGAAAAAGCTTTAATACCCAATGCTAAATTACTTATTCCTCAAGATGGTTTGAAGACTATTGGAGACGTTGCCCATAAATGCATTGGATGGGAACTTGCTAATGTATGTGTGAGACTTTTACTTATTTTTTGTATTCCAACAATTTAGTGGAAGTTTATAAGGAGAAATTATGATTTCATATATTCACGTACTTTGTTTGATTTTGTTGCAGGTCATGGAGATGTAACTAGAAGATATACATGCAATGGACATATTTTGACAAGTAGTTTGGATAGCAAGTTAATTTTTTGTCAATGAAAATGTATTTCCTCTAAGCTTTTTGTTGATAATGACATATACTCCTTTAGCTTCCAAACATGATATTAGTACTTATCGAATTACTAACTTTTACAATTTAATATTTTTCTTATGTATTAGATTGTTATGAGGATATACTATTTGTCTTTCAATGAAAAACTTACTATGGTTACGATTTTTATATTTTCATTAGGTGATTATAGATATCATGGAATTTGGGTACTCTTGTTATATTATATACAATTTTTTAAATACAAAAATAAAATTAAAAAGATTCTTGAAAAGTTTTTGCTACACGAAATGAAACCTTAACAAATGTAGTTTCAACTATTTTTAACTTATTTGTTATGGGTTTTAGTTGTAACAAATATAATTTTTGCTACGATCATCCAATGTGTAGCAAAAAAGTAGGTGTTTTTAACACTTATTTGCTACAAATATCGTACCATAACATGAGTTGTAAAATGTCGTAGCAAAAGACAATTGCTATGGGTCATTCCCGTAGCAAAGTATTAGTTACAGCTGTATTGTCTACAACATCAAATCCGTAGCAAATTTGTAACAAAAGGCTTTTTGCTATAGATCTTGGCCTTTAGCTACATATTTTCAAGTGTAACAAAAAGTGTTTTTTGTTGTAGTGTGAATAATACTGATTTCACAACAAAGTTGATAAAATTTAAAGAAAATTGCATAATTGTCGCATCACTACATGTATATCAAATTTATAATCATGAATGTGTTAGTTTTAATTAACTTTTTAAAAATTAAATTATATAAACTGCATTTCAATCTTAATATTGGCAATTTGACATGCAATATTAGCTAAGCAACAAACTTAGAATTTTTTTGAATTAATAGACACAATATTGATTTGTATGATTTAAAAATATTATTTGTACAATTAAAATTTTTATGTTAAAAAAATTAAGATAACTAATTCATCAATTTGTTCAAAAGTAAATTTCAATATAAAAATTATTATTAATTCAAAAGTACGAGACTTTGATATAACAAAAGGTGGAAATAATATAATTTTTTTTTATTAATTCAAACTTAATTTTTTTGATTTATTAAATTTTAGTTAAAATTTTTAAATGACTCATTCTCAACCTATTTAAGCCCATTTTAAGCCCAACTTAATAAAATTAAAATCCATAAAAATTCAATCCATTTGAACCCCATTTCTAAAAATCTAATGCCCAATCAAAACTAAAATCATATGAGTTGGGTTGAACCCAAAAACTCTACGATACATAGCCACATCTAGTACCGGTAGGCAACTGGTTGAACTAGGATAGAGTTCTCTTGAAAAGAGTTGTACAGAAAACCTTGCTATACACTGCATCATCATGTCGTACAAGTCTATCTTCTAAAATTTGTTCAAATATTCCTAGAGGTCACTAGTCCTGCCATACTTTAGCAGGTTCAACAATTTTACTCCTTATAATTAGAGGGATTCTACTAAAAAAGTCATGGTGAACGAACTGCGTTTTGAGGACACCATTACATAGGACAAGTAGTGGTCTTGCCTTCTGAAATTCTTGGGCAACACGGCTAGTTTTGCACACAAAGTCTGCAATCTCTCTAGCTTCTCTTTCATGTAGCTCATTAAGGGGAAGCTTGGCCACTAACTTCTTGTGATATAATTTATGCACTTTTTCCTACCTCGACTTAACCTTCTCAAAAATTAAGGAATCTCTCAACTTCGACAAACTATGAGTCGCTAAGTTGTAGCATGTGCCATTGTATCTTTAATCAACACCTAGCTAGATTGATCTAACATAGCTCAGTAATGGTGTGGTCTCGTCTTAATGAAGTGATTTTAATAGTGAGAATGCATCATGCGGCTAAATGACCTCTGCCCACCAAACACAAGGGAGTATTCATTGAACTAGTTTCTCAAGCTCGTGATCTCCCTACATTCTCACTGTCAATGTTGGTGATTCTCACAATGCCAAAATAATATAAATCCTCCATCGATGTAATAAATGCAGTTGAAAGTAAATTTTTGGGTTAATTAGCTAAACCCCCTGAGGTTTGGCCTATTTACCCAAAAATCCAAAGGTTTGATGAAATTACAAATACCCCCCCCTGAGGTTTTGCTCCGTCTCACATTTTTGAAAATCCGTTAACCTACGTCAAAAAAAATGCTGATGTTATCAAAATTTTTGTGTGAAAATTCGAAAATGCCCTCTAGTTACTGTTATGGTTATTTGTAAGACAAAATTACCCTTGGACCTATTTATAATATTTTTCATACCACAAGGATGTAATTTTAATATTATTTAAATTACACATAATAAATTTAAATATATTTTATTATTAATAAAATTTCATAAATACTAAATAATCTTTAAATTTAATTCAAATAATCTAATTAAGTTTAATTAAACTATTTATTAATTAAAAAATAAAATAAGTAAAAAATTCAAAAAAATAAATATTAAATTCATCTCTTACATAAAATAGCTTTTATAATTTTAGATTACATAATGAGTAGTGATATCAAAATAATAGTTATAATTAAAATAATTTAATTAGATTAAGTTTAAATTACTTATTAATTAAGAAATAAAATAATTAAAATATTAAAAAAATTAAAATCTATTATCTTATATGTAGCGCCCCATTCGGGAGGTGCTTGCATCGGATCGAGGTGCTACTCCAATTGAATTGTTTCAAAACCAATTATACCTAATTACACTATCAAAAATTCTCAACCTAAGGAATTTTGTAATTTAAAACTCAAGCTAGTCATGCTGAAAATGACGAGCAAAATCCAAGTTCTCATAACAAGTCACAATTTCTCAAAGGCCCATAATTTAACTTACATATATGCATCATTCATCAGGAACTCCAACCTGTCACACTTCATAGAAGAAAATACACTAACTTATACCTTATGCCTCCTTTTACATTACAATTATAACATCTCGCAACCTTACTATTTTAGATGTCGTGATAACAATATTTACACTATACCAAAAGGTAGCCCCAAGCTCAAGGTGCCTTCTACACTTCAATTTGGCCAAAGAACAACAAGAACAACATAAAGAGGGTGAGTCCGAATGACTCAGTGAGGCAAGCATCTACATGTATAGGAGGAATCATAATGAAATGTAATACAATATACAAATTACAAGGAGAATATTCATTTTGAATCCAAATAACTAAAAATACAAGTTATGATAACTGGATTTGAAGATTTGAAAGAGTTTACAAAATCTACGAACTAAAACCAGAAACTAATATTTCTTGTACCACATTTTATGAGATGACTTAATGCCATCCCATATCGGCGAAGAGTCATTTCATGTTTAAATACATTACATAGAAAATCTCAAAACTCGTAGACATGATTAGTTTTAAAGAACTTAGTAACAAATTGTTTCATGAAATACGCAGGTTTCCAAATTCAGGATTTTGTTCAGTTTTATAAAACAGACTAGACAAGAACATTTTATAAAACCAATGGTACAAGCATATTTCACATGTACGACTGTGTAACGACCTTCCCCTATTTCATTACCAGCTGTGTATAACGATACGACCATAAAACGGCCTACTCCCTTATATCTCCTCAATCTTGTATAAATGATACGACTATGAAACGGCCTGCCCTTTTATATCGCCTCGACACTTGTATAAATGATACTACCGTAAAATGGCCAACCCCCTTATATCGCTTGGATACGACCGTAAAACGGCCTGCCCCCTTATATCCCCTTGATTCGACCATGAAATGGCCTGCCCTCTTATATCCCCTTGATTCGACCATGAAATGACCTGCCCCCTTATATCCCCTCGACGAGTGGCCAACTCGCCAAACCGCTGTAGCACGAATCGGTAAAATCAATCCTCGCCGATCAAGCCTTCCCCAAAGGCAAGATCGCAACCACACGAATCAGTAGGACCAATCCTCGCTAATTAAGCTTTAGGCCCCAGTCAACCTCTGACTGCCCAAAGTCAAGATCGCAAACCAAGTAAGCCAATAACACTATTTTTATCACCAGTACAATGATACAAATCTAGGATAGTAATCCAAGCATTTCACTGGGATTGGCACTCGGCCCAAATAGATTTTGTGTATAAGTATCTATAAATAAATTTAATAATCAAATATGCCAACAAGGCCATACGATATCAATAAACAATTCAGGTAAGCCAACATGGCCAACTAAAGTTGTAACAGATAACAAAAGTGCTGGCAAAGCTATGGATTGTACTAAACAATATTAGAAGCAAGAACTAATAAAATAAACCCTCACAGGAGTTCACAAAACAAGCAACATATGACAAACAAGATCTCAACAAATTACGAGTTTCAATATAAGAACAAGTATGGTACACAAGCACGTTGAACCTTCACAAGTGTCATTTCACAAGAATAGATAGAATCAAGGCCAGAATGGCAGAGCCTCACCTTTGTAGTTTCAATATACAAATCACGATTGGCAGCTTATGAGTCAGTGGGTTCCAATCCCACGTTACCTAATCCAAAAGAATAGGTTCAGAATCAGAATCCCCATACAATCCTAATAACCCATAATAATTACTATCATGCTTATCATTAATCCAAAATTACTAACATCTCGATTAACATGATAGTTTTAGGACTTAATCGTAACTATCGGCCCAAAATGGCTAATAAGGTAAATTATTGCTAAAATAATCCCGATTTCATATCAATTCCAATATCATAACATAAACTATTCCTCAATTCATGCACAATTAATCCTAATCAAATGCCACTTAGTCTCACATTACATAATCCTTAGTTAATATTTATTAAATCCCAATTTTGGCATTTAGCATGACATGTTTGGGTCCACAAATTGAATATTCCTCCTTGCATGGGAATTATACACACACACACACACACACACACACATATATATATATACTAATCATTCCAACATTCTCATTCTTGGCATAAATACAAGCTAAATTTGGAAAGTACAACACATGCATATATATATATATCAAGGTACAATTTAATTAAAGCTTAATTCTTAACCCTATAATACCCAAAATTGCTTATCGAGGCCTCGGAATCACGAACTAAGAGCACCACTGCGATCGTCGGAATGAGGAGAAGAAATTGGTTTGGGGTCGCTGGAGCACCGCCGGAAAATCTCATGGTCACCACCCCTAGAAGCTTTCCAACCTCCTGATTCCAAATATCCAATTATATTTAAGTTTTGCCATCGAGGATTGCCCTAAAATCCACCCTGAAATCGCTGCCACCACCTCACATTGCCGCATGTTTCTCTCCATTTTTTGTCGCTGCCATTGCACCGATCTCTCATGCAAACCCACTACCGCGATCCTCTCTCTCAGCTCTTCCAAACCATAGCCTCAAAATTGAGTTTGGTCGCTGGAAAATGACAAACCCACCAATCCCACCATGGACTCCCCCTCAGTTTCTCTCGAGGTGGCTCGCCGGAGAGGTTTCAACCGGGTATGGTGGTGCTGCCGTGGAGCTGGTGAGGAGGATAAGGAGGTGGTTGGTTTGGTTGGTGGAGATGGCTGCCGAAGGAAGCTCGTCAGAGATGATGTTGTCCGCGGTGAAGGAGAGTAGAAAGGAGAAAGAAGATGATGAATAGTGAAAAAAATTGAGGAAAATGAAAAAAACAATCTGTTTTGTAAAATCCATTTTTTAAAAATTGCAATTGAGTCCTTAGTCTAATTTAAGTTAAATCAATTAAATCCTAAAGTAATTAAAATAACATATAGGTCCTAGTTGACTAGAAAAATACCATGCAAGCCCATAAGCTTATAAAAATGGCCCAAATCAAGTCTTCTCAAATTGCAATCCAACCCCAAAACTTTCCAATTTCTTGCAATTGAATCATTTTTATTATTTTTCTCAAGCACTAAAATCCGATCAATAAATTCTTAATTTCTAAATCCTTGTTTCCGAAAATACTGAATTTTAGGGGTGTTACATTATATAACCATAATTTTAATATTTTTAAATTATATATTCTATAATATTAAAATAAAAACACATATAAAATAATATAATTAAATTTAGTTGAATTTATTTATTAATAAAAATAAAAAAGGAAAAAATTAATATCTAACATACTAATAATTAATTAATTAAAAATATCATCTAAAAAATATAATTAAATTTAATCGAATTTATTTATTAATAAAAATAAAAAATGAAAAAATTAATATCTAACATAGTAATAATTAATTAATTAATTAAAAAATCATCTAAAATAATATAATTAAATTTAGTTGAATTTATTTATTAATAAAAATAAAAAATGAAAACAAATTAATATCTAACATACTATAATTAATTAATTAAAAATAATAAAATCCTAAAATTTAGAAAAATATTAAATAGTGAAAAATATCCAAAATAATTTATATACATAATTTAATTGATTTAATTATATTAAATGAAAAATATATTTATTAATTGAATTACATATTATATAATATATGAAATAATTTAACCAATGAATTAGTAAAATAATAATCATATCTAAAATGAATAAATTATTTAAATAACGAATATATCTAATTAAAAATAAAATAAATTTTTTTAAATACTTTATTAATTCAGAAAAAATAGGAAATAGTTATATATTTTAACTAAGTTTTTAATTAATTAATAAAAACAAATATTATATTCTAAAAACACACCTACACACCCACCTCCACCCACCCCCCTTTTTCTTCCCCTAATCCCCACCCTCCCTATGTTCGCCGTCCATGGCCGGTTGGCGATGGTTGCCATGGGCAGCTGGCTAGGTGGCCATTGCTATGCTGTCATGGTGCCTGGCCAGGCGGTTGCTGTTGTGCTGCCATGGTGGTTGCCGTGGTAGCGGTCTCCATGTCCAGGGGCCAAATTTGGCCAGTAGGGGGACAGGGGGTTTCGGTCGGGTGGGGGTGGGATGTGGTTGTATATGTGTATGTATATGCTATATATGTGTGTATTATATATATTAAGTATAAATATAAATATATATATGTGTGTATGTGTATATATATCGACTAATATATATGATATTGTACTATATATGCATATATACATATATATAATTATTCAATTATTTTATAATTTATATTTTTTTATTAATAATTTTAGTGTATTTTTGCAATTTTATTACCTGATGTTACTTTTGTTATTTTTATAAAACTTCATGGGTGTTTTTGTTATTTCGTAATGTTAAGGTCATTTTAGTCTTTGTGCATTTTTTTTTTTTTGACTTTTTTTTTCTTCTGATATATTCAATCAAGGGTAATATAGTTATTTCACAAAAATCATTTGACTTGATAGTTGACTGTCAGCCTCGGGGGGTATTTGTAATTTCGTAAAATTTTTGGACCTCATTGTAATTAGGCTAAACTTCAGGGGGTTTAGGTAATTAACCCTAAATTTTCACATAAAGGAATTCAACTAAACTCCATAGAAAAAGGCTTTTTATTCTTTTGGTTCACAAAATCTCCAATACCCTTGAATTGAATAGAGAGGGTTGGGAATTTGTAGAACATGGAAGCATTTTGTAAATTTAAGTCTGTCACTGATGATCAGTATTTTGTAAATTTAAGTCGCAAGCATATTAGATCTCATACTCGCGTGCACAATATGTAATGTATTTTTTATTAACGTGTATAAGTTCAAATATTTTGGTACTTATTTTTTTATTTAACTGTCGAAATTCTTTTGACCACTTTGTTTGACTTAAAAGTTTTTCACCATTACATCGATTTATTGTTCTTAAGTTATTTATATTTGTCTAACACAATCTCAATTGGGATTCTTCCAATCTTGTTATACTACTTTTCAATACCGTCATGTCTGCAAGTGATAAGACCCCCTCCAAAGAAATAAAGAAAGAAAGAAAGAAATTGACTGACAAATGATTCTAATGTTAGTGGTAAACTCATAACTAAATTATTTTTGAATTAGCTAACATATTCTTTTTATTTTTTCTAACAGGATTCTACCTATAGATAGTAGGTATATGTAATTTTTATTTTTTTTGGCTAAAGTAAGTACACGTAATAAAGAATAAAATATTAAGAAATTAGGGCTCATTTACTTCTATAGGTGGAATAAGTACTGATTGGTGAAATGTATGATTAATGAAGAATGTAATAATTTTATTCAAATAGTCTTATGTGTACTTTGCATGACTAATTGAAGGATATTAATTATATTTCTATATTTTTTTTATTTTGATGGATTGAATAAAATGATATTGATCAGAACACCCTTATTCACAAATTTGTATTTTACATTTTTTTTATTTTTTTATTTTCACTTTCTTCTGTCTTCTCTCTCTCTCTCTCTCTCTCTCTCTTCTTTTTGTTGTTGTCTTTTTTAAGTTATTTTTCTCTTTCCTTTTTGATTTTATTTGGTTTTCTCCTTCTCACCTTGTCCTTCTCTTCCCTCTCCAGTCTTTCTCTTCTCGTCTTCACTTTTCTTCTTTTTCTTTTTATATATGTTTTAATCCTTTGTTAAGTTAAGATTATGTTCTTGATGGTGCTTGCAGCTTCATCAGCATAGTCACTGTACCATAATTGCCATAGCCTTGGAGCCAATTTCCATATAAATTGAGTGATAAACATTAATTTAGCGAGGAAATTAATGGTACAATTTTCGAATATATAATTAATGCCATAATGGTCTTCTCCTTGCTTTCATATGATGGTAATGGCATTAATTATGTGCTTCTATCTCAGTGATGTTCAACATATCGATCGAGTCTGTTGCCTGGCAATGTGCTTGAGAAACATCAAAAGACAATTGGATAATTTATTTGCTTCAAATTTTTAGGGGCACTTTTCACATTCTAAAAAAGCTGCCATTTCGTTTGCAGCTGGCCTAATGAGATTGGGATGTGGTAACTGGTAACTGGTAACTGGTAACTGGTATGTTTCAGGCAAATTAGTACCGGCCGGTTAACTAAGACCACTAACTAACGTCGTACAAAGTAAATAATTTACGGAGTCATATAAAATAAATAATCTAACTTAGTCATCCAAAATAAAAATGTCTTTAGGCCTTGTTTGCTTGGTTTGATTAGGTATGATACATACCTAATCAATCATTTTTTAATGTTTGCTTCAATTGATAAAAGCTCTTGATAAATTTTAGGCTCAACATTATTTAGTGTTGCTTTTGAAAAATGGATCAAGGGGAGAATGTTTGATTAGGTGTGATAAGAATTACAAAGATCTAATGGGGTTTAGTTTTGATCTTATTTCCAATTAAACCATGTTCCGAAGAATGGGGAAGAATGAGGAAATTGTGAAAAACTTATTAAAAAGTGTAAAGGATATAATAGTAAATTTATATATTATATTTTAATTTATTTATATATGTGTTTTCTCAATTATAATACAAAATACTCATTAAATTGAATTTACTTATTTTTGAATCCAAACAAGCAAACGGTTTCATGAATAAAGCATGATAAATTAACCAACCAACAAAATTACTTATTGCAGCACTCAAACATACAAGTTATCTCATTTCCCAAGGTTTGAGGTCCTCTTTAATTTCCTCTTCACCGGATTCTAACCCGTTCAAGTTAGCAATGTGGCAAACACGTGTATTTTGCCTTGATGTTTCAATTCGACTTATCAATATTGCTGTTGTTTTTGTGATTTTATTTAAAATTCGTCATTAAATCTTTATAGGTGCATACTTTTTTAGTAACCCCTAGCAGGAGTAAGAATAGACCACCATCAATTGAATATAACAATTAAATAGTAAGATGCAAATTGAAAAGAAAAAAAAAGAAAAAAAAAAAAACTAGTTTGTCAGATATATAGTTCTATTTTTCTAACTTATGTATATCAGTAGTTAATATTTTGTAATTAACTGATCCGTTACAATCTCCTTAGCCGTTTTACTTATTTGCAACTTACATATTAGTAGTTAATTCGTTTAATTAAAGTTCTAATAGGCCCTTTATATGTTACTTTTCATTTCTTCAATTGCTTTTTTCGTTGGAGGAAAAATAAAAAGGAAAAAAAAGCGAAGGTTGTAAAGCTGGTAGCTGTTAAAAATTAAGGTTGTTTTTTTAGACCAAATAATAAGAGATTTTCTTCTTTAAATAAAATAGTTCGTTTAGTTGTTGATAGAGAAAATTTTCAGTAAGAATAAAAAAGTGTTGATTACACATTCAATTTTATTTTATTGAATTGTTTGCTTCAATGGTCCAATAAATATGATATTCTATTTATATCATAATCCTCATGTTCGGTTGATAATATTAAATTATTTGGTTAGAATTGAAATGTCAAATATAATCTTGAAAAATATTATTTCATATTAATTATTGAGCAAAAATATCTTTATTTATCCTAATCAAGCTCTCGCACTAAATTGAGAAAACACACCAGGTCAAATTGGTCTGATCCGCAAACCATCTTGATCTGTGATAAAGTGTCGAGCTTATTAAATATTATAGGCCATAACATAATAAAGCAAAACAAAATAAAGGATAAAAATACTATATCTATCATGTCATATCCAATCAAACAAACTAGCCCTTAAAATCAAAGAAAACTGGCGGAAGGGAGTTATAGCAAATAAACTATAGGGGTGCTTGTCGATATTGAAAGTTGAAGAAAATCTGATGCAATTTTTCCAAAATTTTGTACTAAGAATTGCTTTTCCAGGAGTTTCCATTCTCACATTTTTAATGAAAATTTCGTGATACTCCTTTGGGTGTCATTTAAGTGCATTCCGAAATTATTGAATATGTAGATAATAATATTATAATATGAAACACTAATATATCAATATGTACAGGTAATTGAATAATATAAAATTCAATTATAATACCAGCCAGCCAAACAACTAGATTCTTTTTCTGCTATCAATTTCTCAAGAAAGTTATTTCTTATATCAAACGATGTCTTAACAGAATAAAGCCATGCATGGATCGATATTTAATTTAACAAAAGAAATAAATAAAGGCAGAAGTATATATAAAGCCAGCACCAAGTTATATTCATTCATAAATATAGAATTATGTAAATTAACACAATCCTTAATGTATTATATTGAGGGAATAAATATTAATAACAAAAAGCGAGATTTGAGGTCAATCTCTGGGATTGCAAATACATCTCCATGTGGGATATGTGAGATAAACGGGAGGCCTGCAACTTCCTGATGGGCAAGCGTAGAATCCACAACTCGTTCTCTGACATGCGAAATTACAGATGTCTCCCCTGCACGGATCCATTATAAATCCTGCACCCTCACACCTGGTGCACATTAATATTGCAAAGCAAACACAAACCAACAAACCAATTACTTGCTTTTTGTTTGCTTCCATTTTGCAATATTAAAACAGCAACAATTAATTTCCCACTTTTTGCAGATTATTTGGGGGTAAAATATGGAATGTTTTAATTTGTGCGAATATATATATATATATATATATATAGTGTTAATTAGACATTCATGATCCCTATTTATTAGCCACAATTAGTGCGTTAATTGATAAAACTTACGGTATTACTGGGTACACTCTGGCATAGTAAAATTAAAATAAACGTATTTTAATTTATAAAACTATCATACAAATTATTAAAAGTGCAGAATCCAAATTTTTAGAATTTTCTTTTGGTTTTAGATTGAGATTCTTAAATCGTGTAATTTTCGCTCATACGTGAACTCAAGTAAATTTAACTTTTGTTTTTCTTGTCATCAAGAAAATAAAATAAGCCTATGAAAATCGTATCATATATACACATGAATACCTATATAAAAATTTATAAGCATGATATGTTAGCAGTTTGATATATCTTAATGGAACGGAAGATGGGAAATTCGAAATGTAATACTTTTCCTTTTTTTTTTTCTGATAAAGAAACAATACTGAAAAACGGTTCTTACAGCAAGAAAAACGGCCACAAAATGGGGGCCTTGACAACTCCAATCTTATAAAAAGACAAAAATGCGACTTACTAGAAAGCAAAACCAACCAAATTAAATTTCAAACATTATAATCAACATTTCACTAGATATTTTGTCTTCTTAAGTTGAATTTTGCTAGATTAAAGTCTTCTTTCTTTATAATTGTAGTTCTGTTTATTGGAATTTTTTTTATCTATTTTATTGGACTCACTAACTAGTATTTTATTAAGAAAAAATAATAATAATAAGCACTGCTGAAGAATTTTTCCCTTTTGTTTCTATTGTTTTTCTGTACTTTACAATTAAAAAGAAATCAGGATTTGGAAACTTTTTTTTTCCTTCATTAATATATATATATTTTTTTCTGCTGCACAGCTTTTACTTTGAAAATTAATGGAAAAGCTTTCGATGCCGACATAGCCCGAGCCACAGCCTTAATAGTTGAACCAGGAGAAGTCCGGTGTGGCCCAATGGGCCGAGCAGGATAGCTAGATAGCGCGAGTATAACTTAATGGATTGGGTGGAACGAGGTCGGGATAATCTTGGAGCATAAACCTCGGCGTGGCTTACCTTGTCAATTGCCATCTAGTGAGCCTGATGGCGGATGGTCTGATCTTACCTTTTAAGGGAAAGAGTGCCTGGAAGCTGGAACCAAAAGCAAACCTCCAAGTACACCCTACATGTAGCTTAGTGAAATGACGGGAAAAACCTCGCCTAGCTTCCCGAGTGTCACAGGGTGCTTCTCAAGTAATGAGGAAACCGTGCACTGTGCGGCTAGTAGCTTGCCACACGCCAACTACGTCCGCCGAAATATAACAACCGTCAACCGTCTCGATAACTATAAAGAGCTTAGTAACCGTCAAAGCTTGATAGCTGTTGGGTGATTGTGTGTCGCACTCGCGCCCACACCGGGACGTTTTAGAGGCACAATCCCCAACTGTACTCACTCACACGCCGGAAAGCTTTGGAAAGAAAACTCGATAACAGCAACAGTACAATATCGATAATCGTTAGAGCAACGCTAGACGTTGGGGGGTGGCTCTAACAATGCATAGTACTACTCAGCTTCGAATACTCATTCCCCCCTATAATAGGCTTAAAAAAGAAAAACGTTGTTACATCACTAGATACTGAAAAGCTGAAAATTACAACAAAAACGGCAACATCCTGCCTACATATGTACAATAGTGAAAACAAAAGAAAAGGCCTACACCTAGGACACAGTAGATACTCCTTGGAGTGCAAGTCCATTGATGCAGGCTGTTGAGGGGCGGCCAGGATGCCCTATAGACGATCAAGGGGCCCGATGGCGGGAGCGACCCTTGACACCGGGGCAGTCATAGAAATAGGATAAGATATTTGGAAATTGTTAGTATCGAGGTTAGGAAACTGATATCAATACAGAATTATGGTTAAGGTGAGATACAAATTCTTTGTCTTTAAAATCAATTAGCTCCATACAAGTGCTCATGGTTGGCAGCTATTGTATCCTAAGATACAATTCGTTGTTTAAATAGCAGCAGCATTACAAACTACTTGAACAAGCATATTAAAAGCGCACCGGAACTCTACTGAAAACTTGAAAAGAAGGCAAATAATGCAAAAAGATGCTAAGAGAATACATGTGTGCTGACGAATTTTATGATGAAATAACCAGAGAAGGGATCTATTTATAAGAGTTCAAGAGGTGCAATGTGTGACTGGACACCTCTACCATAATCACTCATAAGGCTGTAAATGGATAGAGTTTTACCCTATCTAGGCCCACAGATATAATATATTACCTAGGCCTAGACCCAGGCCCAGGCCCAATAAATTTACATCAGGCCCAGGCCCAAGCCCAAACCTAATAAAAAAAATTAAATGGGTATGGATAAGTTTTTAACCCACCATTTACCCATTTACTCATTTACCCTAAATATTTGAATCTAAAATCAAAGGCTATTTAACATTTGAGCTCACTTAATTACTTGGTCAAACGAACTAATTTCCAACAGTGATTAGGGATCACAATCTGTAAGATAAGGCACGATTAAGCAACAGGTGAGGTTGTTAAGGTGATATAGCAAAACCTACTTCGGTATGTGATTTTTACGAGTGACGCTGGCACATCTTGAACACGACACACGAGCATTCTATCTTCTATTTTTTGTCACTGAGATAAATGAAACTTACTTGAGCATTAAAAGATCTCGGCTCTATTGAACAACTGCAATGCAAGTCCAAGTGTTGCATACAAACGGAAAAAGTGGTGTGAAGGGTAAGTGGAAGCATCAATTGGTGCCTTTTGTAGGAACTACGATTATGTGCTTCTTAACATCCCAATAATTGAGATATTATGAACATATTTGGTTTTGTTTCATATCAAAAAATTGAGAAGCATGAGGCTTAAATATAACATCCTCCCCCTCGCCTTTCGGGAATTGCAAGATAAAACTCCAACAATGCATATTGGCGGAAAAAGAGCTCGATGGGGCTAAGAGTTCATACTTTATGATGGATTTAGTTCTCATCACCTTTCGTGTGCATTTCATTTTCCAATGCAAATTAATTTGAAATTTATATGTGATACTGCTAAAAGTTGAGTATAAAAAACAACTTGGTAAATTAACTTAAAAAGGCAATAGAACTAAAATTAATTAACTAAGTAAAAGGGCCAGAGAGCCCAAAGGACAAGCCAAGCTCCTAAAGGGGGTAGAAAAGCCCATCAATACTAAAATTTATAAATACCAAGTCGCAGAAGAAAATCAGACACAAGAAATCGTTCACAAAATTTGTCAAAGTCTAAGAACTTTTGAGAAATAGAGATCTCTCTCCGCGTATTCCAGAGGAGACGAACCAACACTCTGTTATTTTCCGAATGAGGACCCTGCTCCATTTCCAAGCAACATCATTTTAGTGCCATCTGTGGGAAACTCGAAGGAAGAAGAAGGAATGTGGAGGATGCAGTAGAGATCCATGACAAGAGTCATAGTGCTCGTATGACTTTCCAACATAAGAAGAGAAGTGATAATCATCGAGACCCTCACCCACCGCAGATAACGTGGGAGGATATTGACACGAGTAACCTTATACCCATCAAGCCTCAAAGCAAGGAAGAGGAAAGCCGAGAACCAGAATTCGAAGCACAAGAGAAGCTCAAGAGCATGGAGAATTACTCTGAAGATCCCTTGAGAACTACTAAGATTGGAGCCATCCTGGAACCTAACTTTGAGAAGAAGATGGTGTGCTTCCTGAGAGGTAATTATGCCGTATTCTAATGGATATGCAAGGAATCTAAATAGTATATTATATATGATATTTTTTTAATTTTTTTAAATATTATTTATCGAGTATGAATAATGGATATAATTAAGTTATGAAAAATCGAATAAATAAATGAATATATATTTAGAGTGGATATAAAATGGATCGAATATGCATTTATCATGTCCATATCCATTTACAATCAAATATCTATTTATCGAATATGGATAATATTTGCTTTAAACAAATGTGGATAATTATTGTGGGTGAATTGCACAGCACCCCTTGTGATACTCGCAATTGGTTCATAACCCCCTGTGAAATAGAGATTTGCTCCTATACCCCATATGTTTAATTGAAAGTTGCTCACTTGACCCAATAGCCTTTTATTTGTTGTTTGATGTTCATTGAATAGTAAAAAGATAAAATTGCCCTTAACTAAAATTGAAATTCAAATAATATTTACTTTTATCTCATCTATTAATTATATAATTTTTTAATTATTTTTTGTCCATTTCACTTAAATAGTATTTAATATTTATAAAAAGGATATGTAATATGTTTCTATTTATACTTAAATATATAATATGTATACATGTATAAGTTTATGTATAAATATATACATATGTATTTTTTTATTTATATATAATATATATAAATTATTTTATTTATTCCAAATTAAATAATGTCTAATATTTAAAATAGTATATATAATATATTTTTTATTTACACTTATATAATATGCATAATATATTTTTTATTCATAGTTATAAAAATATAATATATTTTTTTATAAAAATATATTATTTAATATTTATAAAAATTTAATTAATTTATAAAAATATATTATTTAATATTTTATAATATATTTATTCATAGTTATAACAATATTTAATATTTATAAAAATATAATATATTTTTATTCATAGTTATATTATTTATTTATATATTTCATATACATCCATATATGTAAATTTTCCTTAATTCTTTTAAAATTAAACAATATTTAATATTTTAAAAAAGGATATATATATAATATGTTTCTATTTATACTTATATATATAATATGTATACAAATATAAGTTTATGCATAATTATATGCATATATGTTTTTTATTTATATATAATATATATAAATTCTTTTATTATATATATAAAGTCTTTTATTTATTCCAAATTAAATAATGTCTAATATTTAAAAAGTATATATAATATAGTTTTTATTTACATTTATATAATATATGTACATATATAAATTTATCTATAAATATATTATATATTATTTATTTATACATATCATATATATCCATATAATATTTTCTTTCATTCTTTTAAAATTAAACAATATTTTTAAGATTTATAAAAATATAATATCTTTTTTATATTTATAGTTACATATAAAATATATGTACATCTATAAATATAAACATATATTTTTTTCACCAAAAAAATAAATAATAAATGTAATATATATATATATATGTATATAAATTTTCTTCATTTATACATATAAACATATATTTTATTTATACATATAATATATATACATATATAAATTTTCTTCACTTTCAAATTAAATAATATTTATTATTTGTAAAAATATAATATATATTTTTTACTTATACTTACATACATATATGTACACATATATAAATTTATCATAATATGTATATATATGCATATATATACAATTATATATAACATATATATAATATGATCCCCTACCCCACCCCCAACCACCCCATCCCCATCCTCCACCCTTCTTCCCTATGCTTGAGCAGGCTGCCATGGCCGCTGCAACGGTGCATAGTGGCTGGATCTAGATTTGGCCAGACTCGACCACTAGCCATGGCTGCCGCCGATTCCCATTTTTCTTTTTTCTTTTGTTTTTTTGGCCATATCAGTCATCCAAAAGGCTGCTGGCGCTGCCATGGCAGCGGGTGGAGAGGGAGGATTGGGGGGGGGGGGCTTACATTGTATTTATATATATGTATTATATTATAGATATAATATAATATACAATATATATCTTTTAATATTTTTAAAAAAATATATAATATGGTTTAGTTTGGGCCGTTGATTTCTTGAAAAAGATCTAACTGCTGATAAATGGGGTAAAACCATCTTTTTATGCATAAAAAAACATAGCCAATCGCATACCCGAGTGCGTGAATTACACCAACACCTGTAGGGGTGCTAGTTGCATGATTTTAGAAAACACAAGGAATTATTTTGCACATTTTCTTTACACAGGGAGTTATGAGCCAATTTGAAATATCACAAGGGGCGCTCTGCAATTTACCCTATTTTTTGTTTAAACAGATACAAATATGAATGGCAAATGAATTTTTCAATATCCATTAACAACCCTACCTATAGTAAAGAAGAAGCCTCCACAAAACATTTTAAATCATTCACGAGATGTAAAGCTTTCTTCGAGATCCTAAAGCGATCTCCAGAGCACAAAGCTCCATAAAAAAGTTTAAGTTATTCGCTAAGCACAAAGTTCCATTGGTGATCCTAAAGGATCTCCAAAATGCAAAGCTCCGTAAGAAATTTTAAGTTCTTCATGGAGCGTGCTGCAAATTGGATCGGCTCTTGAAACCTTCACTCAATAGAGATCCATATTTGAATGGGTCTTATCTACATCTAGAAGAAATTGCAGTTCTTGTTGGATTAGACCTCTTTCTTGTGAAGAAATGTAGATAGATAATACCTATCAATATCTAGAAGGTTAACTCTCACTTGTGTGGGATAGTAATCAGCCATATCCAAGAGGATAATTCTCCCTTGTGTGGGATAACCATTATCCATATCTCTATTGACTCCTAGTTAGATTGGACTCTTGGAAGACTTGTCTATAAATAGGTTATCTTCCTAAGAGTTTTAAACTTAACTTGAGTATTCACTCTTTCCATATATTCTCTCTATACTCATAGTTCTTCTCTCTCAATCTTTCTAGGAGTATCACCAAATTATCTATGAGGGTTTAAGGGGTGTAAGTTTGTGGAATCCCTAGTAGCAATCCCATGAGGTGAGTAGAGATTGAGAAAGCCATATGAGTTTAAAGAACATGGAGTCTATACTTGGGAGATGATCAAATCAAGAAATTTGGAGTCTACACGCAATTAGAGGCTTGTGGGCGAGGTTCGATCAATGATTGTATTCGTGAAATTTTCACTGATTAATAGGTAACATTAAACCATCCATTTTATTCTATATGGATCAAATAATTGTTTACATGCAATTATTTCCAACAGTGGTATCGAAGCCAATATGACTCGTTCTCGCTTGCCTATTAATTTGATCACATTTCATAAAATTATTTTATGCTTAAAATTTATAATTTTTGAAAGCATGAAATTTTGGCATGAATTTTTCACCATATCTAAATCTTGGTATGTATATTAAGTGGTTAAATTTTGGTGATAAATAGACTGGTAGTTTGAGAAAAAACTAAATCTAAGATTGAGATTCGTTTTCTTAAATTAAAAATTTAGAACCTAGATTCTTATTTTTGTTGTAAGTTGTCACACTATTTTGTAGAGCATTGAAAGAGGTTCGAAACGGTATATTACTAATCAAAAACAGATTTGAAATGAGATAGATATAATTTTTTGAAATTTTAGCTTGAAAATTGAATTCCTGGTGAAAATCCTTTTGGCTAAAATAGGAATATGTTTTGTGATGATTATAATAATGTTTATATCATATTCTAGAATGTGATCAATTTTTCGAAAGAGTAAATTATGCACCTAGAACGAGCATAAGATAAGATATATATATATTTCTTTAACCCAATTATTTTGATTTATTAATTTCATTGAGAATTAATCAAAAATATTTTTTGGGATATTTGCATATAAAGGTTACATGCAAATATATATGGATCAAAACTATGGTTTTTACGTATATGTAAAGATTTGCTCTATCTTCCTGTGTGGTTGACCATTAGATGAATTGCTCTACAATAAATTCATGAATTGCTTGCTCTATTGCAACTTCGTAATTATTTGTATGATGCAATTGAGATTATTCAAATGGGATTTTTTATCTTACGCATGCATAAATATTGGCATTTGGGTGCTCATGTAAATTGCGCTTTATTTTGATTATTTAATCATGGATTATTTCTTAACGGGAGATAGTTTGTGGCAATGATATTGTCCCCAATTTCATTATGATTAGATTGATGTAGTAGGCCTTGGATCAATGTAATATTTTTTAATATTTTGAGGCATAGATTTATGAGGCCAATTTATTTTAGAACTGTATTCAACCAATTCTTCTAAGGGGATATTTTTTTTAGTTACCATCATGACGAACGATCTCAACATGAAGAACCAAATGTCAATGTAGCCCAAGTGGGGTTATTATTAATATTTTTTCATATTTAAATAATGGCATGCTTATTTATTTGGACAATTGTTATTTTATTCAGGATCAATAAATTTTTATTATTCCTTTTAACCTAGTAGGAGATGATTACTAGCCTGAGTTGCAAAATTTTCAATTTTGCTAGGTATAAGGGAGCAATAATTAATTTACTTGGATCTAGGATAAAATATTAGGCAGTACTTATTTGTTCAATTAATTTTATTAATATTATATCGCCTCACCAATTTTAATTTCAAGTCAATTTAATATCAAAAATGGACATGTTGCCTAATATTGTCGCGATTTAGAAGTTGACAATCAATGAATGGATCAAAATTTAAGTTTGTACTCTAAAATTGTTTAAGTTGCAAATAATAAAAATCTAACTAGAGAGTTTGAGCTCTACTTGCAGTATGAGTTCACTCATAAGAAAAGGTTCAATTATCCTCAATCGCAATTTAAGCCGATTCACAGATAAGTTTTGTTGTGCTATTAATCATATTTTTTGATAAAATCGCTAAATTGAGGCTGATTATGGACAGTCAAGTAATTGCATTTGTTGCTTATCCCTAACCATTCAGATGATGTTGGCACAATCGAGGATGAGCTAGACAAAAGAAAATAGCAAAACTAGAGCCATAAATTGATCCAACAAAGGGATGTGTCACTGCAATAATGGAAGCAACTAAAATATCAACAAACGTTAAGTGCTGAAAATTTTGGAGATGGTTTACTTCACTCGTAATAATATTGAGATGTGACTCTCAGAGTTCTCTCATCTCTTTGTTTGCTAGTGTTTTGAATTCTCTCTTTGTTGGATAGAAGATATTGGCAACACTTGGCATATGGTCTGAAATTGAACAAGAATATAAACTATGTTCAAGTATTATGCAATCATATGTCTAGAATGGTGCAAAAAGAAGAGATATTATGAATTGCATAGTGATACCTTAGCTCAGCAATGGGCATGGGCTAATTTCTCCAAGCTCAAAAATATGTGTGAGCTATCCATTGGAAATGTGCAAAAGTCACTAATTATATGATATAGGCTATTTTGAACTAAAGCACTTGTGAGACATTAATTGAGTGTAGTTTGTCCATCTTTCATCTAAGAGACCTTTTTTTCTCATGAATTGACTCAAGCTAGTATTTTTTATAGTTCTTAATTTATCTTTTGGCATGTTAGTTAGGAGAATGACCATAATAGCTAGAGAACATTGGGCTTATTCGCTAAGGTTAATCTCTACTTTCAAAAACTTTTCTAGCGGGAAAGGCTTGCTGGAAAATGAAAGAGGGTCACTTATCATCTAACGTTAGTCTTCTAAAATTGAGTGTAGACTTATGAATGAGAGACACTAAATAGTGCATCTATTTCTCTTATATTACGCGCTATTAGTTAGTACAACCCCTTTCTCACCAATCAAAAGTTCTATATTTGTCAAAGCAATTTGGAAGGATAGAGAATCAATTGGGGCATGAACATAGAGGTTCAATGTACTAACATGAAGCGAGAATATCATGTCTAAATAGTTTAGACAAATATTTAAAACAAAATAGTGGTGCAAGTTAAGATGTCACTCCAAACACTTTGCGGCTAAATAATCTTGCAAAAATTAAGGAGTCAAATACTTCTAGTTAAGCTAGATTTATGGCACAAATTGATTTTATCTCACTTGAGGAGATATAATTCTTAGTTGTAGCCTATATCATAAAAATATGAGTCTTTAAATGGATTCTCCTATTTCTGTAAAATGGTCGCAAGCTAAAATTTGTGGTATACGACTAAAGGAATTGACAAGGTATGTTCTCACAATGTGATGAACACCAATATAAGGGGTGAACATGAAGTGTTCTGATCGTCTACATGAGATTGAGTGGGCATCCTTCATGATCATTGTTTGTGGATGTTGATAAGATAAAATGACACTTGTGATTTCACTTATTATTTAAAGTGGATAGTTGATATAAAGGAGAAAGTGAGTTCGATAGCTATGACCAAAATCTAAGAGCTAGTTTATCAGTCTCTAGGTGCAAGACCATTAGAAATATGCGATTTCTTAAGGTCAAAGCACAAAGCAAATGAGTTGATTAACATATGTAAAGCTCAAAGAAAGGTGAAATATTCTCCCTAAGTGGTGAGATTTTTTCTCTTTTTGCTATTGCTATCAAATGTCGCTACTTTCGTCTAAGTTTGTCTTAGATGATTTGAATGGACATATCCAACTGAGAAATGGACGAGGAGATCTATGTGGATCATCCAATAAATTCAAGTAGTGGGGTAAAAGAAGTAAGATTATTGCTTGAAAAGCTCCACTTGTAACTTGAGTTGTCATCCAAGTAGTGTTGCTATTGATTATATCGAGCTATCTCTTGATAAGCTTGACGATGATTGAATAAGGTCACTAATGGTATGTCAGGATAAGTGAAGGGATTTGTTCTCTCAATATATATGGATGATAATATGATGGCTATAAGCGACATGAAATGTCACCACTTGAAAGTGTTTTGTCCTTTTGAGATGGACATAGAAGAGGAAGATGCACACTTGGTGTCTAGACATCAAGATCATTTAATAGTACTCTGGAGTTTGCTCTAAGAATAACTATATATGTATTATGCTAATCCTATTGACACTTCATAGTTATGATTATATTCTTAGTAGAAATGGTAGCAAGTATCATTTAAGTAAATGCTGGAGAAATTTTTGAAGTATACTATGTGTATACTCGACTAATCTTGTGCTTATTTTGGTGAATTGATATCAAAGTGATCCTTGACGCAAATATTGAGATGCAGTCAAGTGGATTCTAGATGTCTAAGTGAATTGGTCTAAGTTTGTTGGAGACTATCTGGTTTGCTACTTCTAGAAATGATGCATGTTGTGATGCATATCTGTGTGGCGATTATTATTTTGTGATAATGAAGCTACTTTGTATGTTTTGAACACTTAATTTTGTTTGGGTACTAAAGCATACTTATGCCAACTATTGTTTCACTGATGAAAAATATTTCGCATTGTTCTTGGCCATATTTCTACAAGCAATGCGATCATTTAACTCTTTTTCAAGCCTTTATATATAATTGTTCTCTAAAGTCATATTGCATTAGGGAGATTATATTGACAAGGACTTATGACTTGTAAGAACATATTATGATTAATGAGACATGTTTGCATGCTCATTATGCGTTGATATTGTCCTTGTGAAATGTGAATGCCACAAGGGTTAGATTGGCCCACTCACACGAGCAATCGCCCTGGCGCTTGGATAGCGAGCAGGCTGAGACTTAGAGATCTTTTCACATAGTTGAGAGGTATGTAAATGATAGCCTTCGCACTTGGAACAATAAGGAAGGCTAAGAAATATGTATATAACTAAAAGTCACCTTAGCTTGGAGGCTAAGATGAGATCATATTTTATCGATTATGAAGTATTTCTAACTTCATAAAGCCTATTTATAGTCAAACATCCGAACGACTGGAAGACATTTTGGAAATGTTTGCCTGATGTTGCGCAAGTCAGGTGCTTGAACAGCGATTGGACTAAGGTTATGATGTTAAGAGCGTGACATGCCCAAATTGGGTGGGAGCTCCATCATAAATGTATTCATACTACATATGCTTTGTGATGACCTATGAAGGAGGGTGACTGAATGGGTTTCTGCTTTGTCACTATGTGAGCACTTATTGTTTCTTGTACCTTTGGGACTTTGGATCATGTCGTGAAGTGTAAGCTTGATGACACTACTTTAGCATGTTTCCAATGGCTATGATTAATTCTATCTCTCGGAGCATGACTAGGAAAACTGTCAAGATCGGGCGAATTTTCATGAGGAGCCGGGGAAGAACTAAGTGTACTAACGCACTCTTGTTCTATGGCTCATAGGCCGGCCGACTAAGTCAAAAGTATTTGACATAGTTATGAGCATAGATACATAGTGTAAAGATACAAGCATGCTCCACTTATTATTGAGGATCAGAGATGCTTGATCTGGTGTGACCACATAGTTTGGGATACATCGCAAGTTTTAGTTTTGTGATGGCTTAATGTAACTCTCCTATCTTGTTCTCTTCTTGCTTGCTCACACGCCTTATTACCTATATGAAAGAAAGGACGTGAGGTTGAGAAATGTTATGAGTACAATGCTCAAGGAGATTGAGTCAAATATGTATGAGTATAAGATGTTGCAAATTAGGTCGAGTCTTGGAACCTTAACTCAATAGACATCCATATTTGAATAGGTCTTATCTATATCTAGAAGGAATTGCAGTTTTTGTTAGATTAGAACTCTTCTTGTGAAGAGATGTATATAGATAATACACATTCATATCTATGAGGATAACTCTCCCTTGTGTGAGATAGCAATCATCCATATCTAAGAGGATAATTCTCCCTTGTGTGGGATAATCATTATCCATATCTCCATTGACTCCTAATTAAATTGGACTATTGGAAGACTCACCTATAAATAGGCCCTCTTCCTAAGAGTTTTACACACAACTTGAGTTTTCACTCTCTCCACATATTCTCTCTATACTCATAATTCTTCTCTCTCAATCTTTCTTGGAGTATCACCAAATTGTCTATGAGGATTTAAGGTGTGTAAGTTTGTGAAAGCTCCAGTAGCAATCCCATAAGGTGAGTAGAGATTGAGAAAATTGCTTGAGATTAAAGAATGTGGAATCTATAATTGGGAGATGATCAAATCAAGAAATTTGGAGTCTATGTACAGTCAGAGGCTTGTAGGCAAACTTCGATCAAGGATGGTGTTCACGAAACTTCTGTTGATTAATAGGTATCATCAAACCATCTATTTTATTCTATATGGATCAAATAATTATTTATATGTAATTATTTCCAACAAAGCACAAAGCTCTATTTGAGATCTAAGGTCATCTCTATAGCCTGAAGCTCTATGAAAATTTCTAAATTGTTCGCAAAGCATAGCTCCACTAGAAATCCAAGGCTATCTTTGGAGTGTGAAGCTCTATAGAAATTCTAACTCATTGATGAGCCTATAGTTCTACCTGAAATCCTAAGCAATCCTAGAGCGGAGAGCTCCACCGAAGTTCCTAAGTTCCTCACAGAGTGCAAAGCTCCACAAAAATTCTAAATTATTTGCAAAGCATAGAGTTCCGTCAGAGATTCCAAATGACCCCCAGAGCACATAGTTTGAAAAGCCAAAGTTATTTGCGAAGTGTAAAGCCCTGCTAGGGATCCCAAGAGATAAAGACCACTAACTCATTCTTTTACCATTGTTGAAAGACATCCAAGTGATAAAGAAAATAATATGGCCAAGACTCACGAAGAATGTGAGTTAGGCTCGCAGAGCGCAGGCTACCACCAAACTACGACCACCTAAAAAAATTGAAAATTATTAATTTGTTAGTTAATTAATTAATTTTAATCAATTATCAAACTGATTAAGATTAAACCAAGGCAAGGTAAATCTAAAATGAATAATTAGAAATAGAAAGTATACTTTCAATTCAAAAAAGTATATTTCTAATTGAAAGTGAGGGATTTGATGGTATGACAAATTAAGATCTTAAGGGCAAAAGAATAAAAATTAAATAAGATGGCAGAGTAGTTAAATAAAAAAGGGATCAATGAACCCATTTTTAAGCACTTAAAAGTGGGTTAAAATCCACTAAAAATTTAATTAGTATAAAAATTAATTCACTTTCAAAGCCCAAAAAAAAATTTAAACAATTATTTACCAAACTTTAGTTCCAACTCTACCTTATTACTATCCAAAAGAACAAGCCAATGTACATTAATTTTAAAAAAGGACATAAGCTTCATTTTCATACATCAATATGTAAGAACCCGTTTGGTTTTATTTTCAAATTTTATTTTTATATTTTGTATTATTTAAAAATTAAAATACATCAGTTTATACATATTTTCACTCAATGTATTTTCATTTTCATTCTCAATACACATTCTCTAATAACTTATATATCTTATCTTAATAATTTATATATGTTTTTTCTCCATTATTATTATTACTATTTACGTACAATCTATTAAACTTAATATAATTATTACTTTTTCAATAATTTATCCAAATATGAATTCATTTTTACTAACTATTTTTTTTAATTTCAAAATTAATAAAAATAAAAATAAAACCAAACGAGCCCTAACCACATTCTAGTAGAATAAAGAATGTATTGTATAAATAAATAAGAAAAGGTAATGTAAATGGGTAAAAAAACAAAAAAAAATGTAATACTAGTGCTATAGAGATATGTGCCATTTCGCTCTGATTGTGATAGGAAGGAGCTTTGGGTGAATTTATTGTTTTTGTTCGTCCCGGATTCCCAGACCTGTGACTCTGTACCCCCATATCTATTTTGTCCTTTTCCTTAACCACACTTTAAATTGTGGAGTGTTCTGCGTGTACTTATCGTACCACAAAATTCTCTCATCATTGTGTGCATACAATTGCGAATTAAATTTTTTAATATTTTTCAGTAAATTATTTCGCTAATCCTTCTATGTTAATGCCCCGTTTGCATATGCTTTCATTTTCATTTTTTATTTTTAATATTTTAAAAATTAAAAAATTAGTTATACTTTTAAAAATAAAATTGAGACTGTATTTAAATATTTGTTTTTAAAATGGTGATTAGCATAACTATGGGTTGAAAATTTAGGTGATTTATATTTTTATATATTTTAAAAAATAATTTTTTAAAGTATATGTTTATTTTATTAATTTTAAAATAATAATGAATACTTTATTAATTTTGAAATAATAATCACACGCACAAGGAAGGCACCCAAACTTATAAAAAGTTGTGACACTATGAGGGGATGACCCTCACGAACATGCACACAATATTGACCTAGTGGCGGAGGCACTTTGGCTGGGCACCCGCGTAGACCGCTACCTGAGGGCAAGTGCCCTACGAGTGGTCGTGAAAGGCTAGCCGCTCCACAAGCGACTGACTCTCAGGTGATCGAGGCTAACGCTTCATGGCTGATCGCCTATAAGACAATTGAGCTCCCCCTTCAACAAGAAATTAATGAGTATCCGGCCCCCACTACTAACACCAATGCCATCTTTGTCGACCCCAACATTGTGCAGATTGGCCCACCTATTATCGTCATCACTCCACATTTTTCTCTCAAGATAGGGTTTCTCCTTACTCCACTTTCTTTATTAAGTGTGATAACTCTTCTCGAAAGACAACTCCCCAAAAAACTTTCCCCTCAAGTATTAGCGAACGTAAGGGTTGAAAATGAGTAAATATAGTGCATAAGACTAATCATAATTCATCCTACCAGGAAGGAGAGAAGGCTTTCAAGACTTGGGCAATATATTATAATCAAGGCTTGTAGAGAATACAGGTCACTGGTAAAGCACAGCCTATCGAAATGATAAATAAATAAAATAATTAATTAGTCAATTAATTGACTGATCATTAAACTAATTAAAATTAAATTAGGCCATATTAAAAATATATATTTAATCATCATGGTAAGGTAAAATTAACAATAGCAAATGAAAATAGAAATTGTACTCTCAATTTTAGAAATATAATTTCTAATTGAAAGTAGTAGGGCTAAATTGTATGTCCAATTAAAGGGCTAGAATATAAAAGTAAAAATACAATAAAAAAACCATTATAATTAACCAAAAAAGGCCATTAAACCCATATAATTAAGCCCACTAAAAATAGATTCCCTAATTTTAATTCGCTCAATCTTACCAAAAACTTAATTAGTATGAATACAAACTTCTAGTGCCAAAAAGTATTTTCTAAGTGCTCATTTTCCAAATCAAATATTATTTGTATACGAGCTCGTTCTTCGAATAATAACTCGCCATTTAACAATTTTAGAAAAGCATATTAGATTTAATTATGTACCGGCAAAAGTTTACGAGTCTGAGATAGTACTGTAATATACGGAGTATATATGTATGGGCGAAAGAGATGTCCAAAGAAACACAATTATTGACGGATTACGTGTTAAATTCATGCTTAAAACTTACAGGTCACAGAAATACTACGCTATATATATATATATATACATATAATAGTTGCGCCATATCAAGAATTGCAGGCATAAAGTCAAGACACATCACACATGCAGTGGTGCAACTTCCCAGTGGCGCTCGCTACACTACAAAACCCTGCTGAGAAAACAGTCTGAATTTATCCTCTCCAGGCTCCCACTGAATTACAAAAACGCGGCACCCCGTAGCTGTTGCCACCACCACTCTACGTGTCAGCCAAAACCCAACAACTTCCCTCTATATAACAACAACAACCCATTTTTCATACCATCTGTCGAAAAACACAACACACACTAAACACACTGCAAACAATCAAAATTTCTCATCTCCCAGCTCCCAGCTCAGCTGCCCAAATGGCCAAGCCCACCAAATTAACTCATCTGCTCCTCCTTTTCTTGGTGATGGTACTATTGATCTGTAGGCAGGCTGCCGCCATCGGAGGAAAGGTGGGAGGGCGAAGAGAAGTGAAGAATGTCAAAGATAACAAACAAGTACAAGACCTCGGCAGATACTGCGTCCAAGAGTACAACAGCCAGATGCAGCAAAAGGCCAACAGCAGCACCTCCGCGCCGTCCAAGCTTCTGTTGTTCTCACAGGTGGTGGAAGCCCAGACCCAGGTGGTTTCCGGGATAAAATACTACCTCAAGATCTCCGCCGCCGCTCGCCGCGGCGGACCGGCCAAGACTTTTGACGCGGTGGTGTTGGTGAAGCCCTGGGTCCACTCCAAGGAGTTGATCGACTTTGCACCTTCGCCATCTCCCAGAAACACCAAATAAAATAAATCATAGAGAAGGTTTTTTTTTTTTTTTTTCTCCTTTAATTTTTTCTTGTTTTGGGTATTTTGTATTATTATTGTTCCCTGTATTTTCCTTTTTCTTATTTTAATTTTCTGTTTTTTCTTTTTGTGTACGGCTAAATAAGGGATTAGTTTCCCTAAAGAAATAAAAAGAATGCGTAGCTGGATAAACGAATAAATGATAGACACAAGATTTCTCTTAGAAAAAATATTATTTTGAATATTCTATTGTCATTGTTTTTAATTGATTGAAGTTCAAATATTCAGGGAGCGTATTTATCAATTTGAAATATAAGTAAAATGAAAAATATAACATGAAATACTATAGTAAATTTAAAATGCTTATCTCGAATTCAACTGCAAGATTTGTCAAGCGCGGGGGTTTGCAATGTATTTGACATTTAGCTGTTGAAACACAACTTAACCGGAAAATAAATGAGTAGTTAATTAATTAACAAAAAGTAACTGCAAAAAGTTAGAAGAAAATAAAATAAAAAGTAATTCTATATATGTCTATTAACTTGGAATAGTCTATAGTACAATTTTATTGTATATATCTTATGTGAAGATTGTGTAGATGTGAAGAATGTACACAAGTACTTAATTTGAGTAATTGGATTTAAAAGGCGAAAACATAAATTTTTTTTGATGATTAATTGACAACATGTAAAGTAAATTTAATCTACTATTTGTACAAACAGTTGGTGGTAGATTTTAATTGTGTGTTGAGGGTGCATTGTATTCAAATAGTGGCTCACAATAGTAAAATTTCATTTATTTTAGGCTTCACTCCATTAAATGCATTCATATATATTTTGAATTCCTTAAATTAGGGTAATGTTTGGTTATGTTTTTTTGTGTGATTTTATTATGTGCTTATTATATGTCTTGGGAGAATGAATTATTTGATAATGTGAAAGTTGTGTTGGGGAATGTAATTGATTTTTGGTTATATTTTGGGAAATAGTTGAAAAATTAATTTTAGAGAATTTTGATATGTTTGTTTATGTTTTTGGGGAGACTTTTTTACCGTAACAGTCAAATTAGCGCTTTTTATTGAGTTTTTGTGGTGATATAGAATTGAGTGATTTTTTTTATTATTAGAATAATAACAATAATAATAAATATATGATGTATATATATATAATATATACATGTATTATTAAAAAATGAATTTTTTTTGGGAATAATGAAAGATAGTATAGGGCATTTTGGAAATATTCTTTTTTTGTGTTTTGGAGAGAAAATGAGGATATGTTTGGTTATATTTTCCCAAAACAATTTGGGAAACATAACCAAACATTCCCTATATTTTTCTTTCAATGATTTTTTCATTAAACCCATAAAATCTAGAATGGGCCTATTTATATTTATTATATTAATATACCTTATCTTATAATTACTATAACTACTGTATTTTAGTATCTTTTATGTATTTTATTTTAAATTAATAAAAATAATTTAGTTTCTAATAGGAATGTCAAATAATTACATGTGATGTACATTAACATACTTCAAAAGTTGGTGTTAACAAGTTATCTTAGAAAAGGGCCATAATTTATCAAATTAATTCAAAATTTTAGCTATAGTATTTTATTAATTTTTATTAATATATTGGCTAACATAAATTCTTACTTATATTTTAATATTATTTATAAATTTATTTTTGTATTAATTACTTTCTGCTATTAGTATTGGACTCCACATGTTTATATATGTATTATATATTTATAATATTTTTTTTTATCTACTACATATTTATACATATGGTATTATTAAGTACATATAATGCTATTTTATGATAATAATAATTATGATAACTTTTGATATCTTATAATATGACTTCTAATTCGCAAATACAAAATAATAAGTAAAGATAATTTCATAATATCTGGATCTGAAGTTTGTTGTCAGATCTATTTAATTTAAGTTCATTGTTTGAGAAATAAAAGTACAATTGAATTTGATTTAAGTATAAATCAATAATCTATTTAGCATATTTATTTATTGAAGGATAAATTATATACTTTATATAATTGTCAATAGATATGACTATATGAGATATTTAACTAATATATTAATAATTTTTTATGCAATAAATTATTTATTCAAATATATATTTTTAGGTAAAATTACCTTTTTAGTCCCTCAATATTTATCTTTTGGTACGTCGTCCAATGTTTTATTAAAATTTTAATGAAAATTGTTGTTGTTGTTATTATTATTATTATTTATTTATTTATTTTATGAAAAAAACCCTCAATTTTGATTTATTTATGAAAAAACCAACAAAATATAAATTATCTATTTAACCTTCACTCAAAAAATTTAGAAAAATAATAAAAAGCTAGAAAGTAAAAACCACAAAGACCTCTATAAAAAATCTTTTGAAATAATATATGTTTACATATACATATATATATACACATCTATATTATGTATATATATCAATACATATATATATAACCCCACCCCCACACTAGATCCTGTTGCTGTAGCCGTTGGCCGCCTTGGCCTACCGGGCTTGGGTCGGCAGGGTTGGGGGCGGGGGCGGAAGGTGGGGGTGGGGGTGAGCCAGTTGGCTAGGAGGGGAGAAGAGAAAGATAACTTCTCTTTTTCCTCCTTTTTTATGATTTATTTTTGATTAACTGTTAGCTAATTTATAATTTAATTAAATAATTTTAAATATATTTTTATTTTTATATATTATAAGCATTAATTTAATATTTTTCAAAATTACTTTTTTTTACTTATCTTATTCATTTAAAAATTATTAAATATTAACATTATGAAGTTTAAAATTATGATTAGAATGAAAAAAATTATATCTGCCTTGTATTTCAATTATTTTTAAAAAAAATATCTTTTAATATATTTTTTAAATATTTATCAAGCATTTGATGTATTAACATTTTAAAATGAAAAACCAACAACTTGTTGTAAAATTAACGATACCCTGTTGCACAAAGACATATGTCATTTAATTAAACAATACCTCATATGAGTTAATATATCATACCTCACCGTATCAAAAACATTCTTGAAGTTGAATCATTGCTCTTAAATATTTTTTCTTATTTGCATATATAAAATTTTGGCGGGGCATGTATTGTAAACTACTAATTAATTAATTCTAATTACTTATTTATTTATTTTTACTAATGAGGATCGTGACAAGAGCTCCATTATTTTATAGTAGCAAAATGGTGAGAAAAAATAGACATATGTAGTGTAATATATTTAACTTACCACAAAATTAGGATTTTAATTTTTTTTTTCATTATCTTGATGCATAACAATGAAAATCCATCGATCATAAACATTATAAAAACATGCATCTTTAGAAAAAAAATAAAAACTCATCAAAATGGTCTTTAAAGGTAGAGAAAAAAGAACATGAATATTTTTATATCATCAAATAGCGAACTTCATGTTTAAATTATTTTTTGTATAAAGTACTTTTAAGGATTTTTAGCTTAGACTAAGAAATTTCCTCAATTATGATTCAACTTAATTAAAAGATTTAATTATGAAATAAGAGACAATTCATGGAGTGACATAATATAATTCTTAAATTAAATTATAATAAATTTGATATTATTACAAAAGACTATGTATGAGATATTTGTATGTGCACTGCATATATGCTGCAAAACATGTCAATTAAATTATATCGATAAATACACCAATATTGAATGATAATATATATATATATATATATATCAACACCACATGGAGAATTGAATAGATGCATTGCCAAAAAGTGAACCTTAAAATATACACTCAAGTACTGTGGGCTGCGACGGAATTTTATTATTCACACAATGTATAGATCGTGCTAGGAATTATGAAAGAGCAAAATAGGGGACACTCACACATTGAACACCATTGCAATAGACATTAAACTTACACTACAATTTCATTCATTTTGATGCTTGATATACATGTCTATTTCTAACCCCCGCTTAAGGTGGTTGATTTTTGAAAAAACAAAAATGCATTGGAGAAGTTATGACTAGGATTGGTTGTATTCTAAAGAATTTTTTAATTTTACACTAATTCAAAATGGAAAATACAATTATTTGTAGAATTTTCAATGAAAATATCATTATTTCCATTGTCATACCTATATCTATCATTATCAAACTTATGTTACCTACTAGTTTAATAATAATATTTCATCACATTTACACTACTAGATAATTAAATAATTATTTTCTTTTCTATCTTCCCTAGACAATAGGACCTAGTTCAAATCTATTAATATTTTTCTATCCCGATATAATTTGGCTGATGGGAAGTCGACCTTCAGTATCTCGACATAGACTTTTCACTGTCGATCACTATAGTGATATGATATCAGGGATCAAAGATAGGAATCTAGAATTGATCAGGTAATTGTATCACATTCCTTCAAAGTTCAAGTTGATTGTCCCCGATCCTAGTGATAGGATGCGTCGACCTCCGACCGATTGCATAACAATTTTTGAGGATGCCCTAAAGTGTGGGCTTAGATTCCTATAGCACAACCTATAGTCGGCCTCTTAACTGGCCTTCAAGTCTGCATCACCTAACTACTCCCCAACTATTTTTGTACCCTATATAGTTTTGTAGTTTTGATATTGATACACGACCAGCCCCTATCTTTCATAAACTTTAGCAACATCTTCCACCTCCAGATGTCCCAAAAGTCGGGTAGTATTGAGGAGTCGAGCTTTTAATACCTTACTACCAACCCTCGTTGAAAAATATTGGTGACCCCCTTTTCTTCACATGGTCAAGCCTGGAAAAAATGTTATTTTTTTGTTCGAGCTCCGAATGGGATTAGGTTTAATATCCCTAGGGGGTGGTTGAAAGGACGGATCGAGATGCTCGGGAGTGAGAAGCCCACTTGGAACAACACATTTGTTCAAGATTTAATCAATTTTGGAGAAATTGAGGCATCAAGGTACATTGAGAAGAGGAGTTTGGTGTTAGCAGGCTTGTCCCCTGCTCAATTGGATTTACCAGCTAATGCTCGACTAGGTAGATGCTACTATTGAATTATGTTGATCTTTGGTTTTACCCTTTCTATTTTATAATGACGTACCTGCTTTTGTGTTTGTTTCGTTTTTTACTTTTTTTTTTAGATTGAGCTTAATTATGAATCGCTCTCGACAACTTACGATAGCTCATCAACAGAAGGTGCAAGAGTGCCCGAAAGTAGTAGCTTGACGAGAAGCTACCTCTCAAATTGCCTTTGTACAACAGGCTCCATTGCCTGCGCCCCCTCTACCTGACCACCTCCATCCGAGGCCAGCAACCTGACTCCTCGATGAAAATGAGTGGCTACCGATGAGCGAGCCCTTTTTCCTAAGAGAACCGCAGTTGAAAAGGGGAAAGAAAAAGCTAGTGAGCCTTTACTCTTTGTCCTATGACCAGAGGATGATCTATTCCCATTGCCAACTTTTCCATCTCCCAAATTCAAGCCTAACATCGGGGTTCAGAATATGGCATCGATGCTCAGGGCACGGTCGACTGGAGTGAGCCCCTTGAAAGTACTGATGGCCGGCTTGTTCATGTCCAACCAGAAGAAATTGTTGGAGATAAGCCAACTGGAGGCTTTACAGGAGTTTGCATACCACGCAAACATGGCAAGTGTCTAGTTAAGTTTTACATATTTTGTCTAGGTTTACATCTGAATTTTTTGACTAAACTTGTTCTTTTCGTAGGTCAGCCAAATGGGATACCATTTTTACTATAAGGCTGAGCTGGCCTTAGGTGATTGGGAGGAGCTCCAAAAGCAGCGAGAGGATACTGAAATTGCCAAGACTCAAGTTGATTCATTGCAACAAGGATTGACCAGTTGACTCATCAAGTCGAAGAGAAGGATGCACAGCTACTGGTTGCTATGACTGAAAGGAGTCACCTCAATGAACTGCTACATAAGGTGAGGTTAAAGGTGAAGGTAATGTATAATTTTGGTTAGGCATTGGGATATAATAGCGCTACTCAATATGCTTGGGATGAATTCTTTAGGGCATTGCCGGGCATTAGAAAGAAAGCAGTCAAACAATTTCTGCTTTGCCATGCTTTTCAAGATGCAAGCATTGTCTTTGCTGTTGACAATGCAAAAGAGGCTTTCGAGAAGGCCATGAAGCAAATGGAGTTCCAGGGCTACCAGCTTTAACTAGAAGATAAGAAACATCTGAATATGTTGCAGAATGAGTACCTCGAAGACTATTTTGAAGCATCATTTGTCGACTAGAATGCACCAGCTAAGGTGACTGAGGCTCTGATCCACCCGATGGTGGTCAAGGTGGCAAAAGAGTCCACCTTCATGAGTCATTTCACCTTCAACATCAAGGAAGGCAAAGTTGACGTCGCAGCATACTATCCTCTAGTAGCTTGAACATTTTTTACAAAAGAAATAGGCCCTTCTCGACTTATAGGTCCCACCCAGCCAGTGCCAGAGCAGGAGGTCGAAGGTTCCCCAACCTTCATGTAGGTGAACTCTAAGGATGAGCTTGACAGCGCCATTGATGAAGTGGCAACTGCATGAGGTGGTAGAGAGGAATAAGCTAGGTTGAGTTGAAGTTGCTCATTTTTGTTGTTTTATTTTGTTTTGATTCACCCTGTGAGGCGCTTTGAATGATTTGACGAACTTTTGTAATGTCCTCATGCAATTAGATATTTTACTTTGTAAGATCTCCTTTTTCGATCACTTTTGTCGACTTGATTCCTCTTGTTGCCTTTGCTCAATTTTTCAATCTGATCATATAAATAAGTGAAGACAAACTTTTCTTCCATCTAACTCATCGAGGAATACAATCTTTAGATCAACCAACGTTGAATTGGTTCATAGCCAAGTTAATGGTCGATTGTAAGATCAATTTTTAAAAAAGTAATTAAATAGATCTCTAGTATTTTCAACTTAGCATCTTTGTAGTCAACTGCTGAGCCAAATTTAAACATTTTCTTCATAATCAAATGAATAGGCTTGAAGCCATGGTCAATCCTGGGTTAACTTTATTGAATTAAATTCAAGTTACTGTGTAAGCTTTGCATTGTAACACGTGTGTCCCCCAAGTGACTTAGATATGATGATTGACTACAGGGTTGATTGCAAGTTGTGCTCGACCGTGGGGTCGACTTTAAATGATTTTCTTATTTATTGAGTGAGTAGGCTATACGCTATGATCGTGGTTTGATTGTGGTCAACTACTAGGTCGACTTTAAATAATTTTCTCATTTATATAATTAATTAGGCTAGAAGTCGTGATTGCAGTTTGGAACTGAAAATGTGGTCGACTACGGGGTCGACTATAAACAATTTTCTTGTTTATTAAGTAGTTAGGTTAGAAGTTGTGGTCGCAGCTGAAAATAAGTAGCTAATCGAATTTAAACTGCCTTTATTAGTTTGGAACCAAATTAAAACGGTTGAATGGAGACCTTGGCCTCATAGAATTTTTTCAAGTTTACTGTATTCCATGGTCGAGGGAGCTCGTATCCATCCATATCTGTTATTCGATAAGAATTGTGCTTCGCTGCTTTGACTACCAAGTAGGGACCCTCCTATTTTGGGTCTAGTTTTCTGAAATTTCTTGAAACTTCGACTTTCTTGAGGATGAAGTCTCCTACCTTAAAACTTCTTGGTTGAACTCCTTTAATGTAGTGCTGGGCTATCTTCGATCTATACTTCTGCATCATTGTGTATGCCTTCTGGCACAACTCGTCGATTATCTCGAGGTCAAACTCTTTTTCAAATTCATTCCTGATCGAGTTGTAATTGATTACCTGAGTTGTATGTTGTATCAACTCTGACGGGACTACTGCTTCTGATCTGTAGACTATATTGTACGGACTATGGCCCCGTGGTGATTCTGGGAATTGTTTTGTAGGCCTATAGGACCCCAAGGAGGTTGTCTGCCTAGCTTGCTTTAGATCCTTTAAGTTGAGTCTTGATATGGTCCAGGATAGTCCTGTTTGTGACCTCAGCTTGTCCATTGGCCTTGGGGTTCCCAACTGAGGTGAAATACTGTCAAATTTCTAAACTTTTACACCAGTTCTGCTTTGAAATTGTGTCCCATTGTCCAATATTAGGACCTTTGGCAAATCGAAACAACATATGATATTTTTCCACAAGAAACTTCTGATGGCCGCGATAATTATTTTTGGGACCAATTCTGCTTTGACATATTTTGTGAAGTACTCCACTGCAAAAATCATATTTTCTTTGGCCTGTGATTTTCAGAAAGGAACCATCTATGTCTATCCCCCACTGATCAAATAGCCATGTGATCTGAACTGGCACTAGCATTGATGCGGGCTGATGATGGATGTTGGAGTAGACTTGGCAAGGTGGGCATTTTCTGGCGAAGTCTACTGCATCTTTTAATAAGGTCAGGCAAAAATATCCATGCTTGATGACTTTGTGGGCCAATGCTCGACCTCCAGAGTGATTACCGCATATAATTGAATAGATCTCTTGTAAGATCTCCAGAGTGATTTGTCGCTCGACCCCTAAACCTGAATGCTTCTGCTTTATCTTCGGTCACTCTTCCTTCCCTTAGATAGGCTTTAATTTTGTTCTTCCATGAGGGAGTTGACTCTTGAATTTTCCAATCAGGTTCTAGTCAAGACCGCTAATAGTAGGTTTGTCGGAGACTTGAAATATAATGGTTCTGTCTCTAGTTCCTTTTGTCGAGTTGGCAAACTAGGATAGGGTGTTTGACCTTTTGTTTTTCGATTTCAGGACTTGGCTAAGGGTGAAATTCTTGACCTTTGTTGCAATTTTTTGACCTCAACCAGGTACTTGCTCATTATGGTCTCTTTAGCCTCAAAATTTCCTTTGAATTGTTCTCCGTGACCAACTGGGGATATGTTATGGCTACTAGTTGCCAGACTCCCCTATCAAAGGCCATCCCCATACCAGCAATAAGAGCCTCATACTTAGCTTCGTTATTGGTGACAGGGTAGTCGAGTTTTATGGCAAAGTCATATTCTTCAGCGGGAGCATAGGGAAATGTCTATTCCTTCTGCAACAGAAGTTACTGAGCTATCAAGATGTAAGGTCTAGATAGGTGAATCTTGGTCGATTTCTCTAGGCAGGTCGAGATGTTCTGCTACAAAATCTGCTAACACTTGGTCTTTTATAACATCCCGGAGATAGAAAGTGATGTCAAATTCTCCTAACTCAATAGTTCACTTTGTCAACCTTCCCGACGTGTCTAGTTTTATCATTACTTGCTTCAATGGCTTATTCGTCAGGACAACAATGGAGTGAGATCGAAAATAGAGCCCCAACTTCCTGGCTACTGTGACCAAAGCGAGAGCAAACTTTTCAATCCCAAGGTAATTGTGCTCTAGTCCTTGTAACATTTTACTGTTGTAGTATACTAGCTTGTGAGTGCTATGTCTAGTTGAGACCAGAACAGAGCTAATTACTAATGACAAGACTGATGTATAAATATGCAAGACCCCTCTAACCTCCAGCTTGGCTAGCATTAGTGGTGTTGAAAAATATTGCTTTAATTCAACCAAAATATGGTTGCATTGCTCCGTCCTCTAGAACTTCCTTACATTCCTGAGGATTTTGAAGAATGGTAAGCTTTAATCAGCTAGTCGAGTAATGAATTGACCTAGAGCTATGATTCTTCTAACTAATCGTTGCACGTCTCTAACTATTCGAGGTGGTGAGATGTCCAGAATTGCTTGGGTCTTCTGTAGGGTCACTTTTATACCCTCTGGCTAACCATGTATCGCAAGAAATTCCTCCATCTTCGAATGAGGTAGAAAAATTTATGGATCCTTTAGGAATAATCTCAGATCCTCCAAACCTGACCAAAGGGGTACGCACTGGCTCAAACTTTAGCTTTTCCATATTCATCCTTTTCAATGTTGATAAGAAAATTATGTTAGCTAAACTGCCATTGTTGACCAGAACCTGACTTCAAAGTTAGCTATCTAAACTGATACGACCATGGGGTAATCCAATTTACTGTCAGCTCCTTGATGCTTGATGTGTAAGAGGTTTGAGTCAGAAAAAGAGATAGGTTCTGCACTGGTGGAGAGTTGGAAAACTGTTTTGACTGAGAAATATTTAGTAGATTCCAATCTTCTCTGATTTTGCCTTCTGGCTGTTTTGGAATCTCCTCCCGTCGATCCACCTGTAATTGTATCAATCACGTTCCTAAAGGGTAGGCGAAGATCATTGACTGGTTTCTTTCCATTATCCTCCTTTCTTAGGCTGATCGGCTTTTTTCTACAGGGAGTCTAGTCGATTGGGCCTATTTCCTATCTGGGTTTCTCATAGTCAAACTTCTTTAGATGCCCTTGTCGAATAGGACTTTCAATCTCATCATGCAAATTGAAGCAATCTTCAATGTCATGCCATTTTATCTGTGGAAGTGACAATACTTCTTTGATCTTTTCATGGCTTCAATTTCGATTAACATTTTAGGCTATTTTAGGAGGTTATCATGCTGGATGGCAAATAGAACCTCCTCCTTTGCAATATTCAGTGGAGTGTAATTGTGAAATCTTTTAATAGGGGATCGATGACCGTCTTATGCTGTTTATCATCTTTTTCCTTGGTCTTCTTCTTCTCATAGTTCGGGTTGCCGTGTTTTAGTTTGTTCATGTCTTCCTGGGTTATATACCTCTCAGCGAGGTTGAGTACCTCTTCCATCGATCTTGGCATCTCCCTAACCAGCGCATTGTGCACTCTTTGTGTCTAAGACCCAGGAAAACCACATCGATTAGAAATTTGATCCGAGGACTGTCAATCTTCAACACTTCGGTGTTAAATCTGGTGAAGAAATCCCGAGAGATTCTTCGTTGTTCTGTTTTACTGTATGTAAAAGGGTGTGAGGGAGTTTTGCTTTTCTTCAACTAGCAAACTGGTGAAGGAATTTGTCACAAAACTGGTCGTAAGACAAAATGGATGATGGCTCCAGCTTAACAAACCAATCAAGTGCTAAGCCTTGGAATGTGGTGATCAACATCTTGAAGACAAGTAAGGCACTACGATCCAATAAGAAAACTTCAAAAGCTAAATTAACTAGTGCTTTACAAGCAAACAAGGATCTAAACATGCTTAGAATTCATATTTGAATGAAGAGTTACCTTGATAAGCAAAATCCAAAGGAATAATGAAGAATTATTCTTCAATCCAGAAACTGTCAAACAGCGACACAGCTGGAAGGATGCAACTTCTACATGACCCAAATATCTCCAAAAATTCTAAAAACATTCCAGTAGATTCTCAATTCTTTAACGAGGCTACTATGAAGAGTTCAAATCAAAACTCCTTCTGGATCTCCTAGAATAAAATCACCAAGTTACTGCCCTGACTGGTGGATCTCTAAGGCACAACAATCCTATTGTCTTGCCTTTATCGATATGATCCACACACCAATGTTGTTTCCAATTTCTCCCCAATATTAGTTGGAGATGAGAGGAGAAATGAGAGCTTGAAGGCCGATTTAGGGGTTGGAGAAGAAGAGAGAAGTGGAGCTTCAACTCATGAGGCAACACTTTGAAGGAGGGAAAATGTGAGAGTCCAATTCTTCACATGAATTGTGGTGATGGCCGCCCACTCTCACCTCTATATCTACACATATAGAAGGAGGATGATGTGATTTCAAGGTGGCATCACACCTTCCTCAAGGTAGGGGACCGCCGGCTTGCTTGCAAGTTGGCAAATTCGAATCAAATTTGAATTTTGTATGCATTTCAATTACATTTTGAATCAGATTTTAAATTAATTAAATGCCACACCAAATAAACCTTTCATTTGAATTTTCCCTCCAAAATATATTCTTCTCATTAATTAAATTGAACACTTTAATTTAATTAATTTAATCCTTGAATTAATTCTTAAGTCAATTAGCTTAATTCTTTAAGCTAAGAATTGTTAACTTAACTCTTTAAGTTGACCTATTAATGGTCATGTGGAATCAAATAATTAACTCCTTAATTATTAGTCTAATTTAACTCCTTAAATTATTTGATCAATTTAACAATTAAATTAATCAAGCCAAAATTGACCTCAATTTTCGGTCACCCCAAAATCGGTCACTTGGAGTGAGTTTCTAACATTTAGAAAAATTCCTCCATCATTTAGGAAATGCAATTGACTTTTGTGTGTGCCCCGATAGGTTCTACTATTCATTAGACATGGGCTCACAACTTATTGTGACTTTTGAATATCATATATTCATTTTAGTTTAAACTCCTTTAAACTAATCAACTTAATTCAATTAATCTCCATTAATTGAAGAGTACTCAATCTCCATGGTCGATGTCCAACCTCAAGCCCATGGAGCATAATTAATTGGCTAAAATATATGTTTTTCGAGAACCATTATTTTTTATGAGTCGGATTCCATCTTGGATCTCACAAACCTCCATGTCTAAGTAGCTCATGCCCAATCACCACTTGAATAGCCCACTAAGTGACCAAGGAGAAGTCAAAGCATAAGGACCTAAACACAAGGTTACCATGGATCCTCAGGTCAAATGACTAATTATATGCACTAGCGTAAGCTGGAGAATTTGCTACTACTGACTTACCACTTCGGCTATTTAGTAGATTCTCTGGGTAGGCCTTAAGTGCCTTGTTTCCTAACAAGCATCCACTAACATGCATCCATATCTCATATGGGATTGCTCATGGAATGGAGCAACATCCAACCTTTGGATTTAAGCATCGTTAGTGCAAGTCTATCCGGATCTTAAATGCCTTATCTCTTAAGATCCTATAACTTGGAAGATTTAAAATCATGATCGTGTAAAACTTATTCCATGATCACTACCCAGTATGTAACCAACTTTCGTAGTCTTGTGTGATCTAAGGGCTTCAACCAAATACCAGTAAAGTATTAATGAGCATAAGATGAAGATGGTCATATACTGAATATCATTCAATCAAGATTGTATTACGCGTGAAATAGTTTACAATGCCAATCTAATTAGCTTATGGGGTACTATTCCAACACTTCTTTGCATGAATGTACTCATTGTGTCCATGGAGCTACATCATGTGTTCGAACTGAAGGAAGTGCTCATTTGGGTCGGTTGAGCCATTATATCGAGCAAACCAATCGAAACCTTGGCTTCGACAGCTATGTGCTTGTCGATTATCTCCTAGATAAATGGTGATTCTCACTCACATCGAAGTCGGGCACACTGTCATGTTGAAGATTTCTCTCTATGTTTCTCCTCGAAATCTCTTTGAGGTGTTTGTTCAGTTGCTAGACCTGATATGACACTTTTTCCCATTCTTCTCGATCAGTCTGCAACATATTTCTGTTCAGTTGAGGTTTCTATCACTCGGACCTATTGCGCTACTGGGCTCAAATGGGTCGAGCGAGGTGATCCATGGAGTCGGCCACTTCTTCATGGGGATATAGGCGGGTCTTTTCCTACAAAAATTGACTTGGACTATCCTCGCATCGAATGGGGGGACATTTTGTCTCTTTTCTCACCCTATCCTTCCTTAGGGGCCTCTCCTTATGCTGTAAAAGGTGGGGGGTTGCACTAGCAGCTGGTCCAGGCTAGTTATGCTTGTTAAGGGTAGCTGACAATCAAGCTGAAATCTGAGCTGATATCTATTTACTAATTAACTGCATAAGTTGGGGCATGGTCAAAGTTACCACTTGTTGTGGCTAGGAACTAGATCTAGCCACATGTTGTTCTTGCTGGAGATGAGAATGAGGGGTTGGGGACCTTCTAGTCTCCTTCCTCTCTGAAAAGGCTCGCCTTGTGTTTACTCACAAACGACGCTAAATAATGATGATATGATTTGCTTGGTGGATGCATTGGGCTTTAGCTCAATGTAATCGACCAGAAAATAAGTTTGAAGGGAGTATTTGAGTGTAGTTGGGTTGAGTCCTGTAACCAATAACAAGCGTTAGGCTTGCCGAAGAGCCCTTAACTAAGGCACTTTGACGCTCAAGTCAGTACTTAATCGATTAGAAAAGAGAGCAGTAGAGTGAGGGCTTTTGGGATAGTGAACATACCTTATTGAAAGGTGTCAATGGTGTATTTATAGTCTCTCTTGATAGGCCAATATGTCAATGATGCCCTTGTTTATACAAATAGAGCCTTTGTCCTTGCTTGAGGACCTTTAGGTCTTCTTCCTTTGGTGTACTTCTCCAAGTTGTGCCTCATCATATTCTATAAGACATGGTGGTACAGTAGAGGTGTGCACTACTCTGGTTTTGCAGAATGGTGGTACAGAAGGAGGCACGCCTCATTAATGCAGAGACACGCCACCTGTTAGAGCATTTAATGTGGCAAAGAGGTAGTTATGGCGCATTCAATACGACTGTAGCTAGTGGCATGGGACTGCTCTATGTTGCTCTGATTGACCTCCTAAGTTCAAAATTTTTCCTTGCCTGCATGTTATCTATCCACTCTCTGGTTGAGATGATAGAACTTTTTGAAGACCTTTTTGGCTGAGGGCTAACTTGTCATTTTTGAGCTGATCGATCACACTCTGGTCGGTTGGTGGATGCTAGAGATAGTGTTGGCGAAATGGTCCAATGAGGATTTTGAGCCTAACCAATCACCTGGTCGACTGTTAGTAGGCTGGGCCTGCTGAGCTATCCCATATCACTCCCTCTCTCTATCTCTCTCTATATATATTAGATTTTATAATATTTTGGATCCAAAGTCTAATTATTGGATCTATTTAATTTGAGTTTATTGTTTGAGATATAAAAATTTCTATTAGATTTGATTTAGGCTTATATTAGATTTTGAAATTCAATTTTGATAGGGATTGAATTTTTAGTAGAATCGCACTAATATATTGGTAATTATTTTTATCTGACTCTAGTTTTTTTTAATAGAGAATATAAAGTCATTAACAAAATTTTATGAAAAATCTCTATACCAAATAGGAAAAATAACTAATAATAATTTTACAATCTTATCATTATTGATTTTGAACTAATGCCTTAGAAACAAAAAACAATCTTTTCATATTGGAATTTTATTGTAAATCAATTTATGATCTTGTCGAATTTATCATATTGATTATTTAAGATCTTCAGTAATGTATCATTAAATATTTTGGTCCGACTCTCTTTTTAATAGACATGACATTAATAAAATTATTATAATAATATTCTGTATCAAATAGGAAAGATAATTAAAATTAGTTTTGTGTTTCTATTCTTCATCGATTTAAATGATGTGCTAAAGAAAAAAAATATTCTTTATCATCATATATATACATATTGATTCAAATTTGTGAACCTAAAAAAAAGAAAAGAATATTTTAAAATGAGATTTAATTATGAATTAAATTTAGATATAGTGTAACTTTATTTTACTTTATTATTTTAGATGTTTAATGTAACACCCAAAATTTTAAATATCATAAAATTAAAATAAGATAAATATAGGTGTCAATATCAACGAGCTATTTTTGAATTGAAGAATTAAGTCATAATTAGATCATCAATTAGATTAGTTAGGCTTGAGCATAAATATTAAAAGTCAAAGGACTGAACATTAATTAAATTTGGACTTAATTGCCCAAAAACAGAAATATTAGGGGCCAATGCATAAATACTAAAACTTTTAGGACTGGAGTTAAAGTTTTGGGGTCCATATATAAGGCAGTTAGAAGTTGTGGTCACAATTTAAGTTTTCCAGGAAGTTCTAGGGTCAATCTCAGAAGGCCCGAAAATATCTTTATGTATATAATTTAAGGAAGGGATTTTGTTTAATTTCCAAAACTGACTCAATCCCACTTAGGCAGTGAATAGCTGAAAAATGATCAGGAAACTTGGAACCAAAACTATATAATCACTTGTCTCATTACCAAGAACCCAACCATACCAAACTTGACCTAAAACACCAAAGGAAATCGCCGAAAATTGAGGGTGACGGTAAGCACGTGGCGATGGTGGTGATTCTATCGTCTCCGATGGTGAAAATAGGATAGGTCTTGAGGGGTTGTGATTGGAACCTCATGGGCTATCAATGGGTGGTGTCAATTTGGCATTTCGACGGCTGGTGGTGGAGAATTGAAGGTCGTGGTTGACGATAGAGGATTAGCATTCAGTTGCAGCTTTGAATGGCCAATTAACTGACGCACCGGCGTCGAAACCAGAAATTGAACGGGGCGTCTTGTTCGCCGTGATAAGGCGCGTCTTTTAGTATGGCCAGCTCCACCTTCGGCGATGGAATATGGTGGTGCTGCGGCGACAAGCTGACAGACAAATCAAACTGTGATTTTGAGTCCATCTTGGCTATTCCAAGCTTGAGATTGGATATTAATTCTATTCAATTGGGTAAATTTCATATCGAATGTTAATTCGATTAATTTTTATGAATTCTAATTTAATATTTATTAAATTAAGAGTATTAAAATGTAAGTTTATTTGAGATAATAATTAATTTTGTAAGTCTCGAATGAAATGGATTATAATTCTGAGTTCAGTAAATTAAGAAAGATTAATTTAAAATTATAATCTTAGGCCCGATAATATAATATGTTGTGAATGAAATATGGTTGAACTTAAACTAAAGATTAAATTATATGAATATTAGAATGGAAATGAATTACCTGACCAGATCTGATAAACTCATAAGAACCCAACTGGTTTAGGAACCTGGGCCCTCATCACATACCATAAAATAAGTGAAGTGATGAATAGAGCTTGTTGGAGATAGCCACCTAAGAATTTTCACATTTAATCGTCTTAAGTATTTAGATATGAAACCAAGACTAACGAAATTGTGTTAGAATAACCTTGAACTTGATAAAGACATTAACTATATTTATACTTAAGATTCAGAGGAATGATAGGATAATAACTCAGATTATCTTATGACAGTTCTCAGTTTGACAAGCAAGCTAGGACCTAAGCGACCATACAACTAGGGATTCATCTGCGTTTGCCAGGTGAGTTTATATTAGCTTTCTTTGCAGGGAAAAGAAAATAAATATTTGTTATTATGCCCTTGTCGTTTAATTCTGATTGGGTTGAGATTCAATAATTGCTGATTATTCATTCTGTGCTATTCTTTGGCTCTTGTGTTGAATCTAACAGTCTGTCTAAGTTGTTTATCTTGCCTAAAACTCTTGAGCCATTATTATCCAAATTCTCAACCTTGCTTGATGTGACTTCTTATCTTATGTGTGTGTATATATATATATATATTAGTAAATATAAACATTTTCATTCATCTATACAATATCGACCTTCTATCTTTGTATTTCTCTTGGTAGTCTATTTGAACTTTTCTTACCCTTTATCTGTGGCTCTTGAGCTATTCTTATCTAAATTTCTCGGCCATTAAGCGTTGTGGCATCCTTGAACCCAACCTTTATACAAGTTTTGATAAAATAAATAGTTTGTAAAAGTTCATCACACCATCACCCTTTACACCGGTTACAACTCATATTTGGTTTTTGATTTATGTTATTTTAGTTAAAATTTGGTGATTGTGCGTGAAAACTAAAAAGTGAATTTTGAAATATATTTTTCTATCATCGTCATGTCTGTCTTGAAATAAGCTTGGTGAAGACCAACGGTGACTATACTTTCGATTGATACCCATATAAGTTGTACCTATAATCCTTACTCATAGCAAGCTAGAGGTAGCTGTCTATGAGCAGGATTAGGCATATGACTAGCCATTCCTAGTGAGTGGCCGAGCTAATCATTCAGAATTTGAAGGAATAAGGATTTTTGTATTTTCGAAAGTGGAGTGACAATGTAGGAAAACTACAAATAGCTTAATAGTGAAAGTGTTTGCTAAATTATATTTGGTTAATTTTTCAGCTAAATGTATTTCCTGTGTTAGAAATGTATCTTGCATCCTTGTGAACATTTTTATGATCACTTATAGCTTCAGTGTTCGATTGTTATTATTTTGTGGGCTGTAATCACCTTTTCATAATAATCTCACTAATCAAACTTACGTTGTTTTATTATTATCTTTTATTCTTTATCCCAGATAAGAAGGAGCAACGAAGATAGACTAACCCAGATGACATATAAGGTAATGATGATGATAGAAGTACTAAGTGTGGTTCATAATATTTTGATTCTAAGTTGAACTTCTAGTGAATGTTGCTTGTGGAAATTAAATATTTGGGATTTTGAGAAATGCTTTTTCTGTTATTCAGAAGACTTGTGGTATAGAATGGGTAGCACTTTGGACGGGAGCAGGCGCCTCTCGGCTGGGGCGCTACATTTAATTTATTAAATATATATTTTAATGTGATTAAAGTGAGATATGAAGGAAAAAACACCGCCCCCACCCTGCCAACCCCTCTTCTCCCGGCCAAAAAAATGTTTTCTCTAATTTGCTCCTCAATGAATTTTTTTCTCCATCGGAATTTCATGGTTTCTTATCTCCATCTATTTCAACCACCATCCGCAGTTAGGCCGACACCGATCGGTTCTAGTTGATTGTGATTCATTCCACTTTGCCCATTACCTTTACTCCTTAATATGTAAGTGTTCGTATGGAATCCCACAATTTTTTTATAGATTATCAAATCAATGGATCATGTTTTAGTTTGAATACCCATGTATTTAGAATATTCACTGAAATTAATATTCATGGATTCAATAAAAATTCACATATCAAAAAAAAATTTCTCTTCTTTTCCAGATAAAAAGACCCACATCCAAGACAAATTCTCTTATGATTATCTGATTAAGAAGACCACATCCAAACAAATTCTTTCATGATTAGGAAACCCACACTTTAAATACATTATATTCTGCCTACAGCTAAAGCACATCAGTAGGCAAAAACTGCCACATTATATTCTGCTTATAGCCAAAGCACGTAAGTAAGAAAAAACTACCACATTATATTCTGCCTGTAGCCGAATAAAGCACAACAGTAGGAAAACTACTTTTCCTCCAAGTGAATTCCTTGCATATAAGAAGTGATAAAGAGCCACAACATTGTGAAGAATTTGGTACTCAATCTCAAGAATTTGTTTTGCTTGAAAAATTGTTTCTCATTTGTGAATTCATGTATTGATTCTCAGTTGGGGTGTATGTGTGTGTGTGTGTGTATTGATTTGTGTTTTTCTTGCTTTAAAGTAATTATTATGTGGCAAGATAACATATTTATGCATTTTAATGTGAAAGCCATGTAATATAGGGTAGAAACGAAGGTATTTATGTTCTGCGATATGTGTTTATATGTGTTTCTCACTTATTGATGTCTTAAATATCACAATTTTTTGTTCCCAATTTAGCTAGTTGTCATATTACAGAGGCAATATATCACTAGTAATTGTGAAAAAACTCATTGAATTTAGGGTGAAAATTATTCCATTCATAAAAATTTCTTATATTAGAAATTTGAGTATGCATTAGATTACATGGGAGAAACGGGTTAACTGTTTGGCATTTAGTTTGGTTGCTGGAACAACCATAGGAGATTGTTTCTTAGTACTTTTAATTTAATTGCGCAACAGATGTCAAGCTCATTTCCATTTTCTAAAGAAAAAGAAAATCATACTTAGAATAGCATTGTAGTCTAGTAACTGTTGTGCTCACCATGTTCATTTATGCTATTTCATAAATATACCAAATATTGTTCAATCTTATTGATCTAACCATCTTATTTGCCTTATTTATTTAGTGAATCACAACATGGTGGGTGAATCTAGACAAAAGAGAAAAAGTTCATGTGGATGCATATGTCGAGGGTGCAAGTAAGTCCAATACTTCACCAAGGTGGAATGCTCCATCCTTACCAGAGTCGGTAACTAGGAGCTCTATTTTCACTATGGCATCGCCTAGCTTCGATGCAACAATTGAAGGTCATAAAACTGATTTTAGGTTACGAATTGTTGCGGTGACCTTGAGACAAAGCAAGAATTTGTGCTCTACCACGCATGCAATTGATGGCATGATTCATAATGAAACTTCAGTAGAACATAACATACATTTCTCATTTCATATTGTACACCCCTCCATTTTTAAGTTGTGCAAACATAATGAAGCTGACCTAATATTTATTTTCTTTTTTAGGTTAAGTGTGATATAAATTGTCCTAATGCAGATGACGAGGAACCGTACAATGGTGACTATGAAGATGTCACCAGTTTAAAGGTTAGACAATATAGATGAAATTTTTATCATTTATATAGCAACCTATTGTCGCACCTTGGGTCCTTTAATTTATTAAGTTATTCCATTTATGCTCTATTTTAAGATGTCATGCATGTGTTTATTATTTATATGGAATAAATAATTTAAATCGAATCTTTTAATCATGTTTTATATATCTTATTGTGAGTAGAATAGATGACAAAATTAGAAGCCATATATCATCAGTATATCTCTATTATTCAAATAAATACTTAATAAGCTATATATTATATTTATTAATTTCTTTTTTATAGTTAAATGAAATTTGGTCCAAATTGATTTTCAATTCATCATGTATTTGAGTGGTTTTGATTTTGTATATGGTAGAAATGTTCATTTTGATAAGATATTTTGTACTCATGTATCTATTTAATCAATCAACTATCTGTGGAGAAATATCCTATCATTATACTTTCATGTGCATGATTTGTCAACCCATATGCTAAATAGCTTCACAAATGTATGACTCTAGAAAATTTTAAATTTTTTAGGTTTTTGTTTTCCAGGTTAGGCCATTGGATCACAAAACATCACTCCCAAAGTTGCTTGAAATAAATGTTGGTTTGACAACATATCAAAAAATTACTATAAAGAAAATAGGATTTGAATCAATGTTGATGTTGCGAATAAAAAAAGTGGACAAAACTCTTGTTAATCAATTGTTTAAGTGTGTTGATCCCACCATTCATGCTATAAAGATATGAGATTATGAAGCAAAGATTACAGCGGATATGATTCAAAAATATTTAAGGGTACCCTCATAAGGGAAAGTCACGCCCACGATTGGAGGACATGAGTTGATCAAATATGGGCATTTATTTGAAGGTGCTAAGCCCATAAAGGATGTTGGGGATTTGACCACTTACATAAAGACATATCACGCAGATGATGTGGACTTCATAGTTTACTATATGGTGTTACTTATTTCAATAGTGTTCTTCCATGGTTCTAGGAATAAGTTGAACTTGGAGCACCTGGATTTTATTGTTGACATTGATAATCTATGCAAATACAAATGGCCAGAATGTTTAATCGAGTCATTGATAGATGGGATATACAGAAGGTGATTTAAAAAGCAAACATGTGTGACGGGTTGCATTTATTCCTAGAGCCGAGCTATCCAAAAGTTAGTTGAAATGAAAATTTACTTTAGGTGTGTTTCTATGACTTGCTTTTACTAATATGTTATGTTTATTTTTTCTGATTTTGATGGTTAGCATATTGTTTGAACAACACCCTACATGGAGCAAATATGTAAAGTCGGATCAATCTTTTATCGAGCAATTAAGTCAAGGACAGACACAATAGCTCATAAGAGAGTTTATGGGAAAGGGAGGCGTTCAGAATCCAAAGGCATGGGATGGTTACATTATCAGCAATTCTATGGAAACAAATGCATCTAATTTGAAAGGCTCTGCAAGCAAACACCGTCTTGCTCATGAGACTAGCAATCCACCATCTATACCGCAAAGTGATAGAAATAAAGCTAAAGAAGCTACCAAATTTCATGATTTAGGTTTGGATGTTCAACCTTTAAAACGCAACAAATTCATTTCAGAGCAATTCTCCATGCTTAGTAAACGGCTAACCTTGGTTGAGACGGTAGATGTACCAAATGAAACTTTGATGGATGCCTTTTTTGCTGAGATAAAGCCTTTAGTATCCCAGATGAAGACATTTATGACAGAGTTTCCTTCATTTATGGAATGTACATTGAGAGAAAAATTGCAAGTAATATTGCTAGAAATTTTCACAAAGTACATAGTCCCAATGTGCAAAGCTTCTCTTGCACCTGAAGGCCAAAACATAGAGGTAGCTTTTGATGGTGTTTTGCATGAGATACCTCAGTCAAAATCTCAGAGTGTCCATCAAGCTCTATTGATGCCACGTTCACTAAATTTTACCAACTCTCATGTTGTCGAGTCAAAGGAGTTTCCTGAGGAATGCAAGATGAGTTCTCCATCTAATGAAAGGATGATGGATGTAGAACAATCACATTTCGGACTAACCCCTATTGATAAAACACTAGATTTTTTATTCAACTCGAATTTAGACTAGATGTATGCATTTAGTTTTGTAACTAATTACATTATTTGTCAAATTTTAATGCTATAATGTATTTAAATTTATCTTGCATGTGCTTTAGTCAGCTAGTTGTGTGGTTTGACGATTGGCAACTTACAAGGGGCCAAATTTCATGCTTGAAGCCAAAAGAGTTAATTTCGAGTTGTGTAAGCATTCTAATTTTAAGTTGATAAATACATAGTGTATATTACATTATTTGTTGTTTTAATAATTTAAACCCATAAGGAAATTTTGTAGGCAATAGATTATGTTGCTTACATTTGTTGGGTTGGTTCAAAGTCCATTAGATATTCCCAACACAATTTGGGGTATGTGTTTTTTGTACACATAAATAATATCATTTCAATTACATTGGGTCGCTACATATTTATGCTTATAAGTTAAATAATTATATCATTGATGGATATAATATTTTTGGACTTCAGTTATTAGTTCAAGAAGGTCGCCTTTTTTATGATGAAATTAGCAAGGTGTTATTTGGTCCAAATTGCTACTTCTTAGGAAATGCAAGTCAATCACTGTCCCCATGTTTGATAAAACATTGAAGTATTGGTTTCTAGCAAGGATCAATTTGGATCATCAGAATATTATGATTCTTGATTCCCTCCGTGATGTGGGTTCGAAGAAGCAAAAGGAACAATTATTAGGGAGATGGTGTTAATATTTACCATGCACTGAAAAACAGACATTTTTATGGTTAAACATCTTGTAATGTCATTTAGATTAATAACGTATTATTTTCTTAATTGTAGATGTCCCGGTTGGAGATGATACTATCAATATGGAGTGACAAAGGGATCCATGTAGCAGGGTGGGCTAATTCTTTTCTTTACGAATTGGCCGAATGGGTGCCACGACAACCTAATGGGTAACGCCATTAGTAATTTCTTTCATAACTAACTTAAGTTTTTCTTTTTCTTTTTCTTTTTAAATGGTGTATGGGTTTAATCAATAATCTGATGTTTTTGACATAAAGGCAAAATAAGACATATGATACTAGTTAATTTTACTAGTTGATTTAATATATAGAAGACCAAATACAAACTTTTCAACATATATCTCTTATTTGCCTTACGAGAATTATTGTGCTGACACTGTTTATGTAACAATGTTCATGTAACAGCTATGTTTGTGGCCTTTATGTCTGCTAATTTATGTTATTTCCACGTACATGCATACGTCCCTTAACTGAGGTAAATTAACAAATAGTAAAATCTAATGTGAAATTGAAATTTCCAAAGTAATTACTGCATTACTCTTAATATAGGGAGAATCTGTTGAGGCACGAAAGAAGTTAGCTCTTAAGCTATACGAGTGCAAGCACAATGTTGTGGTGCTCAGGTTCTGGATTGGTCTTAGAGATTCTATATCTAGCAAATAATTTGTATTAATTATTTTTACTTTATATGTTTCTTGCTGACTATTTTAGGAGCACAATTCAATTTGAAGTAGTTTAGGAAAATAGAGAATTTGTTATTGAGAGACAACAAAATACATGGTGACGCTGGAAAATTTGATGACATCCATAATTTCTGAAATTAGTGATGAATGCAAGATTGAAGATAGAGAAAAGCTAATGTTGCGTGGGGTTAAACTAATAGACCAAGCATTATTCACCATATATAATGAAAATGGCCTTAAGGCCATTATTGATATGCATGAGGCAGTATTTGATGACACTGTTAGTCTTAAATTAACAAGGGCCACAGAAACACACGACAAAAGGAATTTTCATATTGAAGCACCAGTAGCACATGAGAAGTCCACCCCGTTGGAAAATAAGGAATGCAATCAAGACAAGCCGTTAATCTATACTTCTGAAAACTAGAAAATAAATTTGTAGTCGATCCTTTTTCCAACTAACCTACCGTCATATTCAATAGTTCACCCTTCGGATTCTTAAGGTGTACTCCCTTTCATCTCATCTCCAACCAGTCGAGTGGCTTTCCATGGACTTGGGAAAGCTAATGATATTTTTCTTTCTATATTTATCATACGAAGAATTGATATTTTTTGGTTCGGTTTGCTACAGTAGGCTCATGATCTTTTTGATATTTTCAGTTTTATTAAATTTTGTTGAACTTTTAGAAGTAGAGAATGTAGGTTGAAAGAGCTGATTAAATGTAGGTTGATATTTTCAGTTATAATAAATTTTACTTGACCTTCTCCACTATAGTAGTACCATTATTATATGTGAGAACTGCTTGAACATGATTGCTTTAGATTTTCTAATGATTCGTCTTTATTTCGTTAGTTTCACCTCGAATACTATTGGTTGCTGATGTTCTTGTGATATTCTTGGAATTGTAATAGTAAGACCAACAATCTAGAAGCAATTTTATGGTTTGCATTGGACACGACAACATATACTGATCTCAATTTTTCAATAACTTATTTTTCAGTTCCTCTATATTATGTTTTAGCTTTTTGCCTCTTCAATTGAGAAAAGATATAGCAAGTATATCATCTAATATTGTATTATGGGACATAATATTGTTGGTTTATTAACAAGTCCCTCTTGAACTGAGAAAAGATAGAGCATGTATACCATCTATTATTGTTTCATGGGACATAATATTCTAGGTTTATTAGCAAGTCTCATATATGTGTTAGTGTAATCAATATTACAATATGAGGCATCATCTACTCCTCCATTTTCCAACTTCATTTGGTCCGGGAGATGCCTTTTCTGGTTTCATTTTTGATGTGGTCGGAATTTTCTCTTGCTAAAGGCTCGTGGATGACCCTAGAATCTACATGCATATTAGCAGACTGGTAGTATATCAGATAAGGGTTGATATGCTTCCAATAATTGATTACCTTTAAAGTCATTTATTCTTCTCAAGTATTAGAATAATGGAGCCGGACTGGTGATGCTGTTCTGTGGTGGGAGCTGATGATAACTGTCAGGCTTATGAAATTGATGATGTATTCTCAACTGCAGTAAAGGATCAAAGGTGCAATTTTTGGAGCATGTTGATGTCCTTCTGGCAGAGAATAAAATAGAAGAAGCAATAGATGCAACTGATGCGGAATAGAGAAATCATCCGGAGGTAAAGATTAGAAACGCCAGAAACATATCCTCCGTGTCTTCAGTAATACTGAAGATTATTCATCAATTCGCGTCAGAAAAAGAATGGTTCATCAATGGGCTCCTTATGCGCACATTTCGATATTCCCCAGATTTTAATCTCCAATCTGAACCCTCTGTAGCTTCGGTTTGGATCCGAATCCCAGCTCTTCCTCCTTTTTAATTGCAAAGCCCTTCAAGTTATTTCAGAATCAATTGGTAACCCCATCAAAATGGATGAGTTTACTATGACTAGGGCTAGAATTAATTTCGCCAGAATATATGTTGAGGTGGATTTGATGAAACCAGCTAGAAGAAATTGAGTTGAAACAAGGTTCAGTTTCCTCTACCATCAGGCTTATCTATGAGAACGTGCCCCGTTACTGTTCTCATTGCAGACATCTTGGCCACGATGTTCACTCTTGTTACGTCAATGGCAATGTTCCTAGGTCATCTCAAAAACGAACTTTCAAAAGGAACAAGAATGTTGAAAAAGAAGAAAAAAGGGAGAAATCAGATTCAATTGCCAGGAAGGAGCATGGAGAATCCAGTGGGGTGTCACAGATTGAAAAGCATACTATTCCCACGGTACCAAACTCAGTTAAGGTGAGTAATTCTTTCGCTGCCTTGGGTGAGGTTATTGGTGGAAATGTGTCCTCTGAACTTCAGGGTGAATTAAGTATGATTGATTCTGTTGAGAATATGAATTCTAAAGAAATGTTGCATATGCGTTCCGTTGAACATGCTAGCCCTGGTGTAAGTTCTGTTTCTGTTGGTCTGAATTTCAGTAAAAATGTAAGGTCTGAGACAGATCTGGGACTACATTTAGCTGTTATGGTTTATGATCATGGTGTGGAAAATAACCCCTCTACCGTGTACTGATGCCTCTATTGTGAATTCTGCTGAGAAGGGTCATAATGCTCTTGATGATAATGTTGGCCTCTTTGCTAATCTTGACTCAGTTGCTATGAATCTTGCTGAAATGAGGTATATTGTTATTGATGAAAATTCTGATTCTATGGTTGCTGAGAGTGAACTGAACAGTTGTGAAGTCATGGATGCTATTAATTATGATAAAAGTTTAGCTGATACTATAGCTGCTCACAAGAAGTCTCAAGACTCAAGTTTAAAGGCTAATTTGGTCTCAAAGTCTAAGTCCTTCAATCGCCCTCATATACCCTCACCTTCTCCTAGTCCTCAAAAGTCATCTAAACAGAAATCCAAAACCACAAATAGAGATACATGCTCAATCCAGTACCATACAGTCCTCCCTGCCACATCACAGATTGAGAACGTAGGTGAGGATGAGAATATGAATTTGGAAATGCTTCAACTTCTTCCATTTGCTAAACCTGCATCTGAAAGCTCTCTCAGCAGATTCAGCACTCTGAGAATGGAATTGAATAATACTGTTTACGTGGATAAACCTTTTCAGATTCTGCCATGATATGGGCATCCTCTTTTTGATGGGATCTCAAGGTAGTACAGTGCTATGATTAAATGTTTTCATGGAGGATGATGACGAGGAGAATCCCCACTCTCCCATAGACCATTATGTCGCTGCTTTCACTAACCTGGAAAACCTTGAGCCTCCCTAATCCTTATCTCTGGAAGAAATCTTTCAGGATGCTCAGGATGCGCAGAATATTCGAAGGGCTGACTCCTTTCCAGTTGAGCTACTGAAAGAACTTAGCGTGGCCAACACATTTGGAATTACATAGTGCTTGTCCTATGTGCTATTGTTGTATTTTTTGGCTCCAAGTACTGGAACTCAAGATTATTACCTCAATTGCAAATTTCAAAACATATATTTGAGCCTTAATTAGGTGAGTTAATTGATTTGAAACTATTGGTATGAATAATTTAATGGACTACAGATAATGTAGTGATGATGCTTGACCATTTCTATCATGTGTTTGAGCAACTTCCAAATATACTTGGTAAATGCTTACCGCTCTACACTGCCATGACTACAAAAAGAATTATGGTAAGCTTGATTATACTGCAGCCAGTCAGTTTAGACTGCGTGCTGCTCTAGTTAATTCTGATTGAAGAAGACTACATTAAGCTTTGAGAAGGTGCTCTAGAAATCATAGCTGCCACTGCATCTGTTGTTCAAGTGGTCGTTGCTCCTGCAGCACTATCTTCGTGCTCATCATTGTTGCCTTCAGTGGCAGTCACTCCCAAGGCACAGTCTGACTGCTTGAAAAAGGCCTTCTCTTTTGAATCCTCATATGTGAATCATGATATGGCCAGTTTTAACAAGCTTCTAGTCCTTAGAATTGCAAAATTTATCTACCAGCAAAGCAAAGTCAGAATTTGGATGGTCCCCTGTCATCATTAAGTGTTATGATACAAAAAGCTTATATAGTTTCATTTTAAATAATCTTAAAAGGTAGAGCACAAGAACACTTTAGGAGATAGTTTAGTTACTGGAACATCTTTGAACACTGTAGGAGATAGTTCAGTTACTGAAACTGACAAAGATGGGAAGTAATATTTGTTTGGCTCACTTGATATGATAAAGATGTCAAGCACGTATTTGACCTCTTCAGAATGTTTGTTTTGTATTATGCACTTGATTTGATTTACAGTGATGGATACATACCTTGTGATCTAATAAAATTTCTGTCACAACATGAAATTCATTTTAAATCAGCTAAGAAAAAGAAAGCAATATTGTTGGATTTGTTACTTCTTAATATGCGGCACAAGATTGTTGCGGAGGTACACTTGAAGATATATTTTTCGAAACTTTTAAGCAGGTTGAACGCTTCTCATATTCTTTGTATTACAAGAGCTGGATGGGAAATCTATTGGCAATAACAGAACTTTAGAGGTTGCAGATGTTTTTAGAATCTGTTCTTTGTAGTGTATTATAATGTTCTCATTATACTTCAATGGTTATAAGAAATACTTTCCTTTTACTTTCATGCTTTCAGTAGCTTTTAAACTGTTACATATTTTTCAGTCTACTAACTGGAATTTTGGAACGTATGTTTGTCACTTGTAGACACGTAATGCACGTCAGGCTTGTCCAAACGTCATTGCACTTTGGGAATGGATTCTGGGATCTAGAGAAATAGATTTGCTCTAACCAATCTGAGAAGTTGAAATAATGATAAATGCAGTATAGTATTTGGTAATAGAAGTAGGTCTGTCCTGACCATGACCTCTGTTTTATTTATGCTATCAGTAGACAATATTCCACCAACAGTATCATCTTTTTGAATTCTTAAGCAAGTTCTTTACATTCAGGTGACTACAAACCCAAGTGCAGTGGGTGTAAAAGTTCCTTCATGCCAAAGTAGCAATTTATTTGTTCTCATTTATTATACTGGAGGCCTAGCAATAATCTTTGGTGCTTCTTTATTCTTGCAAAAATAATAAAATAAAATTCATTTATTATACTGAATTTTTTTGTTGTATATTTCACAAGAACAAGAGTTATTAGCCAGAATATGACTTAGAAATATCATTCTCATGTCACAAGTTCTTGCATGTCAGACGGTTAAATTGATTTTTCTTGATAAGTATAATATGTATGTATGATCCTGAAACTGGATAAAGCCTTCATTAAATTATGCGGCTACTAGCAATTTACCCCCATGTTAAAAATAACATAGGCAAAATACCTACATGTGCAATATAAAACATCAAAAAATCTCCCCGTCATTTTTTAAATCATGCACATTGCTTCCCTTGTCATGTTTGCTTCACATTTACCATTAAAAAGATAAAATTACCCTTAAATAAAGCAAAATTTAAATCACTTTTTACTTCTATTTTATCTACTATTTTTATAATTTTTTTTTTTTAATTTTCATTAAAATCTTCTTCTTTTTTTTAATTTACCCACCCCCCGCCATTTCCACGGCCCGTAAAAATTTCATGGCTGCCATGGCAACCAATAAATTGGCTGGACCCGATCAGATCTGGTCTGGCCTTCGACCACCATGGCCGGCAGCACTTTTATTATTATTTTTAAATTATATTATATATATATGTATATTATATAAATATATATACATATATATAAAAAAAATATTATTTTTGTATTAACACATTTACAATCATGATATTTCTACAAAGCTATATATAAATTTTTTAAAGTTACCATATTTATAAGGAATATTTTTGATTGGATTATTTTGGTCATTATTTTAATCTAAATTTTAAGAAGGGATTATTGGAAATTTGTTCTCAAGAAGAATAATAATCTATTTCTTCATTCTTTTTAATTAATTAAAATTATTTTAAGATAGTAATATTTTGAACAATACAATTTATATTTTTTTTTTGTTGAATTCTTTATTTGCATCATTCTTTTTTTTATTGAGTCAATCTATGTTTATATAATTTGATAATAAACTCTAATTTCTTCATTCTTAAAAAAAATATTTTTCTTTATATAAAAAAAATGCGCCGAGAACCGCGTGCAGAGATTGCTAGTATTTAAAAAGAAAAATTTATTTGGTTAAGCAACTTATCAAAAGGTATATGCTTGAAGGAAAAAGAAAAATACAAATGAGTTTTAATAGTTAGTTCATAAATCTTGCTCACAAAAAATTTCCGCAATAACCAACAAGTCACAAAACTATAATTTTACCATAAATTTTTTAAAATATATGAAATATATAAAAATTAAAATTTACTTATAAATCAATATAATTTTTTAAATTCTTTCATTAATTAAAATAAATTAAGTAAAACAAAAAATATTTATAAAATAAGAAATACAACCTTTGGTTGAGGATCTAAATATAGAACCTTGACCAAAGATTCCCTTTTACTTTTGCTTATTTTTATCTGAATAAGAGTTAAAATACCCAAAGAAACAATTCAAAAGGGCAAAGTTGCTTGATCGATGCAATAACAACATCAATCGTCAGACCAATCAATGTAAAGAATGTGAACGTGTTATAGAGTATTAGGCAGGTAATTATAACAAATAACAAATGTGAAGCTTTAAAGTATGAATTTTCTTGTTAAAACAATAATAATCACATAAATATGTAAAATTCTTGTTTCCCCTTTGGCAAGATGTCTGTCAGGGATATATAAGTTACGTTTCTAGGAAGACGGATCAATTTTCCAAATATTAGGTTGCTTGTGATGAAAAGCTAGTCCAATCCAGGTATCCATTTAATTAAAGAAGGCAATCCAGATTCTAGTAAGGATGTGGGATGTTATTTCCCTAAGAATTTTATAACTACATTTGACCACTTCGCAAATTAGTGTCTATAAGTTTACTTGCAATAGCTATTGATCACATGGTTTAAAGTCCACGTTGTAATTCCAATTAGATAGACTATCAAACTGAAAAAAGCGAGTGCGAGTTATGATTTAACCCACTCACTAGTCTGATTCGAATACATTCATCATAGTGGCAAGGAACAATTAACAATTGGGAAAAAAGAAAAACCAAAGTTAGACTAGTGAGTAGTGACACATACATAGAACAATCACCATTCACCATGGGTATAACCAGCAAGCAAAAAGGAGTATCATCACTGTGTGGTTGACTGATTCTTGTAGCTGGTGCCCAGTCAAATAGTCCCATCATCTCGACCCGTTCCAAATCTATCTTACAGTATTAACATCTCCCTCACGACCACGTAAAGTAGAAACAGCTTCACTAGCAACACAAGTATCAGTTGAATCATTCTGGAGTTGGATCCACCAGTAGAGACACTGAACCATAACAACACACGTTTAATTCCTTACAAATTTACCTCGAAAGCTCTGAAATCTGAGCAAAGCATTCTAGAAGTCCTAAATGCATTAGCAAGATTGCTCTTGGCATACCTTAGAACATCACCAGTATGCCAAAAAAACTCACCCCAGTAGTTATATCCCTTAGAACACATATATGGTCACCAGAAGCCATAATTAGGTTTATCTTTATCTGGAACAAACTGGCATGACAACACATAACCTTTATGCCTGCTAAGCATTCTGGATACCAGTAGATTCCCATCTCTGTCGGTTGGAGAATTCAGGTTAAAGATGGAGCACAGACTATCTAGGCCACCACAAGCAACGGATTGCCCACTCGGAAGGCACAGGTCATGACCTATGCACAAAGTAGCTTAATTGCATGAGTCTTTTGGCTTGTCAGAGCAATCCATACTATCAATGAGATTCAATGGCGATACGATTCTTTTCTGGAGTCCAATCCAGTTAATAGACCTAATGTTCATGTCGGTTCTACTTACCAAAAGGATTCAGAAAGTGAAAGGACTAATTGTGATAAATATCTACTCAAACACAAACTTCAATTATGCCATGTAGTCAGATTCAAGTTCTCTCAGTAATAGCTAAGCTAGAGAGAAACATATCATTATCATTTAAATTGTGTGTTAAAATGCAAAGAAGCCCCAGACTGCCAGAAAAGTCACAGTTCCATAACAACAAACTCACGACACATACATGGCATGCATTTTCTTGCTTGTCGTTCATCTGAGTTCTAAACTTCTCAAAAGTGGCACTTCATCTAAAACTCTCTAGCATCTTAAATCTACTTCAAAATAAGAAACTACTTAGGGAGAAAATATAGAAAGCTTTAGTCTTGGCTTTCTGCACTTAATATGCGCTATCATACATGTTAAAAATACGTGGAAGTTACTATGTTCCAATATCAGGCATTAGGCAGCCACAAGAGATGAACTAATAGTTTTCGTATGGCATGAAAAACTACTCTTTACCATTGTAGTAATGGTCTTTTTACTTTACGACTAAAGAAAATATGCTAGCAAAGATACATATCAAGATGCATATGCTAGAGATGCACAAGCTTTATTCTCAAAAGAATAAATAAATACTTGTGTAGTACTGTAATTGAATGACCAAGCAAACCTTTGACATTGTAAGAAGAATATCTCAGAGGGCTTCTACTCGATCACTACTGAACAAGAACAAAGAGGAATAGAGTAAGAAGTGTAGCACGATACTGCTCAAGCTGATAATGTGATATCTGAACAGGGACCCAGTAGTGAAGGAACTTGAATACTTGAGAAGTGCTTCCATATGCAATAAAATGCAATAATCTATCTTCCAATTTACAATGATTGTCATCTGTCTCAAATTTTCAGCTCTTTAGTCTGTCAAGATCACTATCAGATTCATGCAATGATAGCACATACCTTTATTTGACCATTTACCATAAATATCCAGAGTCTGTAGTGAGTACCTTAAATTTGTCCGAGATTATTTGATACTCCAAAGTGTTGGTACTCATCAATTACAATTGCTTCCCATCTTATGCTTCTCAACATGGTTCGCAGGAACGGTAGCAGGGATCGGAACGGAGGGTGAGGTTCCAGTTCCATTGCAATGTCGCGGAACGGTCGCGGGGGTTCCCCACATTTTTGTTGTTAAATTATTCCAAAAATTTAAATAAATTATGAAAAATATGAAAACATTTAAAACTCTAATTCTTGCTTATATAAAGTAATTAACATAATTTTGGATATTACAAATTAATGTTACAAACTATATTAAATTAGCGAAGCTCATAAATATTAAAAAAGCAAGTGTACAACATAATAAAGATAAAAATAATTACAACAAAAATTAATTCATCACTAGTACCATGTGGAGTGACGAGGGGGTACAAAGTCATTATTATTTGTTTCAGAAGAATTATGAAACTGGCTAGATGAGTGACCCTCCATGTGGGGATAAAATGAAGAATAGGTACTAGAAGGTTCAGGTCGAGGATTTGCAGATTGGTTAGCTGAATCATAACCAAAATAATGTGATGAGAAGGGATTATAAGATGGTTATGCATATGGCAGTGGCTCATTGCCATGATGATAGTATCCAAATCCTCGATAACCAATGCTGCTATTATTACTCGAAGAAGATTCATAACCATGTCCACAATGTCCAATGCTTCTGGAAGAAAAATGATCATGATATCTATCGCGTGCGTATTCAGAGAATCCTTCCAATTGACTATGCCTGCCACTAGTATTGCTCGATCCATGATCAAATTCCCGATATCCATGGTCAATGCTATTGAAGGATGAAGAATCATAATATCTATTTTGTCTTCCAATAGAACTATCATGGGTTCTATCATCATAGCGACGAGAGTGGGTGCGAGAGGACAAATTACTACCATAGTAGCTCTGCACATTATCAAAATACTCCCTAGGCCACCTTTGTTGGTATTCTCCTAGGCTTAAACTTTGCATGTGCTCCTTAACACTTCTATATCCCTCTCTAAATGTTCTACTAGGATGGGAATGATCATCAGCACTTGACAAGTCGGCCAAAAAACGGCGTTTCTCCTCTATTCCTGGACGATAACCATGGTCTGTATCTTGAGTTGCATAATAATTTTCATCTCCTTGTGCCCACGACATCCCAGTATTATAATGACTACCATGATAGTCTTGACCACTTGTATCCACATGTCTTTCACCACCACCACCACCACCACCACCACCACGTGGTGGTTGATCATCATTACCATCATCACTGTCATTAGTCTCGTCACTATCACTGGTTTCATCACTATCATCACTTTCATGATTTATCTGAACATTTTTTCCCTTTTGTTGTCTTGAAAGTGCATCCACGGTTTTCTGTTTGGCACCCCTTAGAGCATTAATTGTCAAATTATCATCTTCTTCCTCCAATTCTGCATCTAACCAATCTGTATCATCTGGTAGTAGAGGCGCCTCATTCTCTCGAGTCCACTCATCCAAAATGTCATCATCATGGAATATTTGATTAAGATCAATAGGAAGATCATAATCATTATCCTCTTTCTTATATTGAATGTTTCGCACTCTAAGTCGCATATTATAGTGGACATAAACTAACTTGTGCAGCTTTGCCATAGCCAAACGATTGCGAAGTTTTGTGTGTATTAATGACCATGTGCTCCAATTCCTTTCACAACCACTAGATGTGCATGTTTGACTTAGGACTTTGATAGCAATTTTTCGAAGGAGAGGAGCTTCATCACCATAATTAATCCACCATTCAGCTAGTACAAAATATTTAAAAAAAATCAAAACAATAATTTTGATGATGCAGAAAAGATTATGATTATGATAACACCTAATAAACAATAAAAAATACCTGGTAAAGTGCTTTTTGTTGCCCTCCTTGCAAGAGGAGATCCAAACTCTCCTATCTTGTCACGAAATAACTTAATCTAATAACAAACATAATAAAAAAATTGTTATACTTGGCAAAGTAAATATTTATAAAAATGTCAAGTAATTGTGCTTACCTCATTGAGAGCTTGAGCTTGTGCTTCTAGGTCAGGTTCAAGCCTTTTGATTACAGCTTTAAGCCCTTGCCTCACCTCATCAGTATACACACAAGTTCCAGAATATTGAAGTGTGGGGTTCAAAAAATATGCTGAAGTACATATTTATGTATAATTACTAGTTATATACAACCATACTTAAATGAAAAACAAATATTTAAATGATAGATGCTATTTACCTACAGCATGCAAGTGCTGGTGCAATTGTCTATACCATCGCTCGTCAATAATATCCCAATAATTTTTCCAATCCTTAGTTACCTCTTTTATTGCGAGCTTCGCTCTGTCCATGCCTTCATATATGATAGCCAATGTGGGTTTTGTATCTTGATCTACAAGTTTTAGAACTCTCACAAGTGGCTCCATAACAGATTGGATTTCTCGCGCCCCTTTCCAAAATTTTGGATCCATAATAATTTTGTACACCTTGTCTGCATCTTTTCGTCTTCTAGAATTGTACTCCTCCCACTCTGATGCTGTGCACATTTTTTTCAAATCTGATTGGTGTCGGATAAGGCTTTCAATGGCAATAAATTCAGTCGCAAATCTTGTGATGCCCGGTCTCAATAATTCTCTATCATTTGTATATATTTTCATAAGATTCACAAGTTTATCACTATTGTAGATAAAACTTGTGATTTGTTTTGCCCTTTCCATATATTTCTTAACTTTGGTCATTTTCCCAATATCTTCTAACATCAGGTCAATACAATGTGCTGCACACGGTGACCAAAACAGATGGGGCCTTTCCAACATCAGAGCTTCACCAGCTGCTTTATTTGCACTTTCACTATCGGTAACTACCTGTACAACATTTTTCTCCCCTACCTCATCAATTACTTTATTCAAAAGAGAGAGGATATAGTCAGCTGTCTTTCTTTTATTGGTACAGTCTACCGAGGAATGAAATATTAGTTGACGATCACAATATACCATAAAATTTATGATGGGATGTTTATTACGGGTGCTCCAACCATCAGACATAATTGTACACCCATACTCTGGCCATTTCATCTTTAAGGTATTTATGTACCCATCAATTTCTTCCACTTCCTCATCTAAATAAATCCCACCAATTTGGCGTCCCGAAGGCCCTTTTATTCCTGGTCCTGCCTCAACAATAGTATTAATCATTGATTGATAATAAGGGCCGCTATCAGCCGCATGAAATGGGATGGCATTGAATAAAAACCACTTCGAAATAGACCTACCAACTTCTTTAACCTTTTGGGGTGCAAACCAATTTTTTATACTTTTTTGTTTTGATGGGAATATAGAAGGATTAATCCCACCTGAAGACTTATTGCCTCTCTCCTTCACGCTAAAACTCCGTGGCATTTCTCTCTTTGTACCTGTTGATGGCCCTTGAGATGAACCAACACCAGAGTGCCCTATAATTACAAAAAATGAAGTTCATATAAGTGTTCATATAAATATATAATGGCATATTATAAATTATTATTGGACATACCATAACCATAGCGACGGTGCATATCTTCTTCATAACTAGCCATTTTACGACTTTCTCTCATAGCATTCCTCAATTGCTTTATTTCCATTTGGGACAAGCCTTCTTCATTGATATAGCCACTGTGAAATTCATCTTCATCTCCGCTACTATTTTCGCTATCAAGTGCATATCTATCCATGGTTTCTTCTCGAATTGCACTTATAGCTGCTTCTTTCTTTTTTTTCGTTACATCTCTAGCAATTTTAGATTCTTGAAGATGTTTTCGGAGCATTTGTGATATGTTTTTAGGGGCTTTTATACATGGTTCCACATTTCCCGACACATGTGCAATATGTTGTTTTAATCTTGTTATTCCGCCATTGATAACTTTGTTGCAATATTTGCATTTTATAGTTTTCCGACCATCACCTATAGGATCACCAAAATCCCAACCAATATCTCGTTTTGGAGCCATTCTAAAATATACACAAAATAAAACATTAGTAACAATATTAATAAAATGTCAGAACAAAATAAAGATAAATATAACATCTAACTAAATAATTCTAACAATCTCATTTGAATAATTATAAATATAATAATATTTAAAATTTGAAATAAAAAAAGAAAAGAAAAGAAAAGAAGAAGTAATCAAGTAAGCATACCTATCACCTTTCAGGACACCAAGGTAAAAAGCCTTAGACAATTGATATTTTTGTGTAATTATAAACACAATCGTTTTTTATTGTGAAGGAATGACACCTTTATGTAACTTGACACAGAATGGTTTGAGATGAACCACTTTTATAGGCGCAACACCTTCAAATTATTGAGGTTACGAAATTCCTTGCTTTCTGATTGAAGATTCTCACATGCTGAATTACCATTCTGCAGGCATGATTTTTTCTTTCATATACTATATGATTTAAATAGAACATTCACTTTCTCGTGAACCAAAGTACTTAATAATTCAATTTGTACAATAATTTCCACTACCAAATGCCCAACCATAGTCCCCACCACCCATCACCACATTAGTCATCTTTTAATTTCTACCACCCAATGCCCAACCCCACCACTCAACACACCTCACGATTTCTCAATTTTTTCAGCACTCCACACTCCACAGCCCCACATTCATGCCTTTGTCAACAGTTTCAGCAGCCTTTGTTTTTGTCTACAGTTTTCAGTACCATTCAACAGCTTTCATCAATAATTTTCAGCAGTTTTCATCAACAATTTTCAACAATAATGACAAAGTTTCAGCAGCCTTTGTTTTTGTCAACAGTTTTCAGTACCATTCAGCAGCTTTCATCAACAATTTTCGGCAGCTTTCATCTACAATTTTCAACAATAATGACCAAGTTTCAACAGCCTTTGTTTTTGTCAACAATTTTCAGTAGCATATTGTAGGCTTTGTCAACAAATTTCAGCTGCTTTCATCAACAGTTTTCAACAATAATTGTCAATAGTTTTCAACAATAATTTGCTGCATCTGCATAGAACCCGTTCCGCACTATTGTCTCCGTTCCGTTCCACCTTGCCGGACCGATTTATCGGTCCGGAACACCGTTCCGGCGATAAATCGGCCGTTTTTGGCCGTGCCGGTCACACATCCGTTCCACGCCGGTGCGATGGAACGCCAATTGCCGTTCCGGTTCTGTATCGGCCGTTCCGGCCGATAAAACGCCGATCCGGCGAGCCATGCTTCTCAATATGGCTAGATCCTGCATGATTTACATAAAAGACCATATTAAGGCAGAAAAACATATACACTGGTAAGTGAAGAATAAAGTGCCTCATTAACATTTGGCCAGCCCCTTCCGAAAAGAAATCCTACAAGTTGTTGTAAACTATATCACAATGTTACTGACACCAACCACAAACATTTCAGCTTCAATTGGTTATTAGAAATAACTAAGGAGATCAAACTAAAGGGGAAAAATTTGTTCATTTACAAGAAACAGCATAACCAACCAAATGCCAGACTCCTACAATCTAAACGGTCAATGCAAAGTGATCACTGTATCTCTCATTCTTCGTAAAATTCTGTTGCTCCAATCCTCTTCCTAGTGTCTCAGTTTCTACTATATACAACAATTTCAACTGATGACACCAATCCTGAACTCAACTTCCCATTGAGATAACAAGCTATAGGCCATAACAATTAGGAAAAATCTAAAGGTAAAAGAGAAGAGTGAATCAATGCAATTAGTTTTCATTCTTTACATTCCAATATCCCACAATACGTTCAGAACATTTGTAGCATCTTCTAGTTATGCTTCAGCATCCATTGTCGTCCATCTCAACAGAAGACACATCTTAGGGAGCCAAAAACGGCCATGAAATTTCAAATGCCCTTCTGGGTAAGAGAAGTGAGAAAAATCCAAATGGAGCGTGTCTGATATTAGTCAAACTATAGAAGAAAAAGATAAAATCTCAAGAAAACAGAAACAAGAAGCTTGCTAGAAGAAGATCTATATGATTGCAAGTTACTAAGCAAATCTTGACCAACTTGGATTTCAAAGGCAACAGTAAATAAGAAATTGATGCCCAAAGAATATAAATGAAGGAACAATAAATGAAATATAACAGTAAATAAAAGTTTTAGATTATTGTCTTCAAAGATTATATGGCACAAAACCTCAACTTATTAAAAAAAAAAAAAGATCCTCAACTTAGCTAACAAAAGTTTAGTTAGGTCTATAGATTCTCTTCATATTTATGATTAAACTACCAAGGACCACCCTCCTCAAGTGTGTTTGGATTGTCTAGTTTTTAGGTTCTTTTATATTTAATGTGTCAAAGGTTCTAAATTAATTGTAATGAATAATAATAATAATAATAATAATAATAATAATAATAATAATAATAATATATCAAAAAAGCACAACAGCAGTCAATGTAAAAAAGATGTGATAACTTGCTATGAATACAAAAAAGAAAAGAAAAAAAAAATCTTCCATAATACATATCAATTGTCATCCCCATGATTTCCATCAACAATAGATTCATTGGGAGATTCACTCTCCAGGGTTGGCGGCATTGACAACTCCCCACGCTGAGTCCTCTTCCGTGAAGGTAATGAAAACTTATCATTTTTTTTATTCACTTTTTCACCATGAGTTTTCCTTGTCATACCCAGATTTTCCTTGCAAGTACTAAACTTGAGACCCGATTAACTGCAAAATAGGATAGTCCTTATAATATGAAATAGTGAAATTAATTCCATTAAAAACCAGTAATATATTCATACCCGCAATGGCTGCAATGCTGTTTTTTTGCAAGTATATCTCCTCTAGATCGTTTTCGCTTTGGATCTTGTATGCCATGAGTTGAAGAAACATTTTCAAACTTCCCACATCCATTACCATTCTCTTTGTTCATCTTTTCATTCTCACCAGCTGAACAATACCTCATTTTATCAAGTTCTACGGACTCCACAAAGGCATGCAACATGTTAATTGTGTTCGTAGTTACTTCTTCTGTTTGAGATGATAGTAAACAAAGGTTTGCACACTCCTTATGTAGTTGTGCATATCTACGACGCTATGGATCCTCAAAAGGGAATAGGAAAAGGAACTCCTTTCTTAATTTCACACCATTGTCCACCGTCCATCTATATTTGATGATTAGGTCAGGAAGTTTAGTTTGTTGCAGATACTTTAGAGGAAAAATGATGTGCCTACATGGATTCCATCTGATTCTAGCATTAGGCATTCAAAAGTCCCTCTGGGCCAATTGATGGTCAAACAACAAGTATTAAACAAAGGATTGTCGTAAGGAACAAAATTGAAGGTGAAAATTGTGTCATCTTCGTTGACGGCTTTTCCCAATTAGGAGCCTTGCTCAACAACTATTTCATCTTGTACTTTCTCAAAAATCTTCCTTGTGTATATTGTCCCTACATGATTCTCAAGACCTCTTAGTACTTCAGATTTCAAGGATGGTTTATATCTTTCTACTTCTATTTGGTTATTGGAGAATGATGCTCTCAATTTTGCTAGGCAAGTTTGAAAATGCTCCATATACATATATATCCAAACATATATACACGGTCAAGTCTATACACGGTCAAGTCTATATATATGTATATATTCTATCACACATGTGGCAAGAAAGGTTTCTCTTTCATCTTTAATTGAGTATGACATGTGTGTATTATTATGATGCAGACAAGACAAAAGGAAAAGAAGATGATATATGGTTATATCTACATACTCACACCTACTCCTTTTAAGGCATGGGATTTATGTGTTGATATATAATATATATACACTATACACATACAAACACAAGAAGACAAAAACAAATTTCCTTACCCAAAACCTAGTCCGCCCCTCTTTCCTTCTTCCTTTCTCTACTGATGTCTTTCCTTTACTTCTTTGTTGGGTTAGTTCCTATATTTATGAAACAAAACCAAATTGATTTATTATCAACCAATTAAAATCCTCACCAATAATTTCTTCAATCAACCAAAAAGAGACACTAAACCTCTTTTGATAGTGTTACAGCCATATATAAATTCTTCCCCTCTTTCTCCTTTTCTCCTAATGCCGTTTTCTTTTCTTGTCCCTTTTTTTGAATAGTAAGACTAGGGGTTTTAGATTATAGGGGCTATATATATGTGGAAGAAGTGATCTAATTCAAATAGGACCCTAATCAGTTTCCTTCTAGGACTAGGATAATCCCACTATAATTCTAGTACCTCTATTATTAATTTCTAGAATTCAATAATTCAAGTCCTTGTATTAATATAATATTAATTCAAGTAGAATTATAACCTATACTCCCCAAAAATATAGAGTGTGTCTTCAATATATATATATACATCTAAACTATTAATTATCACTATTTGATCGGAGATAATTTAATGTTATCTATATTATATATATATATTTTCAAAATATAATTCATGTCTTACTACAATTTTAATTGAAATAATAAATAAAATAAAATAAAATAAAATAAGCTACAGTAATAGATTAAATACGAAATAAAATTATGGGGTATTTTATAAATGCTACTGAACTCTCATACTGCTCAGAAAGGAATGCATCCTGCTTATGAGAGTAATGAATAATAATGTAGTTATTGAGCCATACATTGTTTATTGTGGAATATTATTGTGAAATAAGAACTCATGTTATTAAAGATTATTCTACTATTATTTGGTGCTTGAAACGAATCAATCATTCACTTCTTGATATTTTTTATTGAACAAAAAAGATTTCTTTTAATTGCTTAAAAGTTTTAATTTTTAAAAAGTATTATGATCATTCAATAAAAAAGTTTTTGCATGTGGCGAAGAGACGCATAATAGGGTTCAAGTGGAAAGCTACTGAATCATGATGGGTAGTTTGTTGTTCCGAATTTTTCTTAACTGAACACTATTGCCTTTACTTAATTAATCAGTAAGTAAGATGTCTTGAGCTATTCATGCCATTTGTATAAACGAAGATAAGAGTACCCATACAACAACTTTTCGTTATGCCTATTAATTCTCACAGTCATATTCATTTTGGCCATGCCATTGTCTTGGATAAATGTTTACGATGAAGCAAATATTCTCATACTCATATAGATGGCCTCTCATTAAGCATATCCTACTTTATTTTTCTTGCATAGTTATGAGAATCTCTAGAAGTCAATATTTAACTTTATACCCTTTTAGCAAATACCACATACCAATAATAGAAATAGTTAGGAATGAATTTTTAAGTGCTCGCATGTACCCACATAAATTAGTTGTTTCATTGAGCCAAGTTGTTGGATCTCCAATTAACATAGTTAGATTTCCACTATGAAGGTCCTTAATTTATGGGTTTTACACTTTCAACATATAGCACGTAGTAGTCATAGAAATTGTTAGGAGTGAATTTTAAGTACTCGCATGTATCCACATAAATTAGTTGTTTATTGAACCAAGTTGGTGGATCTCTAGTTAGCATAGTTGCTATGAAGGTCCTTATTTCATGGGATTTAACCATCTCCTTAGCTGACATTTTATTTGATCTCTAAGTAAGTCTTTTGTTAATGAATCCACTGGATTCTCTCTAGATTTCATATAATCAATTGATATGACTCCACTAAAACCAATTGTCTTATGGTATTGTGTCTCCGTCATATATGTCAAAACTTATGATTATACATACTACTTGTGCTTTCGCGATAGTTGACTATCTCAATGTATTATGACAGCAAGTATCAACATAGTCTAACAATTAGTATCTTCTAATAAATTGTAAAATCATTCTGCTTCTTCTCCAACTTTATCTAAAGTATAAACTCAAACTCTGTTGTGGATCAAGCTATGCAAGTTTGTTTGGAGGACTCCCAAGACACAAGTCCACCTAAAGAAAATACATAACTACTTGTGAACTTAGTGTATTTTATATCTGATATCTAATATGTAGCATTGTGTCCTTTTAGTACAGTTGGACATTTTGTATAGTGAAACCCATAATTTGAGTTTATCCTTGAATACTCTATTTGTAATATGGGTTCTCCGTTATTCTTGTTTAAGTTCAAACTTAAGTCTATTGACATTTTTAACTAGGGGACTATTATAAACATTGAACTTTTTAAGAATTTTCTTAACATAGTGAGACTGCATTAAACTAAGTTTTTTGTAAGTCTTAAATATTTTAGTCCACAAATGACCATCGTCACGCCTATATCTTCCATATTAAAATGCTTTGTCAGCATTTTCTTTCTAGTCATGATATCATGATTATTTCCATTACCAGCATATCGTTAATATATATACATACTATGAAAAAATCATTTGGTATGTCATTGATGTATGTGCATTTATCATATTCGTTGATCTTAAATCCATTTAATGGCATTATCATGTCAAGATTTATGTGATATTGCTTTGGAGCTTGTTTAAGTCCATATAAAGGCTTAATGAACTCGCCCACCTTTTCTCTTATCCTGTTATGGCAACCCTTTACATTATTTCATGTATATTTTTTCTTTTGATTCACCATTGAGAAATGTCTTCTCACATCCATTTTATAAAATCTAAGTTTATGTAATGTTATAGCTATTAGTCTAATAGATGTGTTTCCATCATTGGTGAATATATGTCAAAGAAATTAAGGCATTCCCTTTGTTTGAAACCTTGGTAGATTTCTACTAATTTGGCTTTTTACTTGTCAATAGACCTATCGACTTTTTTTTCTCTTTTTCATTTTTATTTTTGAGAATCCACTTACAACCTCGTGATGGATCAACAAAATCCCAAGTGAATTTTACATGTCATAGTTTATTTTTCTATTTGATAACTTGTTGCAAGAACAAAGCTTCTGAATTGGACAATGTTTTCAATAATTGTCCAATGTTCACTTTTCAAAACGTATGTTAGAAAACTAGGAAAAAATGTTTTAACTATTCTGGCTCTTTTGTTGTGTTTTGATTCTTCATTAATTTAAAGAAAAACATTTAGTGATTGATGAGTTCTTCTATGAGAACTTGTTTCTCCCTTTCCTTTTACGGGAGATAATTCCAAATGACCTAGTGATCACACCTTAATTTATGTCAAGAACTACTAACTTGTTCACTAGGAACTGACAAGAATTGTTGTTGTTAGTATATCCAATAAATATGCAATCAACAGCCTTAGGCCAATTCTGATTTGTTTAAGCTTAGTTAACCTAAACCTTAAGAATTTGTAGAAAGGCTTATGATCACCTTCCCTCAACTTGTAATGGATGAATCCTATGCTTCTATAAATTTTATTTGCAATGTGGTTAGTTGAGAGAATTGGTCCTACCCACAAATTCCACAGTAGTCTAGAATTTACCAACATAGCATCCATCATCTCTTTTAGGATGAGACTTTTTCATTCCACCTTGAGATTTGACCATGGTGAATATATGGAGCTGTTATTTGATGAATAATGCTGGACTTTGTTTAAATTTATTGAAATGGTACCTATATTCTCTACCTCTATCACTATGATTATCTTCTTTTTGTCTTATATTTGCTAGGTTGATTTTCATCTCATTCTTATCCACCTCTTGAAATAAAACATGCAAAACTTCTCTAGTTTTCATGGATAAGGGCTGGTGATGGTGTTGCTAGTGCAGGTGCTATAGTTGCTTGTTATTTGTTGTGTTTGAAGCTATTAACCAAAAAAAAAAAAAAAAGGTAGTCATGATTCTTCTTCTTCTATTAGTTGAGGCAAAAGTTGGACTTTTTATCTTTAAGACAAATTTGCTAGGTACTGATGTTTACAGTTGATGGCAATTGCCTTCTAAAATACAACAAATTAATTTTGAAAGGTAGCAGCACTACAAATCTCTCGAACAAATAAAAAAGGTCGTATCAAACTCATTTTCTAACAAAAATTAAAATGCTTGAGTGCTAGAATGCTTTGGATGTGACTGATGAAAGTGACAAACTTTCGGGCGTTCTTTTATAATTATTGGAAAAATGCATCAAAGTGGACATGATTGTTTAGGTGATGGCTGCTCACACCACTTCATCAATAGCCTCTTCAAACATTGTTTTAGTTAATACCACATGTCGCAATCTTGGCAATGCCATGTGCCAAAATCAAAGTGGATGAAAAAAATAAATCCTTAATTTATTTTGCCTAAATCGAGCTGCAGTGGGGAGCACATCTGGGGGCTTTCCGCCATATCTAGCAGCATGTAGGTTCCCCTCCCTTCAAACACTCCTTAGGGTTCAAACTTGCTCAAATCTCAAATCAAAGCAATATAAATTAGTTCAATTTGTTCACTTCCAATATAGGATGGAGTCTTTCCATCTTTCCACAACTTTATGCAGTTCATTTTATGTATAAATTTTTCATTCACTCAAAATTGATTTTGAGCAATTAAATGCATTATTAATGTCTATATGTAGCTTAAATTATAACTATTTAAAGTATTTTCATTAATTATAAACAGAATCCACCTAAATAATTTGTCAAAGTTAGACCACCATCTTTTCATCATGAATAATGTCAAACACTATAAATTTATTCGATTATTTGGTTTATCATTTACATATTTTTGGAGTATATATAAATGCGTTCAACTCAAAGTATCTATTCATACTGAATTAATCTACCCAGAAATTATTGTCTTTAAATTTTTAATTGCTAATTACGCTTTTCTAATACTTAAAGCTTCCACACTTTTCAATGTCATTTTTAAATTTTTTATTACTAATCACGCTTGTATAATACTTAAAGCTACCAATTGTCGATATTAAAATTTGCTTCACTTATAATATACTTGATATGGGGAGTTCGCCAATCCCCGCTCCTATTCCATGTCGATCTATTAAGGATCCCCAATAGAGTAAGTTTTGATCCAACCTCTAAGGAGACAGGACCTCAACCTCCAACTGGGAGGAAACATTTAATGTTCAGCAATCACTAGTATCATTAGCCACTTTCTAACATGAAAGGACTATCACCTCTCTAACATTGTGCAAAAGATGATCTGCTTCATGGGGGTAGCCCACATGGCAGGGGCAATAGGGGCCCCGCTGACTAATCCTAAAGGAATAATCCAAAGCGCTCCTTAGCGGATCAGGGGAGAACAATAATAAAGGGGTAATCCCAAAAAAGAGCCTTATAAAAGCTGAGGAATTCACCCCCCAAGAGGTAAGCCCTTCATTTTACATTTTCCCGCAGTTAAATTGCTTTCACTTTCCTCTAATGATTACTGACTTAAACATCAAAGGGTTTTAGCCCTCGCCACCTCGACAAATCTAATGGAGCTTTAGTGATTCTAAGTTCGAGCTCCGCACTTCCCTTTGAGCTGCCAGCTACCTCATTAGAGACTAGCTCGTATCTTCTATATTGACCCAGCAAAAAAACATCACATCACTACCAATGTATATACATATGTATGCCACATAATATATTCATATCTTTTTTTCTTTTTCGCACAATTTTCTATACATATTCACAAGTTTTTCAATCTCGTGATTGTAATAATGACACCACTTGCTTCTTTCTTTCGTCTATTTAGTTTTTTTAGAGAATAATTTGAATTGCAAGATCTTTTTATTTTTTTTTATATCATTTACATACTTGAGTTACAAATGCTAAAAATTAATAATATTATTAGCATGCTAGCCAATCACTAGATATATGAAATCCATTTTATTGGAACCGTTGCATTCAAGAAAATAATATATTGACATATCGATTCCATTGATATTTTTATCAAACTCCCAAACTTAACCTCATACACCCATAATCTGCCCACCCAAACTTCCACCAAATAAACGACTCAACTGAGTTTCTTCACCGACCCAATTTGACATTCTGATTATATGTTAAGCATCTGACCCACAAATGTCTAATAATTATAAGGGCATGAGTTCTAAACAAATATAGTTAACAATAAAGTTGGAAAATTTTCATAAAAAATCATCCCAAACACTACCAAGAATTAAATATTTACTTCTAAAAAATTGCTACGAAATTAATTTCGTAGCTATAGCTACAAGTTATAGTTACAAATTTTCACAAGAAATGTAATTTTTTTAAAATAAAATCAACAAAAATTATTAACTATCAACCTGTAGCATTGTGCATCCGAAGTATAACGGATTAATTATGCATTATCAAAGGAAAATTAATATATATATATATATATATAAAAAAGAATGATTATTAGCTATGGATTGATCATAATGGGGGTTAGCAACGAGAGTTTCAACTTCAAACTTGGTTAGAACAATTTCAAGTCAAAGTTACAAATTTTTAGTATCAGCTACAAATTAGCTGTAGTTGATGCCCTAATTTTTTGTAGTGAAAAATGTTGTTCTTATAATAACGAATTGTATCTCCTTTTCTATTTTCTATAAATATTCCACTTAGTATTCATTTTAAGGAGGTTGCACATTTGGAGATACAAATAAATAAAAATATCTTTTCTTAAATTTAATTAAAATTCTCTCTACCCTGAACATTTATGTGACAACTAAATTAGGAATTTAAGAAATCACTTTGGATTATATTTATTATCTTGATCGAGCATATAAGTGACAAGCAAATTTTTATCCAGCACCTAATTGATTACTACTGTACACTCCGATTAAGAACCCCTTCAACTGAAGGTGTTTACACAAAAGTCAAAACAGATAAGAGTCATGTTAAGGGGTTGGGATGTCATGCGCTTCCTCTGGCAATAATTTTAGTTTCAAAAACTACCGGAAAAATGAACTAATATCTCTTGATTTAAGTTTCTTGTTTCCATTTTGTGAAACTTTCAACTCTTGCATTCCCGCATGTATAAATAAATTTGACAAAATGTTTTTGGTAAAATTTTCATTCGTTATAATAAAAATTATTTGATATTTTACATAATAATAATTTTTTAATCATTATGATGCAATTTAAAGGTTTCATAAAATTTCATAATCTAGACATTACTAAATTAAAAGAATGAAGATATAATGAAATTAATATAACGAAACGACACATTCTTTAAGATTGTAATAATGGATAATTTACCTTTTTGCATATCTTCACTGTAATTTTGACTTCTAACGTAAAAACACGAGGTAACCATAGAAAGAACATTAGAAAGTGAATGAAAAGGAAGTTATGGATAATGGGAAAATGAGGAATAAGTGGAGCCATGGAGTACGGATAATGCGGAGATGGAAAATAAATGAGGAAAGGAGTTTTAACTAGTAGAGAGCATTAATCATTGGTTATGTATATTACTTTTAGAATTGTTTTGGTAAATCACAATTAGGTGTAATAGTGTAAAAACTATCACCTTGTAAGTATAAGTGGACTTCTATCTTAATATAATATGTATTAAAGGTATATACCAACAAGTTCGAGTTGAGCTTTTAGAAATTTTCAATAGTTTAAATTCAAACTTAAGCTCCATCGTTGAATATATAAATTTCTCAGTTTCAAACTCATTCAGAAATAGAGTCTAAACTCCAATAAAATTTATTCAATCTTGAGGTCATTTACACTAACGTATAATTTTAATTACTGAAAATAATATAAGTTAATTATTCCAAATAATATTTTTCTTAATCACTTTTTTAATTTATATTTTTCACAGAAAATTGAAATGTAATTCAAATTTAGTAATATTATTACTATAGTGTTGAACTATTGTGACAAAGGATTCGGATATGAATATATAAGTTTTCATATTACATAATATGACGTATGTTGTTTACATATTTTGAATAGAATTATGATGTTACTAAATTGGATTCAGCACTCACTTGTCATAATACCACCAGCAAGATTATAATTAGTTTTACTTTGTTTTGTTTTGATGTGCTATGGGAAAATATCTTTTTGACAGTAGAAATGGAGAATGCATAATATATTTGATTTTTATATAAAAAAAATTTATCTAATTAGTAGTATCACGATAAATTTTTCTCATTGTTATATAAATTAACATAATAATTAAAATACATGTTTATATTGAAAAGAGTAATTAAAAAACATAAAATGTATTTACTATTAGTATCTAATATGGAAGATATTTTAGTGCATACTTTAAAATAATTTAAATTTTTAAAATCATTTTGAAACATATAATTTGGAAACATCTAGTTTTATTAGGAATAAAAAAATAAAAACAAAAACAAAAACAAATATTTGAAATTTATTAATATAACTTTATTATAAAAATGATTACAATATTATAAATTTATATTTGTTGCCGCTGCCTAGATCCTATGAGGTTTGACCTGCCAAGTGGCCATTCGACCTAGTGGTTAAAGTCTCACATATAAAGGAACTCTTGGCATACACATGTGCATAAATTTAAAAAAAAAAAAAATGAGGTTTGACCTATTAAATTTTTTTCCAAATATATCAAAATACAAGTATCCCCTTGAAATTACTGAGATGCCATTAAAATTGACGAAGCTGGTGAAATATTGATTCTAACCCTAACTTTTAAAATAATAAATTAAAAAATAAAATGATAGAATTGACCTCGCTTAATAAAATTATAGAAATGCCCTAAAGAACATCTATGAAAAGAATATATTAAGAAATATTTAAATATTTGTATATATATACACTCTCGTATTGTAATACCCTGTGGATACAAATTTTAAAAAGAACTCAAAATTTAATAAATTGAAATCTAGCCTTGAGATCTGGTGGAAAAATAATACGAATAATAGAAATAATTAAAAAATTCGAAATGAGCTTTGAGTAAATCATACATAAGTTCATTGGGGCCTCAATGCAATAGTGAAAAATTATAGGGACCAAAAAGTAATAAAAGGATTTAGTTGCAGGGGACAATGTGTGAAAGGAAAAAGTTGCCAAAGGATAAGTCTGGGGCAAATGTGAGGCACTTAGAAACTAGTGGATTGAATTGCAAGCGGTGGAGAAGTTTTGAGGCCAAATTGTAATTCTAAAAAGTTCCATAGTATAAAAAGCTCCCCTCCACTTTATGTAATTTCCATTTAGCAGCCCAACATTTCTCCTCCACCACACCTCGGATTAATTGTGATCAAAATCAAAAATTGATCCCACCATCGCCTTCCCCACGACAAGAGGAACATATTGTACTAAGTTCGCTGTGAAACAACCATCGAAACACTGGGAATTGGTGGTTGAACAGAGCATGCAGCGGAGGTGGCAGGCGTGGCCGTTCCGATGACTGAAACTCACCACCTAGAGGTAGTTAGTGACGGCCTCAGCTAGAGGAACACACCAATATCTTCAATTATGGATTTGGACCACAGGAGAAGAAGGAGTTGAGGCGGAGGTAAGACGACAGATGGTGGTGGCATCTGTACTGTTTTTCAACAAATTGGATGGCCAAACAAGGAAAATTCATGAAATTGGTTGGGGTGTATTACTCTTGAAGTTGAGGTGCACATTTTGGTGTGGCTGGCTTCTAATTCTAGTAGCAATACATGGCGGCACTTCTGCAGGCTAAAGATAGAATCTTCAAGATGGTGATCTGATTTTACGCCTTGAATTGACTCCAAACTTCGTTAATTGGTAAAATTTTCAGTTAAACGGTTGAAATGTTTCCTTATGTGGTTCGAATGAAATGTTTAACTGATTTTCGATGTAAATTTAAATTAAATGAACCAAATTATTGACTATGGAATGAAATGATGGGATATAGTTTTAATTTCAAGGTGATCTGTGGATGGATAGCTAATAAGAGATTAATTATTATTAACTAAGCTAATTGATGCATTTGGAAAGTCAATAATTATGAAACAGTGATAAGGATTGACTATTATAGAGAAATATACTAAATTCATGGGTATGGACCAAATTCAGTAATTATAAACTAAGAATATTAATTTAAATATTAATAATAAAAATAAAATATTAGGATCAAGTCTATAAAATATTTAATTGATGATGTTTGACTGCATTAGCATACTTAGGAAGTCAAAGTAGTAAATGATCGAGAGAAATGAAAAAAATGAAATCAAAAATAAATAAATAAATAAAAAATCAAATCGGGGCAAGTGTCAAATCTATTATGACATAATTATGGGGTGCTGAACGGACATCTTGTACAAAAGTTAATAGTATACTACTTCTACCCAAGCCATCACACAGAAAACTATAATCAAAATCTTTTCTATCTAGCGTTAACTTGGAACTACGTGCATCTAAAGCACATTTTACTAAGATCAATGTAGTTTCTAAAAGTTCATATCAAACTAGTGGTAGTTCCCATCAAACTAGGGCTAGTTGATGAGAGTTCCTTCGAAAACAAATAAAACATTTGATCACCTAAACAAGTTAATGTATAATGAAACTAGTAATATAAATCAGTTGATCAAGGAAAATAGGTTGTATATCTAATACTTTGGTACGAAGACCAAGATAGAAGAGTAATTGAGGGAATAAGTGGGCTAATTTAATTAGAGCGCGTAAATAGCCTTAATTACTTTTAATAAATGTTATACCATAATGTTGGTACTTATTTCGCATTTTGATTTAAACTAGGTGATGAGGATTCGAGCATTCTTGACCAGTAGAGGCTCCTATCGTGGACACTGAGATACCAGGTGCACTTATGTTTAATATTATCCTCTTGCTGGGAAAAAGATATATATGTATACTATGAGCATCCCTATGTTGTTTGTTTCTTGACCTACCTGTATCAATCCTGGTATCATTTTTTGATCTCTGGAACCGATATTTGATCCCTTCGATATTGAAATATGAGAATTGGCTTATTGTTCCTTGTCATTTCAAGTTCTTTTGTTGATATTTGGAATTCCATCAGACGTTATATGCCATTTAGTTCTTACTGACTCATTTTGCTATTTGTTATGACACCATATCGTGTCGCTATGCTTGAGTCTATTGTTGTGTTTAATGTTATTTGAGAAGGTCTTGCCGACCGATTGATTAATTGTTTCCCAAACTCACTACATTCAATTATTATTTGAACGTGACATCATTTATTTGAAACCTAATATTGTTGTTGGATTTAACTATTAATCAAACTCTTGGGGACATTTTTGGGAAGTTTTAGACCCAACGGGATGCCACAGGAAGTTGGTCTCAAGATTAGGATCGAAAAAATGGTCGTGCAGTAGGACCGACGGTGGGGGTCTCCCAACTAATACCTACTATTAATCATATCTCACAGGTAGTTGGAGGTTATCTATCTGTTAGCGAGGGATTACCATGCGGTCAACCATGCTATACATGTCATGGCCCTTCTGCTATTTGATCACACTTTGGTACTCAGCAAAGAGACTTACCATCTCCGAGCAGATCACTCAAAATTTGGAGGGATAAAGGATTTGTTTCATAATAATGTATGGGAGGCATAAGTTTGGAGACCCCTCCCCCCGCCCCCCAAATAGCTCCTAATGATATGTTATTGGTTGTCCCATATCGTTGATTCATTCCTGAACCTTTGTTATTAACAACTGTCAGATTTGTTCATTTTAGTTTGTATTTGGTCCCATGCAAGCGTTTCTATACACACTTTGCTTTTTTTTTTTATTTCTATCAAAATACTCTAGCTTTCTTCTTCTTATTTGATATATACGCATATATTAATTGCTATTATACCTCATTAAGTCATTTGGACTTATGCCCCTTGCATGATCTTGGTTTTGTTTCCAAATAGGCACTAGAGGGTGAGACACATCTGGTACATAACATTACAACACAACAACATGATTCATAACTTAGCAAGCTTTAGTTTTACCTAAATAACATAATGTTAGTAGCTTGTTTTGTTGAAGTACTTTTGCTTTCTTGTGAAATTTAGTCGTAATATGAAACTATTGATTTAGACCATGTAGTAGCTCAACTCGAATCAAAGCTTTCAGGTGGTGTTACAGAGGTAGGGGTTCATTTTGATGTGTTAACACTTATAATATTGTATATATAAATATAACATACATACATATGTAAATAAAGATAACATAATATATATATATATACATATATATATGCAACCTCCCACGCATCAACCTCCATAGCTGCCATGGTAGCTGCATGGTGCCATCCAACTACCGACTGATATTGTCCACCCATGGCTACGTATGAGTAGGAGAGGAGGGCAGGTGGGTGTATGTTATGTGAGGTAGGTTACCACCTTTCCTAGCCGATGGCCTGAGAGGTGAGAACGGGAGGACGGGGGATATAAAGTGGTGGCAATCTCTCACCCGACATTACAACCCAACAGAAAATTAACATAGAATTATTGAAATTATTTACGATGTTACTATATTCCGACATTCAACTTTACACTTTATGTGTGCAATTAATACTAATAAGCTAAACGCCATTAAACAAAATTATCAGGGTGGGTTAAATTTGTTCCAACCTAAACACAATCCAAAAAGATAAAGTGAACTTGAATTACATCATTAAATTATTATCCAACCAAAAATTATTTTCCCGAAAATCCATCAACCCATCCCAACCTAGCCGACATAATAGTATTTTAAAAATTAAAATTATATTGCCTTCAATTATATTTATACTGCTTCACAAATTTTGTTTAATTTTAAGCTAATTTTTATTAAATTAATATTAACAAAAGAACTCTAGAAGATGAAATTTCGTTATACCTCGTTATGAGTTCACCTTCACTAATATCATCATCAGTCTATTCGTATTTGTAAGTCTCCAACACTTATATTTGAAGATGAGACCACACGTTGGCAAGTCTGAATTCGGAGAAATCGAGCTCGCGTCCAAAAACTAACTCGATCCACACCCCGACCCTAGCAACCAATGAATAAATAGTTAAACAGAACTATGCCTAAGATTCAATATTCCGGACATTCCCACCCCCAACCTCAATGAAGAGATTTTATCTCAAGGCACCCTTTCCACAACTACATCATCATCCAAGTTGATTCACAGAGGGGGGACTGGCATCCCACCACCCTACTTACCAAATAATCCAACACAAGAACCAATATGGCAACCTATTTCCTATATTTCATCATTGAAACACAACAGCACTTCAAACTTCATATTTTAATACAGTATACTCTCTCAAGTATAATCCAGACTGGATCCAACTTCCCAATGATATCCTGTCTCTTTCCTTTATCTACAAATCCCGTTCTTTTCCTATACATCTAACGATCATACGGAAATTCCAAGTCATTCTCAGCAACTTTGAAGTGCTGAGGGTGATGACCTGAGCAGTACAAATTCCACATCTTGAAGTAAGAGCGCTCCAAATTTCTCACCTGGAGAAAACAATATATAAATAAATTAACCACATATATCACGTCTATCAGATCACAAAGCATTACAAGGCAACATATAATAAGATCTTTATTATCACTTTGCGCAAAAATGACAGCAAAAGATTATATTCATGGACACCAAAAGACGTGGGATCACTAACCCAACGTTTTGTGTCAAATAGAGGACAAGTTAACCGTGCAGCTTTCAGCCGGTTGGTAAGATCTTGGAGCTTTGAACGATTCAGTGCCAAAGAAACTGCCTTCTCTTCATACTCTTTCATGCTATCAAAATTCAAAGATGAGGTAGATGAGACAGAAAATAGAAAACAATATTAAAGACTACCATGAAAATGGTCAATCAATATGGAAGAGGAAAGGACTAAGTAATTAAAAAATAAACAAAACCTTCTGATGGTTTTCCACCCCCAACCCACACAACCACCCAACCCCTTCCCAAAAACACCAAAAACTTAAAAAATAAAAAATAAATAAAAAAAGGGAAAAAAAAAAAAAAGGAAGGATAGAAAAGCAAAAAACAAAAACAATACATACATAAATAACTGGAGCATAGGCACACCAAAAAATGACATTGATTAATAGAAAATAGAGGATATCCAACATAAAGCATATGCCATAGAGCTAAGAGCGGCTGGAACAGTTTGGGGGAGCATAAAGATCAGAACACCTTTAAAGAATATACACTAGTTACTACAGTTTGAATTTCTGCACATAAAAAATGATCGGATCTCATTATTGAATGAGGGGGAGGTGGTGAAAGATTTTGGAATTACTCACCACCCAGCAATCATAAAACACAGCAATAAAGAAAGAAAAGACAGAAGAGCAAGCGAAACAGAAAGCAAGAGAAAAAAGAACAGAAACTTAATTTCCATGCACCTCCTGATCTGGTTACAAGATGAAACACCTACCTATTCACAATCATCTCTTCACCAACTCCAGTAGCCAAACACAGTGAACCAGCAACTCTGGTAGCCATTTTCTCAAGAGGAAGAGTAATGATGGGTAGACCTGCCCAAAGAACATCCGTCCCAGTAGTATGTGCATTGCAAAGTGGCCTGTTCAATGGGAAACCAAAAGATTCAATGAAATTTGAATCAAATATGAATGCTTCACATGGCATATGCTTCATACAAAAATGCTCAGGCAACACATACGTATCAAGAAATAGGTCTGCTAATGAACTGCGTCTAATATGCTCCTGTTTCATTGCGACGTCTGTGAAAACTAGTTGGTCTGGTTGCACACCCTGTGCTGCAGCATCTGGACAAAAAAGTAACATATATGGTAATGTCCACTGAAAGCCATTTTTATTTGTCATTTTTGACAAAAATAAACCTTCTATATGATCAGGCACAGATGAATAACTTACATGCACGAAGCCTCATCTCGCCTGCGGCTGGAAACCTAAGAAGCCAAAGTGCACTATTTGGGACGCGCTTAAGAATATTGCACCTGCACATATTGAAGAAAATTCCCTAAGCATAACACTGATATGAAAAATATCCATTAGCCGTACGTGACTTAAGCAATTTTACCAGGTCGTGAAAATCTCAGGGTCCATCTTGTAAAGTTGATTGAAACAAGCAAAGATAAATTTATCCTCAGGCAGTCCATAGTCTGACCGCTTGGGTTGGTAGTTTGGATCCAGTACATCAAGATTTTTCTTAAATACATTGCAACAGAGGCAGCAGTCAGCATAAATCAATATTCCAGGTTGAGAAAACAAAATAATTAAATTCTCAATGTTTACCTGCTTATAATCATTCACGAAATAGCAATGAGGTAGATGGACAAGCTTCTCAGAATATATATGTGAGTAACACATAGGTGAGACAAACTGCAATAGGAAAGGAAGAAACTGTTGAACTAGAAGCAGCCTAGAACTGTTAAAACAGAGTTACCACAGAACAGTAAAAGCATTCTAACACAAGTGGAAGGAGCAGACCAAGATCAAAAACCAACACAAGTCCAGTAAAGTAATACTACCTCATCAGTGACCAAATAATGTATGTAGTTTGCCCCCGTGGTCCCGGGAAATCCCATGTAGGAAACCTGAATGGGAGCAGGCTGCATGGCAAATATCTCATTTCTTGCCCCCTGCAACAATGCAAAGTAGAACCACAGCCATTTCATTTGTAATCCAACAAGATGTAGAAAGACTCAGAAATCAAGCAAACATAATGGGCAAAAAACCAGTAAAATGAACGATCATAATAATTTGTTACCTTAGTGTACCCATTAAGGTTGACCAGAATTTGTATCTGATCCTCATTGATCATCCTTGCAATCATATCAGATGCCATGGATGACACATCAACAAAATGCTCAGCTTCTGACTGGATTCGCAGCCTCCATTCAGTACCATCATTTGGACTTAATGCATAACAGAAAACCTACAAGAACAACAATCTTATAACACCAACAGGAAAGAAGATCAGAAAAGTTTGACCAATTGAGATACATTAAACACACTAACCTCAACATTTTCTCTGTCATGCATGCCAAATACTGAACCCATGAGGTGTGATAAAGGATGGTTACCAAAGTCACTGCTCACGTATCTGAGACAGAGAACATAATGAACAGAAATCTTTCATTTAGTCCCAGTGGGAAAAAGAGGTTCTCTGAGAACAATCATGAAAAACTTCAAAACACTTACCCGATTCTTAATCGGCCATTCCTGCCCCCACCCCTTACGGGTAATGGAGGAGGATGGTTAAGAGGAGGAAGTGAATAACGGGATGCTACAACCGAACAGTGTGCAGCATATTTCCAACTGCACATATTCAAAGCAACCAGTTACAGAATTTGCAACTGAAGTTGGATAGACTCAACCAAAAGACTAGCAAAGTCTCTGACCTGATCTCGAGTGCAAGCATGGGGTCAAGTGGATAGGCAATCGCATGGAAAGGCTGCACACTTGGAATAACTGACATCTACAATAAAGAAAAGGTGGAGTCACACGCCACTGATAAATGGCAATAACTGAATCAATGTGAAGTGAGCACTTTGGTGGTCAGATTGGCTAGAGAGTTTGCATAAGCAGATTTTTAGCAAACCTTGATTTGCCTCCTAAGTATCCCTTCAACTTCAATAAACATCTTGTCTCGATCATCCCAGTCGCACACACACTGTAGTAAATGCCAAACATTCATATTAAAGAAAGTCAACTAGTTAATTATTCAATCAAATGAATAACATGTCACATGAGAACGTAACGCATTGCAAGCTAGAAAATCACCTCCTGAGCAAAATCCAACAATTGTTTCAATGTTAGCCAGAATTAAACATCACTACTCATGCGAGTAGCCTGATATTTTGGAACATAGGCTAACTGATTCAACTGCAACGCTATAGCTACAGAAACCATTGAATGATGATGAAAAACATTCTGTGTCCTGATCAACACATGAGAGCAAATTGATTTTCTTGAACCTTCATCTAGCAACTATTTTGTTTCTTAAGAAGTTCCTTTTTGTTTTTCTCTTCTGGACACTTTTCTAGCCTAAATTTTTTTTTTTAAGATACAGGTAGATTCGTCTTTGTGTTCCAAAATCCGTTTGTATTTTTCATTTGTTAAGATTGATATGAATCTCACTTGAACGACAGACGACGACTCCTGAAAAAGTTTTGGTTAGGACAGTTCATCATAATATCCATGTCAGGGTCTATGGCACGTGTACTTGCAATGATGTACACTAATCCAATTCTCAGTGCAATCATTGAATATTTTGTTCACATTCCAAGCACAACTAAATAAATTATGGCGGCCAACATAACTTAGATAACCCGATCAGTTCAAGAATCCTAAACCATCAATTTGAACTACTACCTGAATCTGTTCAAAAGTTAAGCTGGATAGACAATAATTTAGATCAAGCAAATATTATACCTCATGATTTTGCTTCTCTGTTTCTCTTCTAATTGGCATTTATATCTAACTGAATACACATCAAAAGCCTCACTACGTACCTTAGAAATTCTTTTTTAATGGTCCAACCCTGTTTTCCTTCAACATTAAGGGTAATTAACACATCTTAAGTTTCAAGAGTCCTAATCATCAAATTCACTTGCAATAGCAGTCTTGGCATAGAAGTTTGTGAGGTTCTGAACACGTCAGAATAGAACTATAATTATTTAGTGTAATCCAAAATCGGCAACAGAGCAGAATTCCCCTGTATTTTAACAATCAAAAGCGTTATGAAAACTAGCAGAACCACACTGATAGCAATTTTGTGTAGAAGATCTACAATTTGGATGTCATGTAACCTCTTTGGTTAACATAATCTATACTCAAACTTCAAGAAAGTGTAGAACACTGAAAATGAGTTGCAGATATACCTGCAAAGTGTGAAGAAGGTTACAAGTCGCCTCTGGGAAATCTGGACGCAATATCAATGCTTGCTTATAGCTTTTAATTGCAGCTTCCCCATGACCACTGCAGTTAGCCCAAACAAAGGTATGTAAGGAACATGCCGCATGTTAATCAACCATGAATAGGTCTAGAATCTCTAATAACAAGACGGTGCTTGATCAATTGAAAAACCAAAATAATGCTTGCTAAGAGTTTTTAATGGCTGCTTCCACATGATCACTGCAGGTAGCCAAACCATGGAACGTAAAAATATGATTTGTTAATCCTCCAGATCTTAGATCCAATGGGTAAGACATAAAAATGTACCTGTCCTTATAAGCTGAAGCCAAATTAGCATGAGCCTCAGCCATGGTTGGCCTGATGGCAATAGCACGCAGATAATCTTGAATTGCTTCATTAACTCTTCCAATTTCTTTGTAAGTGTTGCCCCGATTGACAAGACCATCAGCTGCTAGGGGATCAATTCTGAGAACCTCATTGTAGCAAGATATTGCATCCGCATAATTACCCTGTAATTGAACCAAATAAAATCAGTTCCATCTTTGTCTTCTAAATCATGTTAAAGAGACAGTGAACAATTAAATCCTTTACTAAATTCATGCAACAGCTCCTTATCATACAAAACTACTATTGAGTTCTTTTAGTGACACTGATGCGCATCAATTTCAAAGGAAGAGAATCGACACCATTACCTGTTGTTTGTATATTATAGCTAAATTATTGAAAGGAGCAGAAAGCCCTGTTGTAACAGTCAATGTTGCCTTGTAGCATTGAGCCGCAGCACTCATCATGTTCCTTGAAAGAAATAAAAAATGTTTTCATGACCACCAACAATATAACAAAACAAAATTAAGGGCAAAAAAGACGCACGCTATAACAATCAGATAAGTTAGCACAACTCGGCACAGCAATATTAAACATACCACTCCATATAAATATTTCCAAGATTGGTAAGCGCTTGAGGGTGACTAGGTTGAAGAGACAGGCATTGCTTCGTAAAGAAACAAAATGAGAATCAATAAATACAAAAGACCAATTACACAACAACACTTCAATAAGGTTGAAAGAGAACTTACTCGATAGCAGTGTATTGCTTCCTCTACTCTTCCAGCATCTTTCAATGCATTACCCTGTCAATAGAGAACATCAAAAGCAGAACAACCAGTTAAATGCATCTTAAATATACAGAATACAACAAACACCCAATGAATATTCATGTGGAAGGCAATCCGAACCAAGTTGTTGTATGCCTCGAGGAATCCAGCGTCACAAGTAATAGCTCGCTTGTAGTTAAGTATTGCCATATCAAGGTTGCTCTGCTCATAGTATACGCTGGCCAAGTTGCCTGCAATATTTGCTTTACAATATCAAAACCTCCAAAACAATTTGACACTAACACAAAGCACTTTGCTATGAAAATTTTCTAACAATTTCATGAGTGAAAAAATAAAATTGATCATTTTATCTCTTCCAAGGGAACCATAAAAAATATCTGGTCACTACAGGAAGATGTTTACGTACTACTAGGGTTGTGTGGCACACTCTACAGCGTTCATAGTTATTTAAAGCTATACAAAAATATCAATGTATTCCATTGTAGTAATACAATTAAAAGGAATGACAACAGGAGGTTGAGCATGTAGCAGTGGAACTTTGAAGTTTCCTCTCTCTTCATGTTTTATCTTCTCCTCCTCCTATTATTAACACATGAAGGGCAGGAACAGCAACTTAAATTTCTAGCTCCATTTCTGTTTTCTCAATAACTGTAAGTTTTAACCTTGCACATGAACGATATTCCATGCAATATGCCAATATATGTGCTTACTACCAAGGTTCACTTAAGAAATTGCAGTTAGGATTAGAGATACTTCACATCCAAACAGAACGCCTATGTACACTAATCTACAATTTTCTTTTTTTGTCTCTCCTTCAGTTTTTACTGGAGCGAGAGTATCACAATCAGTGCATCATGCATATATTACTCAAACAATGGAACCATGGACTGCCTAGCAAAAAACACATTCCCCTTATCAAACGCGAGAACAGTCTGGAAATTTACTACAATAAGATTTCATATAAAACCACTCACCAAAAGCCATTGCATTGTCTGGCCGTGACTGCAGGGCTCGTTGATAGCATAAAATAGCCTCTTGTGGCATTCCCAAGGCCTGGAAAACACAAAGACAGACTCATCTTTCTCCAGATCTTGTCCTTGCATTTGCAGCAACCCAACCATACAAGCAACATGCGTTATGCTTACCTTGTAAACATTTCCCAAATTCAAGTAGGCATCTGAGAAGTTTGGCTTCAACTTGACAGCTTCCTGGGAAAACAAAGAAACACTATAAGAAGGGGCACACAAGAAATCCAACCACCATATTCCTATAGACACCTAGACTTATTCATAATGCTTTACCAGCGAAGCCGTGAAGAGCTTGGATTCCAACTAAAATAAATTGGCATTTCCTACCTTGTAGTACTGCAGGGCCCTGTTAAGATCACCAGCTTCCATAAAAAGACCAGCAAGATTGGACCATGCAATAGCAAAAGTGGGCTGTATGCGAAGAGCTTCCAAATAACAATTGTATGCCTGAGAAAGAAAAGATAGTTAAATATCTTTGAACACAAACACAAAGAATGATTAACTGATTAACGAAAAATTTGAGATCGCAAGCTAACTTAATTTATCAAAACATTAAGAGCATGAAAAAGGGGAACGTCAAAACAGGCCTACAATATCTTGTATAGAAGGATGGGTAGAGTGTCTTGGGAGGGAATATAGCTCAGTCCAGTTTTCCTATTTCAAATCAGTGCGATGAATTCAGCACACATAAATAGCAGGTTTGACCATTGAACAAATAAAAACTAGAAACTTCAACAGAAGAACCTAGAGGCTTACTTGCCTACCAAAATCCATGGCTAATAGTATCATAGTTCTGCTTGGAGACTTTCTTAAAGAGGAACATCATGTAAATAACCTTTAAGAAGCACAAATAAACAAGTAGATCCAGGATATGAAGTCAAGTACAAGATTGGTCATCTGCTGTCTTACCTCTTGCACTAATCCTTGAGCTTTCATCAGATTTCCAAGGTTACTATGAGCATCAACCTAGAACAAACATAAATAGTAAGAAATGGGAGAAAAAGCTAGAGTCAGAAACAACACTACAGAAATCACAAATAGAAAGATACCAAACGAGGATTTAGAGCAAGAGCTTGACGACAACATTGGGCAGCCTCAGATAGCCTTCCTTTCCGCATGTAAGCACTAGCTAAGTTTGACCATGCATCAGCAAAATTAGGTCGAAGCTGCAAGTAAATTTTCAGAGTTATTTTCCAAATTTATGTATGATGATTACCTTTGCTCTCGCCAAACTTCCTCAACCACCTACCCACCATCTGTGATGCATTTTCATTTTGTTTTCTTATGTCCAAATAGAACAAATAGCTAATAGACAGCGATTACACCTAAAACACACCCAGTTACACTAACAGGGTACGAGACAGAACAAAGGAAACTCGAAACTCAGCACTACTATACAGATAATGTTCTTGCAGAAATGGACTCTGCTGAAAGTAAAGGACCTTATGGTTGATGTAAATGGCACGGTACTTACTCCAAGAAGAACAATATGAATACACCTCACAAAGCAGCAATCTCTCAGGAAAACTAATAATCACTAACCAGCAATTTAAATGCAATCGGGAATAGTACATCCTAACTAATTGGCATTCTCAGGACATGAATTAACATCAAGATGAGTGCAAGCTTTCTTGCATTTGGGCAAACTTTGTGCCAAGTATGATGGAAAAACTGGAATCCGAAGGTACAGAAATATACTTAAAGCGAGAGCAGGTCACATTATGCTGAGCTTCACATCTTATCTGATAAAGTATACCTAGAGAGCGGTAGTACAACAAAAGGCTCTCTTAAGGAAATATCAATCACAAAAACACAACAAACCTAGAGGAGGAACTCTCAAAATGAACCCAGCAACCTTCCATCAACATCATGCTGAGAGTGCATAATTTAGGTAAGAGTAGTGACTAATGATAGCAAACAGAGTTTAACTTCAGACCATACAGCCCTAGGCTTAGCAGCCTTTCTGGATGGTGAAGTAAAACAAGCAGAACTAAAGAAGCTATTGTGACTGTTACAGAACCACTGTAGGTCATATTCCTGGGCTGTACACCATAAATCCTCTCTCAATCATGTATAACATTGCATGTAGCCACTACAGGCAGTAAATTATTGATTTCCCTTGAGTCAATCATCTGTAAAGTCACAACATCTCAAAGGATTTATTTTCAGAAAGATCCCTTTCTCGAACTAAACAGATGCTTATGTTGATACTTTCAACTAATTCTGTAATACTCTGCACAAGACCTTGAATGTGATGTTCTAGAGGTCAAGTGGTGAGATAACCTTCAAAAATGGAATCAAGACCAAAAAACATAGGCTATGTTCTTTTTTAATTTCCAGTGAATGGCTCCCAAAACACAAGCAAACATTTGCCCCCCAAAATTTAACTTTTTCTCCCAAATATTCTGAAAAAATCTTAATCATTTCAAATCATTACATCAATCAAACTATATATACTTATATTTTTCAGTCATTATTTTAATATAATACATATTTTCAATTATTATTATATTATAAAATATATAAAAATTTGATGTGATGCCATCAGACGAAACTTACATTAGAAGATATCTACATTTAGAATTTGTCTTTTTTCTAAAAATATAACCAAACATAATTTCATTCTCAACCCAGCATGCAATCCCACTACTAAAACATATTCTCCTAAACATTCTTCCAAAACCCCCAAAACACAGACAAAAAATTCATACAATTCTTTACTGAAAGCCCAACTAATGAGAAGCCTATTGGCTAGTGGTTGTCAGGCCCCAAACAACAACTAACACCATCTAAATCAAACAAAGCATCTCCCATCAGAGGTAAAGGGTCAGTGAAATACTGGGATGTAAGCATACATAATACAAAAATAAATTTATAAGATTTTCAGTCCCTTGAAGAGAATAAAAATTTACAGATAGACTTTGGAGATTGGTTCAAGCATAATCTCCCAGCAAAAGAAAATACTCTGTATTTGATCATATTTCTTTTCCACTTCTAGTAGATGGAAGTAGAATATCCAAACAGATCCTATTACTACAATTTCTAAATTTTTTCTGTAAAGGCAGACAAACCTCAATTGCAATCAAGTAGTAGCGAATGGCGACATCTATATTGCCTTTCTCCTGCCAGTAAAACAAGAGCAATGCATGGGATATGTCAGCTTATTCAGACAAACTAGCAAGAGAAAAAAATCCAAACTTCAAAACAAGATACCTTCCAAGCATTTGCCATATTTCCATAGCACTCAGCAAACTGTGGATCAATTCGGAGAGCTTCTTCATTCTTGGCAATGCACAAATCAAAGTCATGCAACTAAAGAAGAAAACATCACAAAGCTCAGCATCAAATGTTTATGGTCAAAGTCCAGGTGCAGATTAGAAGGGGGGTAAAGCACAAGAAATAAAAAGCATAAAAACCAAAGAAATAACCTGATAATAAACTGCACCCAACAGAAGAAGGTTGTCAGTGCGACATGTATCTCTCTCATATACTGCTTTGCTATGTTCTAGCGCCTGCTTATAGTTGCCAGCTTTGTAGTTTTGGTGAGCTAGATTCAAGAGTGTGTCTTCATCAACTGCATCACAAGAAATAACAGAACATGCTAAGAAAACAGCTAGCTCAACTTAAAAAGGGGGGAAAGCTCTCATATACATGACTAAATCTAATACAAATTTACATGGGCATTTTAACTATTTGTATAAAAGAAGAGAAACCACAGAAAACAGCATCTGTATTCACCATTCCAGAACACATAGCATATATACAAACACAATCAGCCAAATTGCTTAAGAACTAAAAGCCAAGTGCACTTATAAATTAAGGCTAACCTCTCAGCAGTTCAGGTAAGTCTTGGCTTCCATGATTGTAACTATTAATTGAATGCCTTTACAACTCTCACCACATCCCATGTGGAAGAATAAAGCCGTATCTCCAATCTATTGCACCCTCAACTATCCATGCTTATCATGAGAACTCATCAATAGCCAATCACTTGCTTGCACCAATCTAAAAGACAATTCCCTATAGTGCATTTTAAATCCTCTGAATGGAAATTTTTGTCCCATCCCTTAAATATCCACTCTTATTTTCGGCACAACTTAGTATAAGGAATTTAAGTGAAGAAATTCCTCAAAACTGGAATAATCATGTGTATATCCTTAGGCTTTTGTGGAAATAATGAATCATTATTCACATAATAATTGTGATAACGCTCTCGAAAACATGAAATCCTACCAATCATAAATTAGCAGAAAAAATAAACAGTAAAGCTTCTTATGTCAGTTAATGAATTCTGCTGCCAAATATCTCATCGCATGTTACTTAAGCTTTTGCATGGTTGTTAGATACTCCTCATACACACTTGCATGTGAAGATAAGAGTGCATTCCAGAACGGAACACAGTTTAGGTCTCACCTTTTCATTCACTTGACTAAACATTAAGATCAAAATAGAGTATCTTCAGCAGAAAGAAGACAGTGTCAACTATATAAGGTAAGCAGTTTTCATTTAAGCTACCTACAACAGAACTATTATTGCATTTCTAAACATTAGTTTACCAAACCGAAAAATGCATTTGTAGAAAGTAACCTATTTCAATAGAAAGATGATGTCAAATTATCTATTACTTGAATGTATATGAATGAAATTGATTTCAATCATGGTCGAATTATGTGCTGAAGTTAGAATCTCCATCTGAGAAAAAAATCTGGAGATCCAACCAGCAAGCTTCAAATTCATATTTGATTTTACAGAACTCCCCAGCCCCTTTTGAATATGTTCCCCCAAAAATTAAAGGCAATGAAGGAACCTATCAAAACCTTTTATGTTCTAATACTTATTATTGTTTGCTAATGCTAGATAAAATGGAACTTTGGAAATGCTTGTCCCTTTATAAAATTCAAGTAAGGTATTCATGCTTCAGACTTCTTTTCCATTAAACTAAAACCCACTTCCCATGAATTTCTTAAATATTGGTATGCCTTTTCTGCAGTACCATACCACATTCATTAATAGTATTTTGAACTAATAAATCTGGTATCAAAATCCCAGATAACACATCGTATACATTCCATGCTAAGGTCTTTTTTCTATTAAGCAATCACACTCTATGATTTAGTGTTTTCATACTAATTTCCCTTTTCAACAATATCAAACCTCATTCATGAAATTAAATAAAGAAATCCTTATCCAATTCTCCAATATGCTAGCCATAGTAGGCTATTGTTGCATAAAGGGCCAAACTAATAGCATCAACTTATACTTCAAGATTGAAAATCCTAAGCCTCATCTGATGTTAAACAGAACATCTTTCAATAGAGAGACGGAAAGCCAAAATTCAAAACTCAGATAACAAGCAACAAGAGTAAGACCATAAAAGATCCTTGCAACTAATGTGTCATTGTCTTGATAATTAACTAAATAGATGATGCCATAGAGAAAGATTTTCCTTAAGCAGTCATTTCAAATCCACTAAAAATAAAATAAAATAAAATAAAATAAAAATAAAAATTTAGAGCACCGCCTATCTTTCTTGTCTCCTGAAAACAAAAAAAAAGTACAATTGAAGCCCAAATTTGTCAGGGAACCTATAACAAAAGCTAAAACCACTTAGAGTGGGGCATACTTATGGAACTGAACAAGTTGCGGTTGGTTTGGAAATGTATGGTCCCTGCATAATAAGTTTTCAGGAAATCTTATTCAAAGTAAAACATGTCATGCTTGAAACCAAGTTTAGTGAAAATCTATCTGAATACAATATTCACAAGTTAATCATCATGGGGCTATTTTGAAATTTTTTTCCTCATTACAATAGAAAAAGGTTTAGTTACGTGGAAAGCAGTACATAATTTCAAGACTAAACAAATTATGTCAAATGAATTCACATTAAATCCAATGTATTCATAAACTAACAAGCTTTGTCTTAAAACAAATGGAGAACATATAAAAAGGAAAATGAGATCCTATTATCAACCTTTACATTATTGAGGAGCACAATAAAGCTGAAGTTTTAGTTTATCAATAATACCATATGTAACTCATGCTCACTCAATAAAAAGGAATGCCTTCACTTCTATTCAATATAAAGAAAGAACTTTGCATATTTTGCAAATTTTTCATCATAACAATTTCCAAATAAAATCAACCTAGAGCTAAGAAATCAAGTGTTCTAAATAGCTGGCTATCATTTTCAAAATCCAAGAGAACATCAATTTAAAAAGAAAGGATCCATGATCACCCAATTAACTGAAACATCTGTGCCTTTCAACAAAACAGAAGTAACCATTCATCATGGTATCATAACTCAAAAATAGATCAACATTAAGAATGAACAAGCATTACAAGACACTAAAATAAAAACTTTTTCAATAGTTAAATCCCAAGTATTGAATGAGAAAAATGTATTAATAAATATGGCTTTCAAGAGTTACAAGCCCCAAGAAAATTTTTTTTTTTTTTTAAAAATGTAAAAGGAGAAATGAGAGTTCGATATTCCCCCAACACGATGCTTAGATCATTAAAACCAGGAAGGCAGAAAATCACACCGGAAATATGCCCACCACCACCACCCACCACCTCCTGATCACAAAGTTTCACCGATTGATTCATAAACAATCAGAAGAAACAAAAAATAAAAAATAAAAAGCACAAATCCCGATGGACTCAAAACCCTAATTCTTAAAACACAAAATAAAATTTCTAAATAAATCATATCTTTCCTCAAACATTAGAAACCAAATAGCAGAACAACTATCCTACTAAAAAAATAAAACCAAAAATTCCCAGAACCATATTAATAATAAAAAAAAAAAAAAAAGAAAACCCAAATAAAAAAACTCCAAACCTTCACGAGAAAGCTCTTGCTTGATATTACTCGTGGAGGCCAACGCCAAGGATGAATCCTCCCGGTGATGATCAGCGCCGACATTGTACGGAACCCTAGCTACCTGCTGCTGCTGCTGCTGTTGTTGTAACTGCTGCAGATTTAGGTTGTATTGCCGCGAATCACTCTGCAACGAAAGCATGGTTTCCGATCCTTCCGACTACGATTACCCCCGCAGAATTATTTTCATTTACTGAAATTAAAAATTAAAAATCACCGAAGAAAAGAAAATATAGAAGGAATTGAAATTGGGAGGGAAAACTACTCCTCCTTCAGAAGGTTATTCTCATGGAAAATCCGATAAATTTGACTGAATATATTATATTTCTCAGCTCAACAGAGAGAGAAATATATATATATATATATATATGTATAAAGGAAAGTAGACAGAGAGGGCTAAGGGAGGAGAAATAGGAGATCATAGAATGAGAGGAAAGGAAAAGGGGTTCTCCTGTTCTTTTTTTCCGTTACTCTCTTTTAAATTAACAGCGATTCCTCTAGAACTTGATAATCCCAAAAGACCTTTTTACCCTTGGCATAGTGTTAATTCATTGAATTGGCACAAGAAATGGGTGAGAAATATTTCCAATTAGGGGAGAAATAATTCCAAAGAATTAATTCCAATAAATTGTGATAGGTTAAAAGCTACAATGACTTATTCTTTGGACAGTTCGAATATTATTTGCTTTAGCAGTGAAAATAAATAAAGCAATCATAATGAATGTTTAAATAAAGATTTTATAAATTTTATATTCCACTAAATATTATTTAGTATTTTTGATATCAGTGATTGTCAGAGCAGTTTTTTATTTTTCAATATCAATATGATTTTTGAAATTTTTCTAAGTCAATTATTAATTTTAGTGTATTGTTCAATATATTAGGAAAAATAAGTTTAAATTGCAATTTGTGTGGCTTTGAAAATTTTTAAATCAACAACTTTTGAAATTTTTCAATATCAAAATGCCCTTTAATACAGTTTTTGAAGTTTTTCTAAGTCAACTATAAATTATAATTTATAGTTCAATAGATTATAAAAAATAAGTTTAAATTGCTATTTGTGTGGCTTTGAAAAATTTTAAAGAGATTTTTTGGGATAGTTTTTTTCTACATTTTAATTCAAATATTTCATGCGATCATGCTTAGTTAATTTATGTAAAAACTTATAATAGAAAGAATTCAACTAAATTTTTGATGCATTGAACGCTACAATAATTTATATTCTTTGGACAATTCAAGTATTATGAAAAATAATATTGAATACAAAATGTATGGCTAAAAAAGAATTTACAAGTTTAATATTGTATTAATCAACAGTATTATAAACTAATCAATATGTTCAATATTAGATGTTTTATTACCTTTCTTAGCATGAATTTATTTTTATTGTTAAAATCTTTCAATGTACTTCTTGAAATTGTCATGACTTGGCTAGTAATTATATATTATTATATAAATAAGTTTACATACGAGAGGTGTCGTAAAGGGTGAGTAGAAGATACGAGTTTATATTCAAGTTTCATATTCATTAATTTTTTTAATAAGAAATATAACTTGACTAATAAAATCAGATAATCAATATAATTCTTTAATCAAGAAATATGAAAAGAAATGTATGACCATTGTTCTTAAATAGCACTAATGATATAATCAAATTAATCTTCAAACATAAATGTTTAGCAGCATTGAAATATTGCTTCACTATCACTTATTACTAGAGAATTTAATTCTAAAAAGACAAAAAAAAAAAAAAAGAGCGAATGAGAGGAATCTATAATATTATTGGCCTTTTTTTTCATTTTAATTCAATTAATTATTTTAGTTAATTTATGTCAAAGCCTATTACTGAAATTGTATATCTGAATAATATAAATAATAAAAATTAAAAACTTACGGTTAGGGCCTGTTTGGTTTCATTTTCTACGCTTATTTTCACATTTTTTACTATTCTAAAAATGAAACACGTCACTTTTTACATACTTTCACTTAACATCATTTTCATTTTCATTTTCAAAACACATTTCTCAATAACATATATATTCTCCTAATAACTCATATATTTTCTCACTCTATTATCATTAATTTTATCCCTCTCCACCTACAATCTACTAAAATCAATATAATCATTATTTTTCCAATAATTTATCCAAATACAAACTAATTTCAACTCATTTTCACAAACTATTTTCCAATATTTTAAAAATGATAAAAATGAAAATAAAACCAAACACGCCTTAAGATTCTTAAAAAAAAAATAGAAAGAAAGAAAAAAAGATATTCTATAGATTATTTGCCAACCTTGGAAGAAGAATATGAAAATTTTATGAGTCAAAAAATACCAAAAAGGTGGAGTCCCGATTGAAATAAGGGATTCTTGCCTTTGCATCGGCGGTGGTGCTAAGATTCGATTGTTCCCACCAGTCAAAAATCGTGGTCCATTTACTTTAGTACACGTGGGAAAGATGTGCATTTCTTAGCTGTAAGGTCAATTTTGGTAATTCTGGTTGTGGGCCGGGGGGAAGGAGTGGTTATAACATGGTGCATGGAGAGGACAGGAGAGGAGACACGTGTGAGGAGAAAGCGTGTGAAAATGAAAATGTGAAATAATGGGTTTGATAGTGCAAGGCTCTACTTTTAGCCCATCTTAAATTTAATAAAAAATGATAGGTACCAACTTAAGAAAGTGTTTGGATGAATTTATAAATAATTTTTTTAAAAAAATTATAAAATTCTAAAATAAGATATTAAAATTTTATAAGTTATTTTTTAAAAAGTATGGAGATTCTAATTTTATTTTCAATATCTCAATAGATTTTTTTAATTTTATAATTTTAATTACAAAATTATTATTACTAACATTTTATAAGTTCTAAAATCTTATTTTATCCAAATACTTAAATAAGTTATTTTAAAAATAAAATTTAACATCTTATATTCTCAAAAAAGAAATCTTATAAAATATATGGCGTATAATGTTTGGCCAAAAGCCCTCTAAGAGTATACCTTGGTACTTACTGCTCCATCTACAGATTAAAAGTATAATTTGATTCAACATGAAATTTTAAATGATAACAAAAGAATACATTTTACTTAAATTTTTGGATATTATCTTGAAAACATTAATTCGAAGTGTTAGCATATCATATTAGAAAATATGATTTTATGTAGTTATTTTAAGTGTAATATTTAGATAATTTAGAATAGGTCTTCCTCGTTTATCATTGAGGTAATTATATTCTTATCATAATCAATTTAATTGGGATTCTTAGTTTGCTTTATTACCGATTTCCTTAACTTTTATATACAATTCAAGTTTCTGATTTAATTTATTATTGTAGTATAACCGTTTACATGTACTACTTAAACAAAAAGAATTACGAATGATTTTTAATATTATTTTATATTGATTTTAAGAATTTTTGTTTCATCTTATAACTAATTTCCCTAACTTCTGCATACAATTCAAGTTTCTGATTTTTAATATTGTAGTGTAACATTTTATATTGTATTACTCAAACAAGAAGAACTATGAATGATTTTTAATATTATTATATATTGATTTTAAGAAAATATCTTTGGTTATTGAATTTTGATTTTACTGTTTTTGCATTTTTCTTTTTAATTTTTCTAAATAGTATTAATCCAAACTTTAATCAGTGAAGAAAAAAGAATACTTTTATTAATTCAATATATGTATTAGTTTTATATGATTTTCCCCTAGTAATAATGTATACATATAAAAGGAATTCTTTTTATATATTTATATTGAAACAAGTTTATAACCTCTTTTAAAAAAAGTAAGGAGACCCTAACTTATTTTTAAGATTTTAACAAGCTCCTTCATTTTTAATCATTTTAATTACAAAATTGTCATTATTAACATCTTATAAGCTCCAAGGTCTTATTTTATCCAAACACTTCAATTACTTATTTTAAAATTAAGATCTAACATCTTATAAGATGTATGAGCTTATAAGATGCTTAAAATAAGTTTAGCCAAACACCCTCTAAGAAACACCACATATGAACATATTGAGCTCACATACCCTTTTTTTCTTTTCCAAAGCACAAGGAGACGTCTCTAATTTTCTTAAAAAATAAAATAAGGTACCAAATCAAAAATTGAGAAGTGGATCATCATCCATTTCATAATTCAATTAACCCTGTATGTTTTAATAAGATTACATTTTAGTGAATTATATATTTTACAAAAAAAATTAAAAATTGGTGGAGTAATAATTCTAGGCTAGTTTAGTTCATGTTATAATTTATGATAAGCTCATTTTTTTTCAAGATTAATCACATGTTTGGATTGCATGTACAAAAACGCATAAGTTCATATCACTACAAAAAAAAAAAAAAAAAATTGAGCTTTATTGACTGAATTTTTGGTAACCGATTGAGTGGTCACTAGTCGGTGATCGATTAATGACTGCTTAATGATCGATTAGTAATAAATTTAAATATAATATTTTAAATAAATTAGTGATCGATCACTGACCGAAATAATGGCCGCAAAAAAGCGGTCACTAATTCGATCAATAATTAGTGACCGAACTCTTTTTTCAGTCACTAATATTAGTTAATATTAGTGACTGTATAAAGTAGTCACTAATTTGGTCACTAATTAGCGATTGAATTATTTTTCAGCCATTAATTTATGACCAAATTTTCTTTCGATTATTGATGTAGTCACTATTAATTAGTGACCGAGTTTTTCAGTCAATAAAATGGTCACAAATATAAAGTTTTATTTTTTGCATATTCTTGTAATATGAAAGCATACAATTTATGTAACACCTATATAAGTAATAAAATATTGTGTTTGTTATAAATATATATATATATATATGATGGGTATTTTGGTCTAACAAGCTCCTTGGTTTCGACTTGGTGGTCAAATCGACCTGAAAGATGGACTAAGGGAAAGTGATGTGGGTCGAATTTTGCAACCAGTAAACAAATGTTAGGCTAGCCAAGAGGGTCCTCGGCTAAGACCCTCCAATACTTAAATTAGTTCTTGATCTGAAGAGAATTTGGCAGAGTAACGACTTAGAATGTCTTAAAGGCATACCTTGTCTCTAAAAGAAGGGTATTTATAGTGTTTGGCAAGAAGTGAAAAAGACAAATTTCGCCATGACATAAGTCAGGCCTTCTCCTCCTTGAATAGGGGCAGTCTAGGTCTTTTCGACCTAGCTTAACATCTTGCTTGTGATCGGCTGGCCGTAAGGGGCGCCCTTACCGCCATTAATGCAGAGGTGATGCGCCATCAAGACCATTAAATGCGGACAAAATGGTGGTTCAATTGCATTTAATGCCGATGCAATAGGTAGCAAGCATTGCCTTAATGCATCTGCGGCCAGGCGACCGCCCCACCATCTGCAAGTTTTCGATTTAGTGAGGTCGGGGGAATTCAACCTCAGAGGTCGATCTAAAATTCTAAAAGTATCGACATGGGCAAATCTATTTGGGGGCTAGGCGCAGAGCTTATTTTGTTTGGGCTTGATACTCGGCCGAAACTTTTTATTGGACTTGTGGGCTTACCCATATCAATATATATATATATATATATATAAGTTTTTTATAATAATATGTGTATGTTTGAAAAATATAAAAGTATACGTACATATAAAAATATATAACCGCTAAATATTTCTATATCATATCCATATAATTGAACATTAATTTATTAATGTATATATAGATACACAAAGAAATGAATAAGAATAATATTCTTATACAAAAAAAAAAAAAGAGAATTAATTAATATAGACATGTCAATAATATATATAATATACATGTATTATGAGTAAATAAATATTTATAATATAATTAATAATATCATATATTAATTTGTATTTATTAGTGTATATACGTATTAACATGTATATATGTGTAAACTATTTATTACTATACATATTAGTATGTATATATGTATGTATACTATTTTTTTAATGTGTTTATAATATATTATGATAAAATATACCTAAAATTTAAAAGTAATAGTTATAAATAATAAATATTGTACGTTATTATATTGAAGAAATATTACACAAATATTAAATAAATAATTGCTATTTTTTGTGAAATTTTAAAATACAAAAGAATAGTAACTTATACATAAGAATATTATAATTATTTTTTGATTTGTAAATATTATATGTATATATATTATATTGTTGAGATAAATACATGAAAATACATGTGGTGTAGTGGCTAGTTACATATTTGAACAACACAAGGTCTTAAGTTTGAATTCAGGAGGAGCAAAGTCAAATATAATTTTTTTTGACCCATTAAATTAGTGACCGAAATATATGGTCACTGATCAGTGACCGCCTAATAACATATACAATTTTTTTCAAATTTTTTTAAATAATTAGTGACCGCATGGGTCACTATTTAGTGATCGAATTAATGACTGATACAAATTAGTGACAAGGATTTTTCTAACCGGTCCGATCGGTCACTAAATCTGTTAGTGTCCGATTGAGCGATTAGTAATACCCCTATTTTTGGTAGTGTATATAGAATATCAACTCGTAGATATAAATTTATTTTGCATGATAACTAAACTCTCCATGTCCTCCAGTTAAGTTGTCATACATGACGAGCTCATGTGGCTTACATCGTAATTTTTTTTCTTTTTACCTCTAAAAGATGTTATCTAGTTTACCAAAATATTCACTGCACTCCACAAAAAACTTTTAGCTCAACAGATTCCCAATTTCTAGAGTGTAAATATGAAAATTTTGCTAGTTAATTCATCAATTTTTATTTTTATTTTAGAATTTTTCACATTAAATTTCAAAATTAAATAAAATATATAATTGGTGAACAAATTAAATATTGCCATACATGAAATTAAGGCATGTCAAGTAATCAAATTATATATTGCAAAACAAGGAAGCAATTGGAGACCAATCAAATCGTACCACTTCTTCAAATAATAAGGAAAGAGCTCGCGTCGTGTAAGTATAAATTGGAATCATTTCAAGAAGCCAAACACAGCAACAACAACAAGTCACAGAAAATTCTACATTCAAGTAAGAGAGAACTAAGGAAGTTTCACAATTCTCTCAATCAAGGTTAAGGAGAACCACAACGTTTAAGGCGTACAATAAGTTATTAGTCATGGAGCTTATTAAATTACAATGTTTTGTTTGAAATTATGGCTTGAAGCCCTCAAATTGGTGCATGTCAATCCTTAACCAAATTTAAGGAGGTCCATGGTGTTCAAGGCGTTTTTTGTGGAGTCATCAAATTGTAATATTTGATGACTCGATTACGGTACAAAACCCTCAAATTAGCGTAAAAGAACAAAGTTAACATTCGAAGAGATCAAAATGCTAATTTCGCTTTCAAAATTCAAAATTATTTTTTGAAAGGAAGAACTAAAGGATCCAAATTATATTGTACCCAAAATTCAAAATACAATAAATCTTTTATTTTTATTCGTATGAATTTTTCTTGTCTTGTAAATTCTTTTTTACATACACGACATTCGTGTTATAAATTTTTGGAACATCCAGCAGACAATCTCTACCTATCATATTTTCCCTTCATCAAAAGTGAAGAATTACATAGCTACCTATAAGACCATGGTATACAAAGTTACTACTCATGTTCCTCAAGTGCTACAACCGAAAGCATCAATGTACGCAAAAGGAGTATGTCTAAGAAGTCGCAATCATCTTCAGAGTTGGCTCCTTCATTTGGAGCTATTGAGAAGGTATCATTACCATATCTTTTCGATATGAATGAAAATGATAAAGACTCAAAGGAGAAATCTATATCATCCACTCCTTAATCAACATCAAGTTTTTCGGGTATAACATTAGTCGTGGTGAAAAATGCTACAAGCATGAAGGAAGAAATCACAAATTTGACAAAGGTCATTAATGGATCACAAAGCATGTTCAAGAACAAGACTCTCTAACTCCAAGTTAATGGACAAAGTGGATAATGCTCGTGTAAGTCATGTGTTTGGAAAATAAGTTGAGGCTCACGATAAGGCTGAGACGTCCACAGAGAGACAGTCAAATGAAAATCAAAAGTCTGCAACCAAAGAGCTATAACTTTCCACTAATAGATTGATTCTTATTGACCAATTGAAGGAGTTTATCATGGAGACTATGAAAGACAAGCTTGATGGAAGCTCCAAGTTATCTATGACTTATTCCAAGTCCTATACTTAAAAGATTGATAACCTGAAGATGTCAATTTGTTATTGATACTGCTGAAATTGACTATAAAAAAATTCAATAAATTAATTAAAAATGACTCAAAGACCCAAAATTAATTAACTAATTAAAAGAGTCATAGAACCCCAAAAGTCAAGTTAAGCCCATAAAGAGGAATAGAAAAACAATAATGGGCCTATGCCAATCAAAATTAAAATTTATAAATATGAAATCCCAAAAAGAACTTGGGAGAGAAATCATTCACAAAGAAACCACAAACTAGGAGAACTTTCGAGAAATAAAGATCTCGTTGCATGTGTTTCAGAGAAAACAAACCAACATACTACTTCTACCAGAAAAGACCTCACTCTATTTCCATGCATTATCATTTTGGGCCGTCTATAGGGACTCAGGAAGAAAGTAGGAATGTTGAGGATGCTAACAAAATCTAACAAGAAAGTCCCTCGTACTCGCATAACATCCCAAAGTGGAAAAAAGAGTAATAGCCGCGAAGATCCGCACTAGCCACTAACTATAAATGAGGACGCCAACGTCGACAACCACACATCCACCAAACCTAAAAGCAAGAAGAGAAATGCTGAGGAATTAGAGTTTGGAGCATAAGAAGAACTCAAGAGCATGGAGATCTATCCTGATAATCCCTTGAGGACCACTAAGATTGGAGCCCTCTTAGATACGAATTTTGAGAATGATCTAGTATGCTTCTTAAGAGGCAACTGCTTCGTGTTCACTTAGAGTATGATGGATTTGTGGGGATCTCCTTAGATGTCATTATGCACCACCTCTAGGTGAACCCGAGCATCCGACTGGAGCAGAATGCAATCAAATAATCAAGGAAGAGGTAGATAAGTTGTCGTAAGCAAAGTACATTTGACCGATCTAATACTCGGAGTGGATGACTAACATAGTATTGGTGCCCAAGTTTAACAAAAAATGGAGAATGGACATTGACTTCACTAACCTTAACAAAGCTTGCTCAAAAGACCCATTCCTGCTTCAACTCATCGACGCATTACCGCCTAATGTGAGACGCTGAGTTTCCTTGATGCCTATCAAGGATACAACCAGATCCGTTTGGCCCTAGAAGATAAGGAGAAGAAGACCTTCATAATCGTTCACGAAATCTATTGCTATAATGTAAGGTCGTTTGGACTTATGAATGGGTGCAACTTATCAAAGACTGGTTAACCACTTCCTATGATTGGAAAGAACATGGGAAGTCTACATTGACGACATGTTGGTCAAAAGCTGCAAGCAAGACAACCACCTCTACAGCTTTGGAGAATGTTTCAACATCTTGAGAAGATTCAACTTGCGACTCAACACGTCGAAATGTGCCTTCAAGGTCCATGGAGATAAGCTCTTAGGACACATGATGTCCAAGCTTAGGATTGAAGCTAACTCTGGCAAGATCAATGTGGTGTTAAATATGCCATCCCCCTCAACATCAAGGAGGTGTAGATATAAGTAGGACGCCTAGTTGTATTGAATCGTTTCATATCTCTATCTAATGAGAAAATACTACATTTCTTCAAGATCCTAAGGGAAGCTAAAGCCTTTAAATAGACCAAGGAATGTCATCGCGCCTTTCCACAATTGAAGCAGTACTTAACTACTTAACATCGTCACCACTGCTGAGAAAGCCGATGACGGACGAAATATTATACTTTTATCTAGTTGCAATGGATGCCACGGTCAGTGTTGTCTTGGTGCGTGAGCAAGAAAGAGAACACCAACTCGTGTATTATGTTAGCCACCTTCTGCAAGGTTGTGAAACATTAGGGGTGGCAATTTGGGTAGGTCGGGTGGGTTCGGGTTGGGTTGAAGTCGGGGTATAACATTAATTTTCTCAACCCGAATGCAACCTAACCTAATGACAACCTAAAAGTGTTCAACCCTAACCCAACCTGATTCGTATCAGATCAGCTTCGGGTCGACCTGATTTTTAAAATAATTATTTTGAACATTTATTTTAATTTTTAGAAAATTTTTGGTATTTTTATTTTTTAATTTTATCTATTTTTAAGTATTAATAAATTGAAATAGGAGTAAGGAGTTCTCATTATAACTTCACAAATGCACTCAAATAATTTTAATTGAACCACATAATATATTGATTTTTAGAACTTTTGTTCCTTTCATTTTCTAGTATCTATCGATATCATAAAAATATTGAAATCACAACGTGTCTTATTTTTAAAAATATCATACTTTTTCAAGTTTTACTCACCCACTCTCTTTAATTTTTGGACCTTTTGTGTAGATTAAATTGTCTCTTTTAACATTTTAAAATTAATGCCATTATTTTTTAACTTTATATTGATTCAATTAAGCAATACATAAGTCAATAAAAATATATCATCAAACAAATAAGTAAACAAATATTTTAATTACACACATAATTTATTATAAAAACTTGCTTAAGTCTTTTGAATTTTTTATAAAATTTTATATATATAAAATCTTGCATTGTATAAGACCTAAGAAAAACTGACAATTTAATAGTTAAATCAACTTTTTACGGTACAATTTTCATGTCCATTTGAATACAAAAATAACCATTATAATTAATTTAAAATTATAATAATCCATCCTATATGGTTGTGAAATAAAAAAGACCAAAAAATGCCAAAGTAGTAATTTTGATATTGCTAAAGTTCAAATTTTCAAGCTTTATTTTGTTATTTTATATTTTTACTCCCCCAAAAATTTAAATTTTACTTGTTTCATTCGGATTGGGTCGAGTTGGTTTAGGTGGGTTCGAGCTGTCGTGTGACCCACAATCAAAATTTGGGTTGTTCGTGTAACCTTAAATTCAACCCAACCCAACCCATTTTTTTCGGGTTCTTATTCGTGACGACTTATTGGACCCGAACCCAAAATAGGTAAACTCAAACCTAATTTTTTCGTGTTGAACTCATGTCGAGTTATCGTTTCGTGTTGGAAATTTCCACCCTTATGAAACAGGATATGCTTCCATCGAGAAATTGGCCCTCACGATTGTGATGGCCACCCAAAAGCTCTGTCCTACTTTGTGGTACTCACCGACTACCTTTTAGAAATATACTCAGTAGTCCAGAGGCTTGTGAAGTAGGCAGTGGAGTTAAGTCAGTATAGGATCGAGTACCGTAACTAACCTAGTTTTAAAGCACAAGTCTTAGCAAATTTTATGGTAGAAGGAACTAGAGAAGGCGAAAGAGATCCCTTCCTACTTGGGTGCTTTACGTAGATAGATTGACTAGTTGAGTCAACAGGTGTAGCAGGAGTAGTCTTCACAATCCCCAATGGTGAAAGGATGGAGTATGCACTAAAACTCGCTACCTCCGCTCAAATAATGAAGCCAAATATGAAGCAACCGGAGCGCGGTGCTTAGCCATTTATAGTGATCCTCAGGTGGTTGTGAATTGAGTCATCGAGAGCTATGAAGTTAAAGAGGATAGCATGGCTGAATACTTTAACCAAGTGAAAATAATACAACAAATGTTTGAAAAATTCACCTTCGCACAGATTCCATGCAAAGAGAATGAGGATGTCGACCAGTTACCTAAAATTGTTAGTTCAATAATTGTTGTGAATAGCCTATCAATCGCGTTCTTAAATATGGATATCGTAAACTCACAGCCCTCTAAGAATAGAACTGGTCTTACCCTTGAGATAATGGATATAGATGCTAGTACAGGCCCATGGATAACTCCCATTTTAAGGTACTTGCGAGATGACCACCTTATATCTCCGATGGCCTAATAGGCACATCGAGTAAAGGTGTGAGAAGTTCGATTTGTTTTAGTAGATAGATATAATTGTATAAGAGATGCTTCTCACAACCCTGCTTGAAATGCCTACCACCCAAAAGGTAGAATATGTGCTTGGGGAGGTTCACGAAAGTGTATGCAGGAATCATTCCAGAGCTAGGTCACTGGACTTAAGGACCCTTCAGCAAGGATACTTTTGGCCGACTATGCTAAAGGATGCACAAGCTTTGGTGAGGAGTTGTAAACCTTGACAAGATCATGCTATCTAGAGTCACTAACTTAGCACCTTTCTATAGCTCATTAGCAATCCTTGCCTTTTTGCTCAATGCGAAACGAACATTACGGGATCTTTCCTTCGAGCCTCGGGCCAAAGAAATTCCTCATTGTGGTAGTAGATTACTTCTCAAAGTGGATAGAAGCAGAGCCTTTAGCATGAATATATGAAAAAAAGTGATATAATTCCTCTGGAGAAACATTATTTGTAGAATTGGAATTCCCAAAACTAGTCTCCGACAACGGAACCCAATTCACTAGACAAAACTCAGGGAGTGGTGCTAGGATTTTTCCATCAAATAATTTTTCACGTCAGTGGCTAATCCTCGGGCCAATGGACAGGCGAAGATCATAAATAGGATTATCCTATAACATCTTAAAACACGTTTGGGAGATCTAAAGAAGCATAGATAGACGAACTCCCTTCAGTACCATGGGTGTACAAGACTATTCCTGCGAGCATCCACTGGCCTACTTAACCTACTATACAGGACAGAAATGGTGACTCTAGTAGAAGTAAGAGAATTCAACTAAAGGATTACAAATTATGATGTCTCCATAAATTTCAAGGAGTTTAGAGCCGACCTCAACTCGCTATCCGAAAGGAGAAAAGCAGAACACATTTATGCTGAAAGATACAAAACTAAAATGGCTAAGGCTTAAATGTCATAGTACATCCTAAAAGCTTCCGAGTGGGCTACTTGGTGATGAGAAGAGTAGAAGCATCTAGACCTTTCGAAAAATTAGGTGCCAAATTGGAGAGCCCTATAAAATAACTGAGATTGTCAATCTGGCAGTATACAAACTGCAAACAATAAAAGGCAAAGAAGTACACAGAACTTGGAACATCTCCAACCCAAGAAAATTCTACACCTGACTGATGGTGATTACCTCAAATGCCGCTTACACTTGCCACATTTGGTGCTACCTAGTATTGTTTGCTTTCTTGAAATTTATGTTTTGAATTTGCTTATTTGCTTTGAAACCTATCTGTTATCGAATTGGAAGCTAATCCTAATAATGCACCTTTTTTTGCAATCAATATTCACTTGAATAAATATACATTCTTTATATTATAGTGTTATCTCTTATAGCTTTGATCTTTTCAGTAATTGTGCACCCCTTTTCAAAGCACTCTCAAAGAACTTTAGGCATAAATTCACTATACAGCTGCTTCAGGGTACGTGGTAGCCACCAAGTGTAATCCTACTATACGACCTCTGGGGGCAGATTGTTGCCGGCGTAATCCCACTATAGGCCCTTAGGAGGCACGTGGTAGCTACTATAAAGAATCCAACTAAAGGCCCTTCGAGAGGCACGTGGCAACTCCTCTAAAAAGGTCCATTAAAGGCCCATCGGGAGGCATGTGACAACCCCTCTAGAAAAGCCTATTAAAGGCCTTTGGGAGGCAAATGGAAACTTCTCTAAAAAATCCCACTAAAGAACCCTAAGAAGCCACGTGGCAACTCTTATTTGATCCACTGTACTTCAGAAGGCACTTGTGCAATTAAGTGAAAAAGCCAACTTTGAGTCATTGAAAAGAAGAAGGTAGCGATATCTCAATACATAGAAAAATAAAAAAATTATCTAAGTTAAGTGGCTTCCTAAGTTACTACAAACTCACTATGAAGCCTCCCAGAAGGCCAAAGAATGTACCCTCTTTGCCTCAATACTTAAACTTCAATATTAATGGCCACTCAACTTAAGCCTCCCTGATTCTTGCTCTTGAAGAACTTCACCTTGCAAAGACAACAATGACCTTTTCAAAAAGATGATCAACAAACATTGATAAAAGAGGTGGGACTTTGCACCTCCTTAGAACAACTTCACTATATACTACGTGCACGACTACAATGATCACTTGAAACTCACAAGACTGGTTAAGTGCCTACATAACTTTGTCGGATAATTTCTCTAAGTCTTCAAATAATAAATAAAGGCAAAACACCCTCAATAAGCCTGGAATAAACTTAGGCCACAAAAAAGGGGAGGAAGTAAAACGTAAACCCCATAAAGGCGATGGCGCAAGCACTCGAAGTGCGCACCCATCGCTGGTGCCCAAGATGGGTGCTTTGCGTGGGAGCCCTATGCGAGCACCTGAAATAGGCATCCTCCATGGATACCTAAGGATGGCGTCCTCTATAGGCACTCAAAACATATAAAAGATGCTCGATCTTTGTGCCCTAACTTTTAAAACATGAATACGCACTTCACACGAAGAAGCTATGCGTATGGAACTAAAAGTTTAAAACACACTTAGTGTATTGCAAAGATAATGAGACTCATGAAAAATAAGTTTAGTACGAAGCATCATGGTGCGAATTGATAGTCATTTAACGGGTAAATTGCACAGCGCCCCCTTGTGATATTCGAAATTAGCTGATAACCCTATGTGAAATAGAAATTTGCTCCTATACCCCCTATGTTTAGTTGAATGTTGCACACTTGACCTAACAACATTCTCATTGTTGTTTGATGCTCATTGAATAGTAAAAAGGCAAAATTACCCTTAAATAAAATTATTTTTTTATACATTTCAAATTAATTTAAAAAAGATATATGTTTGTATTTATACTTATATGTAATATGTATACATATATAAGTCTATTAATAATTTTGAAAAAGTATATAATATAGTTTTTACACTTATATAATATATGTACATGTATAAATTTATCTATAAAGATATTATATATTATTTATTTATACATGTCACATATATCCATATTTAAATTTTCTTTAATTCTTTTAAAATTAAATAATACATGATATTTATAAAAATTAAATGATATATTTTTATTTATAGTTACATATAAAATATATGTACATCTATAAATATAAAGATATATGTTTTTTATTTATACATATAATATATATAATTTTTTCTTCATTTCAAATTAAGTAATATTTATTATTTGTAAATATATAAAATATATAATATTTATAAAAATTAAATAATATATTTTTTATTTATAGTTACATATAAAATATATGTACATCTATAAATATAAACATATATATGTTTTATTTATACATATAATATATATAATTTTTTTCTTCATTTCAAATTAAGTAATATTTATTATATGTAAAAATATAAAATATATAATATTTATAAAAATTAAATAATACATTTTTATTTATAATTACAATATATAATTATAGTTACATATAATAATTATAAAAATTATTTAATATTTATTATTTGTAAAAATATAAAATATAATTTTTATTTATACTTATATAAATATAATATACATATATATAAATTTATCATAACATGTATATATATGCATATATATAAAATTATATATAACATATATATATTGTATATGACTATATATAATATATGCTATATATATTAATATATGTCATATATAATATATTATATATAACATATATATTTATAAATATATTATCATCACCTTCCCCAACCGCACCCCCCGCCCCGTCTTCCCGAAAGCGGACAGGCAGCCATGGCTACTTGTTCTCCAAACGGTCGCCATCTTTCTTCTTCTTTCTTCTTTCTTTTTTTTTTTTTTTTGGGCCTCCGGCAGCCGACTGATGAGCTGCTAGGGTTGGTAGCCATGGCCGCCCCCAATCTTCCCCACAGCTGACAGGTAGCCATGGCTGCCTGTTCTCCAAACCCGACGGGTAGCCATGGATGCCGTGCATAATGGCTAAGTCTGGCTAGACCTGGCCACTGGCCGCAGGTCGCCGTGGCCGATGGCAGCCGTTGGTCGCCATCTTTCTTTTTCTTCTCCTTCCTTTTTTTTTTGGGTCACCGGCAGTCGACTGGCGAGCTGCCGGGGCTGGTTGCTGGAATGCTGGCAGCCATGAAAAATTGGTTGCCATGGCAGTTGGTGGGTTGGGGTGGGGTGGGGTGGGGTGGGATGGGATTTACATTTATTATATATATGTATTATATATTAGATTATATATTGTAAATATATATAATAATATATTACTTATTTTTTTTAAAGATATTATATGATTTAATTTGGACCGTTGATTGCTTTAAAAAAAATTTAACGGCTGATAAGTGAGGGGCATGATCATCTTTTTACATATAAAATTACATGCCAAATCGCGCACACCCGCTCGTGAATGACACCTTCCTCCCCATGGGTGCTCATTGCATGATTTTCGAAAACATAAGAGGTATAGAAGCAAATTTCTATTTCACAGGGGGTTATCAGTCAATTTCAAATATCACAGGGGGGCGCTGTGCAATTTACCCATCATTTAACTAACTAAATGTCCAGCCAAATGTAAATAAGCAGGAACAGAAGACTCCATTGAGACCCATGAGAAGATAAATACTTATGATAACAAATAAATAGCCGGTCAACGTTTGGCCTTTGAAAGAAGTATCCAAATGAAAGAAAAACACGTAAAGAAGCTACTAGAACTAGTTAAAAATGCTAAGTACTGTTAAAGAACTAAGAGGAAGCAAGGACTTCTCTTCCATGTGACTCTGTTGCCGAACTACTTTGATGGTCTCCTATTTAAAACAAGTCCTAATTGCTGCAATTCTCTTGGCGTAATAAAGCATATGTCCTACAAAAAGTGAAAATTAATGATCTAACACTGGCACCAAGGAAAAAAAGAACAATAAATATAAACTATGTACCAAGATAGACACTTACCAGTGCCAAATCTCCAGCAACCACCACAGTCAATAGAAAGGAAATCATAACTCCGATATCTCTTGATCAAGCTCTCTAACCATACCTTGCATATGGTCAACATTGGAGATGACCTTCCCTATCCTATTAGAAGTACCCGATATCGTGAAAGCATCGAAACTCATGAACGATAAATCTTTCAGGTAGCTCAAAACTAAAAGAGGGCAATAATACCTTAACCTTCAGAGTGAAGACATAAGCCTTAATAACACAACAAAGACAATAATCACTTTGTATTTGGCTGATAGCTAACCAACTGTTCGATCTAAGTTTCTTGGGATTAGTTAGGGGCCTTTTGGGGTGATTGCTGAATGAGATCACGTTGTAGTATTATTGCCAAAATTTCTATTTGGGGTACAATGAGGGGTTTGTGTACAACGAACATAGAAGGAGGGCTACGTCTCAGATTTGCTTGCCTCATATTATTGTTACTTCCTTGTTGTGTGTCTTTCACTAAGGAGCTTCCTAGAGAATCACAGCTTCCTTTGATGCAAATATATTTCTCGATGCGCATGAGGTGCTCCTCTAGCATGGGAGGTAGTTTCCCAGCAATCAACTTTTAGAACTTGAGGTGCTTCAAGTTCTACTGGATGATACATGAAAGGAGCTCTTGGTTAACATGTGGATCTCATCCTTAAAAGTTCTCTATCTTATTGCTTGATGGTGAATAAATAGGTTGTCGTCTTAAGGTATTTGCGGTTGATGGGAAAGTTTTAAAGGATTCCCATCCGATAATAGAAACGGCTGCATCTGGTAGAAGCATGTCAAGGCATGCTTTTGTGAGGATAGTGCAGAAAAGCTTGCATTATACAGCCTTGCTTAGGTCGTATAGCTCTATCTTTGCTAGGAATTTATCCATGTGCTATTGGGGGTGTAAGGTACTATCAAACTCCAGTAGCTGGGCTATCTTTATTATGAGGGAGTGCTTCTGCTAGGATCGCTGGAATGAAAGTACTATGCATTGGGAGAGAAATGACTAAATGGATGGTACTAGCTCCTCATTCCTCCAGATTGTTGTGACACTAAAGAATGCATTTGGAACCTTGTATTCACTGGTGCTTGCCGAATGGGATCCTCCCAGAGCAAAGAGTAGGTGTCTCCTTAATGAGATAAGAAAGGGGGAATGACTTCATGTCTTAAATCAACTCTTCGTTCAGATGTCTTTAGAGAGGATGAAGCCCCCTGGTCCTATGGGAGGACTATTGTGACTCTCGAGAATAATGCTCCTCAAAATATTGAGCAACTACTTTCGCTGTGGCTTGGGGAGCAATGTTCTCCATGCCTCTTATGTGACAAGTAAGATATGTTCTCCAGGAGAAGGAGCCTGCTACATGAGTGACTCCTCAAGTATTGGTTGTGTGTCAAAGGTAGGGTTTAGCATTGCATCAGGTGGTACTTCTTGCTGGTGACTCTCCACATTCTCTGATATTTGGGTCACTTGATTGCTAAGTTCACGAGCTCTCGGTCTCGTTTCCATCCTTAACTTCTTGCTTCTTTCTTGAGTTTCCCACAAACGACGCCAAAATGATACTGCTCGGAAGTGGAGCAAGGTCCTTTATAGAGAATAGTAGAGTGTCGGTTCGTCTTCTCATGAATGCGCATATAGAGATCTTTTCTTCTTGATAGTTCTTCTACTCTGAGAATTTCTGCAAATGATTTCTTATGTCCCAATTCTCTTTAGGACTTTGTATTTATAAATTTTAGTTTTGATGGACTTAGGCCCATGAAAGTTTTTCTGCCATTCTTTATGGGCTTGACTTGTTTTTTAACTCTTTGGCCCATTTATTAAGTTAATTAGTTTTAATGTCTATTTGCTATTTTAGTCAATTTATCAAATTACCTTTTAAGCTCAATTTTAGCCATATCATACACCTATAAAAGAGATCACAAAAATCACTTCTTAAGAATCTAGTATTTTTTTTCACTTTGATTTTTTCATTAACTGCAAATATTTCCTATATAAATACTAAATTGATTAAAATTAAGGATTTTGATTTCCTTGTGATTGTGTGCCAACTGCGTAAATTGCAATTTGTATAGATAAGCTTACTGAAAATGCTCTTTAATGTCATCAATTTTTCGTAGTGTTAATTGTCAACTCAGTTTTTAACTAAACGTTATACTTTAAATTTGCATTTTAAACTAATTTTTAGTCTTTCTAAGTAGTGAGAGATCCGTTATTTTGTTTCTATTAATACAATTTTGGCATTGAAATTATTCAAATGAAGGTATTTATTTTATGATCTTAATGGTGTTGAATACCTAATGGAACAATTAAAATATGAAGCCAACTCAAGTTGATCCGGTGTTCGGTTGGTTGGTGGTGGTGGTGGTTGTTGTTGTTGTTGTTGTTGGGGTGTGTGTGTGTGTGTGAGTGAGTGAGTGTGTGTGTGTGTGTGTGTGTGTGAGAGAGAGAGAGAGAGAGAGAGAGAGAGAGAGAGAGAGGTTTTTTTCTTCTTTTTTTCTCTCTAAATTAAGATTAATCAATATCATTCAAACAGAAGTTATGGAGTTACATTAATTTGAGATAAAATTTTTGTTGTAATTAAATTATCACCATACATATGTTACTAATTATCAATGGTGATAATTTGAACATTATACTTATAATTATTATTTAATTTGTAAAAATTATTAAAGTGACAAAATAAAATCTTCTGTCACTTAATATATAATTATTCGCAAATTTTGTATTGTTAACTACTATTTAATTTATCACTAATTTATCTTTTACTTACAGTGTATTTTTATTTTTTTATTCTCATAACTATGACTTATATAGTAACTACCTTTTACGATCCATCAACTCTATACCCCACTATTAGCATTTTATCATAAATATTTTACTTTTATTTGTGAAAAAATTTAAACAAACATATTGAAATTATTAAAAGATGCAGTATTATATGGAAAAATGAATAAATAATTTTATTTTTTATACTAAATTTTTTGTACATGCATAAAATTTGTCAAAATCACTAACTAATAATAAATTTAGGCAGTGATACATTGTTTAGTAAAATCTAATATGAATTTTTACTCATAAAATAAGTCATCTTGATCGACATTTACAAAGTGGCCTTCCCATGAAATTTTATTTGATTTACTTTCTTTTTTTCTTTTTCAGTATATGTAATTACTCACCTATTAATTTGATATCAATTGCAAAAGTCAATTACCAAAAGTAAATTTTACTCATAGAGTAAGTCATCCGGAGATTTATAAAGTGGTCTTAATTTCCATGAAAGTTTTATTTCTTTATTTTAAAGTTCAATGCTAGTTTTAATGTACTTGCATAAGACAATGAATGTAAGTAGGATTGTAAGCGTTTAGATAAAATTTCATGCTCGAACTCGACTCCTTTGTAAAATACACGAGCTCAAACATATTGAGCTCCAAATTTTAAATTCAAATTTGAGCTCGTTGATAAATACTGAGATCAAGTTAAGTTCGATGAGCTCATAAGATATCGAGTCACAATCGAGCTTGAGCTGAATTCGAGCTCATTAGGCTCAATTTAGTCCTTACTATTTTTAGTGAAACTCTTGAAAATTACTATCTATTAGCAAATCCAATAGCTTTATTAATTCTTCTAAAAGTCAATTAATCAATTTTCTAAAAAGTTCAAGTAAGTTATTATTTTGACTTTTGAAATTTGAATATTAAAATATAAAAATAATTTTGTTAAGATAATGATGAATTTCATTTCATACTTATATTATTATATTTGAAAAACATACATTAATCATATATAATACATGATACAATGAAATTTTATTATATAATTATATATATTTTTATAAAATTATTTGAACAGAAAATTTATATTTTTCTTCAAATATATCATGCTATTATTTTTTTAGCATTTTACAAATTATAAATTAGTATATTAGAAATTATTATTTATTATTTAGTAAGTAATATATGTGTGAATAAATGAATTATAATTTGAAAATTATTTCCGTATGTGGCACATAATTTTTAAAGAATTATTTTTATATATTATTTAATAAATATTATTTTAAAAAGTATTTGAGCCACCATATTGAAGTTCAAGTTTGACTTAGTCACAAACTCAAGTTCAATAGGCTTAACTCAAGCTCAAGTAGTCCCAAACTCGATCCGAGCTTTTTCAGATAGAGTGGAGCGGGCTTGTGAGCCAACTCAACTCAACTTGCTCCCTTGAATGTTAGAATCAATGACGGATCCGGGGGGCATCCCCCCCCCCCTCCAATCTTGTATCCATTTTAAATTTTTTTCTAATATTTCTATATATTTTTAAAATTTTAGTAATAATTTTCCCAATATTCCTATATATATATATTTAATTTTTGTAATAATTTCTAGTTTATATATATATTTAAAATTTTAGTAATAATTTTTATTAATTCTTTACCAATTTTAGTTTTGTAAAGTTTAAAGTAAAGTTTTAGGCCCATATTTACAATCAAATAATTTACATTTAGGTTAGGCTTAGGCCTGTTAAGGTACTTCTATTTTATTTGTTTGAGAACATATTTCTCAAAAATAGACTTAGGAATTAAATGAAAGATGATTTTTTTAACTGATTGTTTAGTTACTTGTATTGAGAAATATATTGTTAAAAATTTTGACATTGATTTGATCATTAATGAATTTTGACATTGATTCGATTATTGATGAATATTATGATATGAAAGAGTGTAGTGTTCAACTTTGATGATAACAAGTATTTTGAATTCGTAAATTATAAAATATGTATTTGAATTTTTATATTTTATAATTTTTGCTTCTCTTATAGTATCAGTTTTGGATCTGTTCCTAATCAGAATGATGAACTAAAAAATATGTAATAAAAATACATTTCACCAAAAAGAGATATTGACTAGAATATATTTTATCTAAAAATAGAGAATTCTACAAAGGAAACTTACATCACTTTTAATTTTCACTCGAAACATCTAGAATGCAAGTGCATATCCAACCGATATTTGATGTAATTAACATAACTTTAGACAAACCATTAGAAGAGGTGCCGGCCCGGCCCTGCAGGACTCATTTTGGTATATCATCACATTTGGCCTAAGTTTTACATCTTTTAAATTTTTTATGACCGGATGGATGGACTGAAATTGTGGTTAGAGGGAAAATCGAATTATCGAGAGAAAATAATGGAAAGGAAAAAGTAAGATCAAGTGGAAGAATGACAACCATTATCAAAAATAGGCCGAAAAATGACACGAGATTTTTTTTTTTTTTTTATAGAGAACACGAGAAAATTGAAGTGTAACGATATGTAGACTTGGATGAAGTGAAAACCAAAAAAATATTTAACAAATAATTCATATTATATATATCAATGAGTATTTTATCTTAAATTTATTATTATAAATAAATGTTAAGTATATTAATTTTTTTATAATAATATTTGGTTATGAATTAAATATATTAATATATATAATCATGAATAGTAATAAAAGATTAAACACAAAACAAAGTAAATAAATTCAAAGGCTTTGTTTGGTTACATTTTGGGAACATATAGTTTACTTTTCTCCCAAAACAATCGCTATTAATCCCAAAATACCCCTTCAAATCGATTAACTTATTACCAAAAACCCCATATACATACATATACATATCATAATATTTTATCATTATTTTTACAATTAAAAAATCATATCTAATCATCACATATATATTATATATTTTGTTATTATTTTTATAATAAAAAATATTATTCAATTCCATTTTTCATCCAAAAAACTCAACAAAAAAGTATTGATTTGACTGCTACAGTAGAATTTGTCTCCTCCCAAAACATAAACAAACATATCAAAATTTTCCAAAATAATTTTCTTACTATTCCCATAATATAAACAAACATACATCACATTCCCCAACCCAAATTTCACATTCCCCAACCCCACTCTCAAAACTCATTCTCCCAAAACATATAATCCAAAACACATAATTCATATCCAAATATTACCAAAATAATTTGAGATCTCACGAAACAAAAAACAAAAGGATGATCTTCAATTATAAAGGTAATGTTTGGTTACAAATTATATGTTTTGTATTATGTGTTTTGGGGGGTAAATTTCATTTTTATCCTTGAGATTTCAACTCAATTGCAAAATCATCAACATCCTTTTAATTGGCTTCAATCTCATCCTTCTTGCCATCTTTTGGTTATACTTTTCGGCCAAAAATTAAAAAATAACAAAAAGACCCTTTTAACTATCTTTACATAAAAATTTACATAGAAGATGCATTTTGAATGAAAGATGCATTTTCCCACAAAATATGCATTTTTAACAAAAGGTTCTGCCATCAACATGTTGTTCTTAATTAACAATATACCATATTTTATTTCTATATTTTATTTTACATTCTAATTTCATCCTCATATTCTATCACTAATTCATATTTTAAAATTAATTTTAAGTTTATACGTACTTTATCAATTTACTATAATTTTAAATTTTTATTACTAATGTCAAACCCTTTTCTTCACTTAATTATTCGATAACTAAGCTAGGAGTCAAATTAAAATGTTTCTATTAATATATATACACTAATATTGATTTTAATTTTATAATTATTTTGTATATTTATTTTATTTATTTTAATTTTTATCTTTACTATCGTAGTTTTGTCTTAGTTCAATTGATTTTTAATAAAAAATAAAATTAAATAACATTTTTTTAAAATTCTTAGCAGTCAATATATTATCTAATTCTTTGTATTTTAAGTTTTAAGTTAATATATATTCATCTTCTTTTAAGTTTAAAGTAATGTTAAAATATTATAATTTTAAGTTTTTTCCACCAACTTTTAAGCTGTCAATCTTATTTTCTATATCCTTCTCATATATTTTTATTTTCTAATACAACTATCTATTAGCTTTGGTTGCATAATATTTGCTTCTTTTTAATAAAATATATAATAATATTCATAGACTTTTATTTTTGGAAGTTTTGAATTTTCTTTTTAACTTCTCGCTTAATAATCTTGAAATTTAGTTTTCATGACATCATGTATGTGAGATGTCTTTATATGTTCTAAGCTCTTAAATACTAAATTTTAAAGTTTTAATTTAATTTTACTTGACCATTTTTTGATAATATTTGATTTTATTAATTACTTGATTATTTTTTGTGATATTTTTATTTTTATATTGTAATTTTTAATTATATTCATTCAACGACTAAATTAATATATAATAATTTTAAAGAATCCATACATAACAGGGGGATAATGCTAGTGTGTGTGTATATATATATATATTTAATAACTTAGCTTATTTATCGACTTACAATTGAACAAATATAAAATTTATTTAACTTAAAGTGAAGAGATCTTACCTTCAAGATTGAGAACCTATGCTAACAATGAAATTAAAGCATAAAATTTTTTTTTAACTAAATTAAAAATAAAAATAAAACTGAAAATAAATCATACATGTTGCCTTTGGTTTATGGTTTAGATTATCCCATAAAAATGAATGACCTCATATTTTGTTTTGGTTTTTCATTAGTTTAATTATTAAATGAACAATTAGTAAAGTACCCCTTAATTTGGCCGGACATATTGTCGGGAGATGGCTAGAAGGATGAGATTGAAGTCAATTAAAATGATAGGGATGGTTTTACAATTGAGTTGAAACATCAGGAATCAAAATGAAGTTTACTCGTGTTTTGGAAAATGAGTTTTGGGAGTGGGGTTGGGGAATGTGAAGTTGTATTGGAGAATGTGATGAATGTTTGTTTATGTTTTGAGGAATAGTTAGAAAATTATTTTGGAGAGTTTTGATATGTTTGTTTATGTTTTGGGAGGAGACAATTTTTATTGTAGCAGTCAAATCAATATTTTTTGTTGGATTTTTAGGATGAAAATGAAATTGAGTAATTTTTTTATAGTAAGAATAATAATAAAATACATATATATGTATATGATATATATATATATATAGATATATATTGGAAAATGAAAAATTTTTGGGGATAATGAAAAATAGAAGAGGGTATTTTGAAAAAAATTAATTTGACATTTTAGAGAGAAAAGACATTATAAATTAGCAAAGAACTTGGACATAATAATCATTGCCTTTTGATGAGCCTAAAGACAACTGCCAAAGGAAAGATTATATATTCTTCTCTCTCCCCCCTTTATTTGTCGCCTCCAGTTGTTCCTTCAGAAATGGGTGTCAAATCTAAAGGGTTGCCAATTATTCCATGAAACTTTTTCTGGTTACCTTAAATTGAGAGGAATCTCAAGTGTGCAAGTCACCATATGTTAGAATCCTATGATCCCTTCTCCACCCTTTTCTCTATTCACTCAATTGGAGAGCTGATTCTCCTTGTCCACCACGAAAAATATACACTTGCTCAAAATTGAAAATTCATTCCCCAAAAAGTCCAAAAAGTCCAAAAAGTGGTAAGAACCACCTTATCGATACCCAATACGAATGATTGCTCCTTCTACTTGTGGGTTCTAAAAACTGCAGCTATTTAGTTATATTCAACATCCAAAAATATTAAGTTAAGGTGACATTTTCAGTGCTTTAAAGCTATAAGAGAACTTTCAAACAAGTAAAAGATTTTATTATAGATTCACTTATCAATTAGTTCTTTGTTGATGTCTTTAGCAACCAAGAAAGAGTCCGAAAAGTTGTGACCATTTTGACATTTGTGAGCTTCATTTGCAACATTGTGAAACACACAGATAGTGTACAACTTTTTTGCCTAAAGAGGAATGAGGGTTTGAGGCCTTTCTGCCTATAGTTTTGATTGTAAGTTTTGTCCCCCAATAATTAAGTAATGGTTAAATAAGTTAGAAAACTTGTGCATTTTTATTCAGGATCGATCTGATGTGATATTCGATCAAACTAACGATTCAACCTTCTAGCCTTTAATGCAATACACGTATCACCATGTTATCGATCTTAGAGAAATTGATGTAACATCTTTGTATGAACCTATTGTTATAAATACTTCAATTCCTAAATTAAAAATGACTTTTAGAAAAATACAACCATCTCGTATTCGTTAGCTTGACTTACCGGACGACCTCGAGTCACATTCGTTAGATTTAAGTTTTCTATTCTAGAGCTCAATATTGGACTTATTCTTAGTAAACATGAATATAAATAGTGTTTTCTTAGATCAAGTGTATAAATCATTTTGCTCTATTCCAGCGCAAAATAAAGGTAGTCTTCTTAATCAATAAGCAAACTATTCGAATCCGACACCTACAAAATTATGTTGAACTTTTTCTTCATAGCACAGTATTTTCCCTAGCATAAATACATACACACATGGAGTGAAAGCAATGCGGAAAAAAAAAAAAAAAAAAAGAGAAAAAGGAATGGAATGAGAGCAATTAGTTTTTCTATAACTAATTCAGCCTATAAAGTCCTTCATATTACTCGCACCTAGCTAGAAAGCACGTGACTCGCACGCTATATGGTTTTCTAGAACTTCTGGAATTGGAACAAGCGTTCTATATATCTTTTTATTTATGTTGACATTCTTGGCTTTTCTTGTGTAAATTAAATACTTAAGACATTTATCAAGAATAAGAAGAGAGACACCTGAGAGAGGAGTGAAAAAAAATGCGTTCCGGCCATACACTGACCCAAGAGAGGTATTTTGGAGGGCAGAAGCAAGACAAGAAATGAGTGAAATAATAGTAACTACCTATTTTGACACATTTTATGTGTGTCTCTAAAATTTTTATAGTCAACAAATAATAAAAGAAATTATTTATTCTTCTATATAATACTAATTATTTTAGTAATTTCTATATATTTATTTAAATTTTTACATAAATTAAAATAAAAAGTTATCATAAAATAGTAAGAGTGGAGTAGAGAATATGTGAGTTATAAATAGTAGTTATTGCATAAGTTACAAAAATGAGAATTGAAAGACAAAAGTGAGTACTGTATTTTAGGTATATCACTTAAATACATACTTAAAGGAGATTAGTACTCTACTAATAGTTTACAGGGGCGTTTGATTCAGAATTTGGATAGTAGATGCTATTGTAATAGTGGGTTATTGGTGGAGATTTACATGAAATTAATATCATGTTTGATTCGTGTGATTAGCCTACACATAAGTCACCACACAAATCTTTACTAATCTCACCCTCCTGTTTGATACAATCCACAATTGTAAAATTGACTTTTTTGCCCACAATTCTCCTAATCAATAACAATAATAATAATAGCCAAAATTCTCATACATATTAGTATTGTTATTTATCATCACTATTTTATCTTATTTCTCTTGCTTTTTCATCCACCTATATACATAAGGTTTAATTCTATATAATTAATTTATAATATATAATTATATTTACCCATAATATTTTAATATTTATTTAAAATTATTTTCATAATATATAATTATATTTACATGTAATATTTTTATATTTAAATAATTTATTTTTATAATATAATTATTTACATGTATATATTAATATTTAAATTAAATCATATCATAATTTGTAGTTATGATTACACATAATATTTTTATATTAAAATATTATTATTTTCTTAATATAGTTATTTTGATGTATTTTTAAACATTTAAATAAAATTATTTCCATAGTACGTATATATCCATACGTAATATTTTAATATTTAAACAGAATTATTTTTGTAATAAATAATTATATTCATACGTAATATTTTTATATTTAAATATAATTATTTTGATAATATAATTATTCACACATATATTTTAATATTTCATAATATTATTTTCATAATATATAATTATATTTACACATCATATTTATAATTATTTACATGTATATTTTAATATTTACATAAAATTATTTTCCTAATACATAATTATATTTGCACATAATGTTTTATTATTTAAACAAAACTATTTTCATAATATATAATTATATTTACACATAAAATTTTAAAATATTTAAATATAATTATTTTCATAATATAATTCACTATGGCCATTTGATCATAAGGGATGGGTTGACCTTAATCTAATGGCATACAGTACACAAGTATATTACATAGCTCCTCTAAAAAATTACAATAAATTGAATAGCAACAGTACTATTCCCAAGGGCCAAATTGTACTTTTGCTTGGTGAGCCAACCACAGGAGGGGGTGCGATTGATTAATCGCACCCCCTAGGCTGTGATTTCAGTAGGTGCTATTCTGCTATACAGTATCGGGCCCTTAAAAAAATTGGGCCGGCCCCACCTTGATAATATTGGTTATTAAACAAACGATTAGCCGCTGTTGCCAGCCACAATTGAGTGTAATATAGGGAATCAAACGCGCCGTACATAAATCATTAGTGAGAACATTATGGCAAAAGCCAAACCTTTTTGAAACCTACAAATATATAGTATTTGTCAATATTTAGTCTTAATTCAGCCACCTAAATTATTGCATGGCCAAGCACACTAGCACTGCACCCATGTTTTCTTTTTCTATAAAGTGTTAAAATATAATGAATGGGAATTAAAGGCATGAGCATGAACAATTACATCAGTATCAAAGCCTAAAAAGAATATTATTATGCTCAATGAAAAAAAAAAAAGGAATTTATTTTGTTCTTGCGAACATTATATAAACCAACATGTGAGATTTTGACATATTTATAATTAATCACTTAAGTTTGGTACAATATTGGAATCGATGATAATGAATTTACTGGTGAAGATGCTAGTAAAATATTGATATGTCAAAATTGAATAAGAGCTGAATGAGAAAATTAATTTTAAAGTGTGAAATTAATAATGATATCATAGTAGGTAGAATGAATCTATTCCACATTTGAAGAAGGGTGTGACTGTATCAAATTAAAATACTTTTGGACAATTTCTTTTTTTTACCTAGAATTGAGGAACCTTTTCATAAAAATTAATTCCATGGAACTCCTGATTTTCCAATGGAGTTATGGCTCTTAGTTAAAGTATTGTGCCATTTAACTATGTCCTTAATGGAAAATTATGATCCTTGCTAAAGAATAATTTTTCTTGTCGTTCGGTCTGCTCCAATGAAAACCACACAATTGAAGAAAATATCAAAAATTTATGTTCATAAGATCAATAAACTAAGATTTTCTCATTCTAGACCATTAGATTCGATAGAAACAATGATAAATAGACAAGGATATTGTTGGGGTTGGCCCAACAATACAATTGGGTCTGGCCTAGTAATAATATCCACCTCAATTCAAAATGTAGAATGGGCCATAGGAAACATAAAATAAATAGGCCTAAAACAAATTAACCCACATTATATACAACAAATAAGCCAGAAGTATTTAAGAGAAGCCCCAATACTCCCATCAAAGGATGATTCATGCCCATTTGCATCAGATTTAAGTCGTGTCACTAAACCTGATCCTATGACCATTTAAATTTGGATCATCGAATCCATTACACGTGGAGAGTCTAGATTTGCCTACATCATCCTTTTATATTTGGAAACATGTATTCTTATAGATATTCCATACACACACATGGAAAGTACATACACATACTTCTACTCACATTTTAATCTCATTTTTACCCACAGTGAGTGTTAGAGGGTTTTCACTAAGATCTCTCTCGACGACCCCTAACGACCTTGCTTTGTTTGTAGGATGATGGACCTCAAGGATTTCTGGAAGACCTAAGACTTGGATTAACCTTGGACCGAAGAATCACTCCTGACCTCACATCATTTGACGCCACCTGTGGAAACTTTCCTTTTTGTCTTTGAGCCTAGTTAAGATCTTGCATCATGGTAGACCACTTTGTAGAGCAAAAAACCATTCCAACCACTGCCACAAGTAGCATAGCAGTCCGCTTGACCTCACTATCAGCACCCCCTCTAACCCATTGTTGGTGGGCTTGAGTGGTGAGGTCATACAGATGAAGAAAATGATGGATGATTGAGGAAAGAAACTATTGGATGAGCAATAAGGTAGAGCCTTATCTTTCTCATTCGTTAAACCCTCAACCTAGAAAGCTCCCAATTTGGTAAGACCAAGACAGTTGTTCCTAGAGAAGAAACCTATTGCCCTAGAACAAGAAGTCAGATGTCGAGCGAGTCGAGGAATAGGAAAAAATCATGAGCAAAGCTCCTAGACCTCGACCTTGTGACCATGTATTAGAAGAAAAGAAAGTAAGATCTTAGAGATTCAATACTCATCGAGAGTGCATTGAGGTTGATGATCTCAGTGAGCAGGTTGAGCAACTTAATAAGAAGTTCGATGAAATAAAGAAGAGAGCTTTAGGAGGATCTTTTTTGTAAACAATGAGCTCGCCTTTTATGTAGGGATATTAGCAGGGACATTGCAGCCTAGATTCAAGATACCCAATCCCCTAAAGTATGGCAGCAACAAAGATTCTCAAAAACACATGACATCTTTTGAAAATACCATGTAATTGATTAAACAATTTGATGCCATTAACAATTAAATATTTTTAACCACATTAAGTGTCGAGCTTAAAGCTAGTTCACCTCTCAAATAGTAGGGTCAATTTTGGCCTGCCATCAGTTGTATAAGAAGTTTCTCTTTCAGTTCACCAGCAAGAAGAGAGCAAAGAGATCCCTCACTTACCTTTTCACTGCCAGGGTGAGAATGAAAAACTAGGGCATTCATTAGTAGGTTGAACAATGAGGTCTTAGAGGTCTCTAACCTTTGGGTGGACATGATGGCTAGCATCCTGATCCATAGATTGAAAAAAAGGCCTCTGGCATTTGTGTTAGCCAAAAAGCGCCCTGAGAATATAGAGCAACTCATGTAGATGGCATGAAAGTATATATATGAGGATAAAGTTAATATGATGAAGGATACTGAATGGAACAAGAACATGGTGGGGAGCTCTAGGAAAGAACACTGGGGAAAGGACATAGATGATCAAAGAGGAGGAGGTCAGATCATATGCGACTTCAATCCCCACGATATCAGAGCTTTAGTAATTACAATCCTTTGATAACCTTATTGGGCTATGCATTGATGGTTATTGAGCATAATGATTTACTACAATGGCCTAAGAAGACAAGAAATACTCCTCATCGGGGTCACTCAAATAAGTATTCTTGCTTTCATAAGGATAGAGGTCACGATACAGAGGAGTGCTTTCAACTCAAAGATAAGGTTGAAAGATTGAAAAGGGAAGGGCATATTAAAGAATTTGTGTTTAAGAATTTCAATCGAAAATAACTTAATTATGGAAGTAGATCTCGGTCTTGAAGCCAAGATCATGAGGGGAAAAGAGATAATAAGCAACAGAAATGATATGACTCATTACCAGCTCGTTAGGACAACTTACCTTAAAAAGGTGTGATTAACGTGGTTGCAGGAGGACTTGCTAGGGGAGATTCTTCCAATGCAAGAAGAAAATACATCATGAGGACCTCTAGACCCTATAATGATGCTAGGTCTTGGCACTAGAACGGATATTGAAGACAATCATCTTCAACAATACTAATCTTGAGGCAGTTTATTTGCCTCATGATGAACCAAAGGTAATCACTGTTGATGTAGCTAATTATGATGTGCTGAAAGTACTAGTTGATAATTTTAGTTCAGCAGCCATCATATTTCTCAATGTGCTAAAGAGAATAGGGTTGGTCGACACCATTATCAAACTAATCGACACTTCTTTAACGATATTTTGGGGTATGGAGGTCATGCCAATTGAAACTATTGATTTGCCTACCTCTTTTGAGACAGAGCTAAGAAAAAAGACCACATGATTAAATACTTGGTAGTAGATGCATCGCTTGCATAGAACATGATATTAGGAAGACTAGAATTAAATTAGTTTCGAGTTGTAGTCTTTACTTTCCATTTGAAGATGAAATTCCCCCCCAAGGAATAGGATAGGAAAAATTAGAGGAGATAAAAAAGCTGTAAGGGCCATTTGTAAAACTTTGATCAAATTAAGGGAAACTAAAAAAACATCAGTCATATCTATTCAAAATGAATAAGATTCTATAGGACAAGACCATGCCAAAGTGAGCAAGGGCAACATAGAAGAAAGAAGATAAATCAAATTGACCCTCGGAGTAAAATAGTCAAACTTTCCCTGGAAAACCCTAAAAAGACAACACGAATTGGATCTTAGATGCCTTATCATTTAGAGCCGAACATCATAAATTTCTTCAGAGAGAATGTAGATGTCTTTGCATTGAGTGCTTTTGACTGTAAGGGGATTGATCCAAAGATCATAATCTACCGGCTCAATGTTGACCTGAAAGCTTGACCAGTATGACAAAAGAATAGTAGCTTTGAGTTTAAGAGGAACAAGATTACAGAGCAACAGTTGAACAAACTCTTATAGGTGAGCTATGTTGTTGAGATATAATATGTAGAGTGGTTGTCTAATATTGTGATTGTTCCAAAACTTAAAGACAAATAGAGGATGTGTATCAACTTCATTGATCTAAACAAGGCTTATCCGAAAGACCTCTATCTGCTACCCTAAATTGGTAGGTTATGGACTCTACTGCTGAGTACGCAATATTGAGTATGATAGACTCGCACTAGGGGTATCATTAGATCTTCATAGCTGAGGAAGTCACGGTGAAACAACTTTTATCATGTAAAAGGAGATATACTACTTTAGGGTTATGTCGTTTGGACTCAAGAATGCAAAGGTGACATATCAGCAGCTGGTCAACATGATTTTTAAAGATTTGATTAGAAAGACCATGGAGGTTTATGTAGATGATATGTTGGTTAAAAGTTTGGATAAAAATGATCATATCCAATACTTGAGGAGTGCCTTTAACATCTTGAGATTGTATGGTTTGAAATTAAATCCCTTCACATGCTCATTTGCTGTAAGAACGAAAAATTCTTGGAATACTTGGCAACAGAAAGATAGATTGAGATGAACCCAAAACAATTGACGACAACCCTCCTCCAGAATGGTGAAAGAAGTACATAAGTTGTGGGAAGGAAGGTATCATTGAATAGGTTCATCTTGAGGTCTGCAGATAAAGGTCTTCCTTTCTTCAAGATCCTTAGAAACACAAAGAAGTTTGAATGGACCCCTAAGTTGTGAACATGTCTTTGTAGCTTTGAAGGCATACTTAGCTTTGCATCATCTCCTTGAGAAATTGGTGGATGATGAATCTCTGTAGCTCTATTGGGTCATTTCCAATGAAGCCCTCAATTCTTTCTTCATTTGAATTGACTAAAAGAAACATAGATCGTTATATTACATAAGTAAACTCTTATAGGAAGTAGAGAAGAGATACATGGCCATTAAGAAGTTAGTGCTGACCCTATTAACCATAACAAGGAACCTTCGGCATATTTTTAATCACATAAGATCATAGTGATGACAAACCATACACTGAGGTAAACAATTTCAAAGATAGATGTATCAAGTTGAATACTCAAGTGGTTAGTAGAACTATGAGGGTTTAGTATTGAATACTAACCTCGCAGCAGCTCAGGCCCAAGTGTTGGTGGATTTTGTGGTTGAAATGATGTATAGAGAGAGCGAGGCCAAGTTAAGTATAGAGATATGGATGTTACAAGTTGACGGATCATCAATGGCCTCTGGCGAATTGGGTGACATATTCCAGCAAGGTCCCAAAGAAGTTGAGATCAAGGTCACCTTGAAGTTAGACTTTAAGTCACTAATAATAAGGCAGAGCATGAGGCCTTGATAGTAGGGATGTAGATACAATTTGATTTGGGAGTAGAAAATTTAATTGCATATACTAATTTGCAGCTGGTAGCTAACCAATTCCAAGGAGTGTATGAGGCAAGGTAAGAGATGATGAACAAGTATCTAGATCTGGTTAAGTTCTGGAAAAATCTTTCAAAGCTTTTCAATTGTTACAAAACCCAAGATTAAGAAAGGAGAGGGCTGATGCCTTGTCAAATTTTGCTAACTTAGGCTCGGGTACATAGACTCGAACCATCACATATAGGTGACAAAGGAATCTGCAATACATGCCAATGATAGATCACTGAAATGAATAAAGGTCACCCTAATTGAGTAACAAGAGCTTAGTTGGAAAGATGAGATAGTGTGATATTATTTAGTGGAAGGGCAATTATTAGATGACCTTATTGAGTCGACATGAGTAATGGCGAGATTTGTAAAATTTGTAATGATGAATGAAAATTGTACAAGAGGTCATTTCCAGGGCTACTACTAAGGTGCTTGACCTTGACCAAACTCACTACATCCATAGAGAAATTCATGAAGGTTGTTGTGGTAACCATTCAAAGGGAAGGTCCTTGGCATAGAAGGTGATCAGACGAGGTTACTTTTGGCCAAAATTGGTGGATGATGCTACTGAGTTCACAAGAAGTGCCAACCATGCTAACTACACTCTAATTTATTGCATGTCCTAATATTGACCATAACCTTAGTACATGTGACATGTGTTTTTGATCAGTGGGGAGTTAATGTCTTAGGACCTTTTCCACCAGCCCGAGGTCAAAAGACATTCATCATTGTAGCAGATTAGTACTTCAACAAATCGGTGGAAGTTGAAGCAATCGCTAAGATCATAGAAAATGAGGTCATAAATTTCATATAGAAAAATATAATATGCAGGTTTGGAGTTCCCAGGATCTTGATCTTAGATAGTGAAACACAATTTCAAGGAGGAAGATAATGAATTAGTGTCAGGAGCTATCAATATAGTAGAATTTCATTTTAGTAGGACATCCCCAATCAAATGGTCAAATGAAAGTGGCCAATAGAACACTCTTGCAGCATCTGAAAGCGAGATTAGAGGGATGCAAGATGTTGTGGGTCGACAAGCTACATAAAGTTCTATGGACATACTGCATGACCCTATGAACCTACGCAAGAGAAACCAATTTTGTTTAGTATATGAATTTGAAGCAGTCATACTAGCAGATATCGAAATGACCTCCGAAAAAATGAACCAATATGAGTTGGGCTTGAATGAAGAACAATGAAAATTTGATTTGGAAACCCTACTAAGGACTAGAGAGAAAGCATATATGAACATAATGGGGGACAATGCATTGATGGAAAGGGCTCACAACAAACATATCAAGATAAAGAGTTTCCAAGTTGGAGACATAGAATTGAAGAAAGTGAAAATGTCCAAGCATGTTGGGAAGCTAGACTCGAACTATGATGGATCTTACAAATGTATCAAGATCACCAAAGTTCGATCTTACCGCTTGTAGGATTTAATAGGATCAGACTTACCTAGACTGTGGAACGTGCATAACTTGTGCAAATTTCATACTTGGTTTGGATTGTACTTCGCTTTTTGTGGCTTGTTGATCTTTTGAAACTTAATTGAATGAATAATCCTATTTTCCTTATCTTAATTATGTTAATTAGACTATGAAGATTTGTCTGAAAAGACCAAAGCAAAGTAATTTGGTCTAAAAAGATTATGATCATGAAGACTGGTTTGAAAAAGCCCAATGCAAATTATTCGGTTTGAAATAGACCATGATCTCAAAGGCTGGTCTAAAACCCCCCAATACAAATTATCTAGTTTGAAAAAATAGCATGATTTGGAAGACTAATCTAAAAAAGTCTAGTACAAATTATCAAGTCTGAAAAAGACCATGATCATGAAGGTTGCTAAGGAAAAGCCCAGTACAAATTATTCAGTTTGAAAAAGATCATGATCTCGAAGTTAGTATGAAAAAAAGCAATACAAGTATCCAATCTAAGAAAGATCACAACTTTGATAACTTGTTTGAAAAGGGTCGGTACAAGTACGATCTAATATGCAATCTAGGGCCATATTTTAGGAGTCTTAGTAGGAAAAAACCAAAATAGGTTGATTTACCCTGCTCATCCAGACAATGCAAATGTACAAGAGCACAAATGATCGGCGATGCTACTTGGAAGTGGAGTGAGGTCCATTTCAAAAAATAGTAGAATGTCAATTCGTCTTCTTAAGAAAGATCATAGAGAGAGATCTACTCTTCATTCTGAGAAATTTTCAAATAATTTATTGTATCTTATTTCTCTTTGAGACTTAATACTTATGGATTTAGTTTTGATGAGCTTAGGCTCATTGGGGGTTTTCTACTGCCTTTGAGGGCTTGGCTTGTCCTTTGAGGTATCTGACCCATTCACTTAGTTAATTGATTTTATGGTCCTTTTGTTAGTTTTAGTTAATTTGCCAAAATGCCCTTAAGTCCAATTTTAATCATATCTTCAAGCCCCTCATTTTCCAGTAGGAAATTTCTAAGTTTACATAAAAAATATGACATGAGTTTTATTTTCATTGTTATCTTATGTTACTTCATAAAAATAACACTATTTGGATGGAGTTAATGACATATCTTGAGGACTTGAGTGGAAGGCAGTGTGCATAATTTTCAAAAATACAAAAAGAATACCTTTTTTTTATTTTTTATCTTAGGTTTTTTTTTACTTCTTTATATTTTCATGTCGGTAAGATGCAATTTTTCCTACAATAAGGGCTTGTTTACTTTTGTGGATGATGTGGGATGTTGGCCACATCCCACATCATCCCAAGTTTACTTTGGGAGTGTTAGGCCTAGTATTTTATCAGAGGCCCGCTACTTTTTGGACTAAATGAGGGATGTGGGATCTGGCCCCAGAGGTGTGACATTTTAATCCTATAAACTGGGCTATTGAGAATGAGCTGCAAATTGACCAAACTGGCCTTACTGTTTAATTGGCCAATGTCCATTCTATCCACCCTTAATTCCCATCCACTTAACTCTCTCTAACTCCTGTGGGTTTGTTCAAAAATACCCTAGCTCGTTGGAAGATTGTTCTAGAAAGTTTCTCTTCATCCACGGTGAACACACGAGTTCAGACATCATCATTGCCTTGTATTTTTCTGATGCATTAGTCAAGGTTGAAGGAAATGTACATGGGTAAGAGCTCGATTTCAATATTTTTATAGATTTGTCAGTGTCGAAGCTTTGAAGGTGGTAGGAAGTTTTTTCTTTTTTTATAGTTTCATATTTCTGTTAAACCTACAAACGTATCTTTTCATTGGCTATGTGTTGAGGACATCTCTTTTCATTAAGACTGTGTCTACCTAATTTATTTTCCAGATATATGATGCATTTTTTTTTTAAATAAAGTAAAAGAGATGCCTAGTTGAAGATAAAGCTTGGTGTTTTCCAACCTTGGAGGTGTAGGTTTTACAAAATTGATTTCAGTTTTAATTTTCATGCAAACGTTGTGCTGTGGGGATGGTTTTCGATCTATGAATTTTGTTGGAAATTTCTAGAGACATGAGACATTTTGCCTTGTATCTGGAAACGCCTTTGAATCTCTTGAGGTGGACTTGTGCTATAAAATTGGGATGGAACGTAAATCTAGTACTATGTAGATGAGTTGTAGAACTTGTTATTGGGATTAATTATATCTCAAAAAATTAATATATAATTTCATATTTTTGTGGAAAAGTATATGCCGTAGAATACCATACATCATGTACTTTTTGTTTAAAATATTGATCCTTGTAATGTTTCTTCAAACGCATGCTGTATACAGTTTTGGTGCCATAAGAAAGTGTTTATATCACCGACAAATTGTGGTGTGGGTTCGGCCAGTTGTGAGTTACAACAATGTATAAGCTCTACTATTTGAAACACAGGTAACATACTTTCTCGATTACCTACATATAAGATATGGCCTCTTATTATACATTATCTTTCTTGTTCGTAATACTTACGTAGTTACTGTTGGCTCTGTAGTTGCATACTAAAGTCCATATTCACATGTTGGTGTGTAAGTAAATTGTACATTACATAGGTGTTCATTTCAATCGACACACATTTAGACTTGTTATATTGTAAATGTTGAGATAATGTATAATTTGGTTTTGTTTTGGCGAAGTTCTGATAACATGGACCAGCAAAGATCTGTGTGGTATCGTATTGTTTAATTTTAGGCCTGCTTTATGCAAGTATTATTCCACATTGTGCTGCTTGTAATTTATGTGTTAGTTATATGTTACATCGACTTTTGCATGGATTCAAACATGGACTTAGAGGAAACTTTTATTACGATTCACGGGGTAATCGAACAATATATCCATATGATGCTTATGTTTTATCAACTATATAAGCACTATAAAAAACACCAAGGTCGCATGCAACAAGCAACGTATGCTTCATATAGTCTTCATACTAGAGTTCCAGACTAAGTGAAGCATCTACGACTACTAGTTGAAGTTAGTGATGAAGCCTGTCTTAATAATTTAAGAATGACTAGGTTTGTGTTTGGAAATTATGTTATCTATTAGAGCATGCAGGAGGCCTTAAATTTACTCAAAATATTACCATTGCCGACCAAGCGGTCATTTTCCTCTCTGCCTTGCACACCATAAGAAAAATCGTGTTGTGAAATTTGATTTTAATAAATCAGGATGCACAATTAGTAAGGTATTTAGGAAGGTTCTAAATTCATTGTTGAAGTTGTATCCACTTCTACTTATCAATCCTGAACTAGTGCTAGAAGACTGCACAGATGATTAATGGAAGTGGTTTAAGGTAATCATTGAGTACAACTTATTTTGAATGGATGAAATACTTTAAGCTGAATGGTTTCTGGAAAGTGTTTCTTACAAAATTTAATAACTTGGAATTGACATTTATTTGCAATAGAGTTATTTGGGTGCTTTAGACGGAACGTATATTGAAGTAAGTGTTCCCGCAGCTAACAAGGCACGATATCGGTCTCGAAAAGAGGAAGCTGCAGTTAATGTGCTTGGAGTTTGTGATTGAAACATGAAATTTATTTATGTTCTTACTGGTTGGGAGGGAAGTGCAGCTGATAGTAGGGTGCTTCGTGATGCCCTTAGTAGACCAAATGGATTTCGTGTGCTGAAGGGTAGATTGAAGCCTTAATTTTTATACTGAGCATTCCATAAAACTTGTTATTTTTATATTGAACATACTAGTTTGAATATGTTGATTTAATTTAAATAATACTTTTATAGGTAATTATTATTTGTGTGACAATGGGTACAACAATGGGGATGGTTTTCTAACACCATACAGAAGGGTAAGGTATCATTTAGGGGATTGGGACAACGACCCATCCGATCCTCAGAATTATTTGGAATTATTCAATTTGAAGCATTCCAAAGCCCGGAACGTCATTGAGAGGGCATTTGGTTTGTTGAAGAACCGGTGGGGAATCTTGCAAAGCCAATCGTATTATCCTATCAAGATATAAATTAGGATAATAATGGCATGTTGTTTACTGCATAATTTCTTGAGGAATGAACTTCCACATGACCCTTTGGATGGTCTCGAACCAGACACATTGGAGAATGATGAGGGTGGTTACGTGGAAAGCATAGAAAGTTCACAAGTTTGGAACACTTGGAGAGATAATCTGGCACGTTCTATGTTTAACGAGTGGAGAGGATCCCATCGGGACTAATTTGTTGTAGCCTATTATATGAGTTAGAAATTTGAGGGTCCTATTGTAGTAAGAATATGTTGTTTGAATGCATTTTTAAGTCTTCCGTTGGTGAGATGTGATAGTGTACTCTGAAGCTTACAGGTGAATTTTAGATATTAGCATCATATTGAGTCTTGTAATTGTATTGGTAGTTTTCCATGTCATGGCGACATTTACATTTTTTAGTGGTTGGTCTTTTGAATGAAAAGTTTTCCCGTACTTATTTTAGCTGTTATAGTTGACCAATATTAGTCTGTAATGTGAATGCATTAGCGGTTTACTTTATGGATTCTTATTGTTATATTGCATAAGTTTGTTGGTTTAATACTTGTGATAATTCTTGTTTGTAGCCAACATGGAAGACCAAGGAAGCAGTAAGAAACTAAGAGTTGGGAGAAAAACTGATAAAGGAAGAAGGGTGTGGTCGTTGCAAGAAGAAGAGATTATTGTGGTTGTACTAAAAGACATTGTTGCACAGGGCTAGCAGTGTGAAAATGGTTTTCGTATTGGCTATTTGCAGGCTCTGGAAGAATTTGTGCGAAAGGCTCTACCGGGAGCAAATATACATGTCGATCCACACATTAACTCGAAGATTCATGTGTGAAAAAAACTCATGGAGCTCTAGTAAGCATGCAAGGCCGAAGTGGCTTTGGCTGGAACGATGCAGCTAACATGATCACAGTGGATAGTGATGACATATGAGGCCTATGTGAAGGTATAAATCCAAACTTCTATGCAAATAAGATATTGGAATTATGACTTGTGGCCTAGAATTCATGTGTTGAACTTCACTATTGAAGGTTGATACTACTGCTAAGACAATACATTTCAAAAGCTTCCTACTTTGGAAGAGATAGGGCTACGAGAGAGTCAGTTGAGGATTTTACTAATGTCGTGCATGATTTGCTACACAATAATTTAGGCATGGAATCCCCTCACACAATGGCTGATGAAAATACTGCTGGATTTAACATTTTCGATGATGACGAATTTCACTCTTTTAGCCAGACAGAAGGTAGTGCCACAAAGAAAACGGAGTCTTTGTTTAGAAAGAAAAAATCCTCCAATACGGGAACGGATGGAAGATTCTTCAATCTGATGAGTAATTTTTGTGATCGTGCTGATGCATATTACTACTGTTGAAAGTGGATGATACCCAGCACGCACACTAGTGATGCGAATAAGGAAAGCGCCATACTCTTATTCGCAATTATGATTGGAAAATCAATCAACATTGGTCAATTAATTCACTCGTGCATACTTCAAATTGCTCGATCTCCTAGTGATGGTCGTTGGTTTCCTTTGCAGTTTACTGGTTTATGTGGAAAGGTTGGAGTGAAATGGGAAGCAAACAAAGAGTTGTTGCAGCCAAGGACTGCTCTTGATGATTTTATCATTACTCGTATCTTAAGGGGGACGGATGATGATTTAAGTACCAACTGAAATGGGCCCTCCACAACCCCTGCAGCACTGCATATGGAATCTACCAAACTTAAGATTAAGGATCGTATGATATGGCTTGAAGTTCAAGCAGCACAGCAGTATGCATACCAGAATACGTGCATTCAGACATTGGAGCAGATGCTTCATATGTGTGCAGAGAAGATAGGGGTTGACATACTAGGTTCTCAACTTTGCCTGCGCCTCCGAATGACAATTTGAGCACAGATGGAGATACTGATGAACCTGATGATGAAGAAAAGCAGTAAGATGTGGTCTGCTATGGTATTTATGACTACAAAAAATATGAGTACATGCATATTACTACTGTTGAAAGTGGATTTTCTTTGGCTATATCTGTAGGCGACAACTTATGACTTCTACCTGATGCTTATTTTGAACTTTTGCTTGTAATTATATGTGGACATATCTATCAAAATCTCTATATTTGGTATCCCTATGTGGTCTACAACCCTTTAGTTTGGATTGACTTTAATGATCAACTGGCTATATGTTCTTACTGGTGTTTTTGCAAGATGTAATGCTTAACGGGCTGACTGATGTCGACTATGGTTATTATATATCCCCATATTGTTGTTACTTATTATTCCCATTTATGGGTTATTTCCATACACACATATATATATATTATTAGTGCATGAATGTTATGAACTGAGGATGATTAATTGAGGTTTCAAAGCTTCGTAGTGTGTTGTTGTTAGGTCTTAAGTTGCATATTAATGAATTATTCATGATCAAGATGTGTTGTGGTTTAGAAAGGTGACTTGTGGGTCACCTTTGCTAGTATGTTAGAGTATGATTGTCTTGTTGCTGTGATGACCATTAAATGTTGAGTGTTTGGCAGTAATTAGGCATCATAAAGTAGAGAATTAGTTGTTATAGTCTTTATACCCTTGCAAATGTTGTTGCTGCTCCACAGAAATGTTGGGGGCTTTTTCCATAGCTTAGTGGTATAGTTATACTGCCTTGTATGTGATGAATGATTAGTTTTCGAATTATTGGGTTGTTGGCTCTTATGCTGTTGATCCTTATATTTCACGCGTGCAACTTCTTGCATGTAGTATTGTGATAGTGTACAATATATCCAGATGTAATGCAATGGTTGAGCTCATAGCCTTTTGTAGCCACAACTAGTAAAATTATCTCGTTGAGACATCGTTCATACAGAGGATTTAATACAACACTATCTGTTTGTCACTACACCTAGTTTTGGCATACATGGTTGCGGTACTGAACATACAATTTCCATATTCATATGTTGTTGCATATTTCCTTATTTCTTGCCTTCAACCAAAGTTTGTCCATTGAAAACCTTTATCAAAACCGATGGAACCTTTGTTGGATTCCATCCTCTAATTACTAAATTGTGAAAGGTCTAGTCAACTACATGTGTTCAACATCGTAGTAGGTTCATTGCTTAGAAAAGTGCCCTAATCTATTACAGCCGAAAATACATCTAAGCACAATGGAAAATTGGAACCTGTGGCCCAGTTCTCGAACACTACTACATGACACCCTAAACACATAGTAAACCTAACAAATTGACACTAACACAGACACAAGGCGTACATTATAAACATACAATACGTGGGTAAAAAACAAAAAACCAATATACGGTACTGAATGCATGCAGTCATGATCCCTAGACTCAGAAGCCAACCTTATATGTTACATACAAACACAGCCACCCCGATTGTCTAATACTTAAACTTACTTCAATACGAAGTATCCAAGCAACCGTCAGCCTCTTAATTTTTTTTCAACGGGGAACATGACGTAGTTGATGATCAAGGACCGACTCATATTTGAAGTATCGAGATCACACGATGTTTCTTCAGATGCATTATCAAAGGCATACTCGGTTATTTCATTCCAGAATGATCTTTTCGACTCATCTCTCTTCATCTGCTTGGTGTATGATAACTCATAGTCGGTTGTCTCCACCTCTTTGCCCATCGTCAATGTTACCATTGGCTGCTCGTTGTTCTTCTGGTGCCAATTTGTCAAAAATAACAGACAAAGCATCCCATTCTGGACCTGGCCCTTCACGATAAGCATAGCCAAGTCTTTCGTTCTATCAAGATAAGTTACTTAAAATTAGATGAAGTTTTGTCACTAACTTGGAAACTGGGCTATTATTTTTTGGGCAGTAGGGTGCATATTTGTACATGAAACTATCGATACATACCCTGAAAATGAAGGCCCAGACATCATTGCTGCTGATGAGTTCTTTGGATGAGGGAGTGAAGCTAATGCCCAACAAGTTATAGATCTACTTGAATGCCGTGTATCGTTTCTACAGTTTTCGAGCCCTATGCACACAATAGTTGAAATGAAAATCGGTGTTAAATTCAATCGCCATCACATTTCGCACCACACTGATAGCTTCATCAATGTTTTCACCCTATTTGAAGTTCCCTTTCCGGTGTTCCTCAACAAGCACTTGCACGAATCGGTGATCAATATCCTTTTTTCGTGCCCCTTCATAGAACAACTTCTCCTGCCATGCCGTAGCCATTACGAAGCTATATTTTCAATACAGTAGGGACATGTGCAGTGTGCAAGCATGTAATTTGTGAGTTTTGTTTGGATTTAAATATTACACAGCCTGCATGAACTGCTTCTGTAAATTTGGGAATTATGCATGTTCACATGCAATTAGACTGTTCTTGTCCACTTTCCTTATGCCTTTCATTGAGCATGAGTCAATAGGAGATTCTGTGGATGAGTTGTTCAATCAAGGTCATAGGTCTTTCACTTACCAACAACTAATATTCCTTGCAGACCAAGACTAGTTCAATCAAGAAGTTATGGAGCAAAGATCTTCCAACAGCCTTTGTCAAGATATTACAGGATTTGGTTCTAGACAAATGCTTACACATTGGAGTAGACAAATACGTATAGAACAACAAATTTTATTGATAATGAGATGCACATAAATAGGCTTACAAAATGCTTACAAAATACCTATAACTTAAACTACACTACCAATCAATCCTATTATCTACCGCATTATGGCACTCATGAATTTTTAAACCCAATGGCCAGGCTATTAACAGTAAAGACCTCCACAATTATAAATAATTCCCCTACGACTTGCGCCTCAATAACTTCCTTCATATAATGCCATTGTACAATATTTACCATTGCCTTACCATTTGAGTCTTGGAAGTGAATTTTGCAATCTTAATAATTGAAAGAGAGATTTGGAATTAAGGTCTACTGGAACGGAGCCATGCTAAAATTCATGTGTACTGCCGTGTAAAATCAGTGCTTCAATATCACTATAAGCATGTTTTATAGAGTTTAATTTATACACATTAACTCACGTACATATGCTGATATAATTGCGAGACAACAACCACATTAACTATAAATCTTCAATTTTAGTAAAATACATGCGTTATTTCCAATTTTAGCAGCCTTTCTAGAAATAACTTATAAAGATTGGCCTCCGTGAATAAAGGGACATAGTACTATGTATAACTCTTGCAACTATTTTCAAGACATTTATGATAGAGCAAGTCTTCTTCCATTATATCTCACAGTGAAGCGGAGTAGCATCCAAATAGCTGTGATAGTGATAAGCCAGGACATGATTACATAGCAAATCAGCAACCTCTCCCTCCGCTTGCACTCCTTTACATATGCATCAGCTTGAGAGATCCTTTTTAGCAATCCAGGAATAATTTGTTTCAATCTATGACATATCTCAAGATCAACCCATTTGGAAGTCGCACAAGCATGACTTTGTGAAATATCATCCCAAAAGTGTGTGTGCTGTTATAAGTTGAAAAAGTTCACAATATCATAAGAAACCTCTAAAATACTTCATTCAGACACCATGAATGTTAATAAGAAAAGTAGACATCAATTTGTAAGTGACATTAAGCACCCTATAAGCTGGGCAACCTCGGAATCTTCTCCCTGGGTTTCTACTTGTCCATGGCGTCTGGGTATGCATTACATACCCGCAATGGCATCGTTCTAAATTATTACTACTGCTCGACATCAGTTTGACGTGGGACAAAATAGAACTACAATAATAAACAAAAAAGTTAAGAAGAAGAAAGGGCAATTATATCTAGGCTTCAATTTAAAAATGAACGCCATGACTATGATAATTACCATCGCCGTAACTACATCTTTCCAGAGGAATACTGGTGTAAAAGGCTACTTGGCAATCGTATCTAATGTCGTGTCTCCAAAAAGGCAACTCATATTTATTTTCGGAGGTCAATGGATATACTGTACTCTACCACCAACTGAAAATGTGAACAAATGGGAGGTCAGTTTGAAAAGTTAACTTTGAAAACTTCCAATGAAGTTCCCCTCCAGTACATAGCCCCTAACCTGTGTCCGGTTTAATCTTCATCAATATAAGAAGTTACTCTGTTAAATAAGCTGAATCTTCAATGTTTCTTGTTATGTAACTGAGTGTTTTTCTTCGAGTGCTTAGTGGCTCTATGCCAATGGTTGAAGCCTCTACAATTACTCCTAATCTTGATACGAACAGTAAAAAACATGATGGAACACTACACAGAAATGCATATGTTGTGTATGAAGGCATAAACTTATCTCGCTTATAGAGGTAAGAAAACATGTATACTTATACAAATTGCAAATCAACAACTCGCGGGTAGGAGAAAACTAAGGTTTGGCCTACAAAAAAAGTAAAAATCCAAAAGTTGGGATATCTTATTTAAATTTATAAGAAAAGGATATAAACATCAATATAGTATTTATCCACAGTTTATCATCCATCTAAGTAAATAGATAATAAAATTATCCATTATCATCCTACATTTTATCCCACTAAGTTAATATACTTCATTAGATATTAAATTATCCTAATCTCACTCTTCATCTCTCATGCCATCCTATCACCCCACATCTCATATCTAAAAGTAAACAGACCCTAAAAGTAGGTTTAGAAAGCTATTATCAAATAGTCAAAGTTCTGTTCATACTTGATAAGACATTCACCTGTTGTCTTGTATTAAATATTTAGCCATGCACTATTGTTCTATGAAAGGTCATTGTACTGTCAGATTATCACATGGAGGCGTTGACATATATAGAGAATTCTACGTACTATAATAAAATGATAAACAAGGTTACTTATTGCATTAAAAGGATGGATTGGAAAAGAATATATATATATATATAACGAATAGATTAGATAAGAACATAAGAGACATGTGAAAATTGTAAATGAAAAGATATATAAGTTATAGCAATAACAGTTTAACGAACTCATAGGCAATGTCAGTGTCAAAAAAAAAAAAAAAAAAAAACCTCATAGGCAATGTTTAGTTATGTTTTTTGTGTGATCTTAATATGTATTTTGCGAGAATGAATGTTAAAAGTGATATTAGAGAATGTGAAATTTGTGTTGGGGAATGTAATGCATTTTTGGTTATGTTTTGGGAAATAGTTAAAAATTGATTTTGGAGAGTTTTGGTATGTTTGTTTATGTTTTGGAAGGAGACATTTTTTATTGTAGTAGTCAAATCAATGCTTTTTTGTTGGATTTTCGGGATGAAAATAGAATTGAGTGATTTTTTTATTGTTAGAATAATAATAAAATATATATAATATATATATAATACATGTATGTATATATTGAAAAATGAAAAAGTTTTGAGGATAACGAAGGATAGGAGATGATATTTTGGGAAAACCATTTTTAGTGTTTCAGAGGGAAAATCAAGATATGTTTGGTTATATTTTCTCCAAAACAATTTTGTTTTGGGAAAACATAACCAAACATTCCCATAGTCTTTCCTTCTTCATTTTTGGTTACAGTCGTTACGTATTTATATTAAAAATAAAATGTCATCCATTTTTTTGATATATTTCCAAGTGTATGTTTAAAATGTAATCATTTTTACTTTTAATTCATTTAACTACACAAAATAACTACCATTTACAATCATAGTACTATTCTAGTATTTCTATTTTATAATTCCACCATCATCGATAAAAACTACACAGTATATTCATTCTACAACTTTTTTTATTTTTCCAACTTTTTGCTACTACATTGCTGATTATCATCTATGATATTTTATAATTTTATTATTATTGTTTAATTTATATACACATGCATTGTATATTAGATACACAAACATGGGATGTGTCCCCACTAATTTAGATAATAGATATTGTAGTATTAGTAACAAATTCCAATGAAGAAGTAACGGACTCAAGTCTATCAAGTTGATTACTTAATTTTATATGGAAAAAATAATTATTTGATTTTTATGTATGTATGTCTATTATATTCTAATTATTAGATATACAAACATGGAATGTGCACCACCAAATTTAGATAATATATACTCTAGTATTAGTAACAAATTCCAGTGCAGACGTAATGGAGTCAAGTCTATCAAATCGATTACTTAATTTTATATGGAAAAAATATTATTTGATTTTTATGTAAAAATGAAAATATATTCGGATTTCTTGAATGAAAATGTTGGCTATATAGGTATAAGAATAAAAATATGGTTAGTTTTAAAATTTTTATACATCAAAAGGTGTGTTCAGTATATTATATATATATATATATATATACATACATTTTAATAATTTTGAAGTGATTGGGCCCATCATTAGTTTTATATAACATTCAATTAAATTTTGTAGATATGATAATAGAGTGGCAGAGTAGATATGAAAAAAAATTGAAAATAAAAATTGATGATCATTTTATTAAGAAGTGAGGCACAGAAAAGTGCTTTTCAAATTATAAAAAGTGATGCAACAGGTAAACTTTGGGAGGAAAGAAAAAGAAAAGAAAAACAAGTTATTGCACGAATATTTGAATAAAATAGAGCTTGCACACGATAAGCCTTAAAACAAAGTAAAAATCTTTTTCGTAGAGAGAAAATCAAAGAATTATATTGCTCAAGTTATTGTCTGACAAGTTACATGTGTGAGCCTATTTATAGGCGTATCAAAGAATCCTAATTCTATAACTGATATAATATAACAAATTCATACTTATCACTAAGACTTCTAACTCCCTAAAAGATAATTTAAAATAACACATAACTCTCTAAAAGATAAAGTAAAATAATATCCAACTCTTAAAAGACAATAAAAGTTTAAAATCTAATATTTATCTAGAAAGAAAAGAATCTAAAAGATAAAACTTATTATCTAAATGATAAGAATGAAGTATTTTCCATATGTGGAATATCTTCCAGAAGATAACTCTAACCAAGATTCCTTTTATCTCCTGTATCATTTCCCCCCTCTTAAGAAAATAACTCGTCCTCGAGTTATCAACGTCTTTTGGATATAAATGCTTATGGAATGGATGATAAGGATAAAGATTAGTTGCTTTCACATATTCTTTGGCAATTCCTCCACAATTAAGCTCATTAATTTTCTTCAAGATATGACAAGGCACACGCTTCTTCGGTTGCAACTTATTGTAAGTATCAATTGGGAATCTTTTTCTTCTCAAGAAAACCATAGCTCCATCGCCTTCTTCAAAAGTCAGGAAGCCTCCATGTTTATTGACTACTGCTTTATACTTGGTACCAACTTTTTCAAGTTTCTATTTGACATTTGATTGAACATGTGACATTGGTGGCAATTTTACTGGCAGCTCCTTATGTATAATATCCTTCTCTTTAAATAATAAGCATATGCCTTCAGGAATTGTTTCTCTAGCGAGTCCTTCATAGCAATCAAGACTCCTTTTACTACTAAGTAATGAATAGTTGAGTCTCTCTACATGCAGCCTCGAATTCCTTCTTTGAATGAGTTAGTGTTTGGAAAGATTTACCTTCCACTTTAAAAGTTTTGGCCTCAGATGTCTTATTCAGTTGCAACAAGGTCATTTTCACTCTATTTGTCCCCAATTTATATATTTTCTCCCATCCAAAATGATGTGCATTATTTTCTAACTGCCAAGGTCTACCAAATAGTAAGTGATAAGCATCCATGCCTACCATGTCACAATATATTTCATCTTTATACTTCCCAATTGAGAAAAAAACTTCGCAACATTCTGTCACTTGGATGTTTCCTACTGCCTTGGTCTACCTAATGTTGTAAGGATTTGGAAGCTTCTCATTTGGAAATTGTAGCTTTTCAATTGTACTCTTCCTAGTAATGTCTTCTTGATTGCCACTATCAATAATTAAGTCATAGATGCTACCATTAATGGCGCATCTTGTGGTGCATCTGGTCTGAAAAAGTTGGTGTCGAGTCATGCCTCTTTTCTTCGGTGCCAGTATCATCCTTCGAACTACAAAAGTTTGATCATCCTCTAATTCTTCTCTATCATTATTACACTTGGGCTTTCATATCACCTCATCTCCATATTCAAGCTTTTCTTCAAATTCACCATGCTCTACGATGTTGATACCCTTTCTGTTTGGACAATCATTAGAGCGGTGTCTTGGTTGATTACAGTGGGTAGCACTTTACAGGAATCGTCTTGGCGTATGGGTTCTTCTGCATTTGCATTTGAGTCTCGATCACTTCTAATTGTTTACTTGCTGCTTTGTTATATGCTTTCTCTTAATTGGTCTCTGCAAGTGGTAAGTTGACGTGTTTGTTCTTTGCTTGCCAGTGCTAACTGAAGTCGATTCTTCCTAGAATATTCCATCTTCTTGTCTTCTATCATCATCTCAGCCTTTAGTGCCATGTTTCGTGCTTCAGAGATATTTGTTAACATATGCATGCCAATCTTATCTTGAATTGCAGGCTTTAAACTATTGAGGTATCTCACCACTTGTTGACTGTCCGACTCCATTAGGTTGTTTCACTCAGCAAGCTGCATGAACTTTGTGGTGGTGGTTTCATGAACCATACATGCATGTGCACACCACCCGATTGGCTCAGTTTGGGGCTAGGCGAGGGCGTGAGTGCGGTGCGGTGTGGTCAATCATGACTTAACAATTTTTTTTTTAAAAAGAAAACTTTGTGGTGTATTCGTGCATCAATCTATCTCCTTTGTGACACCTTTTATATTGCAAAAATAGGTATTGCTCATAATATAGGGTTAAAAAGAGAGCCTTCAGTAATTGCTTCATTCAATACAATGTTCGAACTTGTCCATGCCTCCTTGTATCTTGCGACATTCCCACCAAGTAGAAACAGCTCCCTCTAGTTTGTAGGCTACTAATTTAACTCTATGCTCCTCAGAAATTTTCAAATAATCAAAGAAAAATCTATCTACTTCTGCAAGCTAATCTATAAATTCTTCAAAATTTAAATTGCCATTAAAGTATGAGAGATCTACCTTCAAGCGAAAATCTTCATCTCTAGTATGGCGTTGGATCCGATCTTGTTGATTTCCTTGTCCCATATTAAACATCTTGATATTTTCATCTTCTTTCTCTTCTGAATCTTCCACATTGGCATGATAATAACATTGATGAATAGGATCACATCTAACCAGTCGTGGTGCTTGGGCAAATTCCATAGCTTCGTGTCTTGGCCTTGGTCTCTTGTCTGTGTTGAGAGCATCCAAATGTAAATTCATCTTCTTTAATTTATGATCAAAGGATTCTCTCAATGCACAAATCTCCTCCTGGAGAGTTAAAGAACACCAATCTTTACCAACCATTTGGTTGTTTCACAAACCACCAGTTACTCTTGCATTAGCCATCAGAAAAGGCCAAACCTGCTCTGATGCCAAACTGATGTAGTGGGTAAAATCTAGGAAGAAAGAAAAAGAAAAGAAAAACAAGCTATTGCTCAAATAACTTGAATAAAATAAAGCATGTACACAACAAACCTTAAAGCAAAGTAAAAATCTTTCTCGTAGAGAGAAAATCAAAGAATTCTATTGCTCAAGTTGTTGTCTGACAAGTTACATATGTGAGCCTATTTATAGGTGTTTAAAAGAATCATAATTCTATAACTGATAAGAATATGACAAATTCATATTTATCTCTAAAAATTCTAACTCCCTAAAAGATAATGTAAAATAACACCTAACTCTCTAAAAGTTAAAGTAAAATAATATCTAACTCTTAAAAGATAATAAAAATTTAAATTTTAATATTTATCTACAAAGAAAAGAATTAAATGATAAGAATGAAATATTTCCCATATGTGGAATATCTTCTAGAAGATAACTTTAACCAAGATTCCTCCAATCTCCCGTATCAAAAAGGTAGAAAGTTTGAAAAGAATTGAGAAAAACATAAAGAAATTAAATGAGGTCTTTTTGTTTCAGTGGAGGCATTTGATATGATGCCTCTTTGTAGGAATGTAAGGTGGTTATTTCTCATCTACAATCTTTAAACGTATGGTTTGGGGTAGTAAAAACATTCATTTGAAGCTAGATGACTGTCACAATATGTGCTCCACAAACAAAGATAATGAAATTGTCTCTAGTTTTATTAGTAGCACAGCATGAGGACTAATTTTGTCACGTGCCTTCATAAGATTTGCCATTTTAGGGGCTACTTTCAGGTCTTGGAAGGCGTAAGACATAAATTGGATTATATACAGTTGAGATATTTATTCATAACGTCAAAATTCAGAATAACCAAGTATTAAAAATAAAGAAATGCTCGCAAAGAAATTCGAAAACAAAAACACAAGATTTAACATATTTTGGCGATATGCCTATTCCAAGAACAAAGAGATGAATTTATTGAATATCAAATTAAATACCAAAGACAAAGCCAAGTCCTATAAATTACACAAGAACACTCAACTCTTTTGTATCTAATCTCTATTTGATGATTCTCACACAAAAATAGTTCAGAATGATCTAAACTTGGGAAACATAAAAAAAGTCCTTAAACACAAGTTCAGATCCTAAAAGGACGTTTGGGCCCAGTGTCACATGCCTAGGTGCCCGTTCCTTGCACCTAGGCACAGAAATGGAACAAACTACCTAGTTTAGGCAGTTGTTGCAATGGGGAAGACTTGTTTGTGCCCCATTGCAGCATCACTTTTCAATGCGTGTTGCACCGCATTGCCTTGTGCCCCAGTGCAAGGAGGGCGTGCTTCCGTGTGTTAGGTCACAACCCCTACACGCCTCGGTAGATAGGTCGTTGTGATGACATGTTGTTTCCACGCTGTCTCATTATTTCTTCGCCATTTCCAATACTCTATTTCTCATTGTTTTTAACTTTAATTTTAAGGCACAGTCAACAATTCTACCTTCACTTGAAATTTTCTGTTCACCATCTCCATCTTTTGGAAGGGCAATCATTTAAGTTTGCAAATGTTTACCAAATCCAAGAAGTGCTTGAATTTGATTCCTGGAACAGTCTTCATCAATATACTTATCAAATTATCTTTAGTCCCAACCTTTTCAACCAAAATAATATCTTGGAGCACTATGTTTTGGACAAAGTGATACCTACATCAATGTGCTTTGTTCTCTCGTAAAATTCTTTATTCTTTGATAAGTATATAGCACTCTGACTATCTCCAAATATTTTATTAATATCAAAACTCATACCCATATTATCAATTATCCTCTTCCGCTAAATGCCTTCTTTTAGTTCCTTCAACTGAAGTTATCCACTCAGCCATCGTTGTAGACAATGCGACTAAAAATTGCAAAGTCCTGTTCTAACTAATAGTACGAACTGAAGCACAAAACACATAACCGATCATAGATCTTCTGCAGTCCAAACCTCTGGCATAGTCCGTATTCCCATAGCGAAAAGTTTAGCTATAGAGTTTAATTGACTATACTTCAAATACCTATTCGTAGGACCTCTCAAATATGTCATAACCCATATCACTGCCTGCAATATCTTCTCTAGCTTGCTATTAAGTTGCATTTTTGTCTTCTTATTCGTATAATTTCACCTTGTGATTAATAGTAAAAATGCTTAATTGTTGGGTTTTAACTTTCATTTTATATTTTGTGAAGCAAATTGAAGGTTCAAGCAAAGTGTAGTTGAAAATCGAGTACTTGACATGCTTGGAGCAAAGATTGCATTCCTGAGGAGATGAGGAGTGGAAGAAGGAAATAATTTGAGTGCCGGCGTATCTTGCTTCCCAAGACTATTATGCGAATTTGATTTTGAAGCATTCAATCTATTTTGGCAATTGTATATATTTGGAATATTTTAATTTCTATTTCTTTAATTAGGATAATTTAAGTTTTCCTACTCTGGTAGGACTCTTATTAGTTTTCCAGTTGCATTAAGAGCATTAGGCTATTTATATGGAACTAGGTATCTCTCATAGTAAGCTTTTCATTCTTTTCATTCAACAGATTTTATTTTCCTGCATTTTTCTTCTCCCCATGAGTTGCTAAACTCCTTTTATAGCCTAAGGGATTATTGAAGTTTGGATTCTTTAGTATTTGTGAGATCTAAATAATTGATTCGTATTTCTTATTTCTTGAGTATTTATTTATCTTCTGTTTTCATTGTGAATATTTAGGTTTATTGAATTTAGGGCCAAAATTTGATAGGTTAGAATATTTGTTCTGTCAATTAGAATGTTAAATCCATAATTGTTTAATTGTTCCAATGCTGGTGGCAAATAGCATGGTTATGTGTAGGGATATGCATGATTTATGTTATGGAGATAAACAATCTAGTCTAAATAAACCCCGTGTGTGTGTGTTTGTTGGTTAGGGCTGGGTCTCTCTTGTTTATAATGCTTTTGGTAAATTAAATCCTAGGAGCGTTTCTTCAGGGCTGTTTAATGGAAAGGAAAATAACTAATGAGCTTCTCTTAGTTATCAAAATAGTAAGGAGAGATTGGTTACTAGGGCGTCTAAGTAACTATAACCAGTTTATTTAGGAATGAGAAATTTATCTTTGCATCAATGATCAAATCTGAGAATCCAACTGAGATTTTACCTTAGGCTAGATTTCATTCTCATTGATTTCTTACTTGATTTATTTTACTTTTAAAATTCTAAGTTTTTCGTTTCATAAAAATTCCCCATCTTTTCTATTTTATTAATAAGTTTGAAAGAAATAAAATTTACCAGTTCCTATGGAATATAATCCTACTCACCACTGATTACAAATCATATCTTTATAGTAGGAATTTATTTTTGTTGGATTCAACACCCATCAAATTTTGGCGCCGTTGCCAGGGGAATGGTGTCAAATAATTTTATTTCTTTTAATACCTCGATTTTTTCATACAGGTGAACTTCAATGGCTTCTGAACGAACTTTAAGGAAGTTAGCTGAACTAGATTTGACTCAACAATTGCTTTGTATTGAATATCCAGAGTTGGAAACACCTTTTGAGTTAAAATCTGGGTTAATCCATCTACTACCCATTTTCCACAGCTTGGATAATAAAGATCCCTATAAGCATTTAAAGGCACTTCATGTAGTGTGCTCGACTATGAAACCTCAAGGAGTATCTGCAGAGCAAGTCAAGTTGTGAGCTTTTCCATTTTCCTTAGCAGATAAAGCTAATGATTGGTTGTTTTATCTACCCCTGGCTCTGTTCCTACATGGATAGAAATGGCAAGATTGTTTCTTGAGAAGTTTTTCCCTGTTTCACGTGGTACTAGTATTAGAAAAGAGATCAGCGGGATGAGGCAGAGAGACGCGGAGAGTCTTCCCGAATATTGAGAAATGTTTAAACAACTTTGTGCAAGCTGCCCACAACATAGTATTACTGAGCGACTTCTTATTCAGTACTTTTATGAAGGACTTTTACTAATGGAAAGGAGGAGGATGGACGCAGCAAGTCAAGAAGTCATAGTGAACAAAACTCGAAGTGAAGCTAGAGAATTAATTTCTATAATGGCTGCTAACTCCCAACAATTTGGATACTATTCGGATCCTCCTAGAAGGGTCAATGAGGTAAATAATTCATCTCTTGAGCATCAGATTTCCACTTTAACTTCTTTTGTTCAGCAATTGGTTGTAGGAAGCAACAAATCAAGGCTTTTTGTACTGACATTGGTCATCCTATGGATATGTGTTATATGCTCCAAGAGGATTCCTGCGAACAAGTCAATGTAGTAGGAGGATTCCCTGGACCACCGCAAAGAAAATACAATCCCTACTCAAACACTTACAATCCAGGATGGAGGAATCATCTAAATTTCAGTTACAGAGGGAGATTGCAGAACTACCAACACTTCCAACAAAACCACATCCTCTACATCAACTATCATCTTCTAATATAGGTATATCTCTTGAAAAGATTGTTAAATCGCTTGCGACTAACACTTAGCAATTTCAACAGGAAATGCAAGCAAGCATTCAAAACTTGGAAAACTAAATGAGTCAGCTAGCCACATCAGTGAGTAAGATAGAATCCCAATGGAAGCTAACCTCTCAGACAATTGTCAATCCCAAGCAGAATGTTAGTGCGATTACTTTGAGGAATGGTAAGGAGTTGAAGGAACGCAGCAAGAACACACGAGAAAATATTGTTGTGGAAAAAGTGGGGAGAGAGATTGTTATGCCCCAGGATTCAGTTGAACATTCGCATGAACCCAACAGTAAGGTGATAACCCATTAGTTGTACACCTTCCCTTTCTTGAAAGGTTCGCTATATCCAAAAGTTATGAAGAGGAAAAGGAGATTTTGGAAATGTTTCGCAAAGTCGAGGTAAATATCCCTTTACTTGATGCACTCAAGCAAATACCTCAGTATGCTAAATTCCTCAAGAAATTATGCACAAATAAAAGGAAATTAAAAGGTAATGAAAGAATAAGTGTGGGGGAAAATGTCGTAGCAGTGATACAAAGGAAATTGCCCCCTAAATGCAATGATCCAGTTATGTTTACTATCCCTTGCAAAATTGGCAAAGTTGGGATTGAAAAGGCTATGTGCGATCTTGGTGCTTCAATTAATATCATGCCTATTTCCATCTACTCTTCATTGAATGTTGGTCCTTGAAAGAAACAAGAGTAGTTCTTCAACTTGCTGATAGGTCTGTTGTATATCCCGAGGGAGTCCTAGAGGATGTGTTAGTATAATAAGTTAACGAATTGATTTTTCCTGCTGATTTTTATATACTTAATATGTCTGAAGATAACTCTCATAATTCGTCACAAATACTGTTAGGAAGACTGTTCCTTAGAACCTTTAGGAAAAAAATTGATGTGCATGATCGTACACTCACTATGGAGTTTGATGGTAATATGATTAAATTCAATATTTATGATGCCATGAAATATTTTAATGATGAGTCTTGTGTTTCTATTGTGGATAATATTAATACTTTGACTCATGAAACCCTGAATTTGAATGATGATAATTTTGTGATCTGAGGAATAGCTACGTCTAGCCAAAGACGTTAAAGAGAGGTATTTTTTGGGAGGCAACCCAAACTTTCAATTTATTGTTTATATTTTTTTAAAAAAAACTTTAATTAGCTTTATTTTTTTTCTCTGATGCAGGAGACGTTTTAAATTGGCCTGTGGGCATAGTTAATTTGACAGAAAAGCTCTTCAATCTACCAATGTCCACGCCTTGTTTAAGGACCTCTTCACCGTTTAGCTATTTGACAAAAAAAAAAAAAAAAAAAAAAAGCTTTCCAATCTACTTGTGCCCATGCCTTGTTCAAGGACCTCTTATAGCACCGTTTAGCTATTTGACAGAAAAGCTCTCTAATCTACCTGTGCCCATGCCTTGTTCAAGGACCTTTTTTGGTACATTGGAATTATTTGACATAAAAGCTTTTCAATCTACTCGTGCCCATATCTTGTTTCATCAACTCTCCTGCCATTTTCACCATTTTATTTATTTATTTATTTAATTTAATTTTATTATTATTTTTTATTTACTATTAATATTTTTATATTTATGTATATATATTTATAAAAATAAAAAACAAAAAAAAAAAGGTGCAAAAGAGAGTCAAAATTGGAGGCTCCAATTTTAACTCAACCAAACACTCACTATTCATCTTTTTCTCCAAGAAACCTTCACAAAAACCCGCCACCACCATCTTCACAAAAAAACTCCACCCGCCACCATCTCCAACACCATCGGCCACCATCTCCACCACTCGCCACCACCATTTCCAATACCACCTACCACCACCATCTCCAACATAAACCCACCACCACTGTCAGCCACCCAAACGTGAAAGAAAAATAGCCAGCAACTCATTCTCAACGGGCCAAGAGCACTCGGATAACACATCTATGTCCAACCAAACCTCTTCCGGAATCATCTCAATTGCTAACCACATCCGCTATTAATGTTCGGCCACCTGCTTCCTTTGAATTTCAATGTCGTTCTCGACTTGGAAAAGGAAAAACTGTCATTCCAACCACAGAATTTGACTTTCATGGGTCTTTCCAGTTCACCACATCTCATGAATGGGATAGATACACTGAGGTTTGCTTTAGACCAATCCTCCCCTATAAGTATATTCACTGTACCACTCTTGAGACTTTAAATATTCATGCTGATATTGATCGATTAATTGATGGTATTGGATGGCACCCTTATTTTTCCATTCATTATCTAGCATATGTTGAACTTGTGTGTGAATTCTATACTACTTTTGAGTTTAACAAACCGGTTGATTTCTCTCTGAATACTCCTAATGTGGTTGCATTTCGATTAATGGGTCAAAGGTTTAGCTTGTCTATCACTGAATTTAACTTAGCATTCCATTTTAATCACACCTGATTATGCACATTCTGATGAATATTTGAATAGTTGATGTGATTTTAATGTTGAATTTGCACCTCAAACACTTTACAGATCTTTGACTTAAAACACAACTGTCCCTTATGATCCTAGCAAATCCAAAGATACTTTTCTTGTCGATCCTGCTTTGAAATATGTTCATCGCTTTCTTGTATTTTTTTATTGGGTAAGAAGGATTCTGCTGGCGTCTATCAAAAGCTGAGTTTTATTTTCTATGGTGCATGCTTAACAATGTGAAAGTTAACCTTGGGTGTTGGTTGGCTACTCAATTTGCAAGTGTTTTGGCTAACAAATGCGCATTAATCTTGGGATCATTTATTAAACATTTGGCCATACACGAGCATTTGATCACTCCTGATGATAACACATTACATATTGCTTGTGATATGACACCTTTAGATTTGAATTGTTTAGAAGGGATGGGCCTACTTGGCAGACGGAACAATGTGTTTTATTTTTGCTCTCCAGGACCTAATATGTCATGGGAGCATATGAGGGTTTTTTATGATGATGAGGGAACCTTATGCACCTCTGCTGCAGCTGGACTAAGGACTCATGACGATGATCTTCATGCTCTTCGCCGCCAGCTTTCACATATAGAGACCAACCTTATGGCCTATTTCGCTTATGTTGGTTTCTCACCCCCAGTTCCACCAAATCCTTGAAGCTATGCAGACCTCGTCTTCTTAGGGGAGTCCATCTTTCACCTTTCTTATGCATTTACATTATTATTTTGAAACATTGAGGCCAATGTTTGGCTTAAGTGTGGGGGAGGAAAATTTAGATTCATTTTGCTTCATACATGCATGAAATGACTCTTTATTCTTCTTATTTGCTTTCAAAGTGTGTTTTAGTTCTTGATTTATTAATTTTTCTCGTTGACCTTTTGCCTCTTTTTGATGCTTGTCCCTGAGACATTTAAATAATTGGGTTGAATTAGGTCATATTGTAAGAATGACATTAATAGTTGAGTTCTTATTTATTGCACTTTGACTTGTTACCTTGTTGGTTAATTTAGATGAAAAATGTATGAGGGAATTAATGCATATCACCCTAAAAATTGTCATGCATAGCGGGTTAACTTTTCTAGAACTTGCCTTGATGAACATTTTTAGGTTGAATTGTTGAGTTGAATGTACTAAGATAATGAAAGTGATTAGGTTTGACCAAACCCTTCTAAAAAAAGGGGGGCTTGATTACTTTGCTAATAACTAAAATAAAGTGATTATGAGTAGAGATAATAACCATCTAGGTCTGTGACCAACTAAGTAACCGGGTGCATTCATCACCAATGTCTGTATTCGCGTAAAAAGGTCGGATGGCATTCTAGATAAATTGTGGCTGGCTGAGTAACCGGGTGCATTCATTACCAATGTTTGTATTCGCGTAAAAAGGTTGGTCAACGAGCTAAATTTAGTGCCCAAAGAAAAAAAAAAAGAGTGATTGCATAAGGTTTTTCCCTACCATCCCTTATGTTTTCTTGCATTCGACTTGCTATTTCTCCATGAATATGTGATATCGTTGTATGTTTTTGATAGTTGTCCCTCTATTTCTTGACTTGAATTGAACTTAACGAAAAAGTGCTAAATCCCTTTTACATTTCAAGTTGAAAGAGACTACTAGGGTGACAGGTTACTTGTGTGATTTATAAAATGTTCTTTCTATAAACTGCATGTTCTTACTTGTGTCTTGATTCGCCATCCCAAATGTGATAATTTGAACTATTTGGAGACAATTTGAGAAATAGGAAGAAAGGATTGTGAGAAAGATTGATAAATTGGAGCTATTATATGCTTGAGGACAAGCATTATCTAAGTGTGAGGGAATTTGTTAAGTTGCATTGTTGTCTTTTTATTCGTACAATTTCCCCTTGTGATTAATAGTAAAAATACTTAATTGCAGGGTTTTAACTTTCATTTTATATTTTGTGAAGCAAATTGAAGGTTCAAGCTAAGTGTAGTTGAAAATTGAGTACTTGACATACTTGGAGCAAAGATCACATTCCTGAGGCGACGAGGAATGGAAGAAGGAAATAATTTGAGTGTGGGCGTATCTTGCTTCCCAAGACTATTATGTAAATTTGATTTGGAAGCATTCAATCTATTTTGACAGTTGTATATATTTGGAATATTTTAATTTCTATTTCTTTAATTAGGATAATTTGAGTTTTCCTACTCTGGTAGGACTTTTATTAGTTTTCCAGTTGCATTAGGAGTATTAAGCTATTTATATGGAACTAGGTATCTTTCATAGTAAGCTTTTCATTCTTTTCATTCAGTAGATTTTATTTTCTTGCGTTTTTCTTCTCCCCATGAGTTGCTAAACTCCTTTTCTAGCTTAAGGGATTATCGAAGTTTGGATTCTTCAGTATTTGTGAGATCTAAATAATTGATTCGTATTTCTTATTTCTTGAGTATTTATTTATCTTCTGTTTTCATTATGAATATTCAGGTTTATTGAATTTAGGGCCAAAATTTGATAGGTTAGAATATTTGTTCTGTCAATTAGAATGTTAAATCCGTAATTGTTTAATTGTTCTAATGCTTGTGGCAAATAGCATGGTTATGTGTAGGGATATGCATGATTTATGTTATGGAGATAAATAATTTAGTCTAAATAAACCCCACGTGTGTGTGTTTGTTGGCTAGGGCTGGGTCCCTCTAGTTTATAATGCTTTTGGTAAATTAAATCCTAGGAGCGTTTCTTTAGTGTTGTTTATTGGAAAGGGAAATAACTAATGAGATTCTCTTCATTATCAAAATAGTAAGGAGAGATTGGTTATTAGGGTGTCTGAATAACTATAACCAGTTCATTTAGGAATGAGAAATTTATCTTTGCATCAATGATCAAATATGAGAATCCAACAGAGATTTTACCTTAAGCTAGATTTCATTCTCATTGATTTCTTACTTGATTTATTTTACTTTTAAAATTCTAAGTTTTTTGTTTCATAAAAATCCCCCCCCCCCCTCTTTTCTATTTTATTAATAAGCTTGAAAGGAATAAAATTTACCAGTCCCTATGAAATACGATCCTACTCACCACTTATTACAAATCATATCTTTATAGTAGGAATTTATTTTTGTTAGATTCGACACCCATCACTTGCGCATGTACCTACTCACAACATTGACAACACACAAAATGTCTAGCTAGTGCGCACAAACTACCAACTGCAGTAGCATATAGCATATTAGATATGTACTCCACTTCCTCCTTGGTGCTTCGTGATAATTCTACTGAGAGCATGAAATATGCTGCAACAGACATACTAACTAGTTTGGACTTATCTATCTTACAACACTCTAATACTCTCTCTCAATAAATTTATGCTGAGACAAGTACAACAACCTTAAGTATCTATCTCAAATAATCTTCATACTTAATATCCTCTCCACTCGCCTAAATGTTTTATCTCAAATTCCTCTCTCAACTAAGTCTTGAACAAATTAATCTTAAACATTTACTTGGAGGCAACAAACATATCATCAACATAAAGCACTAAATAAACAAAGACCATTACTATACTTCTTATAGTACACAATCAATAATAAATAGTCCTAGTGTACCAGATCTTAACAACGATGCATCAAACCTTTTATATCACTACTTAGGAGATTGCTTCAACTTATATAAAGATCTCTTAGAAGGCATGCTTGATTTTTCTTTCCCTAAACAATGAATCTCTCTTGTTGATCAGTTGACCTTTGTGTATCTACTCCTCAAACTCATTATGCAAGAATGTTGTCTTTGACATCTATTTGCACTAGCTTTATGCCAAACAAAGCTATCATGGTAAGCACTAAGCAACATGTGAAGGAAGTGTGCTTTACCATCAGGGAGGACACTTTATGTTAGCCAAGTCCCTTTTTCTGTGTAAAACCCTTTTCAACCAATCGTGCCTCGTAGCAAGCAATCTCAACCTTTGAAGTTGTATAGAGACTCCATCTCTTCATTCATGATAGCTATCCACTTATTAGAATTTGCATGTGAAAATGGCCTATCTATATGTGATTGGATCATCGTTTGCAAATTGCACAATCGAACTTAACGTTAAGCAACCAAATCTGAATACCATAACTATTGTAGTAGTTGATCTATCCTTTCCTCTATCTCGAGTAAATTTCTTACTGCTACTTAGGTGGTCATGAGCTCTCACTAGCTTCATCTATTGCTATTTTACTTCTCTTTCAAAGCATCTTGTGGAGTGTCAATCTCAAATTCAACCTTTTCCATATGCCCTTTACTGCTATCACCATACTTCTAATTTTTTAGCATAGTAGTTTCATTAAATGTCACATGTATGTTGATAATCAACTTGGAGCCATTATTATCGATATACCATAAATGATAGCATTTAACTCCACCTACATAGTGTAGGTATATGTACTTCTTGGCCATCGACTGACACTTCATGTCCCAAACATGAGCATATGTCGAACAACCAAATACCCTTAGGATTGAGTAATCAACAAGAAAACTTAATCATATTTCTATTGGTGTCAAGCAGTCCAAAGCAATTGATGGTGACCTATTCACCGTATAACAAGCAATATTAATAGCTTTAGCCTAAAAATCCTTAGACAACCCAACATTAGAGAGCAGATGTCTAGTCTATCCAAAAGTGTCATGTTCATCTATTCCACAACCACATTCTAGTGTGGTGTATGTACGACTTTGTGATGCCTCATAATCCCTTCCTTATAGCAGAACTCTTAGAATTTTGTTATTGCAGAACTCCAAATCATTGTCAGTAATCAAGCATCTAATCACTTTCTCAGTCTGTTTCTCAATCAAGACCTTCTACTGCTTTAAGTTAACAAATATCTCATCCTTGTGCTTCAACACACGTACCTAAATTCTATGTAAGAAGTCATAAATGAACTTCAGCATGTACTTAGCACCAACCTTTGAAGGAATTTGAGAAGGCTTTTGGAGATATTAATGAATGTAATCCAAAGTGCCCTTGGTCCTGTGAATTTTTATGTTGAATTTCACCGTATATTACTCCCAAAAACACAATTCTCACAAAAGTCCAACCCTTTCGTCTTTTGTCCACAAAGAAAACATTGTTTTCTCACTCTAACATTTCTCTCTCATTCATATACCAAGCGGCATATGCAACAACCTCGCGGTATCTTTGTAAATATGCAATGAGGAAACTGCTACAGTACTAGAAATTGTACTACTATGCAAAATATAAAGGTCATTTCTCTTCTCTTCTTTCATGATCAACATAGTAACTTTTGAACCTATAAAACATCTCGAGCCCAATACTCAAAACCCATTCTTATCAAATATGTCAAGTGAAATTAAGTTCCACTTCAAGTTAGCAACATAAAGCACTTCAGTCAATGTCCTTACAATTCCATTGTGCATTCTGATAATATCTTTACAATTCCATTGTGCATCCTGATATTCACTACACCAACTTCAACAACTTTACATGATGCATAATTTCCCATGAGAACTTTACTACCATCATATTTTTTTATAAGTAGTAAATCTATCCTATTGTGGGCACAAATGGTAGGTGCAATCATTATTTGAAATCTATTTGGAACTCAGAATATCTTCAATAACATTATAAACAAGCACTCCATCAGCCTCATTCTCAACAACTTCAGCAACATTATCCTATTTCTCATTAGAAGATTCCCTAAAATCCTTTCTTTTTCCATGTTCTAAGTAGTTTTATTTCTAGTGTCCTTTGCCTCTATAATTGTAACATTTGTCACTACTTTTAGGCTTGCCTCAAAATTTAGATCGGCCTCTATTCCTCCCATTTTCTTTTGGTCTTTCCTTAGCAACTAAACCTTCATAACTGTCATTGTTAGTACTACATAGGACATTCTTCCTTAATTCATTCGAATTCAGTGAAACTTTCACATCCTCCAAAATAGTATCTTTCCATTACAATAAAGTAGTCACCAAGTAGTACTCAAAAGATTTAGGCGGAGAACACAAAAGAATCAATGCCTGATCCTCATCATCAACTTGCACATCTATATTAGCAAGATCTAATATTACTCTATTAAAATAATCATTATGCTGTATAATGGATGTACCTTCCTTCATCCTAAGGGTATAGAGTTGCTATTCAAATATAACCAATCTGTGAACAACTTCATCATGTGAACACTTTCTAGATTTGACAATAATCTTGTTGGTGTATTTTCTACCACGACTTCTCTTAGTATGTTTTCTGCCAGCGATAACGCAGCATTTTCATAAATTCATCCATATCTTCCTTTGAAAGTGTCTCTAGCAAGAAATATCTATTCTTTAGTGCTCTCTGCAATCTTGCTGACTCAAAAGGGTGTGCATTTTCATCTTCCATGGTCCAAAGTCATTCTTTCCATCGAATTTCTCTATCTCATACTTTGTTGTTGATGATTTTGCCTTGAAATTTAGGCTACAAATGACGAGAAATGGAAGAAACAATGCGAAATGGTAGACGTGAAGACTGGAAAAGTATTCAGCAATTGGCGCTGCGGTGCCAAAAAATCAGTGCCAGGCATTCGACGATCCAGCACTAGTCGCCAGAAAGCCAGCACCGCGACTCCGGGTTCGCAGTTGCAGGCGCCGTGCATAAGCCCATGGGCCAAGGACTCATTTTCATAGGTATTTAATCAGTTTTCTTCATTGACAATTAATGACAAACACAACATGAGGGTTTCTAGACTGCTTTTGAGTTAGTTTCTTGAGACGGAGTTTAGAACGAGGGTGTTAGGTGTTTTTGTGAGATTTTTGGAATTCAAGTTTGTACTTGTTACTTGATTTGAGATCAATAAATTCCCTTTCTTTGTTGGATGGATTAGGTACATCATCGAACCACGTTAAATATTGTTGTCATATTTCATCAAATTACTTTACTGTTATTTCATAGTTTTACAATAGATCATCTTGGGTTTCAACAAATTGGTATCGGAGCAGGTTGGATCAGATGTCAGCCATGAAGTATGAGGTAGAGAAATTCGATGGGAAAAATAATTTTGGGCTGTGGAAGATGAAAGTTTTTGCCCTCCTGTGTCAACAGGGTTTACAGAGAGCGTTAAAGGACAGAGATTCCTTGCCAGAGACATTGATAGATAAAGAGAAGGACGAGTTTATGGTAAAGGCTTACAGTACTCTGGTGTTATCATTGACAAATAACGTACTGAGAGAGGTCACCATGGAAAGTATGCCAGGAGATTTATGGAAGAAGCTGTAGAGTCTCTTATGACGAAGTCCTTGATGAATTGGTTGTATTTGAAACAACAGTTATACACATTAAGAATGAAGGAAGGTACATCTATTATTCAGCATATTGATTTTTTCAATAAGGTGATTCTGGATCTTGTTAGTATAGATGTTAAAATTGAAGATGAAGATCAAGCAGTAATTATCTTGTATTCTCTGCCAAAATCTTTTGAGCACTTAGTTACTACTTTACTGTACGGGAAATATATGATTTCAATGGAGGATGTGAAGGCCTCATTGAATTTCAACGAATTGAGAAAACATGTCCTGGGTAGCAATGATGGTGAAAGTGGGGAAGGATTGGTGGTGAAAGGGAGATCGAGAGAAAGGGGAAGGAGTAGAGGCCAATCGAAGTCCCGAACCAAGCCTATAAACAGTGATAAGTGTTTTAGGTACGGTGGAAATGGGCACTGGAAATGAAATTATCCGAAATAAGGAAAGGTGAAGGATGCAGGTGAAACTTCTAATAAAAAATGGGACGATGTTGTAGGAATTATTGAGGATGAGTCTGATGGTGGGCTTATTCTCAATGTTGCCGAAACTTTACTAAGCTCTGAATGGATTTTGGATAGTGATTGTTCCTACCACATGTGCCTATGAGAAGATTGGTTTACCACTTATCAGAAATACGATGGTGGTAAAGTGCTTATGGGAAATGACGCTTCTTGCAGGGTAGTAGGAATTGGCTCAGTTTGTATCAGAATGCATGATGGCATAGTAAGGACCTTAACAGATATGCGTCATGTTCCAGATCTGAAGAAAAATCTGATATCGCTGGGTACTCTGGACAAGAATGGGTGTGAATACAGAGCTCGAGAAGGAGTTCTGCGGGTTTCCAAAGGTGCATTGCTTATCATGAAGGGAGACAAGCGGAATGGCCTTAAATATTACAAGGTAGCACAATTTCTAGTACTGCAGCGGTTTCTTCATCAGTCAATAATACTACGAGATTGTGGCATATGCGGCTTGGGTATATGAGTGAGAAGGGAATGTCAGAACTGAGTAAACGAGGTTTGCTTTGTAGAGAGAAAACTGGAGAGTTGGATTTTTGCGAGTAGTGTGTGCTTGGCAAGCAACATAGGGTGAAATTCGGCATTGCAGTTCATAGGACCAAGGGCACCTTGGATTACATTCACTCAGATCTTTGGGGGCCTTCTCAGGCTCCTTCAAAGGGAGGTGCTAGGTACATGCTAACATTCATTGATGATTTCTCACGGAGAGTATGGGTGTACATGCTAAAGCATAAGGATGAGATGTTTGTCAACTTCAAGCAATGGAAGACCTCAATTGAGAAGTAGACAGGAAATGAGATCAAACGTTTGAGGACTGACAACGGATTGGAGTTCTGCAACAAGAAATTTTAGGAATTCTGTGTAAGGAAGGAATTGTGAGGCATCGCACATTTGTACATACACCACAACAGAATGGAGTTGCAGAACGGATAAACAGGACTATCTTGGAAAGGGCTAGATGTATGCTCTTTAACACCAAAATTTTCAAGGATTTTTAGGCAGAAGCATAACACTGCTTGTTATTTGGTGAATAGGTCACCATCAACTGCTTTGGACTGCAAGACACCAATGGAAGTTTAGGTGTCCAGCTTATGCTCATGTCTGGGATGGGAAGCTTGAGCCAAGGGCTAGGAAGTGCATATTTCTAGGCTATGCAGATGGAGTCAAATGTTGTCGTTTGTGGTGTAATGATGACAAGTGCTCTAAGATGATTATCAGCAAGGACGTGACATTTGATGAGTCTGTGATGATGAAGAATGTAAAGCAGCTCGAAAACAGTCAATAGGGCATTAAGGAGAAGGTGGAGTTTGAACTTGACACTCCGTATGTTTCAAAGGGGAAATAAAAGGTGATAGATGAAGCTAGTGAGAACGCATTATCACCTAATCAACAGCAGAAAAATGAACTACTATAAAATTATCGCTTGGCTCGCGATAGGGAGATGAGGCAGATCAAACTACCACAGCAGTTTGCTATCTCAGATCTAGTAGCTTATGCTTTGAGCTCATTCGAGGAGTTTGTAGGAAATGACCCAGTTTCATACAAAGAGGCAATTTCTGGGCCAGATTATGATAAATGAGTTGCAGCTATGAGTGAAGAGATAGAGTCTCTACACAAGAATAATACATTTGAGCTGGTTGATGTACCTAAATGGCAGAAGATTGTAGGTTGCAAATGGATCTACAAGAAAAAGGAAGGGATTCTCGGGGTTGAGAATGCTAGATACAAGGCGTGATTTGTTGCTAAGGGTTTTACTCAGATAGAGGGACTTGACTTTCATGAAGTGTTCTCCCCAGTTGTAAAACATACTTCCATTCGTATTTTACTTGCCGTGGTTGCTCTGTATGATATGAAGCTTGAACAGATGGATGTAAAAACAACATTTCTACATAGTGAGTTGGAGGAACAAATCTACATGAGTCAACCAGAGGGATTCATTGTTCCCAAGAAACAAAATCAAGCATATCTTTTGAAGAGGTCTTTATATGGCTTGAAATAGTCTCCCAGGCAGTGGTATAAAAAGTTTGATGCTTTTATTACCAAGATAGGATACACTAGAAGCAAATTTGATTGTTGCGTATATTATAAAATTTGTAGTGATAGCCTTCTCGTATATTTGTTGTTGTACGTTGATGATATGTTGATTGTCTCTAGAAACATATCTGAGATCAACAATTTAAAAGCTCAGTTAAGTGAAGAATTTGAGATGAAGGATTTGGGCAGTGCAAAGAAGATATTGGGCATGGAGATCATTCGAGACAGACACGCAGGAATGCTGTACTTGTTTCAACAACATTACATTGAGAAAGTATTTGAGCGATTTGGGATGGATAAGTCCAAGCCAGTTAGTATGCCACTTGCAGCTCATTTCAGGCTCTCATCAGATCTATCACCAAGTACTGAGGAGAAGGGGGAGCACATGTCTAATGTGTCGTATGCTAGTGCAGTGGGTAGCTTGATGTACGCCATGGTGTGCACAAGACTAGACATTTCACATGCAGTCAGTGTTGTGAGCAGGTACATGCACAAGCCAAGAAAGATTCATTGGCAGGCTGTGAAATGGATCATAAGGTATTTGAGAGGCGTTGCAAACAGATGTTTGAGGTATAGTCAATTGAATTCTACTGCTAGAATTATTGGCTATGTGGATGCGGATTATACAGGAGTTTTGGACAACAGAAGGTCCATGACTGGGTATGTTTTTTGTGTTTCAAGTTGTACGGTAAGCTGGAAGGTAACTTTGCAATCATCAGTTGCATTGTCCACAACAGAAGCTGAGTACATGGCTTTGGCTGAAGGCATGAAGGAAGGCATTTGGCTAAAGGGGCTGATTGAGGATATGGGTATGGATTCTGATATTACTTCAATATTTTGTGATAGTCAGAGTGTTATACACTTGTCAAAGAATCAAGCTTTTCATGAGAGAACAAAACACATTGACGCAAGGTATCCTTTGTCCAGGATATGGTGTCTCAAGGTGTCATTCAAGTTAACAAGGTTGGGACTAAGGATAATCCGACAAACATGTTGACTAAAGCTGTTCCAGGAATCAAATTCGAGCATTGCTTGGATTTGATTAAAGTTTGCAGACTTAGATGACATGCCCTTTTGGGGCCAGGGACAAAGAAAATGGATGGCGAATTTCAAGTCAAAGTGGAGAATTGTTGATTTTGCCTTGAAATTTGAGCTACAAATGACGAGAAACGGAAGAAACGGTGCGAAATGGCAGACGCGGAGACTGGGGAAGTATTCAGCAACTGGAGCTGCGACACTAGAAAATCAGCGCCAGGCATTCGGCGATCCAGCGCTGTAACTCCAGAAAGTCAGCGCTGGGCTCGCAGCAGCCAGTGTCACGACACCGAGCTCGCAGTTGCAGGTGCCGCGCACAGGCCCATGGGCCAAGGACTCATTTTTGCAAGTATTTAATTAGTTTTCTTCAGGGATAATTAATGACAGACATAACACGAGGGTTTCTAGAGTGCTTTTAAGTTAGTTTCTTGAGACGGAGTTTAGAACGATGCTGTTAGGTGTTCTCGTGAGATTTGTGGGATTAAGTTTGTACTTTTTACTTGATTTGAGATCAATAAATTCCTTTTTTGTGTTGTGTGGATTAGGCACATCGCCAAACCACATTAAATATTGTTGTCATATTTCATCGAATTACTTTATTGTTATTTCATAGTTTTATAATAAATCCTCTTGGGTTTCAACAGTAGTGCATCTTTATCTTCCATGGCCCAAAGTCGTTCTTCCAATTGAATTTCTATCTCATACTTCATTGCGGATATCCTGGTCCAGTTATGTCTAATTTTAGTTCATTGTAACCTAGAATGACCAAGTATTGAAAATTAAGAAATACAAGCAAAGAAGGTCAAAAATAGAAATACAAGATTTAATGTGGTTTAGTGATATGTCTACTCCACAAATGAAAAAATGAATTTATTGAATATCAAATCAAGTGTCAAGTATAAATTCAAGTCTTACGAATCTGACGAGAACACCCAACTTACTCCGTTAGTGTCCCATATCGGTGAAATAAATAAGTTGTGGTCTCTATATATGGTTTTGGGCAATCCTCACTTCTTGAGTTAGCTTTTGGGGTTGAGTTAGGTCCATCCTTTAACATGGTATTGGAGCCACATATTCCCGATGTTGGGTTACCAGTGTTGTTGGGCCACCCATTTCATATTATTTCACGCTCCAAATGTTCATTCTCTAAATGTTCATTCCTAGGCATGCGTGGGGTGTGTTAGTATCCCATATCGGTGAAATAAATAAGTTGTGGTCTCTATATATGGTCTTGGGCAATCCTCATTTCTTGAGCTAACTTTTGAGATTGAGTTAGACCCAAGGTCCATCCTTTAACAGACTCCTCATAAAAATAGTCCATAACTATTTCAAAGTGGTCTAAATTTTGAAAAACATCAATGAAGGCCCTAAATACGAGTTTTAAGCTCAAAACATTGTTAAGGTACAGGTGAATGTTCCTTGCGGTTAGGTGCGAAGAAAGATAAACTACCCTGTTTGGGCAGTGGCTGTCACACAGTGGCGGAGCCTGTTTGCACCCGGATGCACAACATCACTTTCCACGCGTGTTGGCGCGCAAGGCGCAAGCCCTTCCACTCGCTTGGGCATGTCCCCTATGCTCCCTGAAGCATAGGCCACTATTACATCACGCCATTTTGGTGCTGTCTTGAAGTTTTTTCATCATTTTATATCATTTTTTTTTTTTTTGCTGTTTTCATGATTTGTCATAGTTTTCAGCTTGAATTTCAAGGCATAGTTAACACATAGATAGAGCATTAAATTAAAATATAAAATTTAAATTAAAGAAGTTTGGAAGTCCCAAATGGAATGTTTATATCAAATAGCCAAAATGTAGAAAGTGAGAGTAAATTCTCCTGTAAAAATCTTTGGGATGTCGATGAAATTATCCTATTTTCTTGTACATAAACCATGAGTTTGACATTTTCTATGTGCCACAAAAAATTTATAATATGATACAAACAAAAATTAGCTGATACCTTTTTATATGAGATGACAATATCAGTTAATAATTTCAACATATTTAATTGTTAGGATAAAATAAGGAAAAAGTTATCATGAATTAAAATAACTAAGAAAAAAGTAAAATTAGAGAGAAACAAAAAGAACTGGAAATGAGACATGAGAAAATAAAACTATTTTCTCATTATCTTTCAAAATATGATTAATTTTGTCAAATAAGTAAATAACATATCTAATTGGTTATTAAGGTCCTCATGCTTTATAAACATCTAGCAATTTTAACACGATCAATATGTATGCTAAAATTTTTATAATATAAAAATAAATAAAACATTCAACTTCTCTTTTATATATGTTACTCTAATTTTTTTAAAATTTTTTGATGCATTTATTTAAATTTTTAGAATAAATAAAATAAAAAATATTATGAAATAAAAATAATAAAAGGAAAAAAATAAATAAGTTGAGAGATAAAATCAATAGAGAGAGGAAAGGAAAGAAAGTGATTCTGTTATCTTTTGAAATAGAATTAATTTTGTCAACTTATAAAATAACATGTTAATGAAATCATATTATTTTATATATAGTATAATCATGTATGTCTACATACATTATAATTAAAAAAAAAAATTAATAGAGGGGCCAAGCACTTATCATTGGCTACATCCAAATTTCATACTCACTTCAGCACAAATAATAACATTAAAAATTTAAAATTGCTATAAATTAAATATCACCTTCCTAGTAGATTTTCTTTATTTTTAATTCGCACACACGTAAGAACTAGGATCATTTGGATTGAAATCTCAAAACTCACACCACTTATAAAAATGAAGGGGCATGGTTAATTACTCGACTGATTGACTGGAAAGCTGGAGCGCCTGCAAACCCTGCACATGCAGTATATATATATATATATATATATATAGTGGACTTGAACTCAAGTCCTTAGACCTTATTATCAAAGAGCAAATTGCAAAAAGAACCCTCGTATTACTTCTAATTATAAAAAAAAAACCCTAGGATATGAATTTAAGCCAAAACCCCCTCATGTTACAATATTAATTGCCCACTGCCCCCCACAGCCATTTATCTGTTTAGCAGGTGCATCTTGATGAAAATACTCCTATACAGAAAGCCTCTCTTGATATTGAAATTAGCAAAAAAAAAAAAACTTTGTGTTAGTGTTTTCTTTATTCACTGCGCCCAATTATGTTTCACTCATTGACTAGGTGTAACTTGACGTAAATACCCCTTGTATACTTGTCAAATGTAAATGAATGCAACGGAAAATTACTTCATGGTCAACTAATAATTCTCTGGTGGAATCAATTATCTCATAATAGGTTTTTTTGTATTTGTCTCCAATCTCCATATTTCTAAGCAATATATTTTTGTGTTTGTCTCTCCATATTGAAATTGCAAAAAAAATAAAAAAAAATCAAAAATTGCCAATAGAATGGCAAAATGTCAGGTAGGAATACAAATCCTTCCAATAGTAGTATCAATTCAACACTTCATTGTACACTCATCAATGGAAACTCATTTTATTAGGGGTGTTCAAATCTAATCCAATCCAAAAATAAATAAAATAAAATAAAAAACCCAATGAATCGATCCAAAAAATTGAAAACCGATCAAAATCGAACTTTTTTGGATTGAATTGGATTTGTTTTCTAAAAACCGATCGAATTGGATCGATTTTCAGTTTTAATCTCAAAAATCGATCCAATCCAAACCAAATCGAAATTTATATACTAATAATATAAAAAGTATATATCTTAATTGTAAAATACACAAATAAATTAAAATAAACTAAATTTAGAATTTTTTCACTTTCAAAAATTAAATACATATGAATAATTATTGTAGACTTATAACTTTATAGTTGCGTGTTACTTACATAATTTAACTTAATTCCACAAGATTAGTGTGATATGATAGTTAAATGAAATTTACAAATCGATTGATTAAATTAATTTAATTATCAATAGTAACTTGTCAAATATTTCAATTGAAATTTTAAATTAAAAAATCGAATTAACCAATCCAATTCAAACAGATTTAAAATGGATTGGATTTGATCGAATTTACAATAAAAATTTAACCGATCCAAACTAATCCAATATACATTATATAGTTTGGATCGGTTAACTTTTTATCCCAAAATTGATCCTAACCAAACCGTGAACACCCCTACATTTTATGCAATGCCTCATTGAGATCAAGATATCTAATTGCTAGTTGTTTCCTAGCAGAAAATTTCATATTTAAGTATCAAACATGAGTTTAAATTGAAAAAAATCCATAATATAGAAAATAAGAATTTCTCGCAAAATATTATTATAACTTCTAGCATAGATGAAGTGAGCCTGAGCCATCAGATTCCACTTGGCTTTGCAAGCTTAAATTGCTTGAGGACAACTTTTGCTAAATTCATAACTCAGGGGTTTTTTTGGCAATTCGAAATAACACAAGGGGTTTTTTGCAATTAACTCTGAACAAAAAGGTCAAAAAAGGGTAAAAATAACTTTTTGGTTGACAAATACAATTACCAGTCGCATACCAAGGGCTTGTTCTCTTATGTTTTGGCCATTTTCTAGAAAAAAATTTGGGGGAATGGGTTTTTGGGAGAAAATTTGGAGAATGTGTTAAGCCTTTCTTTTTATTTTGGAAAAATATGGAAAATAATTTGAAAATGAATTATTTGTTTCTTTATGTTTTGGGAGGTGACAAACTTTACTATTGATGTCAAATCAATTACTTTTTTTTTGGGTTTGTAAGGTGAAAGTGATTTTTTTATGTATATATTGTATATGTATGTATATTATAGTTGGATGATGTGTGTGTGTATAGACCCAGCAAAAAATTACCCAAACCCACGGGTACTCAAAAAAATACGGGTAATGGGCCTCATTTTCTATACCCAATAAAATGCGGGTAATTCTACCCGCCGTCTAATTACCCGCCATTTTTTGGCCCAACCTGCGGGTACCCACGGGTAACCCGTGAATAATTATTTATATTTTAATTTTTAATTTTTCTCTAATTTTTGCAACTATTTTGGAAGGTGTAACACTTTTTTTTGTTAATGATATCAACAATATTTAAGTGGTGTTTAAACTTTTTATTCAAAAAACTTTTGACATATAATGAAATTTAAATTTAAACTTTGAAATGTAATATAACTTAAATTTAATATATGTTTAAATATTTAAGTTGTAGTTTTCAAACCAAAACATTTGACATGCTTTAAAATATTTGTTCAATATAATATTTGAAATTTGTAGCCTCTTTTATTAATTTTATTTAGGTAACAACTAACATTTAAATAATATTATGTAAATTAAAAAAAATACTAATTTTTCTTTAAATATAAAAAAAATAAAAAAAAATAGTACGGGTACCCGTGGATTACCCATTACCAATAGTCACGGGTAATGGGTCAACTATCTAGTACTCAATAAAAAACGGGTAATTTTACCTGTGGGTAAATTTACCAAACCCATTATTACCCGCTCTTGGGTTACCCGCGGGTACCCATTTGCCAGGTTTATGTGTGTATATAAATTCAATTGGTGCTTTATTTTAAATTTTATATTTTTATGAATTTATTGATAAATATTAATTATTTATGAATTTATAATTATATCTTAATAATAAAAAATGGCTAATATCATAATTATATCATAATTGTTGATATCAGCTTATATAAAAAAATTTAATTATTGTACATTACTTATAAACTAATTATAGTTTATTCTTAAAATATAATTATTTAACTATTTATTATTTACAATTTATATATAAATAAAATATAGTTATTTATTTAAATAAAATAAAATATATAAGACTTAATAACGATTCATCAAATTAAAAAAATAAATAATTTTATATTATACGAAACTAATCATTTTAAATTATTTATTAAACAAATAAGTGTAATATTCAATTATACGTTAAATATGAAACATAATTAATATATACGTAATAAGTTATTTAAATAATTAAATAAATTAATTTAATTAATTTAATAAGTTATTTATTTACTTTAACTCATTATTTAATTAATATATTATTTAATAAATAAATTAATTAGTAACAATCAAAATTTTTTTTACTTAACTTTAATTAATTTTCTTGATAATTATTAATTGTATTAATATTAATTTATTAAACTTAATAGATTATTAAATAAATATCACACTATATTTAATTTTTAATAATAATTTTAAATAAATGTGAATATTAATATTTAATGAAGATTAATTTTTTGAAAAGATTAATTTATTTATTAGATCAAATTAAAACATTTTAAATTATCTATTAAATGAATAAATATAATATTTAATTAATGCATTAAATATTAAATATAACTAATACATTATTTATTTGATAAGTAATTTAATTAATTTAATATGTTATTTAGTAAATAAATTATTTATTAAATTTAATTAATTTTCTCGACCATTATTTTAATTAAATTTGTAAACATAAGTTTTAGAATTTTTTAAGTAGTAAAATTTCAATATTTTCGTATATGTAAATATTTGTGTGTGTATATATATATATATATGAGTGAAATGAAATAATGATAAATGAATGAGTGATGTGAAAGATGGAGTGAGAAAATGAATGGGTATGTGTACTTTTTAGGGTGTAGGGTTTTTTTGGGTGAATTGTGAGGGATTTTTTGGATAAAAAAATTATAGTATTTTGGGAAAAATATTGGGGTATGTGCATGTATTTTGAAATTTTTTTTAGGGTTGGAAAACATTTTCCCAAAATGTAGGAGAACAAGCCCCAAGCGCGTGTATAACACCAATGGCCAAGAAGGACATAAATGCCTTTGATTATGTAACACAAGAGATTTTTTGATAATTAAAATTACACAAGGGGGTAATTGCATACGAGACATTTCACAGGGGGAGTTTTTGCAATTTTCTCTATTATCAAATATAAGACCTCATTGAATTGTAAATAAATACATAAATATAATCTTAAACACTTTTAATTTCAAGGAAGCATAATAATTATTACTAGAAACTTAGAAAGCAAATTCATAATTAAACTCAGCATTAATAATTCAACAACAACAACATTAGTACTTATCACTATTACACACATCCCTGAAAATTTAAACAAAAGCAAAATAACAAACGCTAGCTATTGCAGTACTCTACAGCACATGCATACACTGGGGGGTGTATATATATATGCATGCATTTTATTCATAATAATTATATTTATTTTCATTCAAGATAGATGTTCTACAGTACGTAGAGCAATTTAAACATCCCAGTTTTCCTAGCTCACTTTTCTTAGCCTAGTTTTGAGGCTTCCCCTGAGCTTCAGCATCGGCCTTCTCTCCGGCGTAGGTGCAGCACCGGCAACCGCCTCTGTAGTAACTACGCCCACAGCACCCGTAGCGGCAGTGGCCACCGCGCCCGCCACCGTAGCCACCATGGCCGCCGGGGTACCCGCCACCATAACCACCACGGCCGGGATATCCACCGTATCCACCCCCGGGGTTTCCACCATATCCGCCGCCAGGATATTTGGCATCGTTGACTGCAGCTCCGTTTGTCTTCTCAGCTTCCTTAGCTGAGTTAAAACCACAAAACAAAGCGTAGCTAGTTAATCAATATTACGTAAATTTGATATTTCAATTAAAACAAAAGAACTGAAACATATATGTTCAATGATAGTTCTATTTTAAAGTTTAAAGTAGAAGATATTTAAAATCCCACTCAGTACTCTACCCTCAATGAAACTCCGGTTTGACTCGAAATAGAACTCTAGGCTAAACTTTGAAATGGCAAGATTTTTTTTCACTTTTATTAATTATATCCAATATTGGTAATTGTGAGTTAGTCATGAAATATCACTATTTTAGCTTAAAATAGTTTTAGGAAATAATTATCTTTTAAAAAAGATAGACGTGTTACCTATTTTAGAAAGTTTTAGAAAGAAAGTAAAAGTTACAATTTAGACAATGAGATGGAATGTTAATGTACACTTTTTTTTTTCCCGTTATATTTACGCAGACACAAAGACCAAAGGTTATTTAGGATTTGAACCTTCAAAATCACGATTATTCTTATATTCTTATTAGGGTGATGCCACTACATCAATTAGCCACTGTTATGTACATTTTAAAACTTATACTATTAGTAGATTTAATTAATTAATTCCGTCTCAAATTTATTGCTCAAGCTACCTTTTTTTCATATTTCAAAATGAAAATTTAATTTTTGTAATAAAATTTTCTCCAATGTTCTCCGATTTAAACTAATAGTATGATTTCATTAACTCTTAAATTAATATTTTAAAAACATTTAGAACTCTATTTGAAACACTACAAAAACTAAGCATATGTTACGAAAAAGTTGCTACGAAATTTATTTCGTAGCTATAGCTACAAATTATAGCTATGAAATTTCGTAGCAAATGTATTTTTTTTTAATTATAACCAACAAAAATTATGAATTATCAATTTATAGTATTATACGTTGGAAGCATAACATATTACTTATACATTATTCATATAAAAATTAATATATTTATAAAAAAAATGATCATCAACTACGAATTGATCATAGCAATGGTCAGCTACAAGAGCATTATCTTCAAACTTAGTTAAGACAATTTTACAGATAAAGCGATAAGTTTTTAGCATCAGCTACGAAGTGGCCGTAGTTGATGCCCTAATTTTTTGTAGTGAAATTGGTGATATATATGTTAAAGAGCCCGGGAGGTTATATTATTTTAGATTTTTTATTTTTATTGGCATTTCAAGTGCATATAATTTATGATCAAATATTGTTTTTTTTAAAAAAAAAATAAATACATAATACACTTAACATATAAAAATATTGATTGAAATATATCATTTGAAGACGGATATATAAAATTAACACACGACCTTATTAATTATGACCCAAAACTTTGTTCTCTCCTTACCTAAATGTATATATGGAAATATGCATAACAGAAAATGCTTACATGTGTCAACAGTATTGGAAGTCTGAGCCAGTTCTCTTGCTGCAGCCACTTCTGAGGAAATTAGAAGAACAATAGCTAAGAAAAGGCCAAGAAAAGCAATTGCTTTGGAACCCATTATTTTTAACTTCTCAAAGAGTACTAACAATTTCAAGTGCTGAAATTTGATTTGGATGAGAATGTTAGTGCATTGGCTTCTGTATTTATAGGCAAATATTGTAGCAATAAAGGCGTTATCATATAATTAGAGATGTGGTGTGTAGGCCCATATTTAGTTGGTTGTTGTAGAGACATTTTTATGAGGTCAAAGTCCACACCTTACCTTGAATAATTGCATCCCCACTTGAAGCAAATTTATAAGGCTTATCTTTTGATCAATTAGGATCATGCCCAAGTACCTATGTTTATCTTGGTGTCCGGACCGAAAATTCGACATTTCCAATATCGTATTGTTTTTCCATGTGAGAAACAAAATTCTAATTACAATAGGATTGAATATTAATTGCCGAATCTGATTCTAGTGCTATGATATACAAGACTTAAAAATATAAATACGATATATATACAAGATTTAAAAATACAAATAAATTAGAATTGTTAGAAATTTTTAGCGAAAATATTCCTAAGTTCAAGTCATTGCATTTTTGTTTTTTTTTACTTTCTAATTTCTTTGATCAAAATAGAACAATAAGATCAAACGTAGCTTATCAAGAGAAACGTACACAGAGTCAAAGATGGATAACATTGCATGCGTGGTTATTAGTAGATATGTAGTTATAAAATAAATAAAATATAGATATGTGGTTCTATATATATTAATTGAACGTGGAGATATGAGGACGTGGATTTCTGTGGGTGGTACAAATTTCTGATTGCGTAAACAAACCGAGTATTGCATGAAATTTTTCAGGAGTTAATATTGTATCCACTGCAGTGATCTGTTCATTCACCAAAGGACTTGCAAACTAGTTGTGTACGAAAAAGACATTTATGGGGATACAAGTTGCTCAATGAAAGCTGGCAATTTGTCAGGTTTAGCACATGGAGTGGTCAGGATAAGTGTAATTCGAGCATGAAACAGAATACATGAAATGCATACATGATATACACATACATGTATACAAATAATTGATATACGAGATATACATAATTGATACATGATGACAAGGGACAGTTTAAATATTTTATCGTAATAGGTGTGTCCTCTCCTATAAATGTTACATGTACAAAATATTTTCTTTTGAAAATACTAATTGATTATAAAATAAATTCATGCTGCACAAAAATGGATTGTGGTCCTTTTCAGTAATAATTAAATCGAGTTCAAAGTTCTTTTTCTATAAAACACGATGTAAAAAATTCTCAATTCTCTAAACTTCTCAAAAGTTCGCCAATTCTCGCGAATAATTTCTTTTGCCTAATTTCTCTTTGGGGCTTAGTGTTTGTAATCTATTTTCTTAATAGATTTTGGCCCATTAAGAGCCTGTTTGGTTTTATTTCCAAATCCCTTTCCCACCAATTCTACTATTTCAGAAATAAAAATCATTACTTTTTAAAAATTTTCATCCAATATAATTTCAATTTTCATTTTCAAAAACATTCTCCAATAACCTATATATCTTTTCTCAATAATCTATATATATTCTTTCTCTATTCTATTATTTCTATCTCTCTCCACCTACAACCTACATAATCATTACATTTCCGACATAATCATTATATTTCCAAACATTTCATCCAAATACATTTTTATTTCCACATCACATCATATAACTAATTCTCACCATTTTAGAAATGATGGAAATGAAAAATGGAAATGGAAATAAAACCAAACAGGCCCTGAGATTTTAATGTCCATCTTAGTGGGTTTGGCAAGGATCCATACTATCGATTCGTATTGTATTGATTGTTGACCAACTTGACCACTTGACATTAGAGATATAAGATATTTTATATAGATTCTTGGAACTCATAAAATTGGAGACCATCGCACAGTCAATTTTGTGAAACTGATCCAATCCCTAAAATTTGAAATCTAACACTTCTGTGGAAATCTTCTTATACAACTAACACTTCTGTTGAAATCTTCTTATACAACTGATTTTAATAAATTGATCCGATTCTTGAAACTTAAATTCAAGAGTTTGCTGTAAGTGGCGCTAAAATTCAAGATGTCTCCTTATTAGTACGGGGATGGTGTCGAGATATATCAAATAATGTTTTATAAATGAAATGCCGATTTTGTGCGATTTCATTTTAGGGTTATCGTGCAAACATTTTTTTATAAAACAATCATTTGGATTTATTATATCCTGTGAAAAATAATATCCTTTTTAGACTTCAGAAACCTTATTGACTTTGAAATTGAGATACGAGACTTAAGCTTTCAGTATCTTAACATAAATTTTATGACACCCCACTCAGGGTAACTCAAAGCTGAGATATCAAAACATTTCAAACATAATTCAGAACCCAAAATACAAGCACTAGGCCCATTAAATTCTTTTCAAATTTCAAGTTATTAGTAGCAGCGATAAGTTAACTTAACTAATTCTACAAAACATTAACATACACGCTAGCTCAATACTTATATGCTCAACAAAATATATACACAACCTTAAGGTGTCAACGTCAAATCTGACATATTACAAAGTCTCTAAGTATATATAACATTCTAACAAACCATATATCATATGAACACCTATTCCGTTACAAAAGAGTATTTCCTCGTCTCAAGTCAGAACTTACATCCTTTCCTTAACCCTGTCTGAAAATAAGGAAAAATGGGGGTAAGTCCAATAGACTTAGTGAGGGATAATATATCAAGAGCTAACAAAAACCTATCAAGGGAAGAACATCTCAACAGATTTAAAATCATCAAGCAATACAAGTACAGTTACGATTCAATCAAGGACGAGAATAGCAAACAAGAAATTCTCTTGCCTTATTGCTCCAAGAACAAATTAAAATCAAGCAGAAATGAGTACGAGCAAGCAAACCTTTATAGTATATGCATTCCAACAAAACGAGTTAAGATATGCATATTAGATCACCTTATACCAATCAAACAAGTACTTCCATAGCGTGACAGCTTGGCATACAATTGGTGTGCCCATACGGACTATATGGCGCATTGCGAATACCAAAGCGGATTGCTTAGCGTATCGCTGATACCTAAACGGGCTGCTTAGCGTATCGTAAACACCCAGGCGGATTGTAAGGCGTGTCCCAAGTATCCTAGCATTCCGCATAGGATTGGTACTCGGCCCAAGTACTATCTCCATGCAAGTACAACAAGTACCAATCAAGTATAACAAGTACCAATCAAGCAATTGGAGTTGCCGACGAGGCAATATATGAACGACTAGCAGTACAGACAAGCCAACTAGCCAGATAATAGGATACAAACAAGGGAGTATGCTGGCAAGGCATCTGATAACGATTCAAGACAGAAACAAGTACCTAATAGTGACAAGTACGATTAAGACAAGTATCGATCAAAACAAGTACCAGACATGACAGACATGAATTCTAGGCACCAGAACAAACAAGAACTAATTCAACAGAGTGAAAACAAGTACAAACCCTCACAATGGTTTACAAGTCAAATAACAGATTACGAACAAGTACACAATCAAGTATAGATCTCAATAGATTCGAGCAAGTGCCATTCAAGCAAATGTAACCCTCACAGGGTTTTTACCACAATAACTAATATGTATATAAAATGCCAGATTGGCAGACCCTCACCTCCGTAATCTCAGAAGATGCAACTCCTGCTAGCCGTCTATTGGTCCTTGTGACCCACGTCGTTGTCATCTAACCAAAAATGATATATTTACAGTCAGAATCCATTTTCAACTCTAAATATCCTCAATAATTATAATTATACTAATAGTAACCTAAAATCACAATTCCTCAGCTATTACAGAAATTTTGGCATCGTTGATATTAAGACGCTAATCGAGTCTCTATCACACGACAACTTACTAGATTATGTCGATTCTAGTGTCATACTGAAATTCATTCCTTAATTACTCAACCATCCTTATACTGTTCTTCAGAATGAACGATAATAGCCCAATTATCACATTTATACTAATTATTGTCGTTTATATCTTAAACACATAAAATTAGGGTTTCTTCTTATAATATTCAATAATTTCCCATAATCTTCAATAAAATAATACTATCTAATTTTACTAAACTCATACTAGCACATGCACATATCGAGTCTTAATCACATATTATCTCAAATTACCCAATTATCATATCACAAGTTTCAAATTTCCTAATTCATAGTTAAATCACTTAATTATCTCAATTAATCCTAACATTACATAAAATAATATGGATCCGGGCCCACTAGCTACACTATAGTCCATGCATGGAAAAAATATTTACAATTCTTATACCAATGTTTTCATTTCTTAACATAATACAAGATTTAGGAATTATATGCAACATATGCATATATATATATATATATATCCCCCACCAACTCTTTTACCCACGATTGGCTTAATCGAACCTCGAACTCACGAACTGAGGACACCACTGCTACTCCTATGATGACACAAGGAGACTACCTTGGAACTGCCGCCACCAATTGTGCACCACCACCAAAAAATCTCAACAATACCACAAAAAGATGCCTTTCAGCCTCCTGAACCCAACGCCACCACCAATTTTGGGTTTCTCCATCGAGAAGGCTGTCAATTGAAGCTCCAAAGTGACCACGCCACCACTGGCTGTCATGAGGATTTACTTCAATTTCGCCACCGCCGTCGCCTGGTGCTCCAATCCAAAGCTACCATCTTCTTCCTTGGGCTGAACCCAACGCAAACAGCCCAGAAATCAACTTCTGCCACGGCAGTGACTTCAAGCTTAAATTTCGGTCGTTCCACTGGTGGGTTGGGTGCAAACTTGGTATAGAAGTGTTCCTTGTGAGGCAAGGAACACAACGGTAGGTAATTTGCAAGGTTTCATCGCCTGACGGAGAAAGTCGTTAGAGTTGGGGAAAAGGTGATGCATGTGGGAGAAAAATGAAAAATGAGGAAGAAGAAGGAGCTGACCAAAACTTAAAATGCAATTTTTTTTCTTTGAAAATTGCAATTTTACCCCAAAACTTAAATCAGATCTTCAGTTAGGTCCTCCACCACTTTAAAGCTTCTCTTTTTGGTCCCATATTAATATAGTGCTTCATTTAGACCCCTTTGACCAAAAGAAATTCCATGCAAACTTTCAAAATTTTTGCAAGTAAGTCCTTTTTATTTCTTTTTCGAGCCCTAAAATCCGACCAATTAAAATCTTAATTTCTAAATTCTTATTTTCCGAAATACCGAATTTCAGGATTGCTACAAACTTAGTTGCTACTTAGTAGTTCTGATTCATCATCTTGCCATAATAAGTGTTGTTAGTTATCTATATATGGAGCAATCACTCTTTATATGTGCATATGAAATCCCAATCAACCTTATTTTGATCATCCATCTTTATGTTTATTTCGCTAAGTTATTCGTGTTTACCTTCCTTGTACTATACTTTTTTGTTTTTTTACCCCAAATTGAAGAAATAGAATGGACTATGAACATAGCTCAAATTGTATATAGTGTAGATAATGTTATCAAGGTATATTTGCATGCTAAAAATGTGATATATTATGTTCGTAACATAAACAATACGTGTGTCATCATGTCATTATATCTATCTACTGATGAAATATAATAGGTCGAGATAATGATTGATGCGGTCGTATAGTTTAAATTTGTGAGCTTTTGGACAATTGTAAGTCATTATGGGAACTCAATTTTGACATAAAGTGTTGCAGCATGATTAGTTAACTAGGAATTTGAATTCATTAATTAATCTCGATCTTCTATTGTTGCAGAATTATTTACATAAAAAAAAAATTGAGGTGCATAATTTGTTTTGAAAATTTTCGATTGGAATGGAGTAGTTAGCACGTCAATTTGAAGCTAGCACCTCTCGAATGGGGCACTATAATTTAATTGTGGTAAGTAATAGATTAAATAATGAGGATAAAATAGCCTTAAATACATTTGTTACATACATTTTAGATTGAAACTTGAAATGATTGAGTTAATGTTAAATGATGTATTAGTCAGAATAATTGCCTTTCAAGATTAATGGAAATTTAATTCAAATATTTGAAAAAACAACAGCACCTTAAACGAAAATAAATTCTTTTGGTTCCATATTTCCTATAAAATATTTAATTAACTAAATGGAAGGTGTATTAATTATTAAAGTAAAAAACAATATTCAATAGTTAATCAGTAATTTTGTCAATTCTTTTACTAAAAGCCAAAGTAGAGAGCCATTTTATCAATTTATAGATTGCATATATCAATTCCCATTTTCATTTCGCTATGGCTTTTTCCATCTTTCCAACTTCTTATTGTTGCAATGTTACCTCCATATATACCATTTTATTTTATTTTTACTATTATAATTATTATATATACACATGTATTGTATATGTGAATACCAATTGTACTCTAATTACTAAAGACGCAGGCGTTGAATGTACATCAATTGTTAGTTAATTTAGATAATTACACAGTACTTTTTAGTAATGAATCTCAAAAAGAAGTGATGTGATGGACCTAGGTCTAATATGATTATTAGTTTTATATTGGACATAACAATTACTGAATTTTCATGTAGAAATAAAAATATATTCAGATTAGTTGAACGGAAATATTTACTATATAGGTATAACATTGTTTTGTTTAAAATTTATACATGGAAAAAGATATATTTAGTTCTTTTTGGAAATATAAATGTATATTTTAATAATTTTGAAGTAAATTGGTTGGGTAACTATCAGCTCTATAAAACATTCAATAAATTTTGTAGATATGATAATAAATGGTAGAGTGGGTTAATGAACATCTATATTATTATAAAAAGAAGGCTGCTTTGTATTTTAAATGGAAGTTGTTTTTGATTTTTTTTTTACATAATTTATCCTTCAATTATCCAGCAACTAAAATAATTAAACAATATAATTTGAAGGATAAATTTTAGTATTCAATATAAAAAAGAAAAAGAAAAAGAAAAAAATAGTTTGGGCGCCAATTTTACTTATATTCTACATTTATCTTTAAATTATCCTTTTTAAATGAAAATTCAATAAGATTACATTTGTATTTTCTACAAAATCCACAAATCCATAATTTTAAAATTCACCCTTTATTTGAAAAAGAAAAAGAATTACATCCTCTATTGCCTTCTTTAACATATCTAATATTTGGTTCAACCTTAACTTTACCCTTTCTATATATAATTCGAATTGTTTTATGTAGTAATTTTGAATAACTAAAAACATATTTTTGTACTCTCAAAAACCGCTTGTGATGACAGTCAGTTTTGTTAGAAAGTATATAAGCAAAAGTGTTTTCAAATTTTCAAAAGTAGAAAAAATTCTGTTAAAACATAAACAAATTAAATGGGGTCCTTCGTTTTAGTGGAGGGATTTGATATGTTGCCTCTTCTGTATAAAACATATGGTGGTTATTTCTGGTATGCGGCCCTTAATAGTAAGGTTTGAAGCAGTGAAAACATTCATTTAAAGCTAGATAACTGCCCACAAATACAGTTAATTAGTGACTCAATTTTTATTAGGACCATAGCATAAGGGCTAATTTTGTTATGTGACCGTTTGGTTTCAATTTTTAAAGGTCATTTTCACATTTTCTATTATTTCGGAAATGAAACACATCATTTTGTATATATTTTCACTCAACATTATTTTCATTTTCAAAATACATTTTCCAATAACCTATATATCTTCTTCCAATAACCTATATATCTTCTTTCTTTATTACATTATTTCTCTCTCTTCACCTATAACCTATTAAAATCAATATAATCATTACTTTTCCAACAATCTATCCAAATACAAACTTATTTTTTAACTTATTTCTTCTAACTAACTTTTTAAATTTTAAAAATGATGGAAATGTAAATTGAAAATGATAATAAAACCACACGGGCCCTATTAGAAGTTCTGCTGTTTTTAAGGCTATTTTCAGGGCATGGAAGGCATAAGACATATAAATTGAATCATAGTTATATGATATTTTGCATGATAATTATTTTTTTAAAATAATCATTTTGTAAGTATAAGAATCCTTCTCTTTTTATATAGTTTATAAATATTGAAGTACTTCTAGACATAATAGTTCTTTTTTATGTTTTCATATTCAAATATGATTTGTCTTTGACATATATTTGAAGAGCAAAATGAATAAGATAAATTTGTTATTAATGTATTGAAAAGTATTTGAGAATTTGAATTAAAGAAACAAAAATAATTGGACGTGATTTGTTGGTTGATAATTTTAAGAGAATATATAATAAGGGGAAAGAAGCAA